>FR989929.1:7181063-8381063 GCA_905404155.3 Plebejus argus | reverse complement strand
ATGAGAAACCTCAACATGATTTTTAGAGACCTATCCATAGATACCACACATGCATAGGTTAGATGAAAAAAATTTTTTTTTGTTTCAGTTGTACCTATGGGGACCCCTAAAATTTTTAATACTTTTTCCATTTTTGCATCAAAATCTTAATGCGGTTCACAAACTACATCTACTTACCAAGTTTCAATAGTATAGCTCTAATAGTTTCGGAGAAAAGTGGCTGTGACATACGGACGGACAGACAGACAGACAGACAGACAGACATGACGAATCTATAAGGGTTCCTTTTTTGCCATTTTGGCTACGGAACCCTAAAAACAAGTCAAAGTATAATTTCAACCTGTTCGACCTGTATCGCGATTATTGTCAAATACAGAAAAAATACAGAAATAAACTTGTAGCTCATTAAACTAACCACAATTAAAATTAAAACTTCGCTGTCTGTCTGTCTGTCTGTCTCCAAGCTTCAATAACGGTGATAGGTAGAGACTTGAAATTTTCAGATATTATGTATTTTGTTTCCCTCTATAACAACAAATACTAAAAACATAATATTATATTATTTAATATTTCATGGGGCTCCCATAATATGACAAACATGATTTTAATGGGCTTTTTTACTCTTTATTAAAAAAAGCGGCCAAGTGCGAGTTGGACTCGCCCATGGAGGGTTCCGCAGCAGCAATAAGGTTAATTTTTATGAAATTATATTATTTTTGATTTATTTTTATATTTCAGTCGATTTAATGAAATTTAGATTAAGGTTTACTATTTATGACGTATAAAAAAAACTACTGGCTAGATCTCGTTCAAACCAATTTTCGTTGGTAGTTTTTATAGTAATATACATCATATATTTTTTTTAGAATTATCATGCCTCTACTTTAGAAATTAGAGGGGGGGGGGACACACATTTTTCCACTTTGGAAGAGTCTCTCTCGCAAACTATTCAGGTTAGAAAAAAATTATATGAGAAACCTCAATATGATTTTTGGAGACCTATCCATAGATACCACACACGCATAGGTTAGATGAAAAAAAACATTTTTTTGTTTCATTAAGGTTTACTATTTATGACGTATAAAAAAAACTACTGGCTAAATCTCGTTCAAACTAATTTTCGTTGGTAGTTTTTATAGTAATCTACATCATATATTTTTTTTAGAATTATCATGCCTCTACTTTAGAAATTAGAGGGGGGGGGGACACACATTTTTCCACTTTGGAAGAGTCTCTCTCGCAAACTATTCAGGTTAGAAAAAAATGATATGAGAAACCTCAATATGATTTTTGGAGACCTATCCATGGATACCACACACGCATAGGTTAGATGAAAAAAAAATTTTTTTGTTTCAGTTGTACCTATGGGGACCCCTAAAATTTTTAATATTTTTTCCATTTTTGCTTTAAAATCTTAATGCGGTTCACAGACTACATCTACTTACCAAGTTTCAATAGTATAGCTCTAATAGTTTCGGAGAAAAGTGGCTGTGACATACGGACGGACGGACAGACAGACAGACAGACAGACAGACAGACATGACGAATCTATAAGGGTTCCTTTTTTGCCATTTTGGCTACGGAACCCTAAAAAGCAGCACTATGACAGCTGCTAAAATATAAATAAAATATTTAATTGCGTTTGTACTTAAATAATTAATAATAAAATCAAAGTCAAATAAATGTTTAGGGGGGGGGGGGCATACAAAAAGCACAATTTTTGGCTATCTTCGCCTTATGATGGTACGGAACCGACTCCGACTCATGTACGATCATGTACGAGTCCGACTCGCACTTGGGCAATTTTTTAAAATGATGGTCTTATTCATGATCAGAAATATTCAGTTTTATCCAGTCGCTTGGGTCCCGGTACATTTACCATAGGTGTAGGAGCTTAAATATTGATTTCTAAAAAAGTCATAAGAATCAAATTTGTAGGAAATTTAATGTTCTATCACGTACAACTTTGTTTCTACAATTATTTTCGCTAAATTCGATAATAATTGACATACAAGCGAAATTATACTTTGACTTGTTTTTTGCATTTATCTCCGTAAATATTGATTTTACAATAAAATAGAATTATATTATAATAAAGTAGAAAATTAAATTTACAACAAATTTAGTTCTTATCATTTTCGTAAAAAAATATTTGATCTTCAAACCAATATGGCGGCTAACGCACACGTCAGATTTGGTCGAGTTTTTAATTTAAGCTAGTCATGACCCCTAAACAAGGGTGCAAAAAAATTTCTGACTATAATTAATTTCAGATTCCTATACAAAGTGACACAAGGCTGAACTAACCCGACTAGCGACTGGGCTATACTTGTGGTCTTATAGCTCTATATTAACACCGAAAAGAATGCGCCAACGCATGTAACTTAAACGGCTATCTAACGTTCACATCAGTTCAATTTCACATAAAAACCACGATAGTTAATTTAACTTTAATGAAAGCTCAGCCAATGATTACTAGCGAGTTGGCCGGCGACCGCACGGGTATCGGGTAACCCTTCCGGGTCTGCGTACACAACGCAGCGACGCGGCGACGCTGATTAAAATATGACTGTAAAACTCTCCTATTATACCATTTGTATTGTCATCATTTTGGGTATGACAAGCAAAGCAAAAAATGCTAAATAAAGCAAAGTCATTTACGAATTAAATGCATATTTTTAATTCGTAAATGTCTTCGCTGTATTTCGCATTTTTTATGATATATATTTATGTCGTAAAGGCCTTAAAAATTTTACCTAATATATTTTCATACTTACACTTTAACGATTGATAGCTACCTCAATAACAATAACATACTTCTATTATATTTTTTACATTGTCATAAAAGTATTCATCACCAGCTCTAGTCATTTCTGTTGTTGATTGTACCTTTCCACCTCATGCTCCTCTTCATACATGCGCAGGAATCTGTGTGGGTAAGGGTACAACCAGTATAAATTACATTCTACAAGATAAATTCATACTTCAGCTCGGACATGGTGGATTAAATTCAATTTATTTGCTCAATTACTCTCACCTTTGTGTTAACCCAACACCTTAAGCCCAATAGAACATACGTTCAAAAGAAATGAACGAAGCAAATGCAAAACAAAATGTTCTGTGATCTATTTTATTTTCATTTGAAAAGTAGGCTGAATATATTTTATACATTTGTACCAAGATGTATTTGTGAGATATAAATAGTTAAGAAAGACTACTAATACACACATTCACAGTTTTAACATGCCTTTTTATGATGAATATCGGAAATAGCAAGTAGCAATTCCTTTTGTCTCTTTACCTTTTTCTACCTTGTCGTCGGTTAGTATGAAAGGTAAAACTAGTGGTATATTTCTAAGCAATCAATTACGTGTTCACTCACACCAAGCTCATCGGTGTACCACGCCAAGTTTTTCATAGCAGTTTGGTTCGATTAAATGCTTTGATTACATAGATTTTATAAAACAGATCTTTCTTAAAATAAATGGTTTTCTATACATTCTAAAAAACCTAAATAAAGAAAAATATTTAAAACGGAAGGGTCGTAACTCGATCTAGCGTCATTCGGTTTCTATTCGTCAACGTCAGCTCTATTTGTGTAGGATGCGGTGTGTCCTACGTAAAACTCCCGGTGAATTTAAAACAAATTCTCAATTGAAACAAAGGAATGCCTCTTTTAATTACATATAATAGCTGCTTAAAAACATATTGCGCCGAGCCAATAAAGTTGAAATTCGCATAGCTCGGTGCGAGCTGGCCACAACTAATGGCACTACAAATCCTTCTGAATCGAGCCCTGGTATTGTCCCCGTTCGACTTTATTTGCTTCTCGAACCTCTGTCGACTCCACCTTTTTCCTTTTAACGCGGACAATTTTTAAATGGCTTATGTTTGATTCCATTATTGTGTGCCAATCAGACTGAATTACAATGTCCTTTAGCTACGGCCGAACTGAGTAGGAATCTTTATTATTTTTGTTACAAATCATTTATTTATACGTTTTTGCGGCGAGTGAGCGAGTCAGATGTACGGCGATACATGTGATCATCGTCGATTTATAGATGGAGAATCCGACGAGTAAAATGTGTGACGTTGATACAGAATGAGAATACACTGCAGGGTCTGTGGCAATTTATATTATAGGTAGTGTGTTAGTTATAATATTGATGGGTGTATATATTATTTTGATATTATGTTAATTTTTAATCGATTCAATCAAAGCAATTTTCGCCCGATTGACATGACGTGATCTTGGGCCACAGTGAGAGTCACGGTGATCTAGTCACTCTCTAAAATCTAAATTCTACAAAACAGTGCACACATTAAAATACAAGGAATAAATGTTAAGGGAAGCTCATGTACTTATTATTTT
Source organism: Plebejus argus (assembly GCA_905404155.3). NCBI lineage: Eukaryota > Metazoa > Arthropoda > Insecta > Lepidoptera > Lycaenidae > Plebejus > Plebejus argus. Next base: position 8,376,691 of record FR989929.1, on the reverse strand, counting down.
TCGACCACAATTTTGTAAAGTATTCATACAGGAAGCCGTCAAGCCTAGAAATCTCACATCCACATAGAATAAGTAATGAAATAAAATATAAAATCCATCGGGGATCTCACGTAGTGCGTTGATAGCGTTCATTTGTTTTTTACCGGCGATCCATATCTCCGAAGTGTCGCCAGCGAAAATTATTAGTAGCATTAAAGTACCTAATTGAGATGTGTGGTATATTCGAGCGAGTTTTTTATTTTTTAACGTTTTAAACACTCTGTGTTAACGCGAATATGCAATAAATCTTATTGTGGCCATTCTTATCTCTCACTCTGAGGTAGCCGATAATACCCCGTGTCGACATGCTTGAAAATTTAAATATAAACAACTTAAGTACTCCGGTATCGGCCTCGGAGGTGCTATTATCTCCTGGATTCATATTCTGAAATGCCGATAGTGTGTTACTTATTGTGAGAAATACTGTCACATACTATCTAATAACTGATAAATGTTTCATTTGGTTGTTCCTGCAGGGTGGAATTCAAAAATTTTTAATTCAACATTTTTAATTAAATCTACCATTATTATATTTTGACTTTTTTACAAAATATTGTTTCAATATGTTTTTATGTCACATTGGTACATCCTATTGCTAAATTAATAGCAATATGGGATTATGAAATAACACCCATTTCATCCTATACTATTGATTCCTTATCCAGATTTTCAATAAAATAAAGTAATATATAAGTAACATGGTTATCTGCTATAGGTAGGTACACACTTTTTTAATGCCTCGCTACAACCATGTAAAGCTTAGCAGGCAATTAAAGAAATACTTATTCTTCAAGTTAAAAATATTATCATCATCAACAATCATTAATGACGTCGATAATTTGTTTTAATGAATGTCAACATCACAGGGATGGTAATATGCGATAATTCTAATTGACTTGTAAAAGAGCCTAAAATAATTCATATGAATAAAGACAACGGGGAAACAAGTAAAATGACTAATATCAACATTTTGTTAAAATATCGTACATACACACGTAATACGACTCTTCTGCGGGTCACATAAGACACATTTTACGTTGAACGGGGTTACATTCGCGAGCGCAACGATTTATCTGCGCTCAGACGCAATTAATCAGAAGGCGTTGTCACGTGCATACTGCGACTCGCGTTACACATGACCATTATATCATTTCACAGATTTATGTACCATATTTCCGCTGCACAAGTGTTAAAGTCACTTAGCCCAATAATGACAGTGATATTAAAGTGTCGCCGTCCGTACGGTGCAGTGATAAAGGAAAAAGATGATTTCGGGCTAATTATCGACAATGTCGTAAGAGTCGTCTTTTTGTCTCTTGACACCTTCAATACAACTTTTATTCCCTTTGCGCGATCGAAAACATTTAAAAATGTCAATGTCATTATCTCGAAATCACTAAAAAGATTGTAAGAAAATATAATGTTCTCGAACATATTAATCCAACCCACTCCATTAAAAAGTTTATTTCAATATAAAATTTGGGTTTAGGGCCGTTAATAATAAAATAGGTATACTACGATAATAATTAATGACAAAACTAATGACAATATCATTCTTCTATGAATATTTTAACCCAAACCTTGTTTATTAAAACTGTACAGTTAGCTTACGGAAAATAGTAGGTATAATATGAGCAACGAAACATTCGAGAAATACATCAAAATGTCCCTCATAACAAAAGGCCCCAAAAATACGCGATTTCATCTATACAATATTATACATTATACATATTATTTTCGAATCAATCAAATCAAAGTCGATTTTTCCCTCATGTCCCTTTGTTCCCTATAATCTTTAAAACTACGCAACGGATTTTGATGATTCTTTCTGTGTTAGATATATATTCGATAGCCCATTTATCGAAGAAGGTTAAAGGCTATATTTTATTACGCTAAGACTAATAGGAGCGAAGAAATAGAGGAAATGTGGAAAAAACGGGGAAAATTATTTGAAAAGGCTAACTTGAACGCGCTAATCTCAGGAACTACTGGTCTGATTTGAAAATTTTTTTCATTGTTATATAGCCCATTTATTGAGGAAGGCTAAAGATAGGAGAATGTGTAAAAAGGGGGAAATTATTTGAAAGGGCTTATCTCGCGAATTACTGGAGCAATTTTTATGTTATTTGGCACTAAGAAGTAGACCACGTGAAGGATCATAGGATATCGATTTTAATCATTTTTTTAGTGGCTATAATATATTTTATACCCGTGCGACGCCGGGGCGGGTCGCTAGTCTATCTATATAATTATAAACAAAATAACTATTTAATTAATTATTACCAGTAAAAAACATTAAATGACTTACAAGTATCAATTTGCATTCACAACAATATCTACTAACAAGACACAAAAACTCGTTTGTATTTGCATATATCATTATGAATCCTAGGTTTTATCTAGATAGACCCCGGAAATTCATAATACGCAAACATGTCATAACAGCGAGACCCCACAGTAAGCGCTGAATTAAACACTACTAATTAATTACGGTTCTTATCTTGAACGTCTCGACACTATTTGTTGCCAGCACCAATAGCTACGCACAACTTATAGACAACTGAGAATTTAACACAATACTAAGGGCCTGTTTCACCACTTCCTGATAAAGTGTCGAATAGGCTATTCACAACTTTTTTGACAGATTCTTCATACTCGATCTGTCAACTAAATTGGTGGAAGGCCTATTTGGCACATATCAGGAAGTGGTGAAACAGGCACTAATTCTAATTTCAATATTTCTGTTTCCTCTAGTTACGAAAAGAACATCGTGAGTGCAGACTTCTGTGGTGCAGACGTTAGGACACAGTTTTTGTCCCTAACTTGCCAGTCAATGATCAATTATTATAACTTTCAATGTACTGTAAACGTTTTCAAAATTGATAATATAAGTTAACATATTTAGGGCCGTTAATAATATTTAACAATTTAAATCTGATGATTTTTTTTTTCATTGAAACCAGTCGTTTATTTGTAAGACATCAAAACAATAAAACACATCGTCTAATTTGGCTCACTTCATTTCAGATGTCAGCGATGGACCCTGACTGCGGAGTCAACGCCATGGTCAACTACACGCTCGGAGAAGGCCTGGCGAGACCCCAGTTCTCCGTCAAACCTGACACTGGGGAGCTCTGCGTATCAGCTCCCCTGGATCACGAAGTCATCAGTGACTATGAGTTCCCAGTTATAGCAACCGATAGAGGTAAGTTTGTTATAAGTTTTGTACCACCGAAGAAATTGATTCCTACGTAATTTAGTCGCATTACGTCAGACCCAGCCGATAGATCGCGACTAACATTAGATTGACACAGCCCAACCAAATAAGGCGTCTCCCAGACAGACGCGACCTGCGGTGGCGGTCAGTTGGATGACTTAAGAGTTCTAGAAACGACACAGACACTCGCGGCCACGCGGCCAAGTCATCCAACTGACCGCTACCGCTACCGCCACCGCAGGCCGCGTCTGTATGGGAGACGCCTAACATAGTATGTAGGTTTAACATCTGCATAAGAATCAATTTATTCTATAGTACATCGCAACGTCACCATAATTTCATACATGCTATATGAACATCATAAACGCAGTGTCGCCACATTAATATCGAAACAATAGACCACGTCCCCCATTCGTTATCAATTGGAAGCAATAAGTTCACAAGCGACACCATATCTCCATAAAATATGTCCAGTAAAAAAGATAGATGGAACACGCTGCCATTATTAACAAAGCAAATAGTGAATCGAGTATAACACTCTTAAAAGCTATACGAATATACGAATCTGGTGGGCCTATGCATAATAATATATAGAACTTGAAATAAAACACCGGCGAAATGGCAAGGGAATAAATTCCGAAAGTGTCGGCTCTTGTCCTTCCAACCTCACCTGATTTATGGAGCGAGAAGACCGAACTATTACTTTCTGTTTTTATTTCGTGCGGCAGCTTTGCACACGCTGAAAGGGAATTTCGGTAGTAACCACGGCATTCGATAGTCCATTTGACGTATTTATATTGAGTTTATTTTCGATGCATTAATACTAAGTTAATGTTGGTTTAAAACTTTGTGGTCATCTTACATTACATGAATAAGGACTAGTACAATACTTACGATTTTTTTATATGTAGGCTTAGTAAATTTTTTCATCTCACTACCACATCGTAACTGATACTATGTGAGTCGCGACTTTATTATACTATTTTACTGTAGTGTAATTTTATAATTTATTAATGTATGCTTATTCGGTAAATAATCTGATAAAATTCAATGGGAATAACATGCAAAACTTATACCTTCTTTTTACTTGTGAGAGTTTGTTTTTAGGAGTAGACCGAGTCTACAGATCACTTTTATAACAAATAGCCCATGAGAAACATGTGAGAATATTTCTAAAGAATTTAATCACTTGACATTAATCAGTAAAATAATATTCTATCGCTATGTTCGAAGTTCGAGTACATTGTGCGCTGATGTTCTGAATAAATTATTTTGCGCCACAATTAAAAAACCTTAAGCGGAGTATAGCGACCGATCATTTTATTATCTTAAACATGTAGCGAAAATCCATTGACATCGGTATAAATCAAGCGGCTGTCAATTAAACATAGTATTACAACAATACACAGACAATCAAGGGACCAATTATTTATTTATTCGCAGGGGGCCTGTCGACAACCGCAATGGTGAAGATCCAACTCCTCGATATAAACGACAACGTCCCAACGTTCAACGTGAAAGATTACAACGTTTCTCTGAAAGAAGGCAGAGCTTCTAGTGCAGAGCCCATAGTCGCCGTGACGGCTAGCGACGTAGATTCAGGAAAATTTGGCACCGTAACGTACAGAATCGTAAACGGTAACGACAATGACGTATTCCGGATAGACAGAAGTACTGGAGAAATATTTGTGATGAAGCCAGCTCTGATCCACGCCAACGGAAAGTTCGATTTGGAAATATCGGCGACGGACGGTGGTGGACTCACGGCTCCGCAAGCAGCCGTAGTTCACGTAAATGTCATGCCTGCCGGGATCGGATCGGCGCTTTTTGATAAGCCTCGGTACAATTTTCGAGTTCGAGAAGACATCCGCAGTGGAACTATTGTTGGAAATCTGAAGGCAACAGCTGAAGATAGAGGTAAGATACACCAGATGTTAAGTTGGAAGAAGACAAATATATTTGCGAAAACCGCATTCAAATCGGATCAGTAGTTTTCGTGTGACAGTGGAACAAACATACAGACAGACAGACAGACAGACAGACAGACAAAAAACTAACCACATTTTTGGCTTCCATAGCGATGTAGTGACACCCCCCGCTTATTATTTTTTAAATATCTTTAATTTACAGAATTTTCATTTCTACAGTTTTATTATATGTATAGATAAGCATTTTGACCCAGTTAAGGATAAACTTAACTATAGTAAAATAATTAGCATTAAACATCTCAAGACTTCACAGAATATAGTATAAAACGTTCAAAGTATTTCCAACTTTACGGCGGGATACAAAAAGGAATAATCCCGCGGGTCGGCTAGTTATAAATAAATTTAGAAAACCTCCGTTCCCATTGTCCAATTCACATCATAAAAACCATAAACGTTGAAATTCAATTGCATCGCTAAAGATTAGACATACAATGCGCTTCGATAACACTCTCTAAATAGAAAGCATTAAAAGTAAACAAGACGGACGTTTGGGATTACATACAAAGAAAATCACTTAGAGACAGAGTAAATATTAATGTTAGCAGGACTACTGGAGGCTCGAGTTACCTTATAGCTTCATTTTGCTTTAACAAATTTATTGAAATCGTGCAACTTTTCAACTGATTTAATTATAAAACTTTAGCGTTTTATCTTAAATAAATAATTATTGTGTCTTTTCTACATACTCTGGTTTTTGGTTCATAAGTTAATAAAAATTAAATGTTGCCCATAATTTCAAATAAAATATGTTCCTAACAATTCAATGTGCTTTCCCAAAACTTAAAGGTCTGCAATTTTTTACGAAATTTCACCGAAATCGATTCAATATTAAAAACAAGAAGAGGTTATATTACATTCTATTATTTAATTTATCCATGAGCCCAATAACTACAATCAATAATTTAATCTTTATTACCGCTAAATTCGTCCAATAGGCGTAATATTTTAAATTTTAATATCTTTTCTTTTCTTTTACAAATCCTCTCCTTGTTGTGACTTAGACCATACCCTGGAGTACGGATATCTATGCACAAAATACGTAATCGGCCATTGTCTGAGGGGTGGATCACGACTGTGTGATGAGCAACCGTCGTTTCCCTCGCTTCCACCTCGTTTATTTGACTCCTTATACTTTCTAATGTTTGAATAACTCTGTATTGTAATCTTCAACACACTTATAAATATTATAATAAGGAGCTTAGGAATTATAAGACGCAATTTATATCATTTTACCGTTATCCGATTCGATATGAAATCGCAAGACATTTTCAAACGGTTTCCAGACTTAATTTTGCTTGCTGATTTGAAACGTAACGTTTATGAAAGGTGTGTTTTGAAAATTGAAAATAATAAGTGATCTTTATTTATTTAAGACTATAATAAGTAATGGTAACACTATATTAGGTAATATATTAATATAACGTTTTGTTGTAGAAAAGTGTTTTCACAATGAATACATTATGTAACACATTAAAACAGTAAAACAAATTAAGTTCGTGCACAACATTATTTGTGATCAAATGTATAAAGCATTGTGATTTATTTAACATTATCATCACAACTGCGAAGGATTTCTTAAAATTTGGAACAAAAAATAATTGCTTTGTGGCCGCGAGTATCGCGAGACGGAGAGATGTGTTGGTTAATACGATTGGAATTGTTGCAACATTGTATGGACCGAAATGCTCTCGGGTATCGAGCGTTTCGGCAATTCCAAGATAAATTCGTGGGGCGTTACCATTATCCGTAATCAATTTGGTTTTTGTCTTTTTGACTAGACTTTGATTAATGTATCGTATTAATTTTTAATTGACCAAAATGACAATGCAATTCTAAATTTAAAAAAAACTTATTTTTTAGTTTCAGTCCAGGGAACAAATCTTGTGCATTTTTAATATCTAACTCCGATGCCAAAACTATCTAATTATACTTGAATAGGACGTACTCTGTTTCTCTTTGTAATCTCTTAGTTTAAATATAAATCATATTCTAGTCTTATATCATACTGCATTTCACTTAAAATTTCTAATGGAACTATATAAGATTCATTTGAACATCGTTGCTAAATCAAAACGAGTCAATAAAGTAAATATGCTATCTCACTCCGCAATGCGTTGTGTTTCGCTAATATTTATACAACTAGACTTTCTAAGGGCCTACTATTACACCGCTTCTGTCTCTAGGATTTGTTATCGTAAGTTGAATTTAACTTTTTTAACTTTCCTAAGTTACTTATATCTTTATTTTTTAATTCAAAGGCATTAATTTTTAATTATTATGACTGATATGAAAAAAATGCTTGAACAATGGAGAAAATATTAATAAGTAATTGAATCTAAAAAGTTAGATATCCAACAATAGTCAATAATATGTCTATTGCTACGAAGTATTTATGGTTAAAGTGCTACAAAATTTGTAGGTATTCATATTTTAATATGAAAAAAAAAACAACCTCAAGATTGTGGTGTAAACACATTTTTCAGAGTTTTTTTTAAAGTACATATTTTGAATTCCTAAAAGCGCTACTGACAGATGAAACTACGATCACAAACAAGGATCTGTTACAGGTTGGTGTGATGCGGGACCGTTTTATTCGAGTCCACGTTTATTCTGTTGCAAGTCGGAACACTGTAAATCACTGAATTGCGAACTCCACCGTTATAGTACGTGGAGCACTTGTCTATGGGAATTCCATGGCTTGACTATTGTTACACCGAGATAGCGGCATTTAAGATTCATAGTTTTAGCCGTTGCGTGTATCAAATGTACCCACCGATGCTACATTTCTATTAAATTATTACGAGCTGTTCCTTGCACTTTTATCTCTCAAATAAATAAGTAAACTGTATTATAATTTAGTGCTTTTTTCCTCGTAGATACTGAAGTGCTAGTAGGTGATTCTGCCTCTTTAAAACATTTTGTCTTCGTCTAATCGCAAGCGTAAAGCGAAACAGCACACTAAAATGTTGAAGCAAAATTTGTAACAATTACCTAATTGTCATTAATTGGAAATAACTAATACGCGGATATCAATTAAAAAATTATAACAAAAAGTCGCAAGTCCTCTACCAAATGCGATAAACGTTTTGCGTTTTTATTTATTTTATTGTTATTTATAATATCGATAAATTGTAAAGCAATTAACCTCCAATCTCAGGGAGCAATATTGCAAATCAAATCAAGATTGAGGAAGATATAATTTAAAAATTATCCGGCATTGTATTGTTTTCGTATGGTGCAATATTTAACTTAACATGTAAAAGTTTATATTATTGCACCTTTCCCATACATACTTGTGCATAATAATGCACAAGTATATATGTATGGGATTTTACTGCTAATATAATGTAAAAAGAATTTTTTGTGAGTCAACTTCGTCAACATTATTTTGTAAAAATGTAAATAATATGAAGAGCAATATTGAAGCTTGCTTGAATTTTAAAAATTATAGTAACCGAGTTATAATTTAAAAAATGAAAATAACAGATACTGCAATAGTTATAATAAATCAATCGTATTGCACAGGGCATGCAGCCTGCAGTGCTCGCGACCGCCTCACACTTAGGTCGCAGCCGCCGTCACACAAACCAGGCCGGACTTTAATTAGAAAGAGCACCATAATATTGAGCGTTGCCCAAACGCACGCCCCCGCTAGATTTATAGCCCGCCGCCCGCAGATACACGTCCATTAATTAAAAATATATAAATTAATGAGCTCGGACAGCGTTGCGCTACGTACGCTGAGAATAATTTGTTTCGTTACCCAAAGTAATATCCTTTGTGAATTTATATTGTGTATTTTGTTCCCGTTTAAATGAAAATTAAGGCGAGATTTATATACGGGAAGCCTCCTACGCGATAAGGTGTCATGCGTTTACACAACTAGGAAGGATTATCACTCCCGTGTAATCAACCTTTAAATCATTGAGTGTGGCATCCGAGTGAATTATGTAATTGAAAATATTGTAACCGATGATTCCTAACGTTAGTTCCGTAAATGGTACAATAATCTAAAATTAATAATTATATGATATTATGACTGACATAATAATATGACTGATATCCATAATATTATGAAACTATGAAAATGGGCAGAACATTAAGCAATAATTAAAAATAATAAAAAAATCTGCTTCTAATTATAGTAACATATTTAAAACAGATCCGAATAGGCACTAATACGTTTCTTCTGTCGAAAAATCGATATGTGGTTCACGCTTTCTTGCAAGGCGACACGACTGAAAATTTGAAATTCAATCCCGAGAAATTCAAGGATACGCCTGGACCGCAACCGAATAAATTCAACCTCCAGCCGAGGTCAACAAACCGAACCCTCCACGACAGTTTTTGCCGGCCACTTCTATACATCTTTTTTGAACAGCAGCTCAATTATTTTCAACTTTTTACCCGACGTTATTTGGTCAGACCGGGGCTGAAATTGTTTACACGATTTATGTGTTAAAATGTTTAGTGTTTAAACGTTTACTCGCTATGGTTGTACTGCGTCACTGAGATTTCAAAATAATTGTTCCCGGGAACAAATGTTGAATACACCTGTCCCCTCGCTTGAATTCACAATTGGACCGTTTAACAACTAAGTGTAAGTTATTGCGGAGATAGATGTTCCTACAGAAGATTCTTCGAGTTCCTCGCTAAAGAGTTGTTATGTTCACATTATATTATTCTTTTTTTATTTAGGCTTCGTACATATTATAAACTAATGATCATGAAATAATAAGCGATGTTTTATTATTGCAATCTTCAGAGGTACTAAATGATCTGAATTATCGAGAACTTAAATCCCGCCTTGGTGTTCTCTCAAACGCCCTTTAGAGATAATCGAACTTTCAGATAATTAATTCATTAAACTGAAATCGAGAATCGAACAATTCACATAGAAGATCTTTACAACTCTTAATTGAAACCAAATGGAGTCTCGTGAGCGAGATAATCGCGAGGCCATTAATGATTTCAATTTAGAAGGGCATTTGTGAATATATTCCGAAAGAGAATAAGTAAACCACTGGTTATATTAGAATAATGAATTGATTCAACAGAGAGACAAAAGGTTAACAACACCTGACTCTCAATAAATTAGCGCTGGAGAAATTTCGCCGGCTCCATGTAGCATTATTGAATATTTTGTAAGCGCTGCATTAGTTGCGCTAAAATCTATTCTATTGCCTCATCGCCTCCAGTCTGCACATTGTACAAAGCTCGTTACTATACAAGCTAAATAACTGTACTTATTTGAATTAATCATAAATTGTTTTAAGTATTTTCGCAAGTCCGGTCTCGTTCGAAATCCACTTTGAAGCGCAGTATTGTGTGTTTCCAAATAGACAGAAGTAATGGAGTTGAGTGTTGATTGTTGACACATCTACTTAGTACGAACTTAAATAATTACTCACGTACCGCATGAAACGCTCATCTCCAGTAGATACTGTCAAATAGTTGAAGGAAATCTATTTTAAATTTTCAAGTACGTAACTGAAGTAAACAGTGCTCGTTTCCGTGAGAAATTTTCAATAACATTGTAATTATTTTACAAATTAAAGATATGATAATTTAATGAACCATATGCGGCCATTATTTTAAGGGTTCGCAAGTTATGAGACAGATCTTCGGTTTAAATAAGTCCAAATCAACCTGCATCATGACAGACGCCACACAGGTTTCGATCGTTTAATTGGGTGAATACATAATACGTTTTTTCGGTTCGATATCGATCAAAATTTTGCTTTTTCTTGTTTAAATGGGCTTACTTATACATAGAAATGACCCCAAAATATGCATTGTTATTTGTTACACGTAGATTTTAAGCATTAGAGTAATGATCTACTGATCTTTACGTGACTATTTCCACTAAATAGTGGTTTGGAAAGTGCATCACTAGTTTTATAACATAAAACTTATTATGACTTAAATAAATAAATAAAAAAAACATCAAAATTTAAGTCGTTTAAAATATTATATCATGTTTTAGCTCTATTTGTAGACTGTAGTGTAGATATTGATGCGAGTTGTTATTTCATCTGTAAATTGTTACATTTTAAACGTTAATACTTACCCAATTTAAATCTATAAGGTATAATATAGAAAGGGCAAGTAGGGCGCGGTAGGAGTGCCGCAGGGGGGGATACTTGGACCAGTTACAGAAACAAAGACTGCCCGGCATGTCGCCGAATAAGACCGTATATCAATCTCATTGCGTCAACTGTCCTGCCGAAAACGACCGGCGAAAAAGCGAGCCCACAAAAACGAAGTCGAGACGAAAAAAATATACGACAATGAATCGCTTATACTGTGAAAAGTGCCAATTAAAATTTGATAGATATAAAGTGGTTTCCAACTGTCGAAAAGCTTCTGTTTTCGTAAATAGATGGTCTTAAATGTATATAAAAATGTCAATTGCACTAACCAGGTACCCAGTACCCACCTAATTATTTTCAATAATAAGTATATTATAATATTATACTGGTGTGTTTTTAAAAATGTATTTCAACAACCTGTCTTGTTATAACTACAAAATCCTACGAACTGTTCCGTCGTTGAGAAGGACAAACCTATCTTCACAACATAAACTACTGTAGACAATTCAACGTCGGAAAGTAAAATGATAGGAATACATAAATATTTATAGCTACCGTAAACAGCAGAATGGCCAATTTCGCTGCCATAGGCACCCATAATCTTGGAAAATTGAGACGCGTTGAGTCAGTCATATTTGGACACGCAGTTGTTTGGTCTTGTTTACAATTTCATTTGTTCTATTTATGTCTTACTGATTTGCAGAACACTTTAAGAGTTTTTTTTGTTTTATTAATATTGATTTAAATACTTTATTACTTTGCATTATCAAATTCCATATAAATAACAGTTTATTGCATTAAAAGAATAATAATATGTTAGTAAATATACTTGGTGTTTTAAATATTTTACTCGTTTTTTCACAGGTAAACAACTAGTGCGCTACAGTATTGTATCTGGAGACAGCCATCTTTTCGCCATTGAACTTCACACTGGAACAATAAAAACTACTAATCAATTGGATCGAGAAACAAGTGCATCATATCTACTAAACGTCCGCGCTGCTATAGGAAACTCAGCCAGCTATGACCAAACCCAGGTATTACAACTACTACTAAAATAAGTATTCAAATGTAATACAAAAAAATTAAAAAAAAACATTTCCAGCTAAAAACTTTTAGTTAAAAATAAATATGAAACGCAATTTAAATTCATGTTAAAATATTATACATAGGTATCTAACATAACAATTATTTTAGGTGCAAATAACTCTGGAAGACGTGAATGACAATGCTCCGGAATTCGGGACATCGTCAGTACGGGTGTCCGTAGCTGAATCTGCTTCGATCGGCTCCGTGGTGTATGCTGCAAGAGCAACTGATCAGGACGATGGGAAAAACAGTCAAATAACATACCACCTTGTGTCAGCTACAGGGCCTCCTAACACATTTGCTGTTAATCCTCAACATGGTCTCGTTACTTTACTCAGGTACAAACTTTACTTACAAACTTTAATATTATATTAAATTCTTAATCATAGCAATAAAATATTAACCATCTAATCTTGTTTTAGGTCATTGGATTATGAAAGTTTGGTTCGTCATACCCTCATCATATCTGCCAGAGATGGAGGCGTTCCTTTCCTCAGCTCAAATCTGACCCTTGTTGTTGATGTGCAAGATGTCAATGATAATCCACCTGTATTTGAGCATAGCACATACAGTGTTAATGTTCTTGAATCGGAAAGTCTAAAAACAAAGGTAAAGTATTATATTATTTACTTTAACTGTCTATAATATTATTAAGTGATTTTAAAAATATTATTTTGAATTAAATTTATTTGGAGTTGAAATAAACTTGGATCTAATACAGCATTATCATTTTACAGATTCTAGAAGTCCAGGCAATAGACAAGGATACTGGAAACAATGCACGTATAACATATCGGGTCGTATCAGAGAATAATACAAACGAAGAGCATTTTAAAGTGGAACCGTCCACAGGTTGGGTGTACCTCGCTAAGTTGCTCGACAGAGAGACGATATCTACACATAAAATGACAATAATAGCTACAGACAATGGAATCCCGCCACTGTCAGCGAGTGCCAGCCTTATTGTCAACGTAGTAGATGCTAATGATAATGATCCAGTTTTCTCGCAAACTACCTATGAGTTTCAAGTTGAAGAGAATCAACATGCCGGTGCATTTGTAGGCAAGATAATAGCGACTGATGCAGATTTGGGTGATAACGCAGTACTGAGATACAGCCTTTTTCCATCGAATACGAGTTTCATTGTGGATGCCATAACGGGTGAGTAAATAAGAATACTAAAGCAAATAAATATAATTTAAATAAACGATGCAGTCGGTGCAGTACCTTAAATAGAAAATGATTTCTGAACGTGTTGCTGACTTTTTCTTTGACTACATCAAAATTATTATAATATTATTAAATAATATTATTTGGTAGTTTACTTAACTATAGCACATTACTCTATGAATTACTAGTACTTTAGGGTGCCTATTGTTGATCTACATTGAAAACGTTCTACATATTAAAATTCTAAAAGCGAGAGACAATGCAATTTACCGTAATTTAAATGAAGCGCTTGTCAAATATTTGATTATTAAAGAATTATCCTTGCAGTCAACATCTCGACTGTATTTGCTTTACCGGCACCTTTGAAAGTTAAAACCCGAAGTATGTTTTGACTTAAGACTCGTCGACTGAACAAACAGATTCGAATAAACAGAACCACATTAATACTTGCACAAATTAAAGAAATAGGGAGCATTTCAAAGTCAGTGTTTGCTTAACTGTACATGAATATTGAATTCCATTATGGCTAATCTTCTAGACTGATGTAATAATTATAATATTAATGATTCTTCTTAAAAACTATTTCGATCCGAAAATCCAAACTGACTTCTTCATAGCTGTTTTTTAGGTTCATTATAAAAAAAATATATGTACTTAATTTTTAAAGTACGAACTAGATTCATAGATAATATTAACTATTAATTATTTACAGATGATTATCTTAATCGCGTAAATGTTAGAGGTGAATTAAAGGATCGTTCGCTCGTTATCACCTGTAATTGACCGATGAATAGGGGGACCTTTCCATCTCAATTTGGCTTATCGATCAAGCGGCTAGTTAGTGCAACCTTACTGATCTGATCCTGTGGGTCAGCAGACCTTTGGGATCGTTGATATGCTTAAACTGGATCTTAGATATTTAGTAAAGCTGTGTTTTCTTATTAATATATACAATAATATATAATATTCTTTGCACTCAAATAAATTAATAATATATTTTAAAGATAAAGTATTATTATACATTCTAATTTATTTTTCAAGATTAAAAATTTTCTTGTAATGTTCTATTCAGAAACATTACCTTTAATGTAATATCTAATTATGTACCAAAGCCTTAGGGGATCGTCTGTCAATAGGGGTATTCAGATTTCAACAGGTGCTTTTTCGGTTCGCGATATTCTGTCTCTTATGTCCATAATCGCTCGTAACTCGTTTTATTTGTCGGCAGTTCTGAGTCGGCGTTTGACGCCGAATCGAGGATACTGGATTCAATTTTTAATGCCAATTATTGGGCACATTACCACATAAGTTAAAACGCAGAATATTTAAGTGCCAACTTTCCTTTTATGTTTTGGAAAAGAATTTGATGATACGATTTAAGAATTATAAATTGTTTTGAAACCTTTTATAATGTTGGCGCTTATGATCTCAAATTGATAATACAAATTTTAAATATAATAGATATTAATTCAAACAATAAATAATTGTACAAAAATAAATTAATATTTACATAATATTATATCCGCAATATTTGAATATATTTTGCTGTTGTGTTTTTATCTTAAAAGTAAATTTTGTCGTCTGCTCATGATATATATTTCTAATATTAACCATTGAAACATTTCTTTACAGGCGTTATTACAACAAAACACGCTCTGGACAGAGAATATAAAAGCGCTTACTCGTTGTTTGCTGAAGTTCGTGATCAAGGTACACTTCCAAGATCGAGTAGAGTACCAATATCTATTAAAGTATTGGATGTAAATGATAACTCACCGGAAATAATTGATCCACGTGAAGACGTAGTCAGTGTAAGAGAAGAACAGCAGCCAGGTGCCGAAGTAGCTCGAGTTAAAGCAATAGATAGAGACAGTGGGGTTAATGCGTCTATAAAATACTCCATTTTAAATGAAAGAGATTTGGACGGATATGATGTATTTGTGATTGATTCTACAACAGGAGTAATAAAAACCAGTACAGGTTAGTTAAATAATTCAATAATTTTATTAAAATGGTTATGGTTTAAATATACGCGTGATAATGTATTTTTTATTTTAGTTCTTGATCATGAAGAGAGGTCTATTTATCGACTGACCGTAGCAGCGACAGATGGTGGCAAACCTCCAAGGCAAACAGTAAGACAACTGAAAGTTGAAGTTTTGGATTTAAATGACAACCGACCAACATTCACAAGTTCAAGTTTAACGTTCAAAGTAAGAAATTAATTTATTTACCTTTTTTAGGGTATTTAAAATTATCTTATAATTACTGTATTGTCAGTTTATTACTAAAGAAATTGCGAACAACGTCTGTTTAATCAGTACTAGATACTTTCCGAGTTCCCGCAGGCCGCAACTGCTTTCGTGCTGCAAATTATTAATTAAATTATACAAGGTGTAACAAACTAAGTGATAATACTTAGGGGTGTGTATAGGCTCCCTAAATAGAGTTAACTGTGAAAATATAGCAGCGCTGGAAGAGGTAATATTTTTTGTAACACCTTGTATATAGCTTAGGTATAATATATAATTTTTTTTTTGTAAATAGTTCCACCGCGAACACCATTCAAGGTTGTAAAACTATGTCCCTAAGCTTAAATAAAATAGTAAACAACTTTTCCATTCAAATTTTTTTCTAAATAGGGTCAGCGGTTGAAATATAAAAATACAGACAACCTTTCACACATTTTATCATATTAAATAGGGATAATATAATGATACAATCGTATCATGTTTAATTTGTCTGTTGACTTTGGCAATTCATAATTAATTTTTATGTGCAGGTAAAAGAAGATGCAAAAATTGGGGACATTGTTGGCATGGTTGCATGTTATGAAAATGATTTGAGTGACAACTTTGTAAGAAGCGAAGAAGAGCGACAGATTTCTTACCTCCTTATGCCTCTTACTTCGGATCATTTTACTGGCACTTTCGAAATTGATAGAAAAACTGGATCTCTTGTTGTCGCCAGACAATTGGATCGAGAAATTCAAGATGAGTATAGACTTGAAGTAAGAGCATTAGATACATCTGCTACTAATAATCCGCAAAGTAGTGCAGTAACAGTGAGAATAGAAATAATTGATGTAAATGACAATGCCCCGGAGTGGTCAGAAGATCCAATAAATATCGAAGTTTCTGAGAGCATACCAGTAGGCATAGTCATATACAACTTTACAGCTAAGGACGCTGATTCGGGTGTGAATGGTGATATAAGTTACTTTATTATTTCAAATACACCGTCAATAAAAACTACTTTTGGTTTAGATCCCCTAACTGGATCATTATCTTTGATATCTGCTCTTGACTATGAATCTTTAAAAGAATATTGGATAGTGGCAGAAGCTACAGACTTAGCTACAAATAAATCGGAACGCTTATCAACGTCAGTCACAGTTCACATATCTGTGACAGATGCAAACGATAATACTCCTAAGTTTGTATCATCTAATAAAATTTCTGCAACATTAAACAATTTATCTGGGATTATTTACCAAGCTTTGGCAGTAGATAGAGATTCTGGGGATAATAGCCAGATATCATACTATATATCAGGAGGAAATGAACAATCAATATTTTCAATTGACTATGACAGTGGTAAATTGACACTATCTAGAAAATATATAACAGAACAAAACAAAATAAGGCCAGGTCAATATAAGCTAAATTTAACGGCTTCCGATCACGGAACCCCTTTCGCAAGACGAAGTCATATGACCTTAATTATTGATTTACACGAATCAAATAATATACCACCTAGATTTAGTGACACAATTTATAAAGCCAATATTAGTGAAGATATTCGGCCAGGAAGTTTCGTCACCAGACTATCTGCAGTATCTTCTAAGGGTAATCTAGGTAAGTCCTAATATTTTAAACTTGATTTTTTATAATTAGCACATGATATTAACTACTTCATTTTTCTGTAAGTGAACATATTTGTAATAAAATAAAATGAATATCAAATTCATTGATTTTCAATGTATCAGACTTTATTCATCATATGTGATAATATTATGAATAACTAAGAAAAATATTTATTTCAGGAAATTTAAGTTTCTATTTACCAGAAGGAGTTGCAGATGGAAAATTTGAAATAGATGCGAAACTAGGCACATTAACTGTAACGAACAAATTAGATAGAGAAGAAAAAGACTATTATATGTTTCCAGTGTACGTCACGGATACAACAACTTTCCAGTCCATTGCAAATTTTGATGTAGCGACAGTTTTAATCAACGTTCTCGACGTTAACGATAATCCACCAAGCTTCAAGATTGGCTCGTGTTACACATTGACTGTGCCTGAGAATAATGAACCAGAAATTATTCACACAGTAACTGCTACAGACCAAGATATTGGTGCTAATGGAGTAATAACCTATAGTATTATCTCTGGAAACAGTGGAAACAAATTTTCTATCGATTCGACTACTGGAAAGCTGACAGCAAAAACTTTGGACAGGGAAACTCAAGCTAGATACGATCTCACTATTTCAGCCTTTGATCACGGCTCACCTATAGCATTACAAGGGTTTTGTAATTTAACTATTGTCGTTGAAGATCAAAATGACAATGATCCCGTATTTGACACCGCCCATTATTCATCAGCAATTCCAGAAGACTCTCCCATTGACACATCTATTGTTAAAGTAAGAGCTACAGATGCTGACTTAGGACTGAATAAAAGAATTGTTTACTCCCTAGCGAATGAGAGTCAAGGTCTTTTTAGAATAGATAATAAAAGCGGAATCATATATACAACGGGGTAGGTTTTAATTCTTGTATTTTTATTACAAAAAATTTAATGCTCAAATACTCATAATTATGTGTACTTATGTTTTTTTTTTCAGATACTTTGATAGAGAAAAAACAGGCAAATACCGATTTGATGCAGTTGCTACTGATCAAGGACGTTACTTAGCCAGATCACAAAAAGTTCCAGTGGAAGTTAACATAATTGATGTAAACGACAATAAACCTATTTTCAAAAAATTTCCATTCAAGGAACAAATTGCAACACTTACCCCTCCTGGGCAATGTTTACTTACCGTATCAGCCACCGATAATGATGTGGGAATTAATGCAGAAATTTTGTATGAGCTAGTAGATACTTCTTTTCACAAGTTTCGGATTAACCCAACAACTGGAGCATTAACAGCTACACAAAGCTTAGCCAGTGAAAATGGTAAACTCATACACTTGCAAGTGATAGCAAAAGATAAGGGCAATCCTCCACAAAGCACTGTAGGTCTAATTGAACTGCGTGTGGGTGACTTTTTTGATCAGAATCTTAGCTTGAATTTTCAACATCTGCTATATAATGTTACCGTAGATGAAAATCTTCCGTATGGCAAAGAAGTAATACAAGTTATAGCATTAAGAAACGATGGCAGACGACAAAAAATATTTTATGAAATCGGCAGTGGTAATGACAATTTTGCTTTGGAAATAGATTCAAACACTGGCGTAGTTAAAGTTAATAATTCAGCTGATTTAGATTTCGAAACAAATCAGTCGCGTCATTTTGTTGTCATAGCTCGAACAGAAGGATCGCCACAGCTTTATGGATATTGTGACGTTATATTTAATTTAGTAGATCAAAATGATCATGCTCCTAGATTCAAACAACAACAATATATGGCTAATGTTTTGGAAGGAAATACTAAAGGCGAATTTGTGGTACAAATAGCTGCAACTGATGAGGATCAAGGAGCCAACGCTAGAATATTATATCATATTGTAGATGGAAATCATGATAATGCTTTTATAATTGAACCTGCCTTTTCTGGTTCGGTGAAAACAAATATAGTTCTAGACAGAGAAATACGGGAAAGCTATAAATTAACTGTAATCGCAACGGATGAAGGAAACCCACAAATGACCGGAACCGCTACGTTGCGAATCAACATAGTGGATGTCAATGACAACCAACCTACGTTTCCGCCGCCAAGAACCATCTCAGTTTCAGAAGGTGAGTAATCGACAAGGCTTATTACAAAAGTTTTTCCATTCGTGTTTCATTTTCGTATTGTTAGAAACAAAACTCCTTTACAAAGGGATGGCATTTTACATAATTTGTGCTCGCGGTCTCGTAACTGGATTTCCGATTCCAATGCTGAGATAAAATAAAAGAGACTCTTTAGACTCAATATTTATTGGACGGTATTACATTTTTTTCGAGTGCATATTTTAGCGGTGCCTCCCAGAACAACGGACATTGTGTTCCTTTTTTATTTCGTTTCTTTTTATATCATTGTACTGTAGCTCGGGTTTTGTCAAGTGACTCTTATTTTGTGAATCTTAAAAGTGGCAGAGAAGGTAGCGAGAGCGTCGATACACATTTTTATTTGTTTTTCTACAGGAGCGGAAATCGGGTCTGTGCTTACATCTGTTACTGCAAATGATGTCGACACGTTCCCGCCTTTGAAGTATGCGATTCTTCAAGGAGATAACACGTTTTCTATAGACAGATATAGCGGAAAGGTTGTCTTGAATAAGAAACTGGACTTTGAAAACGTGAACTTGTATCAAATAAATATTACTGCGTCTGATAACGAGCATGTTGCCAAAACGACGCTAACAATAAAAGTTAATGATATAAATGATAATTCCCCTATTTTTGACGAAGTATTTTACAACAGAGTTTTACCAGGTGAGTAAATACGATATTTTACATGATCTTATAATATGATATAATTATAATGTTTTATTTATTATGGTAAACCGAGATGTTTGCAATTAAGTACTAACATTTTGCTACAAAAGTATGAAGCATTTGATTTGCATATAATATCAGAGAAGTTGATTCCTAGGCAGATGGGGACCTACATAGTTTGGTCGCGTTACGGCAAACCCAGCAGTGAGCAGAAGATCATAACATGATCCGACCAAATGACGCTGGTCTGTCAACTGCCTAGGAATCAATTTCCTCGATAGTACATACAAATAATAATGTAATATTTAAACTAATTTAATATTAAATTTTAATTATACGTATATTACAATAAATGTTTTGAAGTACAAAGTATGCTATTGCCTATTATGTCAAAAACTTGTGTGAAATAGAAAATTGCGACTTCCTTTCTTTTTACTTTTATTAATTTTCATTACAGAAGGCAATGGCATCCTTGAAGTTGGTGCAGTGAGCGCTAAAGATAAGGACAGTGACGATAACGGAAAAATCACCTATCACATCTTGCAAGACGCAGCTGGATATTTGATTGATGATGTCTCCGGAGTAGTGTACGTTAATTATAGTGCTTTACAAGGAAACCAAAGAGATACACATCTTGCAATATCTGCCACTGACCATGGTATGCCAAGTAAAAGTTCTGTTACATCGATGCGCATAAGCACTGGTGCCACGTCAGAAATACAACCATTTATTGGACAAAATTCATACAAGTAAGTATTACTTATGATAATATTTATTATGATTTAAGTATTGTAGCTTTTGAATCCTAACACAGTATATTATGTTATTGATTGTACTGTAGGTTCTTGGTGGAAATTGATGTTAAGGGCCCGGGTTACCCTCGAAATTTTCATACATTCTTAATACCAAAATCATTTTCTCATACGAAAATATTTAACATGTTTGAGTTATTTTTCAGCTTAAGATAGTAATTACCTAGGGTCCTGAACAATTTTTTTTACAAAATATTTAAATACTAAAAAAAAAATTTTTGTGTTTAAATATTTTTTAGTAAATTTACTACTAAATATTTAAACACCAAAAAATAGACAAAAACACTAAAAAATATATAAATAAATAGTAAATTTACTACAAAATATTTAAATAATAAAAAATATTTTTTAAAGTTTAAATTTGATTTTGATGAAACCTACATTATTCCCTAAGTTGAACAATACCTAGTATAACAAAAAAGAATCACTTAAATCAGACTTGTAGTTCCGGAGATAAGCGAACACCACAAACATTATATATATATATATATATATATATATACAGCATGACTGGTGAGACAATACCGATAATTAAGGAGATTATTCAGTACTCGATTCTCATTATAAATATGTAATAAAATTAGGTACTTAATTTTTGACCAAATTTCCCTTATATATATATATAAGGGAAATTATCCCTTATATATATATATATATATATATATATATATATATATATATATATATATATATATATATATATACACTTTTGAAATTTGGCTTTGAAGTCGGTTAAAAATTGATTTTCTTTTTAGGTTCATTTAAGACGTAGGTACTTTCGGTTTTGAAGCTTTGAATACGATTATTATGTATCCACACATTAATACTATTATAGCTATGTCCAATACAATAATTATAACCCGCTTTAGTTAAAGGACTAAAGACTTAAGTCATTTTACTAATAAAACGTTTCTTTCAATTACAGAATAAGTGTCAACGAGGATGTAGAAGAAGGCTCAACGCTTCTTCAAATTGGCGGCGTTAACGACTTCTTGAAAACATACAATTTGAATTTCCATATCATATCTGGAAATGATGGTGAAATTTTCGATATAACTCTAAATGGTGCCTTGATGTTATTGAAGAAATTGGACAGAGAAGCACAGGATACTTACATATTAGGATTAGCTGCAGTGGAAAAAGAAAAAATATTAACATACAATAGGAACAAAACTTCGGTCACAGTATATATTACAGTGACGGATGCTAATGATAATGCTCCAATATTTGCGGTTAGCAATATGGAATTTCCTTTAAGTGAAAATATAAATGTAGGACATACTATCACTCATTTGTCAGTAACGGATGCCGATCAAAGTGGTACACATAATGCTGCGATTGTTTTTAATATTACATCTGGTGACGATGAAAATTTGTTTTACATTAATCCATCTACGGGCGCTTTAACTGTTAATAAGTCGCTTGATTATGATATTGGTAATACAAAGTATAAGCTGATAATAGTTGCTTGTGACCAAGGTGAACCCAGTCTATGCAACGCTATTTATATTACAATAGATCTAATAGATGAAAATGACAATGAGCCAGTATTTCCTGTAAGTGAATATTTTGAAACCATTGGTGAAAATGAACGAACAGGAACTTCTATTTTCACAGCAAGAGCTACTGACCTTGATAAAGGTCAATATGGAAAATTAAATTATACAATTTTACCGCCTATCAACTCGAACAGAAACGATGACTCGTGGAAGATGTTTCAAATAGATGCAATTAGTGGCCTCGTGAATAACAATGCTGTTTTCGATTACGAACAAAATAATAAATATGAATTTTCCATAAAAGCTTCTGACATCGGTGGAAAAAGTTCTACAATTAGAGTTAAAATTGATATTGAAAGTAGAGACGAATTTTATCCTCAATTTACCCAAAAAACTTACAATTTTGGTATTCCAAAATCAGGTGTACTTCCTGCTGGCTATGTCGTAGGACAAGTATCAGCTACAGATCGAGATAAAGGAATTGATGGTCGAATAGTGTATCAGCTATCTACGTCTCATTCTTACATCAAAATAAATAGAACAACTGGAATCATCATTTTAAAGAAAAAGGTCGAATCATTACAAAATTTATTCAGCACTGACAAATCTATAAGTTTAGTTGTGACGGCTAGTTCTGGCCGGCAAGGTTCACTTACTAATAAAACTGCTGTTGAAATACTGTTGGATCCTTTAGCTGTCATATCCGATCACACAAACCAATTGAGTGATGCTACAATAGCACAAAGCACAGGTTTATCTGATTGGGCATTAGGATTGCTTATTGCCTTTATATTCATAATCATTATTTTTGCTGCTGCATTTTTATTTTTACACATGAAAAACAAGCGTCATAAGAATGTAAATAAACCTGGCTTAAGCTCCGAGGGTGTCACTAACAATTACGTTGATCCTAGTGGATTTGACACCATTCCGATTAGAAATACAGGAACTGGACCGGCTAATCAGTTTGCACCACCCAAATATGATGAAATCCCACCATATGTCGCTCATACAGCCAGCTCAAATTCAGGTGCGGCAACAACATCCGAACTGTCAGGGTCAGAACAGTCCGGATCTTCGGGTCGTGGATCCGCTGAAGATGGTGAAGATGGTGAGGATGAAGAAATCAGGATGATAAACGAAGGCCCCTTACAAAGAGAATCAGGAATTCATAGACAATCCAACGGAGTTGACGATGATAATCTTTCTGATGTATCTGTCCATAATACTCAAGAGTACTTAGCACGCTTGGGAATAGTTGATACTGGTACTGGGGGTGGTGCCTCAACCTCCTCCAGAAGATGTTCAGAAAATGTTGCAAATAAAGATAACATTTTACATCATGGCCCTATAGATTCTATGCACATGTTCGATGAAGACGGTACTCACGAGAATGATATAACTAATTTAATATACGCTAAACTTAATGAAGTAACTGGCAGTGAAAGAGCAAGTAGTGCAGACGAAACAAGTGCCACAGCTGATAGAGCAATGGCTTTAGGTGCTTTTCCTAGTGCTTCGGGAGAAAATACTGCTGTACCTACAGCTGGGCCCTCTATGACAGGAAGCTTGAGTTCTATAGTACACTCCGAAGAAGAACTAACAGGAAGCTATAACTGGGACTATCTGTTAGATTGGGGGCCGCAGTACCAACCTCTAGCACATGTATTCTCTGAAATAGCCCGCTTAAAAGACGATGCTGTATCGCTACAAAGCGGCAATAGTGGCGCATCTAGTGTCAAGAGTAAAGGCACGTCTATTTCGGGAGGTAAAAGCGTGCCTCCACCTCTGCTAACAACCGTAGCCCCCAGAAGTTGTCCGGCCCCATCATTATCGTGCAGGCAACCTCAACATTTGTTACCAAGATCGCCCATAAGTCATGATGTTCCTGGCGGGTTTTCTGCAGCTGCTATGTCTCCGTCGTTTTCACCTTCATTATCTCCGTTAGCGACGAGATCACCTTCAATGTCACCGTTAGTAGGACCAGGGCTACCGCCTACTACAAATAGGAAGCCTCCACACTCGACAATGAGGATATAAAAGTGTAATATAACAAATTGTGTACATATTGAAATAATGACGTTTTTGCCTGTTAGGTATTGTTTTAGTATATTTATTACCGATTTGATCGGATTAGTTTCTTTGAATTTTAATGTCATTTTGTGTATGTTACTCGACTCATGTCTTTATAATATGCACAAAGTGATTGTAAGCGCTTATTACCGATTTTACGGTAAATGTAAATATTGTCTTCATTCGGGTTGTAACTTTAATGTGTAAATATAAAATTAATATGTATATATTTTAGTACCTTGTAAAAACAAATGAAGACTGCCATGTAATTATAAATGTAACTCAAAACAGCTTTAGTAAGCTATAAGGTAATCCTAAGTATTATAAATATACAACGTATCAATTATTATTATTATTATAAATCAAGGTGTCCATTTTGTGTATTTAAATATTTTCCGTCCTTGTATTAAAATAAAATTTCTTCAAGTCAATATTATCTCACAACATTGATGTAAACGTTTTAAAATATGTACATTGTACCTACTGTAAAAATGGAGACAAAAAATTTTGACTGCGAGATTTGGTTACGTTTTTGTACAAGCCATTGAAATAGACTCGAAAGTCATAATTACTTCAAGAAAAAGAGTGATATTAATTATTGTAAATATCCCTATGTTAAGTTCCAAATGACTGTTGAAGAGAGGAAAGATGTTTAAACAAAATAAATTTGTAAAATTTAATAATCGTTTAATTTCCTATATCTGTATCACTATTATTCGAATTACACAATAATTGATCATAATTATTATAAACACGGGTAGGTACTTAATTGCTTTATCTGCATTAATATGAATTAGATCTGACACCATTGACATTACAGCCAATAATACAAAACTCAAATATATTTGCATCATATTAATACAGTGATTAATGATTATTATCTAAAATAATATTTAAACATTAAATTGCAAAATATTTTTGTCGCCAATATCTTCTTTGACTTCCTCATACAATATATTTTAAGTCCACGATGCTTAAAACATTTTCTCCCAGCTAAGTTTCGATAGAATCGATTATATCGGTGTCAAATCCACTTTACAATGTAGGCAATCGTTATTATTCTAATGATAAGTAATAAAGAGTATATCACAGCTCACACTACCATTAACCATTAATAATATTATAATAATACTATAAATAAGGCTTTAAATATGCACTTAAATTGATACCTCTATTAAAGTATAGAGGATAAAATTCCTATATCAAAACTTGTAGTGACTGAGTCCAAAAATTGATGATCACATACATAATTAAGTTCTACAAAACGCACAGTCTTTAAAATTTTCAAATTATTATCGTCATTACAGTTTTTACATAATGTACTCCGTAGTATCTTGGTAGGCATTTATTAAGTATTACAAACAATACATGGGTATTGTATTTCTTAAATCAGAAAACACTTTCTTTGTCTTTGAACATTAAATATTTTTTGATATGGCATAAAATAGTCTCGTATTGTCAGCACCTCGCAAATAAGTGCTATTATTATTTAAATTTTGTTTGTTTACCCAAAAACCCTATAAATAAGATAATTTTCATAATGATTTATTACAAAACGAATAATTAAAATGCTTAAAAATAATCTCTGAGGTAAAACTTTTAACTACAGGAATGATGAGCTTAACTAATATTCATGATACAATACGAATGTCTTTTAATATGTGAGCGGAAATGAAGTACTACTTAAAATGTTATGTAGGACTTAGTTAAAAGGTTAATAGCCCATTGGTTTCACAAAAAGGATGACAGCCTCTTGAATGCCATGCTAAGAGTGAGCGATGTACCACTTTTGAAGCAAATAAAGAATATTTGAAATATGAAATATGATGTTATGAAAACAAATCTGACTGCACCACGCTTTATATCATAATACTAGCTGTCCCGGTGAACTTCGTGTCACTTTACAACCTTCCCTGGACTTCTACGAATATTTTAAGACAAATCAGCCCAATCCGTTCAGCCGTTTTCGACTTTTAGCGCGACTAAAACATTTGAAAATCCATTTTTATGTGTAAGATTTATGTAAAACAACGTAGCTTTCACGGAACGTTGTAACGAGACTATTTACTCTATTGCGGTACATATACCAACAGCTAAATATATAATATTATAATATGTGGGAGACTACAAAAATTCATAATGTGGCCAGATATGCATTCACCTTCAGTCTCAGCTTTAATAATCGACTCTACATTATAATATATCCTAAAATGTTTCAGAACTTCTCTACTAACTTTACCTTGCCAACTTTTAACAACGCGTTCCGTTTAAAGATCACTGACGCTCACAACTCTTTTATCAATATAATAGCAACACATCGCTACACAACAATTTTAAATGGTGTCCTAGATAGCACGATCTATTGACGCTAACTAACAATAACCACTAGAAAGGAACCAATGATTTTACATCCAGGCTCTTCTTGCAAAACACGAACATTGAGCTTCGCTGATGGTGCAAATTTTCAACTAAGTATTCAACTATAAGCATCCATCATAATCCATAGCATAGCCAAAACGGCTGGCCGATTCTGTATCGTACATTTTGTGAGTTAATCACTGAGTTAGCAACGAAACGGATGGAGTGAGTAACGGAAAGTCTCACTTTTGTTTCAAGTGAATACAAAAGTGAGACTTTCCGTTACTCACTCCTCCGTTTCGATGCTAACTCAGTGATTAATCATTAACTCACAAAATGTACGATACAGAATCGGCCAGCAGGTCATGAAATTCAAGATAGCTAGTGTAATAGTTCATTGACCCTACAACTAAATATTGTTTAAATGCATATCGATAACAACGTCAGAGGCCACAGACTCCTTGGCGGGAGTCGTCGCCGCGATCTCTACTTCTGTGCTGGACGTCGGAAGAACACCGTTGGCGACCGGCGGCTCCTGAAATTTTAACGAAGCAAACGATTATATCGCATTGCTATTCAAAGCTACATTATCTTGAGTATACAATATACATGTCGATGTGATAATACGAGTTTATTAACAAAATACACCAAAATATTAAGCATAATAATTTATTATTATGCTTTTATTGTATTAAAATAATCGATTTCAAGTTAGTATATATTGTCATGTCCGCTGGACTGTCATGCTGCATGCAATGAATCATTGATACTCAATGACGGAACTATGAATTTCTGACTTTCTAGAATACATAACAACTTATTAGATCTGTTGATAGTTATGATCTAAATTCTAACGATCTCGCATAATGGTCAAGACCACTTACCATCGAGGCAGAGTCTGTTGCCATAAGTTCTTTCTTCGACATGTGTTCCACTACAGCAGCGGCGTAGCAGTCACCGAGCATATTGTTCGTGGTGCGAATGCGGTCGCTGCAATTTGACGTATTATTTAAGTCCAGTAAATAAAATATAATTTTTAACCTATATTCTTTGAATAAGACTAATTTTATTTGCTAAAAATAAGCTCTAAATTCCACCACAGGTCACTTAAAAGTGTAACAACCTAAAACAAATGAAAAACAAATTTTTTCTAAGGTGTGACGAGTTAACGACGTTTCTTTATTTTAGTAATAAACAAATCATCCACAATTACATTTTCGATTATATTCTTGTCATATGGGGCTTAATTCTTGTTATACTTTAGGTGGGACATCCTGTGAGAGCTAGATGGTACTAGAGTGAGCATCAGGGGTTCAATTCTAGGGTCGCGAATACAGAGTGTTTTTTGACGGTCTATCCGGTTCCTGTATAATTTTTGACGGGCTTTGGCTCACCACATATTATACCCACCACTGTATTTCTTGTGTCATGGATCGACAGCAGTATCCAACCACGAAAACACTTTGATATGATCTCAGGAAGCCCGAGGGACATACTAAAACTGTATTGGACGTAAACTACAAGAAAATAGAAGTAGGAAGTATTTTCGTTTTCTGTGTACTCACACGAGCCAGTCGACGGCGAACAGTAGCGACACATCGTGCGCAGGCGCATCCACCGCCGCAAGCACTACTAGCAGCAGCACCATGGCCGCCGAGGGAACCGACGCAGACGACACCGACGCAGCAGTTGAGGTTAAGCTGAAAACAACCATTAGCTTGGCTTGAACTTGACTTTTACTAATTACTAGCGGAAAATTTTGTACTGACCTTTGCCTTCAAAAAAAAAGTTATTTCAAAATCCAAAATTATTATTTTTAGTTTCATTAACATAGTGATATTTTTTACACAAAATTAATTTAATTTAAGCCATAATAAAATACTGTACCTTTCTCATTAAAAAAAGTTAACAAAATTATTATTTAAATGAAACTCACAATATCGTAGCAAGCTGAGCGAAACCTAAGCTGATGTTGTTCATCTGACAGATGAAGATGCTGGCCACGGCGAGGAAAAGGGCGGTGCCGTCCATGTTTATATTGCAGCCGATGGGAAGAACAAATCTGGTGATGCGAGAATCGATCCGCAGAGGTCCCTCCATTGCTCGAAACGTGACTGGTAGAGCTGCAGCTCTGGAAAATTTTACGACACACTGGAAATTTTCCTCTCCTCAATGCTTTATTTATTTTGGATACTGAGCTTGTTCTCGATAGTTACAAAAAGTCACTGCATAGCGCGAAATTCGATCATTGACCTGCACCTTGTCTCTTTCACTCGAAAAGAAATTTTTTATATTGCCTTTCTATACGCACACGCTAAGTAAATTTACCGATATTTTGTTAATGGTCGAATATTCCTTTATCCGGCGACCGAACTTAAATAACATAAGTTACATAAAATTTAATAATGCTTACTATAAAGTCTAAAATAAGGGTCTGTTTCACCACTTCATCACATAAAGTGCCGGATAGGCTATCTACAACTTTTTTGACAGATTCTCCATATCTGTCAAGTTAAGTGGTGGATAGCCTATCCGGCACTTATCAGATAGCGGTGAAACATGATCTAAGAACTGTTATTAATCATATTTTATCATTAAGCAGATTTTACAACATTGATAAACCAAAGTTTTGACTATCTAGATTTACTTACTAATATTATATGTTACATACGTTGAGGCCGTCGCCGAAGCCGTGAGCATGGCCTGGGAGAGGCCCCAATAAAACTTATACGGGTTCCGCTTTAGGAACACAAAGTATATTAACTGCATAATGATCAGCTGGTACAGGAATACCCCCACCGCGACTGTCGCTATGAACCATGCCAGTTGGGATATCACGTGCCCTGAAAACAATATTGTCGTGCGAGAAAATTCAACATAATAAGCCTCTCTGCGTGTTATTCCTCTCAATCTTTTCAGGCACAAAAAAGAGGGCAAATGACGATGAACGATTAGCAATGATACTTAAAAAATGTAATCTTCTGATCGGAAAGTAATCTTAAAAATATACAAAGATAGATATTATATTTCTACGTGGGCCGGTAGTCGTAGTAGATATAGATTTGTCATGTCTAAAATTCAATCTCCCGTTGTTCAGTAAGGCCGGCCATAGACGGACCGCATTTTGCAGTCGAGAATCGACTGCAAGATGCAGTTCTGCAGTTTCCATACTTTTATACCCGCAATACACGGACGACTCGAGCAGTCTTTGAGCGGTCGGTACGAATTACATCGCAACCGCTCTAGAGCGGTTGGTCCCGACTGCAACTTGCGATCCGTCCAAGACCAAAAATCAATATTTTGATACTAAAATTCAAGGATTAACTAAATACTAAATAGGTACCTTACCAACATTGTCAACACCCAATATCTTGCCAGCGATGACGCTGCTGACGCCCACCGGCGTGAACCACATCACGCCCGTCACCATCTTCATTATCACCTCGAAGATCGCCTGGAAGAAGTCGATCACCACCTGGCCCTTCGGCCCCAGAGTCCCCAGTAAGCTTCCGAATATTAAACAGAAGAAGACAATGCCCAATGTGTTCGTTCCCGCTCTGAAAAAATACCATTCACGTATTCTACCCATAAAGTATTCACAACTAAAAGTAGGGGGAGGGGATCAACGAAGTGTGACATGGTGTAAGAAGGGTCCCAAGTATTGTGACATCACATTTTAAATTTGAGGTGACGTCACACTAGGGAGGGGCGGGGTCTCACAAATGTGACCACCAGCTGTGACAATGACAAAGGAGGAGGTCTAAAAATCATGAAAATCCTGTGACGTACTTTATGGATGGTCCCTTATTATAATTAGACGATAATATTGTTTTTCAGTATATTGCACCATAATAATATCTGTGTTTATATTCTCGTAAGCAAAAAAAAAATTACAAGCAAAGATTTACGGTCGGTTATTTTATAATAAATAAGCTGTCCCGGTGAACTTCGTGTCACTTTAAAACCTTCCTTGGACTTCTATGAAAATTTTAACACTAAAGTCAGCCCAATCCGTTCAGCCGTTTTCGAGTTTTAGCGCGACTAACACATTTGAAATTAATCCATTTTTTATAAATAAGAAGATAGATTAATATTTCATTGCAAGACGGGCACAGAGTTTTAAGATAAATATTATTCACTTGAAACTTCGCAATTTCGCACCATACATTTCGTATATAACGCCATTGTTTTTGTTATTTTTGTTATAACAATAAAGTTAATAGACCTAGCGGAATAGAGAAACAAAGACGTCCAGTCAGCACGTATTGGCACGTTGACAATTTAATCATGCTTGTGGAAGTGTATATGTCGCAGTCATCTGGTTTAATCTGCGATTCGATCGAATGACTAGCGCATTCATTGAATGACACCATTCAATTGAATGACTAAAGGACAACTCATCAAGACGTTGACTGTAACGTTTAACGTCTTGACTAAAAGTCATATTATAGCGAAGTCGTTAAATGGGATGCTATATTTTTTTCAAGTAGCCGTTGACGGGGTAGTTATAGGTAAATCCACGCTTTCATATTATTTTATTAGTTATTACAAATAAATTACTTTAATGTAAATGTAGTCGATAAAATATCAACACAGTGCTATCAGCTGTGCGTGTTGTTTGACGCCATATTTGTTTTAGTGACTATACTTTTAGTTTTAGTAACTAGTAGCGCCGCAGTAGGAAGAAAATGAAGTACGTTCAATTACCTGACTGATTTCATGTCCGCTATCTTCAAACCGCTGTGCTACAAATGGCTAGCTAGTTGAACGTTGAAGGACGATCGTTCAATCGACGTTCGGCCGAGTCATTCAATTGAATGGTGTCATTCAATGAATGCGCTAGTCATTCAATCGAATCGCAGATTGAACCAGATGACTGCGACATAATATACATACACATAATATTTTTACACACAGATGAAAACCAATTTCGGTTTCGTTTGACAGCTCGAGATTATTGCTCTATTCCGCTAGATGATTAACTTTATGGTTTATATAGAAAATAGCAAGTTTTTGACAGAGAGTCAATGACCGCTACCGTCATGTTTCGCCGAGTACAGTAAAGTAAATAAACCATTAATCAGACGCACTATTTCGCACATACATCAAACTTGTATGTAATGAGCGAGTATGATTTTAAGAACTTAACATAACTATAATAATTATAGAAGGTATCATTGTTTTCACCTACAATCATCTAAAAATAGCAGGTATACAAAGAAAGTCGACGTCACGGCACAGCTCATCCATTAACTGATTACAGCAAACATATTTTCTATAACTTGTAGTGCTAGCTGACCTACTTCGCTCCCTCACTACCTATCATCGATGCCTAAACGACATCATACACATTATTGACCTTAACGAATACCCCGATTCTATTATTATTTTTAATACAACTTCGATCTAGTCCGGATAATATCGAACAGCAAAATGTTATTCGACTTCGAAATGGTACTCATTTTTGTTCTTCGAGCTACTTGGCCAGCCCAGTTCCACTTCAGCATAATGATTCTCCGCACTATGTCGGCGTAGTTCTTTGACGTTTCGATGCTTATCCGCCAAAGAAAGTCCGAGCATAGCGCGCTCCATAGCACGCTGAGCAACGGAAAACTTACGAGCTAGCCCTGCTATCCATGTTTATTTAATTTAATTACTGTATAGATTGACTGGATGACGCCCGCAACTCCGTTGCGCCAAAATTCGTTGATTTTTTCCGGGATAAAAACTATCATAATAATATGTCCTTTCTCGGGACTCAAAGTATCTCCATGCCAAATTTCAGCAAAATTGGTTTAGCGGTTCGAGCGTGAAGAGGTAACAGACCGACAGACAGACACACTTTCGCATTTATAATATTAGTATGGAAGTATGGATTGCATTATTTTTTCAATAACTATAATATTATTTATCAGCTGTCCTCGGTTTGTCAAACCGAGATGCGTGTCAACACGTCGTTGGTACTTAAGTTAGTACTTAAAATAAAACCTTAATCATATACGTAATATTTTATGTATTCTATACAGTACATTACTATAGCACCGAGCACGGCTATAATTATAAACAAGGTAGTAAAGTCACAATGCCAGGAAAAATCTGTAAGAGAGAAGACATCAAATCCGGCAGGTTGTAAGTAATTATGTTTTTTTATTATCTTTATTAAAATTATTTATATTTTATTATTATAAAAAAACAAGATTTAAAATCCTCAGTTTAAGTATTTTTGACTGTAAAATTTTACAAATTGTTTTAATGTTATGAACACTATTTAAAACGGCTGGCTTGTTCGTTGCATCGATAAATTAATAGACTCCAAAATTACTAGGCAGATTTTGATGAGACATTAAGTAAACATAATATAAAACGTGAAATTTTAGTGGTTGTTTTCCCACAGCACTATCGTAGTACTATCGAATCATGCAAGTTATTTTTTGAAAATAAAAATATTTTGTATAACGTACTATGGCAACTTTATGCCGATAGGCGCGAGCGGCTATAGACCAGGCCGAATTTTTTTGTATGATTTGACCAAAAAAAACTTCACAAATCTATTGTACTACTAAGACAGAATCATTTTACTGCGGGAAAACAACCATTAAAATTTCACGCTGTATAATAAACCCCTCAGAAGCACTATTTTTAACATTTAGTAATGTAATTATTAATAATAAACTAGATGACGTACCTGTAACTTATCTCTCGAACTAGAACCGTATTATTTTCTGTCGCATTCTTGGCAAATAAACCCTTGGGTTCAGAATACACGGTGTGCGCTTGTTGGAATGCTGCCTGCACGATGTTGTCTGGGAAGATGTTTCTGAAAATTTAAATTATACCATTAAGAAGCCTTAGAAATCCGGGCATTGGGTGAAAATTAAGGGCTGATTTAATCGTCAAATGAGTTAATAAGTGTGTATAAAAAATCAAAATATCAAGTTACAGGTACCTAGACTATTAATTAGGGAATGCAATCTCGTTCTCGCGAGATCTCGGCCTTTTTAGCGAGATTGATCTCGGACGAAAAAAAGGCGAGATCTCGCGAGTTTGACGAGATTGCACTTAAGCATAAAAACGTCTTATTCGAAGCGTGGACTGACACGGACGGAGTTGCGATCACGGAGTAAAAACAAATAGGAGCTTGCCTAAGCAACAGCTGTGCACTGTGATTTTCAAGTACATAGGTCCTGAATTTTGACTTCTCGTTGTTTTGTTAGTTATAAAAGAACTGTTTAATTACTAAAAGATTTGTCATTGATAATGTGAGCTTTTATAATTCTGGACGTCACGTTATCATGTACGACGGCTTCCACGATAAAACGTTAAATGCCCTTTTGATTTTACGCACTGCGGACGTTTTGTGCGGTTCAGAAGTATAGACGTCGTGGTGTCCTCTAACGTGCACGTTAAAAAGTTATCGTCGACGGAAATTTAAAAGCGTCTCCATAATATTTCCATACATTTACAGAAAACCGGCGTGAAACAGCGCTTGCGCTGTGTTTCGCTGAGTGAGTGAGTTTACCGGAGGCCCAATCCCCTACCCTACTCCCTTCCCTACCCTCCCCTATTTCCTCTTAAAAGGCCGGCAACGCACCTGCAGCTCTTCTGATGCTGCGAGTGTCCATGGGCGACGGAACTTGCTTTCCATCAGGTGACCCGTTTGCTCATTTGCCCCCTTATTTCATAAAAAAAACATTTTACTTCCATAGGTTATCGTTTTACCGCGGACGTCCACGATATTACCGCCACGTCATTCACATTTCACATTATAAAAGCGCACATTAGAAAAGAAGACTGGTTGTTTCTTTCATTTGTTATTTGATAGTAACTATACGTATGATAAAGTTTACTAAGTAAAAATTATAGACAGATAGGTACGTTAAACAATGTTTGATGCATAAAATTCTATTGAAAAAAATCGTGAAAATAAAATATGTTAATCTTATAATACTTATAATATTTATTACTTTTTTTCGTAATTTATTCAAATATTGTGATTATTTTCAAAAAAAAACCCCAAACTGCTAATCTCGCGAGATCTCGAAATTGGCGAGATCTCGCGGTATTGTATTCGTAAACTCGCGGGATCTCGCTTGAGCCCCAGTCTCGCGAGATTTGCATTCCCTACTATTAATCTGTCAAGAATACCTTACAATTTACAAACTTAGCAATATTAACATTTTAATTAATAATAAGTAGCAAGTAAGTACGTTGAACCTGGTTGTGCATGCCCTGCCCCTGGTTGTGCTGGTGTGAATGCCCTTAAGATTACAAGCCAAACCCATAAAAATAATACTTAAAAAAAAGAAATAAAAATTAAACGATGTTAAATTAAACGATGTGAAAAAAATTGTGATTCATATTTTATGTAAGTACCAAAACATATAAATTTACAAAACGTGAGGAATTTTGAGGCAAAATCATATAGGCGGTTGCACCTGCACAACTGTTTGTTCACAATAACGTAAGTATTTTGATTTTTTTTTATTGCTTTTAAAAGTGGCTGAGAATTACTTTGGGCGTTCGTCCCAAGTCAGCTCTACGGTAGAAGCGGTAGAAGCATTACGAAAATAATGCTGTACATTGTGCTATGGGGTATTTACCTGGAATTTTATGACTCTATGATAGTTCATACTGTGATTTGATTAAAAGTCTCGTATAGTCCACGCACCGCAACAATAATTCGCACATCAGATTTCTAATGCACATTAGAAATATAATATTATTATTTTTATTATTTTATAGTCAAATGTTACATTTTATTTGGCGTTATGACATTTTACTTTTTGTTTTAAATTACAAGCATAATATTATATCAAATACTATTTTAAAAATATCGACTTCAAAATCGTACGTATTATTATGAATTGAAATTCCCTATCTCAAAAATTACTGAACTGATTTTTGAACAATACCTAGTACAACAAAAAAAGAATTACTAAATCGGACTCGTAGTTGCAAATAAATGCGAAATTAACGCAAACAAAAAAAGCATGCAAACATACATACTTACACTTTTGAAACTTGGCACATTATGTTGACGCTGGGATAGACTAATATAAGTATATGTCGCAGCCAACTGGTTAATGCATCACCAAGGTATTTATTGTAATTGTATTCAAAATGAGTTAGAATACAATTAATCTGCTTGTTATCATTACGCTTGTTTAAAAATAGCATTAATCTAATGGCCACCTTACTTAATTTACCATTTAACCAGTTGGCTAAGCGTCATCTAGCTGTAGTGTTGAACGTTGCAGTCAACAAGTCGGCTAAACGACGTATAGCCGTGTGATTGAATGGCGTCGTTCAGTCAAAGGGCTACCTGTTTGATGATGATGAATGGCTTTTTTAACCAGTCGACTGCGACATAATATACATGTACGAAAATTGGCCAGCACTGGAAATTTTTCATACATACGGGTCGAATTGATAACCTCCTTTTTTTGAAGTCAGTTAAAAAGCAATGAAAGCACTTACCGGCCTATATCAAGGATGTTATCCAATATGCTATGATCGTTTTTATTTTCGATGACTCCCTCGAAGTCTTCTCTGAGTTCTGGCTGGCCTGGATGTATTAGCATCGCCAGAACGACCCCAAGGAATGCGTTGAACATCGACGTGAGAATGAAATAGAGCAACGTCCGTACTGCAATTTTACCACTCATTTTAGCGTTCAAACTTGCGGAACCAGCGATTAAACTGGCTATTATCAGGGGCAGAATCATCAGCTTCAAAACTCTCATGAACAGCTCTCCAGGATAGGATATCACGATAAGAGCATCAGGTCCGAGATTATAGGGCCGAAGTCCAAAGCCTGTTAAAAAAATAAAAAATAGACATAGTGTGATTCGAACTCGCGAACGATGAGTTCCGTATCGTAGAGCAAAAATTGCCTGAAAATTGTGTTTTTTGTACGGGAGGCGGGAGCTCCCCTTAAAGAGACAGACAAACGGACGGAAATCTTAGTAAACGGACGGACAGACAAGGAATTCTTTCTTTGTCTGTCCGTCCGTTTACTAAGATTAGTAAGAGAGTCTACCAAGATTAGTAAGAAAGTCCCGTTTTTAGGGTTCCGTAGCCAAAATGGCAAAAAAGGAACCGATATAGATTCGTCATGTCTGTCTGTCTGTCTGTCTGTCTGTCTGTCTGTCTGTCCGTCCGTCCGTATGTCACAGCCACTTTTCTCCGAAACTATTAGAGCTATACTATTGAAACTTGGTAAGTAGATGTAGTCTGTAAACCGCATTAAGATTTTGATGCAAAAATGGAAAAAATATTAAAAATTTTAGGGGTCCCCATAGGTACAACTGAAACAAAAATTTTTTTTTTCATCTAACCTATGCGTGTGGGGTATCTATGGATAGGTTTCTAAAAATCATATTGAGGTTTCTCATACCATTTTTTTCTAACCTGAATAGTTTGCGAGAGAGACTCTTCCAAAGTGGAAAAATGTGTGTCCCCCCCCTCTAATTTCTAAAGTAGAGGCATGATAATTCTAAAAAAAAATATATGATGTAGATTACTATAAAAACTACCAACGAAAATTGGTTTGAACGAGATGCAGTCAGTAGTTTTTTTTATACGTCATAAATAGTAAACCTTAATCTAAATTTCATTAAATCGACTGAAATATAAAAATAAATCAAAAATATTTGAATTTCATAAAAATAAACCTTATTGCTGCTGCGGAACCCTCCATGGGCGAGTCCAACTCGCACTTGGCCGCTTTATTACACTTTGGTTACGAAACCCTAATTAATTACCCTCATATTTTTTGTTATAGATATTTTAAGTCGGTGTCGTGCGTCATACTCATAAGTCATAAAATATTATGTAGTCTATACCATATTAATTTTATTAATCATTTTTGACGTGCAGTTAAATATAATTATTGTCTTGACTGTGTAATACAAATTAACTCAAAATATATGATAATTAATCATTATTTTTAAACAAAAAATTCAAACCGACTTCTAATGTAACATTAATATTCCTAAGATTATAATGTTATATTCCTAAAAAGCTATTTTTTCTTATTTAGGAATATTTTATGTGATAGGGATCCGTAGTCAACGAGGAACCCAAGGAGTAGATAGTTTCGGTCTGTACATCCGTCTGTCTATCCGTCTGTCTGTCGACTGTCTGTCCGCTTTTGCTCAGAGACTATAGGGCAGTAATTCGGCAAGAATGCCGACAAAATGGTACATACAATATTTTAAAAATATTTTTTTTGTGGTACTCCCCGACATATCAAACGGGGTTGATTTTTTTTCGCGTCCACCCCACCGTGTCATTGTATAGGCGTTTTAAAAATATTACGAATAATCAAGGATCACCTTCCAATTTAGGGATCTAACTATTTGTGAAATAATTATAATGTTTTAAAGTTGAAAAAATCGTTAGAGTTCGGTATCCCTTCTGCCAGCTAAACGGTTGCTTCTGGAAATATGAAAAAATTCACGAGAGTAGGAAATATTCTGAATTTAAGAGGAAAACTACCACGTTTAAGAAGACTAAGTTAACAACTCGTTAACAATAATAATCATAATATTATTATCGTTTAAGTATATCCCACAACCTGAGGGGTTAGTGCGAGTTTTATTCGATCGTATGCATCGAGCGCGTTAACGCGAATTTGTATGGGATCAAAGCAGCGCCATTTACTGGCTAACGTGGATACCGCTTTGATCCCAATTCCCATACAAATTCGCGTTAACGTGCTCGATGCGTATGATCGAATAAAACCCGCACTAACCCCTCAGAACATTTTGTGATACACTTTACGGAAAAACTATCACGCCTATAATTGATATTTTGTGCTTTGATATTAATTTTCTTTGATATTAATTTTTATTTATATGTTAACATCAGTCAGGTTCAGTCAGTTCAGGTCTGGGGGGCTATTACGAGCTCTTATATCCAGCCAGTTTACAGGCCAGTTTACAGGCCGTTGCATAGACACGGCTTGTAAACTGGCTGGAAACTGGCTGGATATAAGAGGTCGTAATAGCCCCCCAGGTCAGGGGCCTGAGTCAAGACGAATTCGTAATCGCTTCGTTATAGAATCGCCGCTCAAAATGTATGGAATTGACATAAGACGAGTCGAACGTCAACGTCATATTAACGAACGCTTATGTCAATTCCATACATTTTGATCGGCGATTCTGTAACGAAGCGATTACGAATTCGTCTTGACTCAGGCCCCTGGTTTGTTATCTCTTCGTTTTTGGAAGTCGGTTAAAAACAAGCAAACCTTAATTAATACAAATGCATAAAATATATTTTATATTTTACGCATTTGTATATTTAAGGTTTACTTGTTTTTATATATTTGGATTAGGTGCCCGAAAATAATGGTTTAAATGTGGTTTAAATTTTTTATTAATTAATAATAATATGGATTTATCCATATTTAATACATTCATAATTAACTAATTCTAGTTAATTTAAAAATAGTACAAAATATGCGAAAATTAAGTTGTATTCTTAATTATATACTTACATATTTTGTATAATGCTAATTTAAGGACGCTATTACAAATATCAGCGATTTTCCGGTACCCTATTAAAGAATTAGGAGTCAAACTGCGAGGATATTTTGGTTTCAAATGAAAGATAATATATTCATCTCCACGACTGTGCCATAAAAATTCTATAGCCGCATACAAAATTTTCACATAAAATACGTTTTAACCATCACAATAATCGCAAAATATGAAAAAAATGGGGTCTGATTAGGTACCTTTATATCTAAATACACTGAACTGAGGAAAATAGATATACAAAAAAAATTGTTGCTTATTTAGTCCTCTATAAAGTCCGCTAAAAATTTTATATAAAAATAAACAACTTTCCAGTTATAAGAAAAATAAGAAAAATTTTCAAATTTTTTCATACATTTTCGCCATATCAAGAACGCGGCGAGCATCGTAACCGCCATTGTACAAGGCGCGCTAATATGAATCTTATTTTAATATCATTAACGTCGATATTCGTACTGACAGACATCCGACCTGCTAATTAAAAAGTTGGAGCATTCTTAAAGCAAATTCAAAATACAGGCAAACTTCAATTACATCAGAAAATTCACTATAAGCTATGTCCACACTGTGCCTTTTTTGTTCATTAAGGGCATGCATCATAATTCATAGCGCAGTCAATGAGCACGTGAGGCATGCCCGCGACGCATGCCCTCTGACCGTATCCAAAACTTTCGCTTTGTCCTTTAATAACAATGTTGGCGTTGCGTTCGTTGACGCATTCAATTATTGAATGCACCAATATGAAAGTTGAATGTCAATAGATGATGAAAATTGAAGATGAAAGTGCACAGTATGGACATAGCTATAGACTAC
Source organism: Plebejus argus (assembly GCA_905404155.3). Taxonomy (NCBI): domain Eukaryota; kingdom Metazoa; phylum Arthropoda; class Insecta; order Lepidoptera; family Lycaenidae; genus Plebejus; species Plebejus argus. Next base: position 8,336,343 of record FR989929.1, on the reverse strand, counting down.
AATTTTCCTGTTTCACGTCAGCCTACTAGATAGGAAATGTAAATGTAGATACTGAAATATTCTACAGTTGAAACAACACAGATACCCTTGATTACTTGATTAATTTTCTCTTATATTTCTCTATACATGTGGACTAATTATTATTATCTACAGTTTTGTGTGTAAGCTTCGCGTAATTTTTTGACGCTTCATGCTTTATGAATTATAGCTGTCCCGGCAAACGTTGTTTTGCCATTTAAAGTATATTTTCTACATCATCAGTTGACACATATTTTACCCCCTCTTTTGTCCCCTTAGAGGGGTGGGGGGAAAAAATTTATACCTGAAGTTAAGTTGGAAGAAGATAAATATAATATCTGCGGAAACCACATTCAAATCGGATCAGTATTTTTCGTGTGATGCTGGAACAAACATACAAACAGACAGAAAGAATGACAGACAGACAGACAGACAGACAAAAAACTAACCACATTTTTGGCTTCTATAGCGATGTAGTGACAGAGGTGTAAGTAATTTCGGGTGTCATTTCATGTCTTTTATGTACAGAATTTTCATTTCTACAACAGATTGTCTTCCTCCCGCACGCGCTTTGGTGACGCCCACTATCGTAATATTTTAATTTTGCCATAATTTCAAAACCAAACGTCCAATTTTAATCTTTCAAAGACCAAATATTATCTACATAAACTGTACTTAGTGATAAAATAATTTATTTTGATAAGGATTAATAGTGTGAGTAAAATATATGCGTTTAAAATGAAGTCAAAAAAAAATCAGGATTTTTAAATAAAAAAATGGTTATTGTGCCTCACTCAACATAGATAGGTATAGTGTGTCGCGGACTTTTTTGTAGATATTTATAAGGTCTACAATTATTTAGAACATTTTATGGTTCTATCTTTTATAGTTTAGGCAGCGTACGCAAAATAAGTAACTTTTCTGTCTGATTTTTTTACACCTTGCTTCCGAAAAACCCAAATATCTTACGGAACCCTACTTTTTTCCAAAATAAAATGTAGCCTATGTTCAGCAGAAATAATGTAGGATTCCAATAGCAAAAGAATTTTTCAAATCGGTCACGTAGTTTCGGAGCCTATTCGTCCCAAACAAACAAACAAACAAACAAACAAAAAATCAAATCTTTCCTTTTTATAATAGTAGTGTAGATGAAGCATTAATAGGAAATGTTTAAAAGCGAGTATAATATTATGTCTATATTGCTATAAAGCAGAAAATAGAGATTAATAATGGGTTACGTACAGAAATAAATCGACTTACCCAGAGCGATGCCGGTTATAACACCACCCAGGGTGATCACCAGCAGTTTATTCTCGATCAACCACTTCATGGCACCAGTGGGATCGACGGGTGCTGACCGGTCCTCCGTGGTCTTTGGACCCCTGTCTCCCGGGCCCATCTTCACAAATAAATATTCTGAAAAAGATTTGCCTTTCTCCATTACAGGTGAAGTTGGCCCAGGGCCCAGCTCTCTGGACCGATGCGACTGATAAACAATCCGCTCTCAATATTTCATTATCTCTCGATGGAAAAAGGAAGTTATGTGCAAAAGGCTTCGAAAGCTTGCGCGTCCGTGTTGAACTCCGGTTAGAATGAATATCATTCGGGCCCGTCCTAACTTAAATAATTGTCGGTTAATACGAGCGTGACCCTCCAATCAACGATCATACTGCTCGGTCCGCGGCCCGGCAATCAAACCTACTTGTCACATTCAATATACACAGGGAAGCCATGTGTTGACATGCGCGCGCATACCCCGCCTGCATTCCTAAATAGATAAATCTAATTTCTAAGAATAGTCTTACGAGGTATGTATTAGTACTGATTTGGCTGTGTATTTTCTACCTCTGTTGTATAATTTCCTTTTTTGAAGTAGTAATTTGAATATTTGTTGTAATATTCGATTGTGTCATGCGCACTGCGAACCACTTTGTTTGTGGTGGATGAATGATACTGGGTCATTAAATGAATGCAATTACGACATGAAAACTTAAACCGTAGCTTAAAAATAGTACGGTGAAGTGATCATCGATTAATCACATAATACACAGTGCAGTGTGTAACAAAACAAAGTCAAAGAATATATTATACACTGACAAAGTGATGATAATACTTTAGAGTGTATAAGTGTCCCTTAAAGTATTCAGTATGAAAGTAGCAGCGTTGAAAGAGCAATTTTTTGTCACTTGTATATAAAATATACTTTTTCAGCGCGGCTACTTTCACAATAAACTATATACATGGGAGTTGGGACTCATAGACACCCTAAAGTATAATATATCACTTTGTCTTGTTACACCTATAGTAATTTTAGTAAAGTTTGTGTAGGTCGCTATAATCTATACTAATATTATAAAAGCGAAAGTATCTCTGTCTGTCTGTCTCGCTTTCACGCCAAAGCTGCTGAACAGATTGTAATGAAATTTTGTAAATAGATAGTCTAAAGCCTGAGAAAGGACATAGGCTACTTTTTAACTGGAAAAAGGGGTTGTATTTATGCGTAAATTTGTTCAAATAAAGTTAGTTCCAAAAATTCATAATAGTCACCTACATCGCACAAGTGCTAACTCAAACGTGCTTCTATAAGAGGTGGTAAGGATGATAGATCGACCTTACTCGTTTTTTTACAAGTTTTAAGAAGAGTTGATGTTTGACCCCAGTTTTTAGTCCCCGAGTCCCAACGCAAAAAGAGGGGCCTTTTAAGTGCGGCATGTGTATGCCACCATATAAGTGTGACATGTCTGTATGTTTGTAAACATTGAAGTTTGAAGTAAGCGTACCGCAGAAGCAACTGTCGTGGAAATTTTGCAATTTGCAGTTATGTAGCCTACATGGAAACGGGAACTACCGCATGCTATAAGCTGAAGACGTCCACGCGGACGAAGTCGCGGGCAACAGCTAGTACTTATAATATTATTGTTTTTATTAGGGAGACCTAATACAAATATTATTGTTTTTGATAGATTAGAGAGAAATAAAATAAATACAATATTTTTACTAGCTCGCTATTAGCAATAAAATGTTTTTTATTACGTATACGAATATTTTGGAGCAGAGGGAGCTACTAGCACAAACAGTAAGCCCGGCCGCACATTGTCCGAATTCTGATCAGAAACAGTTTAATTCCGCCGGACCGCCACCCCGCACACTATCCGAAATATCCTTCCGGCGAGTTCGAGCTCACTCGGCTCAGGACAAAATGTAAGAGACAGAGCCGACGTTCAACTGTTTCTGATCAGAAATGTCGTACAATGTGCGGCCGGGCTTAATAATACGGCCAAAATCCGACATGTTCCACACGTCATTTCAGAATATTGACAGAAACGTTGTCAAACGTCAAAAATCTTTTTGTTTCCTGATATTATGCTGATGCTGCCTCTATCGTGAAAACATTGCAGTTTATCCTATTGTGTATCTTGTTTTGTAAATAAAGTTCAGTTTTGAATGAGTCATTTGAGATTGTATCACGACGCTTCCGACATCACGTTGCGCGTTGCGCTGAAGCCTGAAACTGACCCTTAGGGTCAGCGCAGATAGAAAGGAGCGCAGCGGCGAGGATTTTATTAACGCACTTGAAAATAAACTTTAAAATTATTACGCTAAAATACATAAAACCTTACAAGAAATGCTCGCGCGTCCTCGAGGATACGGGGGAATCTTTTATTGCACTAGTGTCATAATTTTCAAGTTTATTTTCAAGTGCGTTAGTAAAATCCTCTCCGCTGCGCTCCGTCTATCTGCGCTGGCCCTAATGCGGAATTACAATTTGGAATCCGGTGAGACTAGCGTATACGTTCGTTTTTTTCACGCGCGAATGCACCGGCTTGCTCTATATTTTCTACTGATTCCATGCATTCGGATTTCCGAATGCGAAAAACGAATTCGGAAATCATATGCTGAAAACGTGTCTATGCGGACGGCCTTGTCGGGCACTATTGTCCGACGATCACTGAACAATGGAATAATTTTTCTATTTATGTATTCTATAAATTGCTGAAGTCGATCCACATGTGCTCGGTTCGTTATGATTTGTCACGTGTACGGTAGGACTTATTATTAATCTTCCCGTTTATACTCGCCAAGAATAAAATAACAAGCTATCGTTTTCTTCGTGACTAGTATTTAGCATACAAATGCAGTTTCTTTATGACGTACCGTTGAAGACTTATTTGATTCAAATTTCAGAGGCTATGGAGTACAGACTTAAGAGGGAACGCGGGTACAGTAAAATTTGAACGAAGAAACTATTGCCATCACGCTTCATCCTGCGCTGGCACGTGTATTTTGATAGAGACAGATACAGTAAATCGAGGTTACGTATTCCTCTGATTCCTCCTTCAAAATAGGGCCTATCTAATTAATTTTTTGTAATATCTTCATATTTATTAGTAAATTAAAAAAAAATGGACGTAGAGGCATAGCTTTCACATATCCCAATAATCATTTGTCTAGACGCATTATCGAGGGAGGAAATTGAGGAATACTTTTGTATGGAAAAACAGTGTTAGCGTATGCTCTTAACAATTAATATTTTGTAATCGATTACTCTCAAAAGCTTGTGTTTACACTAAGTTGCCTTAAAATATTTTACCACAAAGTAACTGCGTCAACAGAAGACGTAGTTAAGCTATTTATCAAGTATCAAAGCTTTTTCTTACAAATAATAATTAAGTATACCTACTCTATAACGGTACAGCAAATTCGTAACAACGCGAAGGCTACCAACTCAATAATGAGATCAACGACTTTACCTACTCTATTTCTGCTCTATTACACCAGCTTTATATAATAGCCTATGTGTACTTTACGGTATTACTCCTTATTAGAAAAGGCTTAGTCTATTTTTAAAAGATATGAAGTTTATAACACATGATCTTGACCGAAGCCCTATGATGAGTGTTCGGGTTCCGAGTATTGTGTAACTAAAGTGGCTTACCCATTATGAAATTAAGTTTTATATAAAGACGTAGGGTATGACGTACATTAGCTATGTCCACATTGTGCTCCTAGTAACCTTTTATAATTTTATTGTTACCGATTAATATTTACGAGCAGTTACACTTCTTAAATTAAAACTTACGATAAGTGAAATATTATAATGATATTTTGTATATCTGCAATCTACCACTCGGAATATTATAGTATAGACCAATGTCCTTATAGTTGTATCTCGATCAAGACTGACACAAGTGCACCTAAGTTACGTAGTAACTATTTACCTGTGCCCTAAGTTAATTTTTGTGACTTAATTTTACCTACTCTTAATTAATTTGGATAGATCAAAATAATTTGTTTTGACTGTTATAAATGCTTTAAATAATAATTCGTAGAATAAAATATGTTCTGTAGACATCATAATTTATTAGAAAACTGTCAATAGAATGTCTGCACGTTCTATTATTTTGTATCGGACTTCTAAAAATATATCACTAGTGCGCCTGTCACTCAAAATCATCATGATTATAATAAAGACTTCTCATCCGAGTTTTTTTATGTAGAGTAGATGTATGTAGAGTGCTCTACATACATTTTTACACATTAAATAATAAATTTATGAACAAAAATGTACAAAACATTCCCTTACGGAATAAGCTCACTACAGACCTGTAATAGTACTTAATAACCTTAAAGTTAAGGCCATGTTAAAGTAAAAAACCGTGTTGGATGTGTTTTAGATTGCTTGTTTTCTGCGAGGCTGGCCCGGCCTCTCATAGAAAACAAGCAATGGAACAGCAAAAAATAGAAAGGGCGTAGCGACAAAATGGTTTTTGTCGCGTAATTTAAAAACCATAAATACATTTCATATTTATAAGCTATAATGGGCAAATTAAAGTGTATACTAGAACCAATTTATGTACAAATTTTGGAAGCTTATATCACTCTCCTCTGTTGGCAAAATAGGAATCCCTTTTTTTACAGAGGTCTTTTTGATTGATTATTCTGTGTTATAAAAGTTGACCAATCGTGTTTTGCTATGGGTAATTCAAAGACAAAGACATGATGAATACACACAGTGAACTTTAATTTCTTAGCTTTAGTCATTGCTGAGAAAAATGGACATCGCTACAGCCAAATTATCAAGGCGTCACCTTAAGACGTATATTAATTAATTAATAATTACTAGATGACGCCCACAACTCCGTTGCGCCAAAATTCGTTTATCACGCGGGAACCGTAAATTTTTCCGGTCCCAGTAAAGGACATTTATGATATTATAATATGTTTTAAATATATTATAATATCATAAATGTCCTTTATGATATTATAATATATCATAGTATCACCATACGAAATTTTGGCAAAATCGATTTAGCGGTTTGGGCGGGAAGGGTAACAAACAAACGGATTTTCGCATTTTTAATATTATCAGTAGGATTTAAAAGATTATTAATATGAAATAGTGATGCTGAGCCTGGAGACAATCAAAACTAATTTCTGTTGGAATCAACAGTAGTCAGTAACCTTGATTGTCTCTAGTCTCTACTTTAAATTTTAAGGAATCAAAAGTATTTTAGTAGATATTATGTGGTGCCTTAACCTATTATTACTGCCCAAATATTTAAAAATCAGGATAAGCTATAAGGTACCGTGTGTCACTAAAAAGAACTTCATAAAACGGAAGGTTACATTAATCGTCTACATTAATTTTAAACCTCATACATCTTAATAAGAACAATAATAATAATATCATGGAAGAAAACTCAAAACTATCCCGAAGAGGAGCCACAAAATTGACAAGTTTTTTTCGATATCCTACGTCACATCTATAAATAAGAACCAAAGGATCTTACATGACACCAAGGCCTTAACCTAAGCCGGTTTAAGGTAAAATCCCTGTAAAACATACTTATTTCATTAAAATTTTATGAGTTACGTCAGTACTATTATATATTCTGTGGTTACGTGTTATGTCTCTATTTGATGACGATTTGATACGAGCATAAGCATTAAGCATAACAAAATATATGAGCAGAAAAAAAATTAAATGAAAGGCACAAAAACAGCAATTATGAATGAAAGCAAAATATTCTGAGAACTCAAAAGACCATACAATAATGTTTCTCAGGTTTATTTCTTAGTTTTACCTTGATTTTAACAGCACTTTGATATATTATTATAATATATGTTATATTATTTTGGCCCTACTTGACCGTTTCTGCGCTTTAAAAAATATATTATGTAAAAAAAGAGATTTTTTTTACTTAATATTATTTTGCTTACTACAACAGTCATATTCCATAACTTTATTAAAATTATTAAACATTAAAATATAATGACACTACAGAGCAATAATTTTAACTAAACATGAACATAAATAATAAGATGCTTACCTTTTAATTGTTTAATTTTGATGGCTTTATTTTCCTTCTTATACTAAAACAAGAGATTATTTTTTGTTTTCTTGCACACAACTTCTTTTTTTTTCCAGGAAAAAATTTTTTTTAGTATTAATTTTAATTTAATTTTAACGAATCATTATTTAATTTGCAATTGAATTTCGAACTATCGCCAATAATGTAACAAATGAAAAGACGGTGCACCGAGACGCATTTGGCAAGCGCAGCGAGCGCATGACGGTCAAGGCTATTTTAATCTCTGTATTTCTTCTATTGGTGTTCTACAGTCTACTGATAATACGGACATGATTGTACATTTCATCAAAATTTTATGACGATTTGTAATACAAGATAAAACCGGCAACGCAACTCCAACTCTTCTGATGTTGCGAGGGTCTATGGGCGACGGTAGTGCTATCCATAAGGCCAGTTTGCTCGTTTGCCCCCTAATTTTATGTAAAAAAATCACAATCCAGTCAAAATATCTTGAGACTAGGTGTGATGATATCATAAAGGCGCGGCTTTAACGCGAACCAGCCGAATCACAAGAGGTTTTTACCGGCACCTTTAAAAACAATACCTATAGCACTTATGAGCACTTACGGTTTTTAGCATGCTAAGCATACTAAATTGTAAGTGTACAAATTTCTAATCTTATAGTAATCTTTAGTATTATTTACAGTCTCATTGTTTTAAATATTTGATGTAAATATTTAGATAACATTGCTGCTGCTGATAGTCATTATTATGCCAACATGCTACTGAACGAATAATGACAATATTATAATGTTCGCATAGTGACTTCAACTTTATTGGTGCTTATAAACAGTCATTCCTTTGATTAAGACCTTAATACCCTCGATTGAACTGTGACACCAATAATACTGTCGGTCATTTTTCAAACGCATTCCTTGCTTAATTAAAAATCAATTTGCGACAATATTTCTGAGCCATATTTTATAGTTGAATACTAATGAACGACCTTGCTAGGGATTCATATCTTTTACTCGTAAACTGTGTGTTATTAAAGAATTATTACGATAGAAATAGATATTAATAGCATCGCATCATTATTATTTTTACCATATTATTATGTTTATAATAGTATGCCTATTATGAAAGGCAAAAGTAAAGCCTGTAATTTTCGTAAAAGTATTCGATTTTTGTGAAATGAAAAGAGTATGAAGTTATTATCCAGAAATTGTCAGAAAAGAGAGATTTTAAAAGCATAAAGATATTTAAAGACATTTAAAGCATAAGGATATTTAAAGGATTAAAGCATAAAGATTATTAAAGTATAAATACATTAGTGCATAATAATTACAAGAACACAATAGTAACGTACAGAGAAGCGCTATAGAATAATAACAATAATAGTTGATGATTGCTCAGTCTACTACTTTTAAAATTTTATTGAAGAATTTAATTGAAAGGTTGAAATTAGTGTCACAGTAAAAAAACTAATCCATTACCTTTAAACTAACGTAGATTTCGGACGAATTAACGGATCGATTGAATTTTAGTAACTTTTTAATCACTACACAACAATACTTTCTGCCAAATATTTCACTTCTATACCTCTACAATGTAACAATTCAACAGATATTTTTATAAACTTTTAGTAAGTATATGAATTGTACTAGTATTATTTATATTATGTACTTGTATTATTTTATGTATGTCGTAGTGGTAGCATTGTAACACAATATATCTCGGCTTGAAGTTCATACGAAATGCAATATCAAACAATTTATATGAAGGATTATTCCACTGCAAGAGTAATAGCTCTATAAAAATATGTTATCGTGAAATTGAAATACAGGTAGGTACTAATATAAATCTTAATGAGCATAAACTTAACCTTAATGAGCATCCCATTGAATTTGTGAAGTGGAAATCAAATCTTTAGATACTCGCTTCATATAAATTTTGCAAATGAAAAATTGCTTCAAAAACTAATGTTGATCTAAGTTCTAGTCATTACAAGATCCTGGGCGATGGTGTAACTTAAATGATTGCGTCGCTTTTATTTTTTCTTCTACACAGTTTTAAATAAAAAATGTCTTAAATTCACATTTATATGTATTTTTATAATATACTTGTAAAATCGAATACAAACCGAAGTGAATATTATGCATCTATTCTACATAATAATATAGTTAATATTTAGTATACGATTAGCGATATTATATCAACTCACATAATATTGAGAATGGCCCTCCCAAATCAGGACCCCACACCCGACAGTGTTGACTGTTTATGCACTTGCGAAACAACAAGCGGCTTCCTCTCGATAATACATAATACATAAATATTAAAATAATATGATGAACAAAATTACATTACCAATACTATTGACGGTTAAATAATAATCCGTACTAATATCAAAAATGTGAAAGTGTGTCTGTCTGTCTGTTGCCCCTTCACGCTTAAACCGCTGAACCAATTTTGATGAAATTTGGTATTCAGATACTTAGAGACCCGGGAAAGGACATATAATAGTTTTAATCCCGGAAAAATGTAAGGTTGCCGCTCGATATTATGAATTTTTGACGCAACGGAGTTGCAGTCGTCACCTAGTATTTAATATAATATACGTTATGTAAACTATGATAAGTTGATTGTAATGTTGTCTTGTTTTCTAATATAATAGACGTAGATTAACCTCGTTTACTTTAAGACATTAACAAATCCAAATAATATTGTAATGTCAATTGTCATACCTACATCAATTATTATACATGAGAAAACTGAGCTAAAATTCCGGTCGCCGCTTATTAATTAGTGTCCACACAAGCTCATCTCGGTATCTGCACTGGTCCTAAATCACGAATAGACACTTGGTACCATCGAATTTCGAAGCAATAATAAGGATGAAGCTAAACGAGCGTATTTTCTGCCAGGCAGAATTTCATCCGGGCAGAATTTCTGCCGGCTTTTCATACAAATGACAGCTCACAAAATTACGCTCGTGTGAATTAAATTTTGTGAGCTGTCATTTACTATGAAAAGAACTTCTGCGCAGCAGAAATTCTGCCCGGCAGAAATTACGCTCGTTTGGCTTCACCCTTATATTGATTCCTATGCAGTTGACGGACCTACGTCATATTGTGGTCGACTATAATGTCAATTTAGTAGGGGAGGTGATGCTATTTATTGCAAAGCATCGATTTATATGTAAGGATATGCCTACTAGAACATTTTGCTAATAGGTTTTTCATACAAGGAAATAGAGAGCCATCTATGAAAAATCGATTGAACTACGTAGTGCGACACAATATTCGGCCGCGTGCGAATGCTGTTTTACCGACGAACCACGCGTTCCACCTGGTGTTGAAAACGATCAAAACGCTGAAAATGCCTCCTATTTTTAGCATTTTGATCGTTTTCAACGCCAAGTGGAACGCAGGGGTTGCATCATTACTCGGTAAAACAGTAGCCATGGCGGACATCGGTAGTAAAATTATAAATTAATTATTTCTATACTTAAACAAACAGTTTGTGAATTTGTGATGCTTACCGATGATAAGATATTCCAATGTGCTTTTTTAACTTTTTTGACATAATTTTTGCAGCCTTTTACCACACAACTAGGCATTTTTATGGCACTGAATAGACATACGATGACACCCGATTTGTTCTGCGGACCACAGACGACTAAGTCACGTGGGTGTCAAACGGAGCGTTTTGACTCCGACGAATCGGCATTATTGCAACGCGCTCTTGACCCGGTCCTTAGTATTTATGTCTACGTTTCATACCGACCAAATTTTTGTCCAGTAGTAGAATAATATTTAATAATCAACATAATGAGCGTCAGTCACCGCACCCGTTTCCCGGAACCCACATTTTAACACATGCGACATCCTACATTATATAACAAATATTCCTGGCTAAAAACATATTATTGTGACACCCAGGGCAAAAAGGTCGGTAAATTCACTGTTAAAAATAAAAAGAAAAGTGTTGTTGGAATAAAGCTATACATAAAATATATTTTATTACAATAGTGGTATTTTGCTATACATAGGTACTATTTTTTACTGGATTTGACTTTATAAATTATATTAAAATATAAATTATACTAAAATGGAAATTTAAAAGCAAATTACATTAGTGTATAAATTGATTATAATATCTATAGTGTTTTTATAATGTTTACTTAGAAAATAAATACTTAATGTATTCTGAAAAAATAAAAATTACTTACATACAATACGTTACAGACATAATAACCTGTACAGTTGTACTAAAAACTAAATGTAGTGGCTATGTTTTCTAAAATCTCAAAATTAAAACTAAGTATAATATTAAGCTGCCACCAGTAGTGAGGAATTTGCAATAAGCAAAATAATATTTTCAGTACAAAATAATATAATATAATGTTATAATGTAATGGTAATACAGTAGTCTCTGTCCTTACAAATACCATAATATTATTTAAGACTGTCATTGTTCTTCTTTCTTTCTCTTCGTTTTTGGCAACTTGACACAAAGTATGTGTATGTTGTGCCACAGACAAGGTAAAAAGGTAAGGAATATGGCGGGAAAACCGTATTCCTCCTATAGGTAATAATTTTCAGCATCGTTTTCATGTAATATCGTCAGGTCATTTAGTCTAGTCAAAGTCTAAGTAAAAGTCAATACAGTCAAGGAGTCAAGTCGGTCGTTTCAGTAAAGTGGTAGACGCTTTACTGAAACTTTCAATGGAGTTTTGGAGGGAACACAAAATCGCACGTTTCTGGATAATGCATCACTTTCCTACACTTGTGCACGATAACGAATATCTAATGGTTAATATTCTACCAATATTACACATTAAAAACCCAACTTAACACAATTTTAGGAAAATAATACAAAATCACAACATATCTCTTTCACATTCCCGGCAAAACTCCGACTGTCATTGTTAAGTTAAAAGATATAAGTATTGTTTTAAAAAGATATAGGGCGAAGGCAAACGAGCGTAATTTGTGAGTCGTGAGCCGCAGAATTTCTGCCGGGCAGAATTTTTTGTCATACAACTGACAACTCATTTAGAGTCGCCGTGTGAATCAAACATGACTTTTGTAGGAAATTTCTGCTCGGCAGAAATTCTGCCCGGCAGAAATTACGCTCGTTTGGCTTCACCCTAAAGGAGCACGACTAGCTGATTAGCTTGACATAATCCAACCGAATCAAACGTAAACAAAAATAGGGACTACTTAAATTTTTAACGAGATATTGCTTTCCCGCCTTTTGCTTGACACTGGCAATTGTTTACTTAGCCGTAGCCCGTAGCGCCGTATTAAAAAAGAAAAACTTACTGACAATCGGCTAGTGACAGTTTCTTTGACACTAAAATAGAACGTCAGCTGCGCTATCTCTGAAATAGGTAATTTCTACTCTATTAACTTAATCTGTGTCTATTAATAACTTTTGTCTATGATACATTTTATTATGAATTTGATCTTAAAAATTTGGCGCAAAATTTGAAAAAAAAACTATATTAAAGCAAATAGACATAGCCAATTCAATTAACTTGGTGTGTTGGTTACGTAAATCTAAATGTATCTACTTGGAGTATACCTAACATATAAGATTGAATCTTGGTTTGTTCTAGCTTAACAATCAATTACAATATATTTTATCTTTTTGAGATTTTACAGAAAAGGGGCGTTCAACTGAAATAATATTATAATGCATTCAATACTTAGACATGGTTCAAAATCCTGTAATGGCTGGATCATGATACAGAGGTAATATTTTAAAATATATTTCTAGATGAGATTTTAACAACATAAAAAATAATAAGGTAACATTATCATTTATCGTTAACGAACAATCGGGTAGGTTTAGAGTTACGAAAATTCAAGATTAATAATAAATAATATGTAGGTATATTTTATCATAACATTTTAAAAATTTAAAACAATCAGAAAAAAATTAAAACGAAAAGTCATATTATTATAATATCATATTTACAAATCACAGGAGCTCACTAAGGGGCATAAAAAATATTTTCCAACTTATTCATAATATAAACCATAGCTCATATTTTTTTTCAGATTACAGTACATTCGGACAAATACTGAAAACCATTATAGTGTGTCGATTCCTGAATTTTATAAGGGAAAATCTATATTTATAACTGGAGGTACTGGATCTATTGGAAAGGTATTGTAAATAAGCAATCAAATCCAAACGTTTGTTTCACAAACAGCTCCTCAGTCTTATAGTAATATTATTATAATATTATATTTAAAGTATCTGTATTCCAAAATATTTATACATAATAATATTATAATTTATACCTAGTTATTTAATTGTACTTTTATTATTTTTTACAGTTGCTAATAGAAAAATTACTTTATAGCTGTCCAGACATTGATAAAATCTTCATGCTAATGCGAGCTGACTCAGAGGAACATGCAAAGACACGAATTCAAACTTTGATAGCAGTAAGCCAAATTTTTATTGTACTTGGGTAACAGATAAAACAAATTTTGTCCGTAGTGTCTAAAATATTAATTGTTTATGTAATACGCTCTATTGTTGATAGATGGCGTTACATGTTTGGTATCTACAAAATAAATGTAAGTATGTAAATTTATTTATTTCAGGACCCATCATTTAGTAGACTTAATAAAGGAAAAATGGAATCAAAATTGGTACCTGTCGTAGGTTCTTTAGGTTCCCCTAATTTGGGCATACACACAAGAGACCTAGAACAAATAACAAATGAGGCTTCAATTATTATTCATTTAGCAGCTACCTTAAGTTTTAATGAGCGATTAAAACAGGCGATGTCATATAATGTTAATGGGACGGGGGATGTTCTTACAATAGCAAAGAAGTTGAAGAATATAGAGGTCTGTTCTTTTTTTTATACCTATAAGCAAAGTACATTAACATCGACAAAAAAATTCAATACAATCAATTTTGTTGTGGGTGCATATAATGATTATGGCTCCATGATATCATAGTATGTTTTTTAGGGTTCCGTACCCAAAGGGTAAAAAAGGGACCCTATTACTAAGACTTCGTTGTCTTTCCGTCTGTCTGTTTGTGTCCAGGCCGTATATCGGGAACCGCTATAGCTAGACTTCTGAAATTTTTACTGTTTTTTTTTTTATATCTGTTGCCGCTGTAACGCTCCCATACAAAAAAACACAATTTATGGCCTATTTTGCTCTATAACGGTACGGAACGCTTCGTGCGCGAGTCCGACTCGCACTGGGCCTATTATTCATATCAGCCGCCTGTTTTGCTAAATTCCAAACTCAAGGATTGTTCCTGTAAATTAAAATGGAATGTTGCAGATTTTTTACTTTACCAACATAATCTGTTTGTAGGCTTTGGTTCACGTATCTACGGCATACTGTGTGGTCGATGAAGAAAATAATGATGTAGAAGAGACTGTCTATAAAGTGCCAAATGTGAAATCTGTTATAGCTAACATAAATAGCACTTTAGAAAAAAATAAGGATAGGAATATAGATTCAGATTTATTAGGTATGTAAATTTTATGTCTTGGATACACCACATTATTTTTTAGGTCCTAAGTGAAAATTTTACTTGCTTACATTGTATAAAATTAATCCTACATTTAAAATCAAAATATGTTCATGATAAATGGTTGTTATCGCTACAAATGAATAAGCTCATTAAATAAAGATTAAAAAAAATACTTGTCTCCGATGAATGCATTAAACAAACAAATACCTTTTATTTTAATTTCGAAAATTCCACGAATATGCAAGATTTATAATAGGAAGTATTCAAAGACGTAATAGTATAGTACTAAATCTGAATAATAATTATTAAGGAAATATTGTATTAAACTTTACAGGTGGCGCCACTAACACGTACGTGTTTTCTAAGAATCTAGCTGAGAGTCTTGTGGCTGAAGAGAGCGAAAATTTACCTGTGGCCATTGTAAGACCAACAATGGGTAAGGACAGTGTTTAATTAAAGTCATGAAGGATGTTATGATCAAAATAATTATATAAAATTATTAAAACCAATTTTTAATACATGTTTAGCAGCGACATCTATAGAAAACCTACACAAACTTCGTTAAATACTGAAATTATTAATAATAATAATATTATGCGTTACCTATTTGTAACATGACTATAAAAAGTAGGATTTATAGAGGTAGTTTTTACGAAATAATAATTAAAATTAAAAACAAAATATTACTTATACCTAAATAATTAACCTACGGAGTACGGACATCAACAATTAGTAAGGCCTTCACAAATAAATATGTTCACGTGCTTTCAAAGATGGCTCTCTTTATGTTTTTCTATAACATTATGCTTCTATGTTAACTTATTTATTTATGTCTTTAATGATTTTGAAGTTATGATGATTTTGTTTCAGTCTCCTGCAGTTTAAAGGAACCTGCCGAAGGTTTTCTCAATTGTACTAACGCTCATTCACTCGTTTTTTATTACATTGGTAATGTCACCCCTATACTGTACTCGAAGAGAAAAAACATAATAGATTTCATCCCGGCGGACTTAGTATGCAATTTGATCATTATTGCTGCCGCAAATGCTGCTAGGTAAGAAAGAGAAAAAAAATTAATGATACAATTTTACGTAAAAATGTTTTTTTTTTTATCTTAGAACCTTAAAACGTGAAAAAATAAGCAATCTGGTCAGGTATTGTCAACAGATGGCGCCACCTTTTAAAGTTTTCAGTTTGTTTTAGGTCAAAAGGATTGGTGGTATATAATAGTGCATCGTCCTCTAACAACCCGCTGATATTCGAAGAAATGGCATCTATCGCCCGTTCCTACTTTAGTAAGTTGGATTTCAAAGTTGTTTGGTTGTAAATAGTCTACTTGGATGTTAGACTCAGGGTTCCCTAGAACAATTTTTTTTATTACTGTCAAGCTAATTTTTTGTGACTTGTGAGTAGCTTCATTTTGATAAGACGAACAACATTTTTATCTGCGAAAAATCTTAAAAGATGTAGCTAAAAGAGATAGAAAGGATTTCATAATTTGATTTGATAGTAGATAATAAAAAATGTTCTACTATAATATATGTTATACCTACTTATCGCGCGGGAACCCTATATTTTTCCGGGATAAAAGTATCATCATAATATTATTATGTCCTTTCCCGTAACGTGAAGAGGTAATAGACAGAAAGACAGACACACTTTCGCATTTATAATTATTATATTATGCTGACGCCCGCAACTTTGTTGCGCCAAAACGCGTTTATCGCGCGGGAACCGTACATTTGTGGTTTGGGCGTGAAGGCAGACAGACAGACAGACAGACAGACGGACGGACGGACGGACGGACGGACGGACGGACAGACAGACAGACAGACACACTTTCGCATTTATAATATTAGTAGGGATAATAATTATGTCTTTTTTTTTCAGATAAGCCGTTACGTCCAAGTCTATTCTTTACGGATTCGAAGCTAGTCTGGTACACCGTAATGTACTTATTGAGGGTTATGCCAGCTTACTTTGTTGACACATGCAACAAAATTCTTGGCCGACCATCAAGGTAAGTAAGTTGTTAAAGTTGTGTTTGTATAATGTTGGGTTTATTTAATTTAAAATATTATATAATAGGACATAATAGTATGAGTATCTTTGATCGTGTATCTCGTTTAGTGTCGCCCATAAAGTTAATATACTTTAGCGGATTAAAGCAACAATCTCGAGCTGTCAAACGAAACCGAAATTGGTTTATATCTGTGTGTAAAATATGTGTACGTATACACTCACACAAGCATCATTGAACATGAATTTTATGAGATTATATTGTCAACGTGCCGATACGTGCCGACTGGACGTCAAAAAAAAGAGTTCTGCAGTCTGCTGTCATATTATATCACACGTCTCTTTTTACCACGCAGTGTTACTGATTGTGACATCTCGCTTGTTTAGGCCTTTGTTTCTCTATTCCGCTATGTATATTAACTTTATGGTGTCGCCATGCTCGCGCGTACTTTCGTACTTCGTAGTTTAGTTTCGTTCGTAGTAAAGTTACCCTTACTTGTAAATTATAAATGCTAATAAAAAATAAGCAATATATTTTATTATTTTACTTATATTCATTATGTTTATTTTCAGGCAAGTTCGTTTGCAGAAGAATTTGATGGGGGCGCTATCAAAGACTAACTATTTCTACAGAAATTCGTGGATATTCAAAAATGATAATGTGTTGACACTCTACAGATCTCTCAGTGACGCAGACAAAAAGTTATTCCCGTTTGATCCATCAGATATTGCGTGGAAAGAGCACTTGACAATGTACATTCAAAATGTTGCTAAAATGTTGAAGGATAAAATATAACACTTACCTAAAACATAATAATATTATTATACTAACACAATATAAGTATTATACAACCTCAGGAAGGTTGTGTGCATATTATTATCATTTTAATAATGAACAATGAACATTGAACATCTTCAATGGCTTAACATGCAAATGAATTCAAATATCAAAATATTATAATGTCGATAAGGGCTTAGGGCTCCATTCCACCGCGGCGCACGGAGAGACTACGCATGTGCGTCAAGCTTCGCTTTGTAAGAAAATATAATATGTGACTGTGTCCACTGCAACCCACGGACACGCTACGCACGAATTGACTCAAAGAAATAAATCCGTGCACGTCCACGCCGCGCGTGTGCGTGGCCGTGCACAGCGTGCGCCGCGGTGGAATGGAGCCTTAAACCGAAGTTTATCGGAAAGAAATTAATAAAACAACTGTTTTCGGAAAATCGGAAAGAAATTAATAAAACAACTGTTGAAAGAAAGTGGTGATAGATTTGTCATTTTTGGTTTTATTCTGACCTGTAAGTAGGATCAAATCTTGAATAACATAAAACAAACAAAAGTCTTACTTATTCTATTTTCACGTAAGTCACGTGTTTGATTTCATCAGTACGATTTTTGTCACATTTTCATAGAAATTCACAAATTTGTTGATATTTCAGTAATTTAACAATTAATTAAATAGTTTTTGATTATAAACGTGAGCTACTTAATTATATTTTTGATTTAATTGTCATTTTAATTAAATAATAATTATTATGAAAACAATTAAGATTTTTAAATGGCCTACCATGGTAGGCCACGCGAGTACTCGTGTAAAAAAAGCGGCCAAGTGCGAGTTGGACTCGCTCATGAAGGGTTCCGCAGCAGCAATAAGATTTATTTTTATGAAATTAAAAGGTTTTTGATTTATTTTTATATTTCAGTCGATTTAATGAAATTTATATTAAGGTTTACCATTTATGACGTATAAAAAAAAACTACTGGATAGATCTCGTTCAAACCAATTTTCATTGGTAGTTTTTATAGTAATCTACATCATATATATTTTTTAGAATTATCATGCCCCTACTTTAGAAATTAGAGGGGGGGGGGGGGGACACACATTTTACCACTTTGGAAGAGTCTCTCTCGCAAACTATTCAGGTTAGAAAAAAATTATATAAGAAACCTTAATATGATTTTTGGAGACCTATCCATAGATACCCCACACGCATAGGTTAGATGAAAAAATTTATTTTTGTTTCAGTTGTACCTATGACCCCTAAAATTTTAAATAATTTTTCCATTTTTGCATCAAAATCTTAATGAGGTTCACAGACTACATCTACTTACCAAGTTTCAATAGTATAGCTCTAATAGTTTCGGAGAAAAGTGGCTGTGACATACGGATGGACGGACAGACAGACAGACAGACAGACAGACAGACAGACATGACGAATCTATAAGGGTTCCTTTTTTGCCATTTTGGCTACGGAACCCTAAAAAGGGGCGCGTGTACTCAGTGTTAAATGAGAATCCACACAATTTGTACTGCAGTACTTGTCGTATTACGTAACAGATGTAAAGATGTTAATAAACTATTTTCTTTCTTTCTTTCTTCTGTTATAAGATAAAATCATTTATTTTTAATACAGGCTGGTCTGTACCTGAAAGTGGCTGAAAATACTTTTCTCACATAAAACCTTATTTTGAAACTTATTAACCTAATCATATATTATAATGGCATCTACATGAAGAAAAAAATATGGGCAATTATAATTATTGTGTGAAACCTTTAAATAAATGAAGCTAATTCATAATTATTATGTGTTACTTTATTTAAACCTTCTATGTATAATTACGTATGTATGTCCATAAAAAATAATTATAATTGTATTTTAAAAAGATAAAACCGACTTCGAAATTGTACGTAATTGAGAATTAAAACTTCCTATCTCCAAAACTACTGAACCGATTTTGATGAAACTTGCACTATTCCCTAAGTTGAACGATACCCAGTACAATAAAAAAAAATCACTTAAATCGGACTAGTAGTTCCGGAGATATGTGTGCACAAACATAAAAACATACATACAATATACCTACATACATAATATTATACACTTTTGAAATTTGGCACATTTGTTCAGAAGCTGTTATAAATTAACATTATACAAAAACTGGGCAGTTCTGGAAATATTACATACATACGCATCGAATTGATAGCCTCCTTTTTTTGAAGTCGGTTAAAAAATCGCTTCCACTCATAAAACTGAGCTCTTGATGGTTTTTTTAAGTT
Organism: Plebejus argus; assembly: GCA_905404155.3. NCBI lineage: Eukaryota > Metazoa > Arthropoda > Insecta > Lepidoptera > Lycaenidae > Plebejus > Plebejus argus. Next base: position 8,316,407 of record FR989929.1, on the reverse strand, counting down.
TCGTATCGTTTTCAGGAATAATAATTAATAATGAAACACTGCTAGTTAATTTAAATTTATTTCACTATTATACTTATACAGTTCAACTTACAGTGCTACATTATTTTAAAATTATTAACTTATGATGTAAATACCAAATTTATAATATTTTGGAATTTGTACTTTATAATTAATATCTACTTATCTAATATTATCTTTCTAAAAACTGTTATAATTTGAGAATATCACCCACGCCTAAATAAGATATGATACTGTAATATCCGATCTGTTTTTGAGCCTGACGGAGACATTTAATTAGATTGTTCCTTAATCCTAGCTGTAACCTAAACCACAAAGATTATAATAATTATCTATTTTCTTACCTTTATTGTTTGCTTTGACATGATGTTTATTAAACATTATGATATTATAACATTCCAATATTATGTACCATCGAGGAAATTGATTCCTAGGCAGTTGACATACCTAGGTACCAACGTCATTTGGTCGGATCATGTCAATTGAATGTTGTGACATAACGCCTGGGTTTGACATAATGCGACCAAACTACGTGGGTCCCCCATCTGGCAAGGAATCGACTTCTCTGATACTACATCAAAATATAAACTTACTATCAAAACTTTTATGATTTGATCTAAATATACAGGGTGCAATTAGACCTTCCTGCCAAATTTTAATATATTGAGCCTTGTTAAAAATAAAAATACACGTAATTTTTCTTTTACAATCACTCAGTACTAGAATGTTGAGAAATAGCTTCAGAAAGTTATCCTAAAAAACACTACAATTAATGGACATGACGCGTCGCCCGCGCGTGATGTGACCCCGCGCGCGCGCCTCTCCCCCGCGTTACCCCCGGTCATTCCCACGCGTCGCGAGTGACCATTCTGCAACGATTTTAAATGGGATAAAATATGTTAATAAAAAATATATAACACCCAATTTTTTTGGTTAAATGGACTCTCCTAATGATACCTAAGCCCTGGAAAAAATTTGGCAGGAAGGTTTAATTGCACCCTGTATTATTTGGTCTATAAAATATAATTATAATATCTCTACTCAAATCAGCCTTTTAATATTATTTTAAGAATAAGTTTGGAAATTTATTACTACATATTACATTGTTTTAATCTGGGGATTAAAATAACTAATTATTTATTATTTTAGATTAAAACCTCCACCTGAAATTAAAATATCTTACAATCCCATTAGGACAGGGTAGTGGGTACGATCCTAATTGCATATTTTATTATCATAAAGGCAAAGCGATTAACAAACGGTCTCTTGAGTAAAAATTGGAACGGAATCGGAGCAAAGGAATCACGAAAACCAGCTATGTATATTATATAGTGTGAAACAAAAATAAGTGATAATACTTTAGGGTGTATACACGACGTGTTCCTTGTTGAGAGTTCACTGTGAAAGTAGCAGTGCTGAAAGACGATTTTTTTCACTTTTGTATGGGCAAGGGCTCAAGCGTCACGAGTTTTCCCATACAAAAGTGAAAAAAATTTTGGTCTTTCAGCGCTGCTACTTTCACAGTGAATTCTCTACAAGGAACACGTACACACCCAAAATTTTTAAAATGTATTACTGTCTCACCAATCTCAAGTCTCCCACCGCAGAGCGCGATAAAGACAACACGTCAAAAGTTCTAATAAATAAAAGAACAGATAATCATCGACTCGTTGTCCTCTGATTTCTTTTCGAAAACTTAACCGATATAAGTAGGTACTTTTTTCATTACGAAATAAAGCAAGGCTTGAGCTATGTTCCTATGTTTTGATTTTTTTTTGTGTATACTAGCCAGTTTTGTTTTCTGGGTGTTTGAACACAGAGGATCTGGCCATATTTTTGGGTTTTTGAACGTTCCTATCCTTTTTAAATAATAAAATTATGAAACATAAGAAAACATAGGGACATGCTAATAGTAGCTATAGATATTCAGGAAAAAATGATAACTCTACCGGTATTATCCAGGGAGGAAACAGGGAACAGCGTTTGTATGGAAAAACGGCTCTAGTGGTAGCTCTTGAGGCGTCAATGAAATAGATAGGTCACCGTGAATCTCCAAATTACTTGATTAATGCTTATTATTACAGCGACAACGGTCGAGAACCAAATAGGTATGCGTATACTTAAGAGGATACACTACAGCCGTTTTTTTCATACAAACGTTGTCCCCTGTTTCCTCCCTGGATAATGCCGGTGTATAATATTATAATAATACTAGCTGTTGCCCGCGACTTCGTCCGCGTTAGTATAGTAGATCACGTCCCAAGTATTATTTTTCAAAAATGTTCAATGTACAGAATTGACTTTCCTACGATTTTATTACAATATGTATAGATTTGTTCCTAAAAAGGATAATTAAGACGCAATACAAAGTCCACGATACCTTTTAATTATGAACAAAAGTGTCATGAAGAATAAGGGGGTGGGGGGGGTTTGGGGGGGCTGCGCCCCCCCAAAACAAACGACACTGAAAAACCGTATATTGTGTAGTTTAGTTTTTAACTTTGTTCTTAAAAAAGATGTATAACGCCGCAACACCGCTTTGTTTGAAGCAAAATTTGAGGAGGGGGGGTTTGGGGGGGCCAAGCCTCCCCCCAAGAAAAGACCGATGCCAAAGCTCGAAATTTGTATAGAAAAGATAGACAAAAGCTCATAGCATGGCAAGGAGTGAAGATAGATACAAAGTGTGAAGGACAAATTTGTAGGAAATTTTATGGGCTTTCATTACGTACCGGACATTTTTTCTCTACAATGCACCGTTTTAGCGATATGAGCAAAAAACTAAAAATATTGAAACTTGAGCCCCTCCCCCCCCCTTGGCGATATCATCATAATATATAGCCTATGTGTTGACCCGACCTCTATATAATATTCGTGCAAAATTTGAAGTAAATCCATTCAGTACTTTCTGAGTTTATCCCGGACATACATACAGACAAACAGACAAACAGACAAAAATTCTAAAAACTATATTTTTGGCTTCCGTATCGATTGTAGATCACGTCCCAAGTATTATTTTTCAAAAATGTTCAATGTACAGAATTGACTTTCCTACGATTTTATTATATGTATAGTTAATTTTTTCCTGAATATTTACGGTCACTAATACAATGTCCCTATGTTTTCTTTTTTTTTCATAATTTAATTATTAAAAAGATAATATTATGAACGTTCAAAAACCCAAAAAAATAATGTCCAGATATTCCGTTGTGTTCAAACATCCAGAAAACAAATTTGGCTCGATTATACAAAAATAAAATAAAATATGAGAACACAGCTCAAGTCTTGCTTTAATTTTTAAATGAAAAAAGTACTTAAATCGGTTAAGTTTTGGAGAAGAAATCAGGGACAACAAATCGTTGATTTCTGCAGTTGACGTCTCTATCGCGCTCTGCGGTATAGGCTTCAGGTAAGGGAGACAGCAATAGATATTACAAGTACATTTTTTGGAGGATACCTTGGAGTATCCTCTTATAAGGCGCACGTTTCCTGCAACTTATGCTCTTAAACGATCTTAGCACCAATTTAAGAATTCAATAGGAACTTCTTGACGCCTGAGCAGTATTTAGGTATGTAGACGTTCCAGTCGATGCTGCAAGGGTCGAAGGTGAACTGTTTCTTGTCTGCGGCGGAGAGAGAGGCATACAGTTCCCTCGTTTTTGGTGCACGGATGTTCCACGTCCGGGATGTGAAGTATTCCAGGGTATCACGGACGAACACTGCCTTTGATTGGATCTTCACAAACCTGTCAAGTAAAACATGTAGTAAATGATACCTTACACATTCGTCTGCACTGTACGCGCCGCATTTCGGCATTTCGTGTAATATGCGGTGCGTAGGACGCGTACGGCGCGGTGCTGACAAAATATGTTCGATCTATTTTCTTGTAGAGACCATTAAAAGTTATTGTAAAGTATAATTTCCCAAAAATGATTTGGTTTTAATATTATGTGAGTAAGAATAATAATAAAATCTATTTTACTTTTATACTATTACTATAAATGTGAAAGAGTGTGAGTGAGTTCACACTGAAACCGCTAAACAGATTTTGGTGAGAATATACTTTGTATAGGGATAATGATTGCTCTACTACCCTATAGAGTAAAGCAATCAATATCCCAAAAAATGGACGGTTATGCGTACGAATTTTACCATAGTTTTATTTCTAAAAGTAGGACTATACATAATATTATTTTAATTTTTGATTTGATGTAAATATTTATTTTAGAAAATTTACCTGCTTTTCTTTCCCATTAACATGAATACAAAATCGCAGATGTACGCGGGTATAGTTTGTAGCAGCAGAGTTATCAGATTCAGCAACCACTTGTGCTTCGTAAACATCAAAGTCGGCATCGGTAAATCATCTGAAAACAAAACATGAACAAAATTATCTGAGCGCAAATATTAGGACCTCATCCCCAATCTAATAAATAAGATTCACGTTTATTTGGGGGTATTCTTACTGAATAAGGCTTCTTACAGACGTACGGCACTTGTCGACGGCACGGGTTGACTTCCGTCGACATGTGCCGTACGTCTGTAAGTGCTCTTATATATTATTTTAGATTAGGTTCAGAGACAAAATATGCAAAATATAAGCTATTTGACATGCCAAGACATGCAAGTCAGGAATTAGGTATTCAAACTATAGTCGGGACACGGATGATAGAGAATTCCAACCATTAGTAGCGAGCTAGTTGATTCTTTCACACGAATTTATTATGTTCTTGTAACAGTAAAGACAGTCATTTTTATTGCATGTTCGAATGAAAGAGAAAAGAATTGAAGTTTGATCAATGACCATTTTTTCAGTAATCTGCGTTCCAAAAGCCTATCTGAACCTAAAATAAATTTAAAACTTGCATTTACTCACTGAATTGATTATGATGAGCATAATCGAATATGAGATGTGCGAGTTTTTGCAGTGTGAGTGGATTGTCTCCGCTCGTACAGCAGTTGTAGACTTGCACTTTATCAGAACTGGAAAATAAAGTTTTGTGCAATTAACAGTACACTGTACAGTCCAGAAGTCAGAACAGCACTAACAAGTTACAACACGAAAGCCTACATTTGGACTTTGTTTACTCAGATTAATTATATAGAATAGATAATGTAGAAATATGACCACAATAGACAGAACGAACCAGTAGGCCGACTTAGAAGTGTTCTCGAATTTCATACGTTTGACGTGTTGTGACTTATATCATATGGGCGGGCGCGCGCCGTGACTCTGCATTGTTCAGCCGTTTATAGCATGTTTACAGAGGTGCCGATTTATCAGTTTGTTTGAAGTCAAGCTACTGGCTTTATGTCTACTGTGATGTTACTATACCTTTTGCATTTAGCTGCAGAAACAATGGTCAAGTTCGAGACGTAGTCCACCGGTATTAAATCTATGTTGTTGTGGGGCTGTCCCAGAAGTACTCTGATCAGGCCCTTTGCTATCGACGTCATCAGTGCGGTGCCTCCGAACCAGTTGTCCACCCATCCCACGAGAGGTTCCCACTCACCGGCTGATACTGAAATAGAGGGGGAAAATATTGAGTGCACAAAAATGTAAACGTAACTCATACGCACATTAATTATAAATACATATACATTAAACAAATATTTGACTATATTACAACACTAAGGGCCTGTTTCACCATTTCCCTGGTAGGTAATTGCCGCGTCCTGGCGGTCGGGAGCGTCAACCCTCTATACCAGGGGTCACCAATTAGTTTCGCTCGGGGTCCATTTTAGGAAATGAAACAACCTTCGCGATCCGCACACTTAAAAAAATCGGCCAAGTGCAAGTCGGTTTAATTGTTAATTTGTAAATTTAAAATTGAAAATGGTTTTTTTGTATGGGAGCCAATACTTATTTTATTTTAATTTTATCATTAATATAGTATTAAAGTATGAAGTTCATCTTCGAAAATGCTTGGTCCGCACACAATGGGTTGGCGGTCCGGAATCCGGATGCGGACCGCGGTCCGCCATTTGGTGACCCCTGCTCTATACGGTGCATTGCTAACTTGTGACGTCAAATCCTAAAGGTAGGTCCTCGACCTTTCAAATGAAACGTTTCTTAAATGCTTTGTGAAATATAATTATAATGGTCAGGTTACATCGAATGGAGCATTAAGAAAATGCAATTAATTTTAAACGAATAGCAAAGCGCCGCGCGTTGTTCGACATTTAAATTTTTTAGTGCTACTAATAGGTAGCGCCTCGTTTCTGTCATGTTTTGTTTTTTTTTCGAGGAAATTTCACAATAATTACCATAGACTTATAATATACTGACGTACTTAAAAACTTACCAATGGCCGGTCTGATGATCACGGCCGGAACATTCCCGTGGTTATGAGCGACCAAATCTTCAGCTAATGCTTTAGTAAATGTGTATATGTTGGGCCTTCCTTCTGGAATAGTTTAAATAATAAATATTAGTAATTATTATTATTATACACAAAACATCGTTGAATTATTAATTTATTTTGTCAAGCATATCAAACTTTAGAGACTCGTTAAAAATACCGACTACGAGGGCTGCTATTTATGTATCCGGAATTAAAAAAAGAAACAAACATATATCATTTAATATGGTTTTATTGCTTTTCAAAATATTCGCCGCGATGATCGACACACTTTTGCATACGCTGGAACCAATTTTCATAGCACTTTTTCCATTCTGATTGAGGTATCTCCAAAACGTGCATTTTGAACGCATCAACAGCCTCTTCGCGGCTCGAAAAACGTTGACCACGTAATTTGTTCTTCGCGTATGGAAATAAAAAGAAATCGTTAGGTGCCAAATCAGGGCTGTACGGCGGATGACCAGTCAATTCGATCTTTTGACCCTCCAAAAACTGAGTTGTTTCAGCTGAGGTGTGACAGCTAGCATTGTCGTGATGTAATATGATTCTGCGTTGTCGGTTGTCCTTTCTTATTTCTTCAAAGACTTCTGGTAAACAAATGGTCGTATACCATTCAGAATTAACCGTTTTACGATTCTCTAATGGCACTGTAGCCACATGTCCATTAATTCCAAAAAAACAGGCGACCATTTGCTTCAAAGTACTTTTTGCACGAGTAACTTTTGTTGGTTTCGGCTCATCTTGGAACACCCACACCGTTGACTGTTGTTTAGTTTCGGGGTCATATGCATAGATCCAAGATTCATCACCTGTGTAGATATTATAAACGGCTTTTGACGTACCACGGTTGTATTTTTTTATCATTTTTTTGCACCAATCGACACGAGCCCGTTTTTGATCGATTGTCAAGTTGTGCGGAATCCAACGCGAACATATTTTTTTTACAGCCAAATGTTCGTGTAATATCTTATGTATGCTCGTCATACTTATGCCTAAGGACGCCTCTATCTCGCGATATGTAACATGACGATCACGCATTATTAGTTCCCGCACAGCATCTATATTTTGTGGGACAACAGCTGTTTTTGGGCGACCTTCTTTATTTTCATCCGTGAGCATAGACCGCCCACGATTAAACTCACTGTACCAGTGATAAACAGTGGTTTTTGATGGTGCTTCATCTCCAAAAGTTGCGGTGAGTTGAATAAAGCACTGTTGTTGCTTTAGCCCACGCCGAAAATCGTAGTAAATCATTGCACGAAAATGTTCACGCGTTAAATCCATGGCAAATGAAGACACGCAATTTTCAAAATGACGCCACAATGGAAAAATAATTGACAGTCACATGAAACAAAATGTATTCTTCAACCAAAGAGTTATATTTTCAAATGTTGTAATTACTTTTTAAATATTGTTCTTGTAAGTGGCCAGTTCCGGATACATAAATAGCAGCCTATGTATTAGACATTAGTTATTAACATGGTGAGTACGTCATAACACTAACCACTTACTTTCTTGGTTTTTAGGGTTCCGTAGCCAAAATGGCAAAAAAGGAACCCTTATAGATTCGTCATGTCTGTCTGTCTGTCCGTCCGTCCGTCCGTATGTCACAGCCACTTTTCTCCGAAACTATTAGAGGTATACTATTGAAACTTGGTAAGTAGATGTAGTCTGTGAACCGCATTAAGATTTTGATGCAAAAATGGAAAAATTATTAAAAATTTTAGGTACAACTGAAACAAAAAAAATTTTTTTTCATCTAAACTATGCGTGTGGGGTATCTATGGATAGGTCTCCAAAAATCATATTGAGGTTTCTCATATCATTTTTTTCTAACCTGAATAGTTTGCGAGAGAGACTCTTCCAAAGTGGAAAAATGTGTGTCCCCCCCCCCCCTCTAATTTCTAAAGTAGAGGCATGATAATTGTAAAAAAAATATATGATGTAGATTACTATAAAAACTACCAACGAAAATTGGTTTGAACGAGATCTAGCCAGTAGTTTTTTTATACGTCATAAATAGTAAACCTTAATCTAAATTTCATTAAATCGACTGAAATATAAAAATAAATCAAAAATATTTTAATTTCATAAAAATAAACCTTATTGCTGATGCGGAACCCTCCATGGGCGAGTCCAACTTGCACTTGACCGCTTTATTTATAATTTTGTTTATTATACCAATTCGTCACAAAACTCAGTAGGTACATAATAAAGAAAATAATTTATAAGTAAAACAAAATCTTTGTTTTATGAGGTCGTAATTTGATGCAATAAACAATAAAATGTGGTTATTTAAAGTCATCTCCATAAACATAAGGCGCAGACACATCCTCTGAATATTTAAAGCGGTTTACAAGTGTAGTATTTAGATTTCGTGCGTACAAATTAGGCGTCTCCCAGACAGACGCGGGCAGCGGTGGCGGTGGCGGTCAGTTGGATGGATGACTTGAGAGTTCTAGGAACGACACAAACACACGCGGCCACGCGGCCAAGTCATCCAACTGAAATATTAGTTTTTTTGGTGAAAATGAATGATTAAGAAGCACTTAACACGAAGAAAAAAATTAGGTCAAGTAGCCTATTATTAAAGTGGTATTGCCCAGCAGTTATGAGTTAGGACACTGCAGGCTGCTTATAATAAAAGTGCTATTAAACGTGGAAGATCTATACTTCGGCACGAATGGTTCCGGCTCGACCGGAGAAATACCACTGGCTCACAGAAAACTGGCGTTAAACAGTTGCGCTGTGTTTCGACGAGTGATAGAGAAGTACTGATTCAGTTAAATAGATATGATAGAGATTGAGATATTCAGAGATGTTGTATGTTATAACTTAATAATAATTATTATTATGTTACCCATAGATTAATGATTGGTCTCGCGCGTGGCGAGTGAGACCAATCATTAATCTAAGATGTTAATTAAATGAAAATAATTTAAATATGTTAGTATTACTTACTACTATCGTTTATACTAACTTTATGTGCCTACCTGTTTTGTCTAATAGTTCATTAAGGCCCACTTGCGCAGATCTGGGTTAAAGTTAACTGTCATAAATCATAATATAAAACATCATGTCATTCGTATCACTCACCAAGTGAGTGATACAGATGACATGATGTTTAACTCAGAGTTAACTTTAACTCAGATCTGCGCAAGTGGGCCTAAGGTACATAATTAAGAATTACTCATTGTTTTATTCCTAAAACTAACATTTACCAGTTGACAGTAGTAAAACCTAGCATATACCGAATTGTAATGGTAAATGTTCGAAAAAATCGCCGTATTTTTAGAAATACATTTACCAACTCGTGTCGGTAAATCCTAAGATTTATACCATGTGTGTTACCATACTAGATACACACATATACACATCACTGTACAGCCACACTAGATTTTATCAAAATAAAAATAAATAAATACTTACTTAAAAGTTCTTTGATTTGGTCTTTATTGATTCCGATTTCGATTAATTTCCTAACTTCGTTCAAAGATGCAGGCGCTGGGTAAACGATTTCGTTAACGATGTCTTTATCAGTATTACTGTACGCTGTTGACATATATACGAAAGCCTGAAATTGATTTAATAATATTTACAAATTGCAGGAAATATTTTAATGATAGTTCATACTAATATTATATCCATACTGTCTGTCTGTTACCTCTTCACACCCAAACTGCCGAATCGATATTGGTGAGATTTGGTATGAAGATACTTTGAATCCCGATAAAGGACATAGGATAATTTTTATCCAAGAAAAATTTACGGTTTCCGCGTGATAAATTAAATTCTACACAACGGAGTTGCGGGCGTCATCTTAAATAGTAATTGTTAGTACAGGAGCCCTAGAACAAGCTATTTTTTTTGTGAATAGAGCAGCTACATTTTGATAAGACGAACAACATTTTTATTTTCGAAAAATCTCGAAAGTGGTAGCTAACAGAGATAGAAAGGATTTCATACTTTGAGTTTTGACTAAAATATTGATTGTTTTATTTGTAGGACAAGGTTACTCTTAAATTATAACTGTCAACCTACCAATATACAATAAATCAGCTGGTTAAGGTTCCGTTTTAGGGTTCTGTAATCAACAAAACTTGGTTGACTACTGTACCCTAAAACGGAACCCTAACCAGCTTATTTTTTGTGCTCACAAAAAATTAGCTAGTTAGTAATCACAAAAAAAATTGTTCTAAGGCTCCCTTACTATGTACTATATACTACTAATATTTATTTGCAGTATAGGTAGAAATATACATATTATGTATGAGCTCTAGCTCTACATTTTACATATTGGGAAGTAATTATTGGATGATACATACACTTTGTTACATTTGCTTGAGTGCAGACATATAAAACTAACACTCCTTCGAAAAAGGTATATACAATGTGACACCGGTGTCCGATCCTTTAATGTCATGATCTGGTATGGCATATTTTATTGACAAATTGGCTTTCAAAATTTTTTTTCTCCATCTTTAAAAAAAATTTTTCACTGGCTCTCATACTAATCTTACCAATGCTTCATAAGAAAATCTTTATAACTTCTAAAGTATCTGACTTAGATCATAGAAGTAAATGAATTTATTTAAGATGAAAACTTCCTTTATCTTTTTAAAATAAAAAAGGATCAGTTTAATGCGCTAGATTTTAGACAAAAACCATTTATTAATAAAATATACGCAATTTGTTTCCATTAAACTTTGGTTTTTCTGTGTTTAATTCCACTAAATTTATAACATATTGCCTGTGTAAGCGTAGTCTACAAGTTTAGTTATCAAATGAGACCTACTTTATCTTCATACGATATTTACATGAGAAGTATTGGTCAGATTAGTGTGCAAGCCCGAGAAAAACTAAAATGACTGCCATTTTACAACCGTGAGGGAGAGAGAAAAAATTTGAGTGCGAATTTGTCGATAAAATATACCATAGATCATGACATTAAAGACTTGGACACCAGTGTCAGGACACATTGTATAATATGGCGGCTCGTACTGTGAATATTCTAATATTTAAAATTATCGTTACCAACCTGAGGATTTCTGAGTCGGCGACTCAAGCTGAGGACCCGGCTGGTGCCGGCAACGTTCACGTTTATGGCTGTCTGCAGCGGTTCATTGAACTTTATCGTTGCTGCCACATGAAAGACAATCGACACCTACAACATTTCATAATACACATTACTATAACTGTGCGAAATTTCATGCATCTGCGTTTCCCCATTTTTCGTAAAAAGGGTTACAAAGTTTTTCGCTCGCGTAATTATATTTGGTAGACTGTAGGAATTTGAAAATATTATAATTTATAAAGAACATAATATCATTTTAACCTCCCACCATATTTATAGCGGTCTTACAATTTATAATGAAACAGCTTCGGTGGAACCGCAAAGGTATATGCATAAACGGAAAAACCTGACAAACCTCAGATTTGCCGACGATATAGTCCTATTTTCACAATCACCAAAAAACTTAGAGCATATGATATCAGAATTATGTACAATTTGCAATAAAATTGGATCATATCTAAATACGGAAAAAACTAAGGTAATGACCAATAATCGACCAACGCCTATCCGTGTCAACAATACACACGAACTAGAATATTATGTTGAAAGCTACATATATTTGGGCAAATCCATCTCATTTAAAAGCTCTAGAAACCAAGATGAAATCGACAGGAGAGTAAATTTGACATGGAGTAAGTTCTGGAGCTTAAAAGAAATATTAAAATCAACACTACCTCTGAAACTCAAAAAAATAATCATGGATGGATGTTTGCTGCCTTGTTTGGCGTATGGATCACAAACTTGGATCTACAATAAAAAGGCAATAGAGAAAATACAAAAAACCCAACGCGCAATGAAAAGAAGTATTTTAAATATAAGGTTAAAAGACAAAATAAGAGCAAAAGACATCAGGCAAAAAACAAACATTATAGACGCTTTGCAACACATGAAGAGACAAAAATGGAAGTGGGCTGGCCACATCGCGAGAATGACAGATGAGAGATGGACAATACTAACCACAAATTGGCCAGGCCCTGGCGGCAAAAGACCTAGAGGCCGCCCGAAAGAACGCTGGGTAGACGAAATTAAAAAATATGCTGGGAATAACTGGACAAGGAAAGCTGCATCAAGGAAAACTTGGAAAATTTTGGAGGAGGCCTATTATACCCGACAGGGGCCTTAACTTTAATTACTTCTCTCTTAAAATGTGTTTATCATATATGTAAATTTTATGTAAAGTTAAGGATAATAAAGAGGCTTTATTATTATTATTATTATTATTATCATTTTAAAAGGCGGTGACGCAGCATTTTCTATTTCTGTACCAAGTGTAAGTACTTATTGACATGATAATTAATATTGAGGTAATACTACTTTGTTGATAATAATTGAAATTGAAAAAACCCAGACTATGTTGTATAAGTTTCTTGCTGTCAAAAAATTTACATTTGAGCTTTGTCATTAATTTGCTTTAAGAAAATATTATAACAAAATTACCTTCTCTATAAGAAGTTGTTCATCACTAGGCTTCATTCCCAGGTTCGGTTCAGAAATGTCCCCAACGATCGGCACTATTTTATCAAGCGTACTTGGGTTGCTCTCTCTTAATCTTGAAAATAGCTGTAAATAAATCCATCTATACTTAATATTATTGTTACCTCTTCACGCCCAAAACGCTGAACCGATTTTGCTGTAATTTGGTATGGAGATATAGTGCGTCAAGAAAGTGAAGAAATTAAAAAGTGGCAACATCGTAGTGTCATCCCTTTTAAATCAATCTAAGAAAAAAGGGATGACACTACGATGTTGCCACTTTTTAATTTCTTCACTTTCTTGACGCACTATATGTACTTGGAGTCCCGGGAAAGAACATAGGATACTTTTTATCCCGGAAAAATTAACAGTTCCCGCGCGATAAACGAATTTTGGCAGGCGTCGTCGTCTAGTGAAATATATTTCTACAATTTGTTTATCCCTTTTTAATGTAAAAACGGGATTACGGGACCCTATTACTAAGACTTCGTTGTCTGTTCATCTGTCCGTCTGTATGTCTCCAGGCTGCAACTCAAGAACGGTAATAGCTAGAGAGTTGAAATTTTCACAGATTGTGTATATCCGTTGCCGCAATAACAACAAATACTAAAAACAAAATAAAATTAATATTTAACGGGGGCTCCCATACAACAAACGTGATTTTTTGGCCTTTTTTGTTCTATATCAACATAGCAACAGGTAGGTTCTTGAATTTTTCACAAAATCCTTAGTTTTATGTGTACTTTAATATTTAATAATAATATTAATAATAACTAAAAATAAGAGGGCTCCTATACAAAAAAAAAACATTTTTTTATAATGTTACGGAACCCTTCGTGCGCGAGTCCGACTCGCACTTGGCCTATTATTGATTAATTCACATCACTTATGTGTCCAATTTATATGTTTACTTAATTTAGTTATTTTCTTGTTGAATATGTAAATCTTTGTAATAATAATTATTAATATACCTAATCTAGAACCAACCTGCTCGCTTAAAATTTTCTGTAACCTTTGATTTGCATTTTGATTCTGCTTTTCTCGGGTCAAAATATAGACCTTTTCTAGTCCTGGGCAACTATACAATAGCTTTTCCAACATAACCTGAAAAGTAAAATAAATTTTAAAAAAGTTTCATTCAAAAAGTTATCTCTAATATTTTAATATAAAATTCTCGTATCCGATTTTAATGAAATTTTATATTATGTAAATATATGGAATGAATGGAATATAATTGATAATTATGGCAAAACATCATTTGCCGGGTCAGCTAGTACCACCATACTTTACTACTTCTGGCCACCTACGGCTCTCGGCAGTGCTCCTTTAAATCAAACTAGCTCAACATGATATTTTAATGTGACGTGCTTATGCGTAGTTGACAGCGGTATCCAACCATGAAAACCCTTTGATATGATCTCAAGGAGCCCGAAGGACATGCTAAAACTATCTTGGGACCCACAACGTAATTAATCAGAAGAAAATAGGAGAACTAGGAAGAAAATAATAGCGCAGTTTTGGTTGATGAACTTGATCCGTGTAACTGATTCAGGTATATTGTGATTGTACTTCAAAAATTTAGTGTGTGTAGGTACCTTTCCAACGAAACCGGTAGCGCCAGTGAGGAAAACGGATTTGCCGTTATATGCTTCTGCCACCGATTCCATGGTTGTGATGTCCAGATTCTAGCAGTGTCTGTAATGAGAAAATTTGCCATGTATTTTTTTTTTATATAAAAAGAGGGCAAACTAGCAAACGGGTCGCCCATGGACACTCGCAACATCAGAAGAGCTGCAGGTGCGTTGCCGGCCTACAAAACTAAGTGATAATACTTTAGGGTATGTATTAGGGTAATATACCCCTATAATAGGGTTCGTGTGAAAGTAGCAGCGCTAAAGAGTCATTTTTAGGGTTCCGTACCCAAAGGGTAAAAGCGGGGCCATATTACTAAGACTTCGTTGTATGTCTGTCTGTCTGTCGGTCCGTCCGTCCGTCCGTCTATGTGTCTCCAGGCTGTATCTCAAGAACCGCTATAGCTAGACTTCTGAATTTTTCACAGATTGTGTACATATATCTGTTGCCGCTATAACAACAAAATATACATAAGGTGACTCCGCGTTAAAGTAAAACCGTGTTGGATATGTTTTAGATTGCTTGTTTTCTATGAGAGGCCGGCCTTTTTGTTTGGAAAAATTCATGACTCTTGATATACATACAAATCACAAAACAAAATTTAGCTCGTTCAGCGCTGCTACTTTCACAGTGAACTCTATACATATAAGGGACACATAAACACCCTAAAGTATTATCACTAAGTTTTGTTGTAAGTACCTTGTATACAAAACAATACTTTTGTATGCATAATATATTTTAATTTTCTTAGACTTTTTTTTCTTCACTCTAGTTTCTAGAATTTGCCACTTTATACTAAGAATCTACTGTGTTGACTTCGAAAATTATTTCTCAGCAGTTTTGCATTATTTTTGTTTCAAAAACGTATTTCTTTTTCTATGCTTTAGAATTCACACTACGTCAGTCTGGCCCTGAACCGTACCCAGACAACGGAAATATATTTCATAGTTTTATACTATACATTTAAGATTTTTATTATTTGGTACATAATTAATACACAACCATGACCAAGGAACGTTGAATACTTTTTGTTTCATCGGTGAGATTCGAACCCACGACCGGGAGTCGTGATCGCTGGCCATGAGCACAACAACTGAGCCACAGAGGTCGTCATTACATTGTTTCCATAAAGGCCGTCACAGACTTAGCTATAATATATATATTATATTAATATACCGTACCAAACACACTGAGACCAGAAATATAATATATTATAGCTGAGTGTGTGGTCACGCAAAAATTGTATAGAAAATATATAGTAATATGCCTAGCTATAAACATATTAATATATTATATTATAGCTAAGTGACGTAATGACGGCCTTTAAATGCAAGTAATTAAATAAGAAGCATAGAACGTTATGTTAATTAAAATACATTCTATCCAATGACTTCAGAAAAAATCGAATAATGACAATAAGACATGCCATAATAATTAGTATTAAATCATGGATGATAATTATAATATCATCCATTATAATTTACTTATATCAATCTCAGATCATAACAATGAAAATAAAAAATATTGTGTTATCGCTTAAACATTAAACTGTTTTAAGGCCGTCACAGACTTAGCTATAATATATATTAATATACCGTACTAAACACACTGAGACCAGAAATATATTATATTATAGCTGAGTGTGTGGTCACGCGAAAATTGTATAGAAAATATATAGTAATATGCCTAGCTATAAACATATTAATATATTATGTTACGACGACCGACGACCTCTGTGGCTCAGTTGTTGTGCTCATGGCCAGCGATCACGACTCCCGGTCGTGGGTTCGAATCTCACCGATGGAATATTATTGTACTTAAGTATCATTATTTTATATTTTTATGTATTGTATATTATGTAATATGTATGTATTATACTATATTTAATATTTATTATATATTATTGATTATTGTGATACTTATTGAACATAATAATATTTATACTTAACATAATTAGTCAATTGTTGTCAATAATATTATGTTTTAAATACTTTTGCACATCACCATTTTCCTAAGGGCCGGGACACAAAAACACGATACGACCTCGTGTCGTACCACGACGCGACGTCATTTCACGATGCGACGTCGTGTCGTGGGAATCCACGACGAGCATTGTAAAAAACTACGACACGACGTCGCGTCGTAGAAACTCATGACACGACGCCGTCGATACGGTACGGCAGAGACACAAAAACACGACACGACTTCGTGTCGCAGAAACTCACGACACGACGTCGCGTCGTAGAAACTCATGACACGACGCCGTCGATACGGTACGGCAGAGACACAAAAACACGACACGACGTCGTGTCGCAGA
Organism: Plebejus argus; assembly: GCA_905404155.3. Taxonomy (NCBI): domain Eukaryota; kingdom Metazoa; phylum Arthropoda; class Insecta; order Lepidoptera; family Lycaenidae; genus Plebejus; species Plebejus argus. The sequence goes on along the minus strand of FR989929.1, from coordinate 8,299,534 downwards.
AACTCACGACATGACGTCGCGTCGTAGAAACTCATGACACGACGCCGTCGATACGGTACGGCAGAGACACAAAAACACGACACGACGTCGTGTCGCAGAAACTCACGACATGACGTCGCGTCGTAGAAACTCACGACACGACGTCGCGTCGTAGAAACTCATGACACGACGCCGTCGATACGGTACGGCAGAGACACAAAAACACGACATGACGTCGTGTCGCAGAAACTCACGACATGACGTCGCGCCGTAGAAACTCACGACACGACGTCGCGTCGTAGAAACTCACGACACGACGCCGTCGATACGGTACGGCAGAGACACAAAAACACGACACGACGTCGTGTCGCAGAAACTCACGACATGACGTCGAGTCGTAGAAACTCGCGACATGACGTCGCGTCGTAGAAACTCACGACACGACGCCGCCGATACAGCAGGTAGGGTCGATGTATCGACGGCGTCGTGTCGTGAGATTCTACGACACGACGCGACGTCGTGTCGTGTTTTTGTGTCTCGGCCGTTAGTTCTTCATCTCAAAGACGTGTAAAAGGTTACCTGGAAGATATTGTATTTATGTGCACAATAAAGTATAATTGTTTGTTTGTATTTTTCCTTGCTATAGTGCAAGTGCAAAGAAAATTTTCCATGCCCTTCCACGTGTATAAACGTGTGTCTGTGTCTCACCTAAAAATAGTCAAGTAATTTCGGGACAAATTCATACAAGTAACCTTTTTTATTATTTAGTAATATAGATGATGGCCGCAACTCCATTGCGACAAAATTCGTGTATCGCACGGGAACCGTTAATTTTTCCGGGATAATACATAGTATCCTATGTCCTTTCCCGGGACTCAAATGATGGAGATATGGAGATACCATACCAGATTTTGGCAAAATTGGTTTGGCGGTTTGGGCGTGAAGAGGTAACAGACAGACAGACAGACACACTTTCGCATATTATAACATTACTAGTATGGATTTGACATTTAAAATAATAATTATTATTAATTCTCATATTAAGTCATAACTCATAAGGTATTCCGCGCTAAGTTTTTCATAAGTAGGTAGGTAGGAACTTTTACATGAGCTGAGTAGTTAAAACTTAAAATATAATCATATGAAATAACGAGCTTTTGCCCGCGGCTTCGCTCGCGTTAAGAAGTATTATTATATACAAACTTTCATCCCCTATTTGAACCCCTCGGGGTGAGAATTTATCAAAATCCTTTCTTAGCGGATGCCTACGTCATAATATCTACCTGCATGCCAAATTTCAGCCCGATCGGTCCAGTGGTTTGGGCTGTGCGTTGATAGATCACCATGTCAGTCAGTCACCTTTGAGTTTTATATAAATAATATAGACTTAGCATAATATGTACAAACATTTATAAGTATATTTTACAAGGGTACAAAAAGCTCGATAGCTGTTTTCTTCTCGTTAAGCTTTTAAAGTATTATAAAAACAAATTTTAACGTGAGCTAACGACAAAGACTAAGCTTTATAGCTAAGCTGTGCTTAAAGCTCGCGCTTTCATTTCCTCTCACTTATACAAGTCGCTACACTAAGGAAATATAAAATGAATACAATTGGTCTTACCACAAAAGATTTAAACATCTGTTGAACAGTTGTTTTGACACCATTTTGTACTGAATTTTTTTCTAATCAACTGTTCAACAGGTGATTAAATCTTTTTAAAAATATAATGTTTTAAGCTGCAACTACAGTGTTAATTAATTAATGATAATTAATATTTACTTATGCATTAATATTCCAACAGAACGGTATTTATTTTGATGTTTTATAGTTAAATATTATGCCAAGGTGATCTGCTTTTATAAATTGTAGCTTATTTTAATTTTAAAATGATCATAATTCACTTCAGAGTTCGGACTTCGGACGTTGTTCATTGAACTTTTTGTGCGCCAAAGTAAATAGCCCGAAACTAAAATAAAAATTTAATAATTAAAACTATTGCAAGTTTTTATTGCACAATTTTATAGGATTTAGTTGATGAGGAAAATCGAGAATCTGGTAAACTTTTGTGAAGGTTGTTTGTTGATTTTATCGTCTACATCAGCGATTCTTAAACTTATTTGGGGGTTGAACCCCTTTTGAAGCGACATTTTTGACGGATCCAAAAATGTTTTATCTTTGAATTAATTGTCTATGCTGGTGTCTGAAAGTGATAACATTTCTCGCGAAGCCCTTACAAGTTACAAGGAGCACATTTTGAGAATGGCTGGACTTATTTTGGCATTTTTGGCTTTTTGCACAATTACCTCATTAATTAAAGTAGAGTATTTCAATCAGTCGCTCCGGCTACTAGGAGCTCATAACGTTGGCGGTGGTCAGCCCGCTGATGTCACCCCGCTGCTGCGACCAACACGTGCGTCTGTTATGCTGCCCTAGTAGTTTTCTACTGGTTTGAAAGATCTCTAGGTCTACCATAGCAAATTTTTCTAAAGAAATAATAGTTCCTAATTCCAAGGGGTCACAAGAACTCTTTGAACGAACAGTTATATTGTGCTAAGTTAAACTATTATCACCTATTTACTGTTATAATGTAACTCGTACTTTTAGGTAGTCTACTAAAATAGAGTCCACCCTACTATACACTCTATGAGTTCTAGTAATAGATAATATTATTAGATTTAGAATCAAATGATGATCCTTTAAACGTAACCCCACTGCGATGGTATCGGAGTGCAACACCACGTCATATTCTGCTATCACTATCACGCCGGGTGATAATCAGGAATCTCTCGTTAATCGGATAATCGGATTTCATATCACTAAGCAATTCGTCACAGCAGTATCCTGAACAGTGAACATCACAATATGATAATATGATTAGTTTAGCTGTTATCAAGATATTGTATTAGCTCAATGTATCTCCATGCCAAAATATTTTAGAACGCAAAGGTTCTGTTGCGGAAGATACTAAAAGTCTTCGAACCTATAAGTTTGAAGACATAATATAGACATTTGGCCATGCTGAAAAAGGTCTCGGTACAGCTTTTAAGTGGCTTAACTCAAATCTACTCACACTTAATATACACAAAACCAAATACGTCGCTTTTCATATAACTTCCTCTTCAAAACCTCCTTTGTCCCTCTCTCTAAGAATGCACTCCTGTAAATCTAATTTGTCATGCTCTTGTCCTTCCTTGCAGCGCGTGGACTGTGTTAAATATTTAGGCATACACATAGACAAAAACCTTTCTTTCAGCCAGCATATCTCATTAACTGCTTCTCGCGTACGCAAGTTTACTTTCATAATGAAAAACCTTAGACATTCGGCAAATAGTGAAGTTTTAAAGACCGTATACAAAGCTCTCTGTCAATCTACACTCATTTATGCAATAAAAGCCTGGGGCGGAGCAGCTAAGTCAAAACTAATACAGCTCGAGCGTGCACAAAGGTCTGTCCTTAAAGTTATGTTGAATAGGCCTTTTCGATACTCAACCAACCTACTCTATAAAGAAAGCAAAGTCTTGCGTGTTAGACAAATTTATATCTTCAGAGCTGCCACCTTCCAGCACAAAATTATTATAAACTCCTCACAGTATAATTCCCTTCTTGACCGCAGAGTTTTCAAAATTCCAATCCCTCAAGTACGTACGACATTTGCACAACGCCACGCACCCTTCCTAATACCTTACCTGTATAATGAAGTCTGTAAAAAAGTTCCGGCCCTTATTAAGTCCACAGTTAAGCAATCAAAGAAAATCTTGGAGGATTGGCTGTTAGGTATAGACTATATTGAAACTGAACTCTTATTGCCATGAGCTACTTACATACAACATTCACAAACACATAACACACACGAAACAACACACACATAAACAACACACACACACACTTTCACATAGGTACTTTAACAAACCTTATTAAATACAGTTTACAGTTTAGTTTAAGAATAAAAATAACTCTGATTTAGCGGTAATATTATTGTATCCGAGCAATTTGATTAGTATCTCATTTTCTGGTTTTTTGCGACACAAGCTGTGCTTAGTGCAAAGGCCGCTGCAAACTGTTTTCTTATAAGAATCCTAGTCTTAGGTAAATTTGTAATATAGAATCGGTATATTGTGTAAAAAAGTTTTGGCAATAAACATATTATTATTATTATTCGAGGTATCATACAGAATTATAATATTTTATTATTATAATATTATCGTAATGTCAACAAAACAGAATAAATGTAAATTCCAAATGCATAATATACAGGATGAAACAAAAATAAGTGATAATACTTTAGGGTGTGTACGTGTTCCTTGTAGAGAGTTCACTGTGAAAGTAACGGCGTTCAGCGCAGTTACATTCACACACCATTGTATGGTAGGATATGTAAGAACTATTATAAATTTTTAACCTAGTTTGTTACCCTTTTGACTACATATCTGTGAATAATTAATGATCTTGATTCTTGATACTTTCACAGTGAACTCTCTACAAGGAACACGTACACACCCTGAAGTATTATCGCTTAGTTTTGTTTGCACTGTATACTTCTATAGGTTTTCACAATGATGATGATTTGGTGAGCAGAAAAGTGCTTACTTTAAGCCTTTTTTACGCTGCGAAATTTATTTTTATATGTATTGACGTATTAAATTTATAATAAATACACTATTACCAACGAATAATAAAAATAACCATTACCTATTTTTATATGTACCTACACCAAACTGACAAAATAAAAAAACACTCACTGTGTTTAGGTGACGGTCCCGGGGTGGTGTGGTGTGGAATGAAACAAATCTTTCGGTGCAGCCTTACAAAAGTATTTCCGTTTCAAGGAGAGGATTACTCCGATTAGAATCTGTGGTGATAAGTGACGTGAGTGGAAGAATAAGGTAAGTAACATGAAAAAACTTCCCGTTTTTTTGCTTAAATGGAGGCTTTAGGGCAGGAAAAGTTATTTGAAATAGAAAAACTATGGATTGTATGTGTAGCCAGATATATTAGCTAGGTTATGAAGTAGATAAGTTACAAGTTTTATTAAAACAATTAGGGAAAAAATGAGTTATTGTCCGTATGTTACGAAATGTTACTTGTTCGATTCTTCCACTCACGTCTTCAATTATGGCCGGCTGCGATTTTATAATTGCATATTTATATATTTATTGTACCCCGATAAAGACATTTTATTGGTGTCATTATATTACTGATGACTGTGTTTTTGAGGACGTTATACGGGGGTTTTTCGTGATAAGATAACTTAGTTTTAATTATTAACAGACTTCAAAAAAGGAGGTTACCAATTCGACGCGTATGTATGTAATATTTCCAGAACTGCCCAGTTTTTGCATATTATGTTAATCTATTGCAGCTTCTGAACAAATATGCCAAATTTCAAAAGTGTATGTATGTATGTTTTTATGTTTGTGCACGCATATCTCCGGAACTACAAGTCCGATCTAATTGATTCTTTTTTTTATTGTACCAGGTATTGTTCAACTCAGGGAATACTGCAAGTTTCATCAAAATCGGTTCGGTAGTTTTAGAGATACGGAGTTTTTATTCGCAATTACGTACAATTTTGAAGTCGGTTTTATCTTTTTAAAATACAGTTTTTTTACACGACACACTACATGGAATAAAACAAAGGTTTATGGTATTTTCTTTTATTATTCGTATTTAGTTTGTGTGTGTGTTGTGTGTGTGCGTATAATATGCAAGTGCATATTATTTTATTATTTGTATCATTTTTAGGGTTCCGTACTCAAAGGGTAAAAACGGGACCCTATTACTGAGACTTCGATGTCGGTCCGTCGGTCCGTCTGTCTGTATACTACTCGTACTACGTACTCAATAACCGCTTTAGCTAGACTTCTGAAATATTCACAGATTGTGTATTTCTGTTGCTGCTATATGCTGTTATAGCGGCTATAATACTAAAAACAAAATAAAATTAATATTTAAGGGAGGCTCCCATACGAAACGTTATTTTAATTGTCCTTTTTTGTTCGTTATCAATAATGGCAACAGCTAGGCACTTTAAATTTTCTTGAAGGCCTTATTTATATGTCTTCTTTAATAATATTTAAATTAAATAAAAATTAAAGGGGGGCTCTCATACAAAAACAATTTTTGGCCTATTTTTCGTCTATAACGGTACGGAACCCTTCGTGCGCGAGTCCGACTCGCACTTGGCCGATTTTTTTCAGTATCCTCGTAGTTACGAGTACCAAGCCAACGCGTCTACATAATTATAACACACGACCTGTGTGCCCAATTTCATAACGCTAGGACATATTTGAGAAATAGCCTCTAAAGTTCGTAGATGAACCGAGTCACGCTTGACTGATTTCTAAAATTTCTTAATTTTTTGTTAATCTATATAATTATTATAACACCCGACCTGTGTGCCAAATTTCATAACGCTAGGGCAATTGGAAGTGGCCTAGAGGTTTTGATTACTGGTCAGTGAGTGAGTGAGTGCCAAAATTAGCTATTTTTACAGGGACATATTTCAGCATCTACCGAGCCCATATCTATGAAATTGGGTACTTATACTGCTTAAAGTAATAGTATATAATTACCTACGTAGGTAAAAATTTTTCTTTGCTCTCGCAATAGGCACTGAGATACAGGGGGGTCAAAGGTGCGTCGAAGCGGTTCGTGTAAATAGTGCACGGCACGGCATGCGCGCGGCCTGCTGGAAGCCGCTGGAACTAGCCTGCGCACTTCCGTGCGCTTTAATACATTGCAACTATATCTCGCTGTATTTCCATAAAAATGTCGGCATCTCTTTCTCTCATATAAAAATCAAGAAAAGCGTGGCCTACGAGATCGTGTGACGTCACCCACGGCCAACTCGACTCAAAGCATATTCTAGAAGGAAACAAAAGAACGTGAGGAACACGCATCAGGATTCAGGACGCTTCAGAAGACTATTGTAATATAATTCTCCATTCTTAAACGACCAAGACACATTTTAATAAATTGTAATACGTAATTAGTAATTACGTATGCTGCTGCTGTAATCTGCATTTTCATTTGAAGAGAACACTAATAGTTGGTTCCTCGATAAATCGGCAATTTTTCGGATGTGTGATTTCATGCATAATATTATTATAATATTTACATATTAAGCAATGAATCTTTATCAATCTGACTGAATGAATTCGGTCATAAACACCTGCCAAATTAATTGATAAAAACGATCAATAATTATGATTTACGAAGTTGATATGTCGACAAAGATAAGCATTAAAATATTGGTTTATAAACATATTTTAAATATTTACAACTGTTTTTATTAATAGAAATAGATAAAGATTCCCAACTCTTATCTTGATAAGTGCTAGATTGTAATATTATGTGATATTATTTTAGTATTTTTAACAGGCAGTCAAAAAGATAAAGCTTAAGCTAATACCTTTTTAAATAGTAATAAGTATTATGCTTGCATAATAAGCATAATATTATGCCAAGTTAAGGCGACGCCTTGATAATTTGGCAGTAGCGATATCGATTTTTCTCAGCAATTACTTTAGTACTGACAATGAACTTTAATTTCTTAGCTTTAGCTAAGAAATTAAAGTTCATTGTCAGTATTCATCATAATATTATCTTTGTCATTAAATTACCCATAGCATAACACGATTAGTCAACTTTTATAACACAGAATAATAAATCAAACAGATCTCTGTAAAAAAAGGGATTCTAATTTTGCCAACAGAGAAGTGTGATTCAAGCTTCCACTTTAATTTGACCATAGCTTAAATGAAATATATATTTTATGGTTTTTAAATTACGCGACAAAAACCATTTTGTCACTTACGCCCTTTCCATTTCTTGCTGTTCCATTTCTTGTTTTCTATGAGATGAGATTACACATAGAAAACAACAGATTACAGATAGAAAAAAAGCAATATAAAACATATCCAACACGGTTTTTTACCTTAACGCGGCGTCACCATAACGTGGAATTCTTACAAAATAGGATGTAATTGTTTATAAGAGCTTACAAAGACGATGTTTTGTATATTATATTTCCGATGTAAAACAACCACAAAACAACCCAAACACAAAACGCTTTTTATCGACAAAACACGTAACTTGTAAATTGTAAATTATATTGTCGAAGATCATGATCGTTCGTAAATTCAATTCAATTCAATTAATTTATTTCAGATTTTCATCCATAGTGTTAGTTTCAACAATAGGTCCTTATTCTAGTGTTAGTAAAAATATAAAATTAATCATTAAATTCTTAAATATAAAAATAATTAAAAAGTAAAAAGTGAATCCATGCTAATATAATAAAAATTGAAAGTGTGTCTGTCTGTCTGTCTGTCTGTCTGTCTGTCTGTCTGTCTGTCTGTCTGTCTGTCTGTCTGTCTGTCTGTCTGTCTGTCTGTCTGTCTATCTGTCTGTCTGTTACCTCTTCAGTCTGCACGCTCGAACAGCTGAACCAATTTTGCTGAAATTTGGCATGCAGATACTTTGAGTCCCGAGAAAGGACACAGGATACTTTATCCCGGGAAAATGTACGGTTCACACACGATAAACGAATATTGGCGCAACGGAGTTGCGGGCGTCATCTAGTATAATATAATTTAGATATTATTTATTTTGAAGAGCTTTTTTTTCATACAATATCATAAATCATAATAATATACAATATCAATAATATCAACATCACCCAAAATATATTTTCCAAGTTTAACATTATGATTTTAATAGAACACTTATAGCTGTTCCGGCAAACATAGTGTTGCCATATTATAAAGTATTTCGCCCATAATATTATTTTTTTAAAGTGACTAAATAAGTATGGCACCATCATGGCAACGTCCATCGCTATTCCGTCGCACAAGCAATGGTCGCCGTCAGTCTCGAATTGTAAATATAATTTACTATTATTAAATTTATTCAACGAATGCACTTATCAATATAAAAAGTAGTCAGTAGCCGATTCTCAGACCTACTGAATATGCATAAAAAATTTGGTAAAAATCAGTAAAGCCGTTTCGGAGAAATACGGTAACTAACATTGTGACACAAGAATTTTATATATAAAACTAGCTGTCCCGGCAAACGTTGTTTTGCCATATAAAGTATTTCGCCCATATTATTTTATGGAAATGACTAAATAAGTATGTCATCATGGCAACGTCCATCGCTATTCAGAAGCATGTAAACAATGGTCGCCGTCAGTCTCGAGTTGTAATAATTTACTATTATTTATTCAACAAATGCACTTATCAATATAATAAGTACCCAGTAGCCGATTCTCAGACCCATTGAATATGCATATAAAATTTGGTTAAAATCAGTAAAGTCGTTTCGGAGGAGTACGCGGCCTAACATTGCGACACGAGAATTTTATATATAAGATGATGAATGATGATCGTATACAAGATGTTAGTGTAAACACCGTTATCCTTGAAACCATCAAAATATTATGAGCCCGTCATTTAAAATGAACAACTTTTTCTATGAGATACAAAGCTTGGATCTCAAAAAAAACCGTCTTCATACCCATACAAATTGCCATTGTCCAAAAAAATCACATACTCTTTTAATTTTTTTCATTAAAATATTTTTGAAATTCATTAGCTAGTTTCTTATAAATTTTTAAAGTTTTCGGATCTATCCCGCTTTTTCACTCAAAAAGTTCCAAAGTCCCGACTTGGCACAAAAAAATCTGGCAACGCTGGTCATATTGTTTGTAAATAATTATCCATGATTTTGTTTATTGACATATTGTACCTACAATCTACATTTATCCAGTCATACTCAATTAAGCCGCAGTAATCCAGTACAAATGTATGATATAATTAAAAACACAATTCTATGCATACATTAGAGACATGCCAAACGCACGGAGATGGAGTAGATTATGAACTGATGGGAATTAATATTCTAATTATGTGCTGTCGATACCAGCCGTGTTGTGCTCAAAGTTTGTCACCTACCCTGATTCTGCTGTAATGCCACCAATACGATCCAGTCCTCTAGCCAGGAGCGGCATTAGGGAGCTGGGAGGGTAATGCTGGGCGACCGCCCAGGGCGCCGGATAAAAAAGGGCGCCGAAGGCAGAAAAAAGGGTGCCTGCCTTAGCTCTACCGAAAAAATCGCCCAGGGTGCTGGTAGTGCTAAAACCGGCCTCTAACTTTCCACGGACAGACGCGGACCAGCATTGGTCGTGGTCGCTCTCTTTTACTTTGACCGAAGTTCTATTTCACTATAACATTTTTACATGTCGCTATGAAAGATCTACCTTCTACGGACCGGCACGCAATGTTAGAGGAGGCCTGTCTAATGTCTATGTGCTTTGCTGTCCGTAGTCGTCGCTCATCTGCTGTGCTTGATGATCTTAGAATTCTTAGAATCGCGCACCGTGGGAAGCCGCCATTAACAAAATTCAAAATAGTCACTAGTAACGTCAATTTTGTCAAACCTTTTGTTTGACCTATTGTTTATTTATTTAGGTTATCAATATATCGATTAAATGTGTTAGTAGCCTGTGTGTGTAATTTATCACAGCTATTTTCGACTACCTTCTGTAATTTAAATTCAATTAGTATACACTCTGTAGAGTGTACAGTAAACTTCATAATATACTAAATCCTAAATCCTCCTTGTTATTTCATAATATATTACTAAATACTCACGTGTAGTAGATGGATCTCTGACATATTGTTGCAATTATGTGCCTGAGCTGCGCCTGCGCAGCGAGGTGCCCGCGACACCGCTCTATGTGTCGCGCCTGCACTGGACCATGACGGTCGAAGACGTCGTAAACTACATCCGCGAGAAGACCACCTACACCTTGAGGGTGGAGCGTCTGCACTCTCGCCACAAAGTGAATTTTAGTTCCTTTGTGGTGAAAGTGCCGACTCAAGTTTTATCCATCTTCGAGGTGGAGGAGTTCTGGCCCGCCGGTGTAGTTTACCGGAGGTTTCGGGGGAGGCTCCCGAACGAAGCGCGCATCACGTCGCCGAAACAGACTTTAACGTGATAAAGTGTAGTGTGATTGTGTGTGTGAATGTGAGAATAATATATATTAGGATAAAATTGTTCGGCGTGCATCCGTTTTCTGATTGCCATAATACAAGTTTTACTTAGTATGGGATTAGACGACGTGATGTACGCTACCTTGCTTTTATACTATTGTATATTATTGAATGATTAATAAAGAATTTGAATTTGAATTTGAATTAAAAACCGGACAAGAACAAATCTAACTTGCCCAATGAGGGTTCCGCAGAAATCAGAAACAATAAAATGTTGAAGAATCGAGTTCCACAGCTTGGAATGAAAGTCTTGTTGGACTTAATAATGAAAATTTAGTTGTTTTTGACATTTTATTTTAATCTTCAAAATATATCAATTAACCTCTGGAGTTAACATAGAATCAAGCCTTATAGCTAAATTTTTATTTAATTTTAAGTCATAATAATTTGATAAAATATATCTTAATATCGATACTAAAATTACAAGAAATAAAATGCCTGTTTTATGAGAATTTAATTACTATATAATACAAAATACCAATTTTATTCGATGGCTACGTGAAGCTCTCTGACAACATGTTCATTTTCAATTATAGCTACATTCTACGCGTTGTTTTTTCTAACTGTACCAGATTTTTACCTAAGTACTATATTATAATATGAATTATTTGACCAACTTATTCCAATTTAGAATTGACTAAGTAGATAAAACTCCCTTGCGTGTGCATTTGAGTTTTGACTGAAAACTCTCATTAATTTGTTATGATATTAAATGACCGACATCCCTGGAGTACCTACATTTTTCTAGAACAGTCCCGTATTTTGTAATCATTATGAATCAAAACAGATTAAAACGCTTAAAAAAGTTAAGATAACATAAATATTATTATTTTTAACCCTATAACACTATTAGTGTAATTTTTCTAATTTTTTGCGTATAAAAGTTAGTAGCATTACTACAAAACCGTGTAATTTTTAGTATGTCACACAAGGTGAAGGTATATTTTATTATAAAATTTCTAAAAAACCTGAAATATTGGACCTTTACCACAAAATATATATTAGTAGTACCAACCTTTACAAGATAAACAATATTATAGTACTATCTCAGCCGTGAGTTGGCCTAGAATCACAATGTTGTATTGTTGTATATTACAGGCGGAAAAAGAAGAAAAAAAATTATTGATACTAGATGACGCTAGCAACTCCGTCACGCCAAAATTCGTTTATTGCGCTTGAACCGTACATTTTTCCGGGATAAATAGTTTTCTACATCCCTTCCCGAGTCTCAAAGTGTCTCTATACCCAGCAAAATCGTTTCAGCGGTTTGGGCATGAAAAGGAAACAGACAGACAGACACACATTCGCATAATTATAATATTAGTATGAAGTGATAACTGTTAGAGTGCGACCTTTTAGGCTTGGCTTTCTAACACTTGGGTCAATTCAAACCGCAACGCGACGAGGCGAGGCGAGGCGAGGCGCGGCATAAATTTGTATGGATTTGACAGATTTCAATTGCGTGAGACGTCTTGTGAATATGTCAAATCCATACAAATTTAGAAATGCATCTACGTGTCACGTTACAGCTGTTGATGGTAGCTATCTAAGATAACAACAATCATTCATAAATGTTTTGCTTTGTAGGTAAACCTCTTGGTGATAGGAACCAAGATAAATTCATTCAACAAAATGCAGAAGATTATATGACGTCAATAAAGATAAGCGAAGTAATTTCCTAAAATATCGTATGATTTTGATAATATCATTCACGCCAAACACATCAAGTACGGTCGTATGAAAGTTAGCGCAAAGTTTTTTAATTAGATTTCTGGCTCTTAAAAGCCTCCTTAGCGCGCGAAAGAAGTACATGTAAGGGCGTTTGTGCACTACACGGAATTCGACCGTCAGGCGTTCATAACTTTCACGTTTTCCATATCAAAAAAAAAAAAATAAAAATAAATAAAATATGTTTATTTCAGATTACTCAGATCCATAAAATTGTTAGTAAAAAAAGACTTATTGCTATGTTAGTATTCTATTCTAAAAAGTGATTTAGTCCTATTTAACATACAGTCGATCAGAGGACAATCCCCGCTGTCGACTATCTCTCTCAGGACACTGTGGCTGCTGCCGCGAACCCTGGCCAATAGCGATGCAGTCCTTTTGCGGAGTATAGCTTCAAAACTATCTACATCCGCAAAAGCAAACATCGCTGAGGCACTACAGAAACGCGGCAGCCGCAACAGTGCTCTAAAAGCATTATTATATTGAATGCGTAGAGCATTGTATGTTTTATTGGTGTAGTTGGTCCATAAGCTGCAGGTATAAAAAGAGGTGCAGTAAGCCTTAAAAAGAGTAATTTTTACGGCGTCCGTGCAGCGACCAAATCTATGCACCAACATATTTGCCATAACAGACAATGCCCTACGCTCTCTTTCGAGGTCTACATCGTCTCAAAGGCCGTCAGTCACGAAATGTCCAAGATATTTAAAAGTGTACACTCTCTAGAGGTTCATTATTAAGGTGTATAGGGGGAATAATATTGGGACATTTGCTGCCGGCCTTAAAGACCATGTACTGTGATTTTTTGGTGTTGTAAAGCAAACCATGTGAGACAGCGTATTTTTCACAAACACCGAGTAATGTTCTCAATGCACCGACAGAGGGCGCCAGCAGTACCATGTCGTCCGCGTAGCTAATATTGTTGACGCACACGTTTCCGATATGGCAACCGACACGAGTACTGCTGAGCTCCCGTATCAGTGAATCCACGTACAGGTTGAAGAGCCGGGTCGAGGTCTGCCCCCCCTGCCTCACCCCGCACTCCATCCTGTACGGTTTGGAATATTTGTCAGCCCATCTCACATAGTTTACCTGGTTACAATACCAAAATTTAAGTAGGTCGGTGAAACCGCCTGGCAAACTTAGAGTTTCCAGTTTTTGCCACAAGATGTCGTAGGAGACAAGATCGAAAGCCTTGCTGAGGTCGAGGAAACAGGCGTACACAGGTGTACGCCTGCTCGTGTAATATTTGACAGTGTGTTTTAGACTCATTATTGCGGTCTCCGTTGACAGTCCACGCCTGAACCCGTGCTGACCATCATGGAGACTACAATGTTGTTCTAATATGGAGCTAAGCACACTGTCAAATATTTTAGCTATCGTTGTTGCTAAAGATATTGGCCTATTCGATCTGTCAGAAACGTCACCACTGCGATTTTTAGGAACTGGCACAACCGTTATAGTCCTAATTAAATCAGCAGGTAAGTAGCTATGGACAATGCAGATATTAAACAGTAATGCCAGAACTCTTGACATATGTTTGCCCGCGTATCTTAGGTGCTCAATACTGAGACCGTCGTGGTCGAGGCGATTTCCCTGTAGCCATGTTTTTAATCGTCTTCGCTACAGTTTTACTACTTATAGTAAATTTAAGGTCACGACTTATCTCAGTATTGTACACAAAGTCTGATGATGGGCCCAATGGTGATGACACTTTAAACTGATCTCTGAAAAGATTTGCAATTTTGTCAGCAATCAAAACGTAAGAAATCGGGACGCCACCGTACCGGACGGTAAAATTCCGTGTAGTGCACAAACGCACTAAAGAGGCATATTAGTCTCTGATTGCCGAAGGCGAAATATTATATTGACGAGATTTTACTATAGAGTATAGGGAATCAACGTCGTTTACATATTGTTATGGATAGCTTCGCAATCTTGATAGTTGCTTATCGTGGACAGAGGCTTAAACAGTTTTAATCACAAATTAAGTAGTAGAATCACAATGCAGAAACTTCTCTGAGTGAGTTGTCTAGTTAGCTACTGAAAACACGTAGGGAAAGTTTCATATCTAAAATTATTAATCACACATTAGTGATTTTCATGATGTAGTGTACGGTCGTTAGCCGATAAGGCTGATGATGATAGTTTAAATTCCTGAGGGAAGGGACCGCCATTAAGGGAGGTTATTACTTTTTGATTTGTTTTGCCGTGGGCGTCGGATAAGCTCGAAGAAGCGCCGGTTGTTTATACCGAATGAATGATTTAATAATGTCAACGTGATAGAAAAGATTAAAGGCGCGTCTCGAAGGGATGAAGATTATCATATAACATTAACAATTTATACCGTTGTACTAGCACACGTTTGGCGCACGAATTACAAACTGAAGAATACTTTCAGTGATTAAATAGACGGGTTTTTCAATATAGATATTATGTGTTTACTTATTCACTTGTATAAATTCAGCCATTCCTCAAATCAACTACAGAATATCGCTACTGTAACTTAACATAATAATTTCCATTAACCTTTAACGGCGGCATGTTTTGTTGCCAATAAAAGTGTAATTATTAAAAAGTTTATAATATATACAATCATGAACGTATAAAAAAAGGCGGACGGAGTCTTATTATTTTATTATACACAGCACTGTGTCTTCAGAGTCGGCCTCGCATATAATATTCTTACGCCTGTCAAATGACCGGACTAGCGTAAGAATGCTCGAAGACGATGCTACAAAACCTTTTATTGCGCATGTCCAAATCATTTCATGCCATGGCAACGCCAATCAAATATAAGCAACTTGCTGGTGGCGTTGTCATGGCATGACATGATTTGGACATGCGCAAAAAAGGTTTTGTGGCGCATACGCCAAAAATATAAGTACCAACAGCTATAATATGTTAATTATTTACTTCTATTTCTTTCGAACAAGATGCAAAATGCAAAATCATTGCTTGGGGCATTCGTTTCATAGATTCAAGTGTTTCCGTGATTACGAAAATTAGCGAACATTTTCATGCGCTGCGCGCATTATTAATTTGGGAGTACTGTACATGCAGTCAGCCTGGCCGAATCTGAAGACACAGTGCTGTGTATAATAAGACTCCGTCCGCCTTTTTTTCTCCGTTCATGAAATTATACGTTTTACACTTTTATTAAACGTATCCATTTTCTTGCAAACTCTTGCGTGCCTATTACTAAGACAAGTTAACTAAAAGGAATCCAACTGAAACAAGGATAGTTACGAGGTAATTTTGCTACCTCAAGTGTGCTAAAGAGTACAGACAGGAAGATAGCAATTTAGCAGCCCTTGCGCTCAAGGGAAACCGGCAAAGAAGAAGTCGCAACCGTCAGTTGCTGCATCGGCCCCTCTAGAGGCCCCTGCTGCACCCACGGTGCCCAGGCCTAAAAAGGCCAGGAAGAAGAAGCGGCCCTCAATGGCTGCTCAGGAGGCGGCACAAGGGGGAGCGAATACTAGCTCCTCCCATACAGAAACCCCTTGGACCACGGTGGGTCCGAAGGGTAAGAAGAAGAAGGGGGCGGCTACACCATCTACAGCCGCCCCGAAGAAGAAGAAGAGGAAGCTGCGTCCGTTCAAGTCAGCCGCCATCACTCTCACGCTGGAGAAGGGGGTGGACCAGAACGTGACGTACGCTTCCATACTCAAGGAGGCGACGAGCCGGATCGACCTTGAGGAGGTGGGAATCCACCGGAGAAGGAACAAGGTTCGATTCCGGCGAGCGAGGACTGGCGCCCGGATACTTGAAGTATCCGGGGAGGAAGCCCAGCAGAGGGCGGACGCCCTCGCCAATAGAATGAGGGAGGTCCTCGACAGGGACGCAGTGAGGATCGCTCGCCCTGTCCAAAGGGTGGAACTGCTCGTCGCCGGTTTAGACGACGCAGCGACCGCCGCCGATGTCACCAAGGCAGCGGCAAAAGAAGGCGGCTGCCCGGCCACCGACATCCGGTCGGGCAGAATTACGGTGGGTCCCAGGGGCGCACGGAGCGTGTGGCTCCACGTCCCCACGGTTGCCGCCAAGAAGTTACTTGCTTCTGGGCGGCTGCAGGTTGGATGGGTCCTGACAAGGGTGGTGCTGCTGGCCGCAAGGCCAAAGCGGTGCTACCGTTGTCTGGACACCGGCCACCTGGCATCGAGCTGCCAGTCCCCCGTAGACCGTAGCGGGAATTGCTTCCGTTGCGGGAAGCCGGGGCACAAGGCCGCGGACTGCGCGGAGGAGCCCAGCTGCTTTCACTGCGCAGAGCTCGGCAGAGAGAGCAACCACGTGCTGGGAACTAACGGCTGTATTACAGCAGCCAACAAGCCTCCCGGTACGAGGAAGAAGCGCAAGGCTCCCTCCAAGCTTCGGCCGCGTAAACGGCCTGGAGCCGATAAAGCCGGGGCGAGTGAAGTCGCCCCCGCTATGGAGGTGGAAGCCTAGGCCCGGGAGCGGCTGATCGGGGGATCACCGCCCACAATACAGGCCTCGAGGAGATAGGCTCTCCCGATGCCCGGGGAGCTTCTCGGTGAAGGCAGGCGGCGGCAAGCTGCCGCAGCGAATTGTGGTGCCGGAAGCGGCAAACGCTGCGAAGGACGCGGTGGAATGCGTCGCGATCCCGCTTCTTTCGCGTGTAGCGTTGATGAGGGCATGGGGGGGTTTTAGTCGGTAAACCTCCGGCGTAAGCCAGAGGGAGTCCGACATAACCCTGCCCCTTCCCCCGAGGGGGCGGGGGATGCGTAATGCATTTCCCCTCCAAAAAAAAAAAAAAAAAAAAAAAAAAAAAAAACTCTTGCGCTCAGACAACTACTTGAAATTCACTTACCTAAGAGTGGGTTGCACCAACTTACTTTAACTATAACTTTAACCATAACAAAAAAGTCAAATGAACATGTCAAATCCCTAGTAAAATCCATTATGGACGCCATATTTGACGATAACCATAACCTTACTATTATTTTTATTATTAACTTTAACTACGCCTCTGGTGCAACCCACCTTAGTGTGAATTGCACCAGAAGCGTATGCTTACTTTAACTATAACTTTAACCATAACAAAATGTGAAATGAGCTGTCAAATCCCTAGCAAAGGTCGCCATATTTGACGATAACCTTAACCTCAACTTTAACTACGCTTCTGGTGCAATTCACCCTTAGGGTCAATTCAGACAGCAACGTGACGCGTAGATGCATTTCTAAATTAGTATGGATTTGACAGATTCGCAAAACGTCTCACGCTGACGACATCTGTCAAATCCATACAAATTTAGGTCGCGTCGCGTCGCGCCTCGCCTCGTCACGTTGCGGTCTGAATTGACCCTAAGGGTGAATGTAAGTGAAGTGTAGTTTTTTAAGAATAAATGGTAAAATAAATAATAAAAAAATAAATTAGGTTAATAGTTAAATAATTTAAGAGTAATATTGTCCTACAAATAGAACTATACATATTTTAGGACCATCAAGCCAAAGTATGAAATCCTTTCTATTTTGTTATTTATTTCTATTTTTTGCAGATAAAAATGTTGTTCGTCCTATCAAAATGAAGCTACTCACAAAAAAATAGAATGATAATAATAAAAAAAATGTTCTAGGACTCCCGTACTCTAAAGAAAGTTCATCATCGCAGGAACTAAAAATAAGTGCCAGGAAAAAGTTTATTGGCTTTGAGCAGAATTTCCCTAAAACTAAAATTCTTGATATTATTAGTAAAAAAAAAGCGGCCAAGTGCGAGTTGGACTCGCCCAGGGTTCCGCAGCAGCAATAAGGTTTATTTTTATGAAATTAAAATATTTTTGATTTATTTTTATATTTCAGTCGATTTAATGAAATTTAGATTAAGGTTTACTATTTATGACGTATAAAAAAACTACTGGCTAGATCTCGTTCAAACCAATTTTCGTTGGTAGTTTTTATAGTAATCTACATCATATATTTTTTTTTAGAATTATCATGCGTCTACTTTAGAAATTAGAGGGGGGGGGACACACATTTTTCCACTTTGGAAGAGTCTCTCTCGCAAACTATTCAGGTTAGAAAAAAATGATATGAGAAACCTCAATATCATTTTTGGAGACCTATCCATAGATACCCCACACGCATAGGTTAGATGAAAAAAAAAATTTATTTTTTTTTATTTAATATTTTTTCCATTTTTGCATCAAAATCTTAATGCGGCGGACGGACGGACGGACGGACGGACGGACGGACGGACGGACGGACGGACGGACGGACGGACGGACGGACGGACGGACGGACAGACAGACGGACAGACAGACAGACGGACAGACAGACAGACAGACAGACAGACAGACATGACGAATCTATAAGGGTTCCTTTTTTGCCATTTTGGCTACGGAACCCTAAAAATATACTAAGTGCGGCAGAAAAACAATGGAAAGGTTTCTTTTTACATGTTATTAAGGCAATGCGGAAATAAGACCAACTTTTAATACCGTCATACCGTGAAGGAAATTACTGTTAAAATATACAGCTAAAATTTTATATTAAGAGCATAAACTAAAAAATGTAATGCACGTTACTGTTATCGCTACTATTATATTACTTTTAGTGCGACCGCACACTATTGCTACACGTTATTATTATCGGCAAAATGGCGCCCTAGTTATAAAACTCCCTAGTAAAAAATAGTTAGGTTGCTAATCTTTTTCCCGAAAACCTGCTTCGACACATACAAAATTTCATGATATACTTGGAGCTGTTGCCAAAATATATAATATTTTGATGTAAATTATATAATAAAAACATGACCTCATTAACAGTGTAACATTCACGATGTAATTCGTGTTAAAAATAATAAATTGAAATAAAATATATTATTATTATGGGTAGGCCAAAAATACATCTTAATTACATTTAGAAATTGTTACTTAGCTGATAAAAGGCTTTGTACCTCCGCATAAATCCTAAAGAGATTTATTAGTTCAGCGGCTGTAAGGTCTGCAGTAAGTTCCACGTAAAGCTTCCAGTGGCCGCGGAGCTTTCGCGGAAAGCGCTCGCACAGTATCACGGGAACTTATTCGGGAAAAACTTCACAAGAAAGTTGCATATAAGAAAACTGAGTAATAAATTGAATTTGTTGAAAACACAGAAAATGGATGCATTAATTATTATAGTAAGTTTTTTATTTTTATGACACTTTTTTAATGTTAAAATTATTTAGTTTTTCATGGAAACAAAAATAAACTTTACATAAATCTTAAAAAATGTACTTGCTTTGTAGTTTTAATTAGGTACTTATTATTATTATTAATATTTATGAGTGATTTTAATATATATGAGATATGTGGCACTGTACATTTTGGTACTGAATATAATTAGAAAAATAAAAATAATATTATAATGATCTACTTTTACGCTGCAAGAAAAAAAATAATATTATGATTCATCCTTACTACTGAAAATTTGTGCGTTGCGCCCAATGAATGTTCTAATTTTACATATTACTTTAAAAATTCACAATGTTAAATTACACAATAGAATCCCATTTCTCTAAACTTTTCTTAATTTGTTAAAAAATAAGTTTTCCACAAAAGCTGGCCATCTATTGTTCGAACTTTGCCCGCGAGACAATGTGGACGGAGGATGTACGATTCGCTCTTAATTAATGCTCATACTTTTGCCACAAATTATAATAAAATGCCATATGATACAACTTATACAATGCCATAATAAGATACAACTTTTATCATATATTCTCAAGACAACAAAAAAGATTTTCAAGATCATATTATTTTTTATTGTGTGATAAATAGATTATTTATTTAGATGTTACACGCAACTTGATCGCGACGCAAATAGTTCTAACTATCTCATGTCCTTTACATTCCATTCCATACAGATTATATTCGACATAAACATACCCATCAAAATCAGTTCAGCAGCTTAAGCTCTAGAGCAGGGGTCACCAATTAGTTTCGCTCGGGGTTTTCGCATTTTAAGAAATGAAATGACCTTCTCGGTCCGCACATTTTTTAAAAAACAAATGTATTTTTTAATTACATACACACACTGGCAAAATTAGCGGAACATAGTCAAAAAGGGGCACAACTTGAACTCAAGTGGGTCGGGCTGTCTGAAATCCTTTTATATAGTTTCTAAGCTCATTTAAGAAATAAAATATTGAACAAAACTGGCAATTTGAGAGATTTTTATTGCAATTATGCCATAATAAATGTTTTTCGATGATTGACGTTGTAAGTGTTTCTGATAAGAATGGCGATTTTAGCGGGGTTCAAGGTATGCCAGCTCATTTGATTGTTTGGTTTTTGGAAGAACACATTGCTTAGATATAAAATTAGTGATTTCCCAGCATCTACGACAGCTAGAGCTGTAACCACGATAGAGAAAGGTTACACCTACCGTTCGGTCAGTCAGGCCTTAGGTGGGTCAGCTTCCGTGGTCCATCGTAACTTTCAACGCTACAGAGAGACTGGATCTTACGTCTGGAGACGAGAACAAGGCAGATATCGGGTGACATTGGTTCAGGATGACCGTTTTGTTAGGGTACAACCCTTAAGAAATCGACCTCAAACTGCATTGCATACACGAAACCTGTCGGAACAGATCCGAGATGCACGTGTGAGCGATTGTACAGTAAGAAGAAGACTCAAAGAAGTTAAATTAAACTCAAAAGTGCCAGCAAGGGCACCAGAACTTGAGACAGGACACCAAAGAGCTAGGCTAAGATATGCGCGTGAACATCAAAATTTGACAAGTGTATGAAATCGTATGCTGTACAGTGATGGGAGCAAATTCTGTGTAAATTTTGTTGACAGGCGATAAAGAATGTGGATAAATCGTAAGGAACGCTATAGACCATCAAACTTAACGGAAACAGTGGCCTATCATGCAGGCTTCGAAATGGTTTGGGGTGGCATATGACTTGGAGCCCGCACGGAGCTGATGATTGTTAATGATGGTACTTTGACAGTACACGGCTAAAGCACAGATGTCCTAGAACTGCATGTTGTGCCTTTTACACAATTTTAGGCAGTAGCTTCAATTTTATGCGCGTCCATAGAGTAAAAAAATCAGGCATTATTACCTAAATTATGCTGGCGTAGCCTAGGTGGAGAGGCCAGCACGGTCTACGGATATGGATCCGATTGAGGACGTGTGGCACATCAATGGGTGAACGGTACGAGTTAAACCTCCAGCTCCAAAATCTGTTCAGGAGCTCGAGTTGGCGCTACTGGAGGAGTAGGAGAATATTCCACAGGAAATGATTGACAATCAAAATGCAAGCATGGAATGGCGTATCCAGGCCCTCTTGAGATCCATAGAAGGCATTAAACGCTTTTAACATGGCATTTCTTAAGTAAAAATTGAGAATTTAACTTAAAAAATTACTGCTGTAATTTCAAAGATTTTCTTAATTTTTGATTTTTGCAGATTTTTTTTCTTTTTACACGATTTCATGCCCTAAATTTATATAAGTTTTATTTTTTAATCATCAATTATTAAATTAATAAAGAAATATATACAAATAAGCGAATAATTTACAAAAAAACTGAAAATTTTGTTATGTTCCGCTAATTTTGCCGGTGTGTATATTAATGAGAAGTGTAAATTTTTGTTGGTTGTTTAGAATGAAATTGGTGCAAGCTATTGACATTAAATCCTGGAGATGTTCATTAGTAAGTCGAGACCGAAATTTATTTTTAACGAAGTTCATCATCGAAAGTGCTTGGTCCGCACACAATGGGTCGGCGCGGGCGGTCCGGATGCGGACCGCGGTCCGCCATTTGGTGACCCCTGCTCTAGAGGGACAGACAGACAGATATACTTTCGCTTTTATAACATAGGTATAAAATTGCGCTATTATATCCATTACTCCATTTTTTATCACCTTTTAACAAAAAAAAAAAAAGCGGCCAAGTGCGAGTTGGACTCGCCCATGGAGGGTTCCGCAGCAGCAATAAGGTTTATTTTTATGAAATTAAAATATTTTTGATTTATTTTTATATTTCAGTCGATTTAATGAAATTTAGATTAAGGTTTACTATTTATGACGTATAAAAAAAACTACTGGCTAGATCTCGTTCAAACCAATTTTCGTTGGTAGTTTTTATAGTAATCTACATCATGTATTTTTTTTTAGAATTATCATGCCTCTACTTTAGAAATTAGAGGGGGGGGGACACACATTTTTCCACTTTGGAAGAGTCTCTCTCGCAAACTATTCAGGTTAGAAAAAAATGATAAGAGAAACCTCAATATGATTTTTGGAGACCTATCCATAGATACCCAACACGCATAGGTTAGATGAAAAAAAAAAAATTTTTTGTTTCAGTTGTACCTATGGGGACCCCTAAAATTTTTAATATTTTTTCCATTTTTGCATCAAAATCTTAATGCGGTTTACAGACTACATCTGCTTACCAAGTTTCAATAGTATAGCTCTAATAGTTTCGGAGAAAAGTGGCTGTGACATACGGACGGACGGACAGACAGACAGACAGACAGACAGACATGACGAATCTATAAGGGTTCCTTTTTTGCCATTTTGGCTACGGAACCCTAAAAACAGGACCTGGCTAGATAAAAATATTATTCGTCAGATTTAAATGTCATCATTATTAATCAACGAGATGACGACCCCAACTCCGCTGTGCCAAAATTCGTTTATCGCGCGGAAGCCGTACATTTTTCCAAGATATAAAGATGTCTTTTCCCGGGACACAAAATATCTTCATACCAATTTTTAGCAAAATCGGTTCAGCGGTTTTAGCGTGAAGGGGTAACAGATACTTAGTAGTATTTTAATATGAAAAAAAACTACCGTTGAACAAACGATTCTTAGACTAAAACTAGCCCAATCCGCTCAGCTGTTTTCGAGTTTTAGCGCGACCAACATAATTAAAAATCCGTTTTTATATATTATTATATAGACTAGATGACGCCCGCAACTCCATTGCGCCAAAACTCGTTTAGCGCGCAGGAACCGTACATTTTTCGGAATAAAAAGTATCCTTAGTCCTTTCCCGGGATTCAAAGGATCTCCAAACCTTTTAGTAAAATCGGTTTAGCAGGTTAGGCGTGAAGATGTAACAGACGGACAGACATACAGAGTACAGACAGACACAATTTCCAATTTATGATGGATATTTTTTTCTCTTTCTATATCTCTACATAAAGCTTTTTCTCTCTTTTTGTGTCAATTTAGTACAATTTATTTTTTCGTACGGACCATTTCATTTTAGTGCTAAAAATTGAATGGGCTATAGACTTTAAGATTTAGAGCCTGTTTCACCACTTCCTGATAAGTGGCGGATAGACTTTCTACCACTTAACATGACAGATAGAGTATGGAGAATCAGTCAAAAAAGTTGTGGATAGCAGCCTATCCGGCACTTTAACAGGAAGTGATGAAACAGGCCCTTAATGTTAACCCTCTATATATTAACCCTTCAGCGTTTATTGTTTTTACGAGAGGAAAACTCCATCAATTTCCTGGTCCCCGAGTTGTTCCCGAGACAGATACGTCTCACGGGTACATGATTTATATTATGCGTTCATTCCTAATGTGTCTGAGCGTCGGTGGCTGCGTATTAATTATTCTGAAGGATTTACACAACTGCTGAATCAGTAGGTCCTAACTCGCAACTCAAATCAAGAAACTCGTCGGTAACAATTAAAATATAATATAGGATAATACAGGGCGCAATTTATAAACCTTCCTGCCAAATTTTGATAAATTGATCCTTGTTAAAATAAAAAATACACGTATTTTTTCTTTTATAATTTAAAAATTTATTATTTAAAACTTATAATTATTTATTTAAAATTAAAATCCGGCCAAGTGCGTGTCGGGCCACGCGCAATGTAGGGTTCCGTAGCACCGCTGGTTTTTGAAAATTTTTATATGGTCAATGAATGTACATTTTCATGTTTTACACTACTAACAACATCATCTCAAAGGAATTTGAACGATACTTCGCCGAATACATTTTTTTTAGTTGATCGACTATTACTCAATAACTTATGAAGTCAACTTAGTCGTGATAGTTTTCCTTTTAAATTCAGCATATTTCCTACTCCCGTGAATTTTTTCACATTTCCAGAAGCAACCGTTTAGCTGGTAGAAGGGGGGGACACTGGACTCTAACGATTTTTTCCACTTTAAAACTTAATATTTCACAAATGGATCCCTAAACCGGAAAATGATCTATGAATACTCATAATATTTTTAAAAAACCTATCCAACGACATCCCACACGATGGGGTGGGCGCGAAAAAAAAATTCAACCCCGCTTGATGTGTAGGGGAGGTACCATAAATAAATATTTTTTAAATATTTTATGTACCATTTTGTAGACATTATTAATATGTATATTCATGCCAAATTACAGCTTTGTAGGTCCTATAGTCTCTGAGCAAAACCGCGGATAGACAGACAGACGGACAGACGGACAGACGGACAGACAGACAGACGGACAGACGGACGGACAGACCGAAACTATAAGGGTTCCTTGTTGACTAAGGAACCCTAAAAACTGCACGCTACGCAATAATTCATGGATACTACGCGACGCTCGCGCGTGACGTTCCCCCGCGCGCGCCTTCCCCCGCGCCACCCCCGCTCATATCCACCGCCGCGAGTGACCGTTCTGCAACGATTTTGAATGGGATAAAATATGTCATTAACAAAAAAATAACACCCATTTTTTTTTTTGGTTGTTATTCCGCGACGGACTAATGTCAAGCTACACAATAATATTTTCATCGGTAACAAAGCTCATAGTCAGGGTGCCCTAGAACAAATTTTTTTGTGATTACTAACAAGCTAATTTTTGTGAGCAGCTACATTTTGATAAGACGAACAACATTTTTATTTTCGAAAAATCTCGAAAGTGGTAGCTAACAGAGATAGAAAGGATTTCATACTTTGACTTGATGGTCCTAAAATAATATATAGTAAGTATAAAATCCTTTCTATCTCTGTTAGCTACCACTTTCGAGATTTTTCGAAAATAAAAATGTTGTTCGTCTTATCAAAATGTAGCTGCTCACAAAAATTAGCTTGTTAGTACTCACAAAAAATTTGTTCTAGGGCACCCGTACTATCACACCTTGTTAACAACAAAAGAATATTTTCTTTTGTTGTTAACAAGGTGTGATAGGGGAAATCTCTTATTAGACATTTCCCCGACAAAAGCCATATAAAGTATTCATACAGCAGGCGCTAACAATACCCTCTTTCACTTTACCCAATTCGGAAAAAGTTTGCGTCAAATACAAAACTACTGAAAACGGTTTTTTTTCCGACACGATTCACATTCGTTAAACGAAAATAAAACTCTTTGAACCGTTTCTGTTTTCTAACCATTTAGTTAGCTGCAATAGAGTTTCAGTGAAATTGACAATTAATCAATAGCTCGGCTCGGTTGGATGTTCTTTGTTATCTTGTTTGCCTTTTATTATTTCAGGTAAGAAGTTGGGTAGAATAGTTCATATTGTGCTTAGAGTTAGATTCTTGCTTTTGACCAGGCCACGTCACAGCGATAAAGATTTATCTTAAAATAAAACTGTAGAAATGAAAATTCTGTACATTAAAGATATTCAAAAAATAATAAGCGGGGGGTGTCACTACATCGATATAGAAACCAAAAATGTGGTTAGCTATAATATATATTATAGCTGAGTGTGTGGTCACGCGAAAATTGTATAGAAAATATATATTAATATGCCTAGCTATAAACATGTTAATTATATATTATAGCTAAGTCTGTGACGGCCTTTAAACTTAGATGAGCATCAAACAAGAGATCATCTTATACAAAGCTCAAACTTTGATTACCTACGTAAGAGTTTTGCACATCAAAGAAGCCTTATATAATGTAATCTTATGTAGTTAAACTATTTAAACTTTTTAATTAATTTTGCATCAATTTGAGAAAATAAAAATGTATTATTTAATTTTAATTTAATTAAATAATAATATTATAATATTATTATTATTATAATATTGGCATAATATTTCACAGCATTTTAGGAGAGCCTTCTTCTGAGGCTGCTAGAATGCTATATTATAATTTTAACTGAGTATAATTCAGAATTATTTTAAGTTAAATTCTTATATTTAGCACTAGCTGTACCCCGTGGTGCTACCCGCGGTTTAAGTGATATAATATAATCATAAAAGACTACGAAAAGTATGTTCTATAATGGTTCTATAATGGTCTATGGTAGTGATGATCAATGATGATGATGATGAATGTAATTTTCATAGTAGGATAATAATTATGCTTTCCGTTCACAACGTCGAAACTCCCAAACTTATATCTATAAACAGTAAGGAGTTCTCTTAGCACCTTCCGAACCATGGTATATCTTGGTGCAAAATGTTACCTGTTGGTAGCATAATAATATTATGCTTAGAATACTGCTCACGAAACCGAAGTCACCACATGTTTCCATATACATTTTGAGGAGTTTCCTCGATTTCTTATGGATTCATCCTTATTTTCCTGTTCTGAGGATATATCACTTTTATCGATTTTGATGAATTTTGATGGAAAAAAATTTAAGGTAATTGAAATTCGGAAAAGTCGGAGATCTGATTCTGCGTAATAAACGAATTCAAGCGCATCAAAGTTGGAAGAAACTCTATCTCATGTAATTATAATATTACGATTGATAGCAATGTCACGCTCAAACTCGAGAACTGCTTGAGTAGCTAGAGAAAGTTTAGTGGGACAAAGTCACGAGCCCCTGTTCTGCCCCCACTAAAGTCATTAAGAATAGTTCGCAGACTCGATCGGAAGTAATTATTATATCTAAGTGCTTAATCATCCGAAAGCCATTAGGTTCCGCCCCGAAGTACCTCTTATTAAATTAATTAACCTACGAACCTGCTGTGTCCATCACTACAAGTTAGTAACCATACGAGGTATTTTTACGGGCATGGTAGTTGAAATCAAAAACTACAGATGTTAGCGTAAGGAATTTTGCTGTGAAAATTTTCCCTAGTCGTAACTCGTAATAATTATAATATAATTGACCTTCCTCTGAAAAAAACAACAAGCTTACAGCTTTTTTTTAATCAAATGTGAATATTAAAAATTCACGAGTACAATAATTTCTTAATGTTTAAAATATGATGAATTTGTTTTCTTTTTTCTTTTTTCTTTTATTGAAGGCATTTATTATGTATGAGTTGTGAATTAATTATTTTTTGAACTTACCTCTAATTAGTAAAAATATTCGACTGGCGCTGATACTCACGTGTGTTTCAAGCAGCTATAGCTTTACAATATATAATAAAACTGTAGAAATGAAAATTCTGTACATTAAATATATTCAAAAAGTAATAAGCGGGGGGGTGTCACTACATCGATGTATAAACCAAAAATGTGGTTAGTTTTTTGTCTGTCTGTCTGTATGTTTGTTCCACTATCACACGAAAACTACTGATTCGATTTGAATGCGGTTTTCGCAGATATAGGTATTTGTCTTCTTCCAACTTAACATCTGGTGTATAAAAAAAATTCCCCCCACCCCTCTAAGGGCACAAAAGAGGGGGTCAGGTTTTGTATCAAACTTTTTTCTTTAACACGAAACCTACTAATCCGATTTGCATACGGTTTTCGCAGATATATTTGTCTTCTTCCAACCCAACATCTGGTGTATAAAATTTTTCCCCCACCCCTCTAAGGGGACCAAAGAGGGGTCAGATTTTATATTAATTTTTTTCTTTAATGGACTTACTTCATATTTTTAACTGTGTTTTCCAACTTAACATCCAGTGTATAAAAATTTTCCCCCCACCTCTCTTAGGGGACAAAAGAGGGGGTAAGATTTTGTATCAACTGATGAAGTAGAAATACTTTAAATGGCAAAACAACGTTTGCCGGGACAGCTAGTAATAACTAAACTACACTTATAGAGAGATAAAAATATATGGCTATCTGAGTGAAAAACGTTTAATAATTTCTTAGTTCGATTCTTGATTACTTATAAGTAATCGCAATTTTGACTGTCTATTTATTATATAATAATAATAATAGCTTTTGTTTAAGTTACCTATCACACATATCATGGAAAATTTTTAGGCATTACAATTAGGTATAACAGGAATGGTAATTGGTTAAAAATTAACGAAAGAAATAAATAGAACCGTCAATACTATTAATGCATTCTATTTAATTGTTTATTATATGCAAATAAAAATTATAATGCCACTTTATAATATTAATAGGTAACTAACTATCTTTTGCCCGCGGCTTTGCTCGCGTTAAGAAGTATTATTATATATGTCGCAGTCATCTAGTTCAATCTGCGGTTCGATTGAATGACTAGCGCATTCATTGAATGACTCCATTCAATTGAATGACTCGGCCGAACGTCGACTGAACGATCGTCCCTCAACGTTCAACTAGTTAGCGATTTTCAACATAGCCCATTGAAGAGAGCGGATATGAAATCAGTCAGGCAATTGAATGTATTTATTTTTAACGGAATAGGAAATTATAAGAACAGTATATAATTCTTAGGTAATTAATAGCAATGTAGGTATTACTCCGTCTGTCCAATACGATTGGATTTGGTTAGGTTTGGCAAGGCGGGAGCGTAGCGCAGCGAAGCTCCCGCCTTAGCCATCGTGGTTATTTTTTTGTAAACCACCCAGAAGTAGCCGTCGCCTCATAATTGAAGCCAGTTTCTAGATTAACCTATTATTACGCCACCAACAAATACTTAAAAAAAATCATAGCATTCCATTTAACGACTTCACTATGATGACGTTTAGTCAAGACGTTAAACGTTACAGTCAGCGTCTTGACTAATTGTCCTTCAGTCATTCAATAGAACGGTGTCATTCAATGAATACGCTAGTCATTCAATCGAATCACAGATTGAACCAGATGACTACGACATATACACTACCATCCCCTATTTACCCCCTAAGGCCTAAGGGGTGAAAATTAGCGAAATTCTTTCTTAGGGGATGCCTACGTCATAATAGCTTTATGCATGCAGAGTCTCAGCCCAATCGGCTTAAAATTGACAAAGTTTCATACAAAATTTCATACCCTATTTTAACCCTTTGGGAGTAGGATTATATCGAAATAATCGTATGTTTGTATAGAAACTATGAAATATGACAAGTTTTTGATAGGGGGTCAATGACCGCTACGGACAGAATTCGGCGAATTGAGACTACTCACATCGTCCAATCATGTCTTCAATTTTGAAATAGAAATTCACGTAGGCATCTCCGTTGCAATCGAATTTAGTCTCATTATGTAATTAGTCCTCTGAAACCTAATTAGCCACAACTGAAATTGTAAGTCGCGATAATTGGATTTCCAGACACCCATTGACTGGTATTGGATTCTAGAAACTGTATAAGCGCCAATAACGACTAATAATATACGCTTTATGTTTATTGGAAATCTTGTGGGAGGCTCGAGGGTTCGGGAGGGGAGTTTATTTTCTTCTTTATAACCGATTTCAAAAAAAGGAGGTTATCAATTCGACGCGCATGTATGTAATATTTCCAGAAATGCCCAGTTTTTGTATATGTTAATCTATAACAGCTTCTGAACAAATGTGCCAAATTTCAAAAGTGTATGTAAACTACGTATATGTATGTTTGTGCACGCATATCTCCGGAACTACAAGTCCGATTTTAATTGATTCTGTTTTTAATGTACCAGGTATTGTTTAACTTAGGGAATACTGCAAGTTTCATCAAAATCGGTTCGGTAGTTTTGGAGATACGGAGTTTTTATTTTCAATTACGTACAATTTTGAAGTCGGTTTTATCTTTTTAAAATACAGTTTTAGAGTATACTGTCGCAGACTTTTTTTTAACTTTTAAAGGGAAACAATAACTGTCATACTGTGCATGATTTTTGCGAAACTTTTACCGTTTATGCAGCGCACGCAGCTCAATAGGAAAAATTCCCCGCTTTTTAGGGTTCCGTAGCCAAAATGGCAAAAAAGGAACCCTTATAGATTCGTCATGTCTGTCTGTCTGTCTGTCTGTATGTCTGTCTGTCTGTCTGTCTGTCCGTCCGTCCGTATGTCACAGCCACTTTTCTCCGAAACTATTAGAGCTATACTATTGAAACTTGGTAAGTAGGTGTAGTCTGTGAACCGCATTAAGATTTTGATGCAAAATTGGAAAAATTATTAAAAATTTTAGGGGTCCCCATAGGTACAACTGAAACAAAAAAAAAATTTTTCATCTAACCTATGCGTGTGGGGTATCTATGGATAGGTCTCCAAAAATCATATTGAGGTTTCTTATATCATTTTTTTCTAACTTGAATAGTTTGCGAGAGAGACTCTTCCAAAGTGGTAAAATGTGTGTCCCCCCCCCCCCTCTAATTTCTAAAGTAGGGGCATGATAATTCTAAAAAAGCGGCCAAGTGCGAGTTGGACTCGCCCATGGAGGGTTCCGCAGCAGCAATAAAGTTTATTTTTATGAAATTAAAATATTTTTGATTTATTTTTATATTTCAGTCGATTTAATGAAATTTAGATTAAGGTTTACTATTTATGACGTATGAAAAAAAACTACTGGCTAGTTCTCGTTCAAACCAATTTTCGTTGGTAGTTTTTATAGTAATCTACATCATATATTTTTTTTAGAATTATCATGCCTCTACTTTAGAAATTAGAGGGGGGGGGGACACACATTTTTCCACTTTGGAAGAGTCTCTCTCGCAAACTATTCAGGTTAGAAAAAAATGATATGAGAAACCTCAATATGATTTTTGGAGACATATCCATAGATACCCCACACGCATAGGTTAGATGAAAAAAAAAATTTTTGTTTCAGTTATACCTATGGGGACCCCTAAAATTTTTAATATTTTTTCCATTTTTGCATCAAAATCTTAATGCGGTTTACAGACTACATCTGCTTACCAAGTTTCAATAGTATAATAGTTTCGGAGAAAAGTGGCTGTGACATACGGACGGACGGACAGACAGACAGACAGACAGACAGACAGACAGACAGACATGACGAATCTATAAGGGTTCCTTTTTCGCCATTTTGGCTACGGAACCCTAAAAATGTATATGATGTAGATTACTATAAAAACTACCAACGAAAATTGGTTTGAACGAGATCTAGCCAGTAGTTTTTTTTTATACGTCATAAATAGTAAACCTTAATCTAAATTTCATTAAATCCACTGAAATACAAAAATAAATCAAAAATATTTTAATTTCATAAAAATAAACCTTATTGCTGCTGCGGAACCCTCCATGGGCGAGTCCAACTCGCACTTGGCCGCTTTTTTTTTATATGTCATAAATGGTAAACCTTAATCTAAATTTTATTAAATCGACTGAAATATAAAAATAAATCAAAAACATTTTAATTTAATAAAAATAAACCTTATTGCTGCTGCGGAACCCTTCATGGGCGAGTCCAACTCGCACTTGGCCGCTTTTTTTCACATTTTCCTGTTTCTTCGCTCCTAAAAGTCACAGCGTGATTTCATATAGCCTATAACCTTCCTTGGTTAAAGGGCTATCTAACACAGAAGATTTTTTTCAAATCGGACCAGTAGTTCCTGAGATTAGCGCGTTCAAACAAACAAACAAACTCTTCAGAATTATAATATTGGTATAGGTTATTACTTATTAGTAGAGATGTGCCGATCATGACTTTGGCCGACTAGCCGACTAGCCGATTAGTCGGCTGCAAAGAAGCCGACTAATCGGCCGACTAGTCGGTAAAGCCGATCATGGTTTCGGAAGTTTCCGTAACGCTTTTTAGGGTTCCGTACCCAAAGGGTAAAAACGGGACCCTATTACTAAGACTTCGTTGTCTGTCCGTCTGTCTGTCTGTCTCCAGGCTGTAACTCAGGAACGGTAATAGCTAGAGATTTGATATTTTCACAGATTATGTATATCTGTTGCCGCTACAACAACAAATACTAAAAATAAAATAAAATAAATATTTAAGGGGGGCTCCCATCAAACGTGATTTTTTTGGCCATTTTTGCTGTCTCCAGGCTGTAATTCAAGAACGGTAATAGCTGGAGATTTGATATTTTCACAGATTATGTATGTCTGTTGCCGCTTTAACAACAAATATTAAAAATAAAATTAAATGAATATTTAAGGGGGGCTCCCATACAAAAAACGTGATTTTTTGGCCTTTTTTGCTCTATATCAAAAATGGCAACAGGTAGGTACTTGAATTTTTCACAAAATCCTTAATTATATGCGTACTTTAATATTTAATAATAATATTAAAATAAAATAAAAAAATAAGGGGGGCTTCCATACAAAAAACACAATTTATGGCCTAATTTTGCTCTATAATGGTACGGAACCCTTCGTGCGCCATTCCGACTCGCACTTGGCCGATTATTTACTGCTGTCTGCGGTTAAGTCGCCTGCAAACACAGAACAATAAGGCGTACGTTACTTTATTTTGCTTCTATGATACAGTTGATGGTTTTTAATAAATATTTCATGTACATGAAATCTTGATTTAATAATACATTTTTAATTTGTTGCTAAAATTATATTAATTTTACAAAAATAATTTCTTTACTAGCAAGTAATTTCAGAAACACTTCATTTAATTTTAAAATGTGTAACATGAGTGTGATATGTATACATATAAATAATAATCAAGGTTTTTCTTCAATGTAATTTTAATAATAGCAAAAAAGTGAAAAGCCGACTAGTCGGCGCTTTTTGCCGACTATTCGCCGATTAGTCGCCGACTACAGAAGTGGCCGGACGACGTCGTTAGTCGGCGACTAGTCGGCACATCTCTACTTATTAGTAATGGATTTAGTAATATACATAAAGTAATAATAGAAGTATAGATAGATATAGATAAGGATAATTTGTTAGTCAAGCCTGAAATCCCACATCCACCATTAAATTTTTCAATAAAAGATTAGGCCTACATTTATCATACTTAATATAATATGAAATACCAACGAACATGTTTTATTCATGTCGGTTTTTTAACAACGCCAAGGGTCTGAAAGGGTTGTCGTTTGATTTAATAGGACCCTACCTCAATTTAAAATTGATTATAATATTAATCTTATAGTTCTCAGGTAAGTATTGTGAATTCTAAATTACTCTACGTCCGAATTATTTATATAATATTACTGTACTACTTTTTAATCTCTTATCTTATATATAATAATCGGCCAAGTGCGAGTTGGACTCGCGCACGAAGGGTTCCGTACCGGTATAGAGCGAAAGTAGACAAAACAAAAGCGGCCAAGTGCGAGTTGGACTCGCCCATGAAGGGTTCCGTAGCAGCAATAAGGTTTATTTTTATTAAATTAAAATGTTTTTGATTTATTTTTATATTTCAGTCGATTTAATGAAATTTAGATTAAGGTTTATCATTTATGACATATAAAAAAAACTTCCGGCTAGATCTCGTTCAAACCAATTTTCGTTGGTAGTTTTTATAGTAATCTACATCATATATATTTTTTTAGAATTATCATGCCCCTACTTTAGAAATTAGAGGGGGGGGGGACACACATTTTACCACTTTGGAAGAGTCTCTCTCGCAAACTATTCAAGTTAGAAAAAAATGATATGAGAAACCTCAATATGATTTTTGGAGACCTATCCATAAATACCCCACACGCATAGGTTAGATGAAAAAAAATTTTTTTTGTTTCAGTTGTACCTATGGGGACCCCTAAAATTTTTAATAATTTTTCCAATTTTGCATCAAAATCTTAATGTGGTTCACAGACTACATCTACTTACCAAATTTCAATAGTATAGCTCTAATAGTTTCGGAGAAAAGTGGCTGTGACATACGGACGGACGGACAGACAGACAGACAGACAGACAGACAGACAGATAGACAGACATGACGAATCTATAAGGGTTCCTTTTTTGCCATTTTGGCTACGGAACCCTAAAAATGTGTTTTTTGTATGGGAGCCCCCCTAAATGTTTACTTTATTTTAATTTTATAATTAATTACTAAAGTACAAATATAACTAAGGATTTTGTGAAAATTTCAAGTATCCTAGCTATTATCATTATTGGTTACGAGCAAAAAAGGGAAAAAAATCACGTTTCTTGTATGGGAGCCACCCTTAAATATTGACTTTATTTTATTTTCAGTATTTGTTGTTATAGCGGCAACAGATATACACAATCTGTGAAAATTTCAGAAGTCTAGGTCCCGTTTTTACCCTTTGGGTACGGAACCCTAAAAATGGATTTTCAAATGTATTAGTCGCGCTAAAACTCGAAAACGGCTGAAAGGATTGGGCTGATTTTAGTCTTAAAATATTCGTAGAAGTCCAGGAAAGGTTTTAAAGTGACACGAAGTTCACCAAGACAGCTAGTAATTAATATAATATTATGCCATATTATAGTTGAATTGTTAAAGTCTCTACTTTAACTACATGGCATATTGCAGTAGGTCAGTATAATTAAGAGGCCGGGGTACCCTCGAAATTTTCATACATTCTTAATACCAAAATCATTTTCTCATACGAAAATATTTAACATGTTTGAGTTATTTTTCAGCTTAAGATAGTAATTACCTGGGGTCCTGAACAAATTTTTTTAATAAATATTTAAATACTAAAAAAAAAATTTGTTTAAATATTTTTTTAGTAAATTTACTACTAAATATTTAAACACCAAAAAATAGACAAAAACACTAAAAAATATATAAATAAATAGTAAATTTACTACAAAATATTTAAATTATAAAAAATATTTTTTAAAGTTTAATTAATTTGTAGTAAATTTACTATTTATTTATATTTTTTAGTGTTTTTGTCTATTTCTTGGTGTTTAAATATTTAGTAGTAAATTTACTAAAAAATATTTAAACAATTTTTTTTTAAGTATTTATATATTTTGTAAAAAAATTGTTCAGGACCCTAGGTAATTACTATCTTAAGCTGAAAAATAACTCAAACATGTTAAATATTTTCGAATGTATGAAAATTTCGAGGGTACCCCGGGCCCTTAAGGTGCTCCCTCACTGGGAGCATTCACGTGTAATGTAACATTATAGATTCGTCTTTAGGTGCTCCATCACCGGGAGCATTCGCGTGTATTGTGATATTATAGATTCGACTTTGAGCATTACATTACAATACTACCTTCCTGACCGACGAGCATTCTCGTGTAATGTCAAATTAAAGGTTATAAGTTATATCAAAATATTATGTGTCATTATTCGCAGGTATCATTACAAATTGCGCATTGTGATGCTCGGTTCTCCTCCTTCACCGATGTAATCCTCGACTCTGTAACATTACACTACACGCGAATGCTCCCGGTGAGGGAACACCGTTAGTCCAATAATAATTAATGTAATATTTTTAATAATATTAAATTTATTCTATTCATTAAATAGTAATCTAGACACGCGCCCTTAAATATTTATTTTATTTTACTTTTATTATATATTATGAAAGGAAAAATATAATTCAAGATTTTGTGAATATTTCAAGTACCTACCGGCTGCCATTATTGATTTTGAGCAAAAAAGGCCAAAAAATCACGTTTATTGTATGGGAGCTCCCCGTAAATATATTTTATTTGTGAAGTGAAAAACTTTAGGAAATGAATAGAAGGTGACTTTATGAAGTGTGTCTGTTTGTCTGTTTACTGTTACCTCTTCACGCCCAAACTGCTTGTACCGATTGTTCTTAAATTTGGTATGGAGATACAGTTTGAGTCCTGGGAATAGACATAGAATTCTTTTAATACGTCTGTACGTCTGTCTGTCCGTCCATCCGTCCGTCTGTCTGTCTCTCTGTTAGATAGCTATAATAATAGCTACACTTCCGCACAATAAGTTGTACCCTATGGTCAATGGTTGCACATGTATGCATAATAAGTTGTACCCTATGGTCAATACAATTATGTTATACCGTATTATTCCAATGCCTCCTGATGGTAGCTGCTTTTTCCATTCGCTTGGATTTTCTTTGTTTTATTCGTCTGATACTCAATAAGGCTTGGGGCTGTTTCCCCACTTCCTGTTAAGTTTCAGATAGGCTATCCACAGCTTATCTGCCAGATAACTTGCGGATAGCATATCCGACACTTGTCGGGAAGTGGTGAATTAGCCCCTTAAGGTTGCGATTGAATATTATAGTCGAATATTATGTATGTTTGAACTGGGAAGATTAAGGTGTCTACCCTTGCTCGGAAAGTTTTCTTGACAAAAAGTAATGATATCCTACCAAAAACATAAATGTAAATGGAGAGCCAAGTTCCATACAAACATTATTCTTGTCTATGGTCTTCGCCGTAAAAAGGATGGAGATCTAAATAAGTGCCAAGTTTCATGGAAAATCGAAATATATGTATGTATAGGAACCAAATAACATTATTAACAAATAATACAGTCTATTTCTTTGCTTTATTGAATATCTATAACAATTGATGTTATTTAAATAATGTGAGATCTTAAACTAGATTAGATTTGACTTGGCTAGTTTTCATCAGACTTAAAATGTTTAATAACTTTATGAAATGACTGATGTAATGAAAACTGGCCAAGTCAAATCTAATCTAGTTTAAGATCTCACATTATTTAAATAACATCAATTGTTATAGATATTCAATAAAGCAAAGAAATAGACTCTATTATTTGTTCATAATGTTATTTGGTTCCTATACATACATATATTTCGATTTTCCATGAAACTTGACACTTATTTAGATCTCCATCCTTTTTACGGCGAAGACCATAGACAAGAATAATGTTTGTATGGAACTTGGCTCTCCATTTACATTAATGTTTTGGTGGGATTATAATAAATTGTTATAATTGGGTACGAGTCTTGTCGGCCTGCGATCAGTCTGACGCTCCCGTATATAGAGCCATATTATGATATAAACACCTCGAGGCACAGTTAGCAATTTTAATTAGTTAATGTTAAAGCCGTCACTTAGCCCTTAGCAACTTTAACCTTTGATGTTGATCGAGCGTTCACATATTCATATTTATGATAATAATATTTTTCGCGTTTTTCTAACGCAAGACTGATATCCTAGATAATATTATAATATTGATATGATATGATAAAGTTCGGTCGAGACTCGAGAGCGATTGAGAAACAATAAAAGAATCCTCCTCATATATTATTATATTGCAATTCCCAAAAGATGACCTAAAGCGTTATGTGCCTATCGAATTAAGTCGCTGACACAATTTTATTCTAACACTCCTCACGGCGCGTAAATTTAGACCCTCCGCCCTCGGTTTTGTATTTAAAGTCCATTGTGCGCGATACTACGCTTTCAAAATAGGCCGGGGTTGAATGTAAGAGCCCTTTTGTTCTACAAGAGGTAGCAAAGTATTGACAAGAAGAAAAATCTTTGTATAGAGTGTGGTCCGCTTATCGTTCCCAATTTTGCAGCTTCTTCATACTTCAGATTTTGCCTTGACTTGGAGGGCCTTTGTCAGTAAATGTATATTTTTTCTTAAAAATGTTTATTTTTATTTTGTTTTATATTTTTATTTTCTTTTAGATATAGAAGAGTATTGAAGTACTATGCTTAATTGTATCTACATCCGACGTAGATCTTCAATCGACGTTTTCCAAAAATCCTTTGGAATTGACTTTAGAATTAATGTGCACACAAGTTGATAGCCTGCTTCTTCTTGAATTTTACTTTTGGAATTTTATTATAAAATGAAAATTGAGGGATATCTGTACAAAAAATCCAATAACAGACATATTTTTTATACTTATGTATAATTAATAATACATGTACGCAGTACGATTTTTTTGTTTGCACTATCGAGGAAATTGATTCCTAGGCAGTTGAAAGACCCATGTCATTTGGTCGGCTTATGTCAATTCAATGTAGGTAAGATCTATTCGGATGTTTGAAATTTCTCTATTATTTTATCTTATTTTGGTTAATAAATACCTACTCAGCTATTACATTAATCTAGCTCATTGCAGCTGTTCAATATTTAACCAATTCAGTGCTATTATAATATTACTATTAAATCCTTAAATCTACGACAGCTGCTGTCATACGAGCCTTCGCGTGCCGCGGCGGTGGGGTAGTATAGGTATTAACCCGTATATCGGCGGCGGCGCGCGGCGCGGCGCGGCGGGGCTTTGAGCCTAACATCCTGTCATGTTCGGCAAACCTCGTTGGCCTAGATCCGTGACGTGCTAAGTCTCCCCTTACACTTGTTAATTACGCTCATCACCAGCCAGTTATTAATTCTATTGCTGTTATGCGATTAAAAATCGGTATAATCGGTATATCGGTTTTAACTTTTAATAATGAATTTCCACAATAAATTATTCATAGGCAGAGGGCGGATAGCTACGTCATTTGGTCGAGTAGGTATGTCCATTGACCATTTACGGCCGTTCCCAATATTTGATCTATCTCTTACTTGAGATAGGAATAGCTCACATTAGATATTAGCTCCATATATTTTATGTCAATTCTATGTCAGCTGCGATCGGTTGTATGTCAAACTAGAGATAGATAGAATATAGGGAACGGCCATTAATGTATTGACCATTGACTAAAATATTTGCTCAATAATAATAAAATAAATAGTATTAATAACTCCATGTGCACCAGATAATTGATAAATATTTTGTTTTTACGAAAAAATTAAGAGACTCATTTGTTTAAGTTAATATTACTTTATTTAAATTTTAAAGAATAATATTATTTACATATTTTTGTTATTAATGCTATGTACACCGTAGTAATTGTCGTGTGCATTAGATATACTTAATACAAATTGTTATTTTAGTTTTTAAGTAAAAAATGTATTGCGATGTGGTTGTACTTTATTAAATTAATAAAATAAATAAATAAATAACTAAATAAAAATGTAAGTCTAGGTCGGCTTTGCAGTTTGCTTGATATAACGGGAAAGGTTAAACGCAAATTACCTAGGTCCGCCATTTGCCTATGATAGTACTACGAAAAAATATGCAGACGACCAAACTAAATGATTTAGGAGGGCCATATCCACTCAACCAACATCTGTGGACTTGACTTGACATAACCCGACCAAGCAATATAGGTCTGCTATTAAGAGCAACCGCAGACTTACAATTTCAAGTTGTACAACTACAGTCATTTTTTATTTTTAAATGAAAAAAATAATATGAGAACTTTATTAATTCGCATTCGCATAATGCAAGGTGACAATATTTAAAATGTACACATGTTACATTTTAAATATTGTCACCTTGCGTTATATGCGAATGCGAATTAATAAAGTTCTCATATTATTTTTTTCATTTAAAAATTGTAGTTGACTGTAGTTGTACAACTTGAAATTGTAAGTCTGCGGTCGCTCTAATTGTATATTCATCAATTTTTCTGATGACTGCCAGAAAAAATCCAAAGATGACAAACCAATTAACAACTTCATTTTGGTCGGGCTATGTCAAATTAAATACCGTGTGAGGATTGGTTTTATATTTTAATGCTGAACAATTAAAGTGTGACCAAATTACGTATGTCCTCTATCTTTGAATATTTTTTTCTCTGATACAATGCAAAGTTTCAAGTTGGCGTCCGAACTGCACGCCAACTGAGAAGTTCTATCTTTTCTGAATCTCTGTAAAGTTTTAATAGTATTTGTGGAGTTATATAATATTATCGTTGTATGCTTTTCTATAATTAGTGCCTGTTTCACCACTTCCTTATAAGTGACGAATTGGCTATCCACCAATTAATTTGACAGATCGAGTATGGAGAATCTATCAAAAAAGTTGTGAATAGCCTATTCGGCACTTAATCAGGAAGTGGTGAAACAGGCCCTTGGTCTTCGATGGAAAAATTAATAAGTACTTAAGTTAAAACCCTCTGTCTCCAAAAATTTTCATAGCTGTACTCGAACTCATCTTACAGAATGTGAATTGGGCTGAATCCGGCATCAACATAAACAACAAATATCTAAGTCACCTGAGATTCGCAGATGACATCGTGATTTTTTCAAACAATGCGTCAGAGATAGAGGAAATGCTCAATACTCTACATAGAAAAAGTAAAGACGTTGGCTTAGAAATCAACTTCGAAAAAACAAAAATAATGACTGACTATGTAGAGAAGCAGGTAAAAATAGACGGTCACGAAGTAGCCTACGTCGCGGAATATGTCTATCTAGGAAAATTAATATCATTTCACGATACAGACGGTAAAGAAATTGAGAGAAGGATGTCAGTCGCATGGAATCGTTACTGGAGCCTTAAGCATATCTTTAAGTCCAAAATGCCAATAAAATATAAAAAAGATCTTATGGATGCGTGTATTCTACCAACACTAACTTATGCTTGTCAAACATGGTCTCTTACTGAACAAAACACTAAAAAGATCCAAATCTGCCAAAGAGCTACGGAACGAAGTCTACTGGGGATAAAGTTAAGCGACAAATACAGAAACACCTTTATTAGAGATCAGACCCAACTACGAGATATAATAGATCACGCACTAAAACTCAAATGGAGGTGGGCAGGACATATTGCACGATATAAAGATGGCAGGTGGACAAAGTCGATTACTGCATGGCACGGACCTAGATCAGGGAAACGCCGACCAGGATGTCCACACAAACGATGGGCAGACAGCGTACGAGCAGAGGCCGGCAGACACTGGATAGATGTGGCACAAGACAGGGAGTGGTGGTCAAATTTGGAGGAGGCCTTTACCCAAAAGGGGGTTCCAAACAAATAAATTACTGTGACGTATTACAGAAAATATAATTAAATGACAAAAATAATTAATAAATATTAATTAATAATTTTGACTTTGATAATTTTGTGACATCTAAATATCCTACTATCCTACTAATATTATAAAGGCGAAAGTTTGGATGTATGGATGTATGGATGTACGGATGTTTGTTACTCTTTCACGCAAAAACTACTGAACGGATTTTAATGAAACTTTACAATAATATAGCTTATTTATTTTATTTTATTTATTTAATGATTTATTGTGCACAAAAGAAACATTTACAAAAGAATAGTTAACACAGTAAGACGACACAAAGGGTCTGCTTATTTCTAAAGAAATCTCTTCCAGCAGCCCTGCGGAGAGAGATTGGGGATAGCAGATAGGACGTGCACAATCATAAATGTAATATTATAATATTATTACATATCATTACGTACTTGATACATTAGAACTAATAAAATAATAGTAGTAAACAAATAAGATGATATTATGATAAATATATTATGAATATACTAAATGCTATTATAGCTACAACATACAATAAAAATAAAAAAAATTTAAATATGACACTAAGGTTAGTTGGGGTAAGGGGGCCGAAGGGGAAAGGGAAACAGTAGTTTGTAAATCAAAAACTATAGACCGTAGCCCTATTATTTCTTGGTCGATAAAGCAGTAATTTTGTTTTAGTTTCAAAGCAAAAACATATATGGCGCTATGTCGACTTAGTACGAAAGAGTGACAGAAACAAAAAAATCAGTTGACCACTACAATATCACGAGCTCGCCGCGAATTTTTTGGGTGCTGGTTTATTGTGTTAAAAGTGCTGCAATAAGGCTGTCATTTTCAGTGAGTATTGTTAAATACCCTTAATTTGATTATTTACATACAAATGTCTATAAACTATGCTATAAATATCAAAATTTAGTATGATTAGAAACACAACCTACAAATTCAAATTCGGGAAAGGGGAACTACCATGGCCAGGGAAAGGGGAACATATGTTTCCCTTTCCCGATGTCAGAGGTCTTGAACATTTTAATAGTTGCTAATTTTAAGAATACGCACTAGAATTCAGGGTGCCTGTACAAGTGGCGATCACATTTACACCCGGTTTCTGAAAGGCTGATCAACGCTAAAATTAACTAATCGTCTGTTTAATCTCTTGTCTAGTACCAATTGGGCTGCTTGAAGCATGGTTAGTTAGTTTAATTTGATCAGCGTGTCAGTTGACACAGCTGTTTTTAACTCGAGAATGATATTATATCAAAAATGTTTTAATTAGTAACTTGTAATGCCAAAGTAAAGTTCCTAGTAGATAGTACTAGTAGATATAGAGATACTAGTAGATAGATTTCAAGTGATTTTACTTTAAGTAGGTAATTTAAATAACACGTTTTTAATATAACGGAATCTTACTGCAACAAAAATTACTATTGAGACTGATTCATAATATGAGCTGTATGTTTAGTATGAATAAATATTTAAAAATTTGCATTTCGTTTTTAGTTGACTACCCCTGTTTCGACTCGTATGTTTCCCTTACCCCGAATTCCGATTTTAATCAAAATTTCCTATTTTAGTTCGTATTTCAATAAGTATCGAGTTCAAATTTGATAAACGAAATATTAAAAAATGATATCGTGTAGG
The DNA here is from genome assembly GCA_905404155.3 of Plebejus argus. Classification (NCBI taxonomy): domain Eukaryota; kingdom Metazoa; phylum Arthropoda; class Insecta; order Lepidoptera; family Lycaenidae; genus Plebejus; species Plebejus argus. The sequence continues at coordinate 8,256,436 of FR989929.1, read as the reverse complement.
TGTATAATCTATACTACTATTTATACATAAGATATTCAGACTGTTCCCCTTACCCCAAAAACAGGGAAAGGGGAACAAAAAAAGTAGCCTAACGATTTAGCATTTTCTGGTTAAAAGCATTATAACTAGCTTAAAAAGTCGTTCAATCATGGAAAGCTGACATACATAGGTATGTTTTGCGTTAATCAAAATTATTAAAAGACATACGTATTAGTAGCTAGAACTCAAAATAACATTTGAAAAATAAAGTATGTTTCCCTTACCCCAACTAACCTTATAATAAATAGATACTATATGTATATTTAATAAAGGTATTTAAATGGATAGGGATTCGAGGTAATGCTCTTTCAAGCGTCTTTTAAAAACACCGATGGTGGGACTGTCACGGATGGTGTGAGGGAGCGAGTTCCACAATCTGACAGCATGAACAGTAAACGAGTAGGAGTAGAAGTTGGACCGATGGCTCCATAGCCATCGGTCCAACTTCTACTCCTAGCTTAGCCAGGATAGCTTATATATCAGAATAACACAAAGGCTATAATTTTAACCACCTTTCAAAATGGAGGAGGTGTTATGTTCGTTTTTTTATGTTAAACGATTACTCCGCCGTTTGTGAACCGATTTTCAAAATTTTTCTTTTGGTGTATAGGTTATCATCTCTATTTGCTACCACATTCATAAAAGTGGTGACCTGATGAAGGAATCCCTAAGAAATCGAGGGAACTACGCAAAACTTATATGGAAACATGTGGTGACTTCGGTTTCGTTAGCAGTATTCTAAGCATATGCTACCAACAAGTAAGATTTTGCACCATTTTGGTGCAAATACATACCATGGTTCGGATGGTGCTGAGAGAACTCCTATCTCTTTATAGATACAAGTTTGGGAGTTTCGACGTTGTTTTAAGAACTGAAAGCAACTACTACTGCTATTACTATGCAAATTACAATCATCATTATCATCATCACTACCATTTAAAACCATTATAAGTACCATGCATCGTCCCATTATGACACTTTTATTGGTACTTTTTATATAGTCTTTTAGATCGAGACTAGAGTTTGTCAAGCGATATAAAAATTATAGATATTAATAATTATTATCCTACTTAATATTATAAAGGCGAAAGTTTGTTTGTATGGATGTATTGATGTATGGATGTTTGTTACTCTTTCACGCAAAAACTACTGAACGGATTTTAATGAAACTTTACAATAATATAGCTTATACATCAGAATAACACATAGGCTATAATTTTAACCGACTTTCAAACTGGAGGAGGTGTTATGTTCGTTTTCTTATGATCAACGATTACTCCGCCGTTTATGAACCGATTTTCAAAATTTTTCTTTTGGTGTATAGGGCATTATCCCAATTTGGTATTTTATTCACAAAAATGGTGACCTGATGAAGGAATCCATGGGTAATCGAGGGAACTCCTCAAAATTTATATGGAAACATGTGGTGACTTCGGTTTCATGAGAAGTATTCCGAGCATATGCTAACAACAAGTAAGATTTTGGACCCAGCGACACCCACCCATGGTTCGGAAGCTACTGGGAGAACTCCTGACGCTTTATACTGCGTGACTGGTGAGACATGTTCAATACTCGAGGACGTGATATTTGGCTAATATATTAGTTGGAAAAAAATAATATAAAAAAATTATATCAATTGATCACTGAGTAAATGTAGCTTAAAGTTAAATAATTATTTACCCAACGCATGGACACCCCGAGCGGGAGGGGTAGTTGTGTGGTGTTTCTTTGGTAGCGCACGCCTCTGCACCCGCCGCATAGTATGCCTACTTGCCTAGCCGCGTAATTTACTTAGTATCCATGATTCATACATTTTTGGGAAATTCAAAAAAAAATTAAGAACCTAATTTTATTACATATTTATAATGAGAATCGAGTACTGAATACTCTCCTTAAATATCGGTATTGACTCACCAGTCATGCTGTAGATACACGCTTGAGAGTTTCGGCGTTGATTTAAGATCGGAAAGCAGATGCTACTATGCAAATTACATTAGTTATCATCATCATCATCATCACTACCATATTATACCATCAACCGTGCATCGTCCCATGATACGTTTCATAGTCTTTTAGATAGAGACTCGAGTTTGTCAAGCAATTAAAAAAATTATCAGAGGAAAATATGGAAAAACCGGGAAAATTATTAGAAAGGGTTTATCTCTCGAAGTACTGGAGCATTTTTTATATTATTTGTCACAGATATAGAGTAGACCACGTAAAGGGACATGTCATAACTATTTTTTGCGGGAAAATGTACGGTTTTCGTAAAATTCCTAAATTACGCGGGCGAAGCCGCACGGGACATCTAGTATAATTTAATTGTACTGTAAATATTTATCATTTTTAATTATTAAATTGCTATAATCTCTGATTGAATATTGTAAATGAATTTTCTGTCATAATTATTGCTGATTTAAAAATATAACGCATATTTTTTTGTAACTGGAACAAATAAAAGGCTTTTTTTTTATTTTTTTATTTTATTTAAGTTAAAACTCGCACAATAAAATCATTAGAGTTGGTGCTTGAGATAACTTGATAAAAGTAATCATGAACAGGTTGTTGGAGACGTAGATTAAACTTTTTAATTTTGTTTGGGAAACAATAATTTTCTTTTTACTTCAATATTATATCCTTATGAATACATATAAATTAGCCTAATAATAATAAGTAAGTAAATAAAATATTATACAAGAGGATATTAATTGATATTATATCAAGTTCATTTCCTGCTCTGTGGGGCGATGCACTAAGCGATTTCACGCGGAAACTTCTCATTTGCGGAAACTATTTCACTTTCAAGCAAATGACAAGTGAAAACTTTCCGATTTTGCTGTCATTTTGACAGTAATGACATTGCTTTTGTATGAGTGAAATAGTTTCCGCCACGAATTCGAAAACTTCTCACCGCGGAACGGACTTTGACATCCCACGGCGGAAAATTATCCGAGGATTAGAGCCGTTTTCGCGGAAAGTTCCCACTACCTCCGAGACTCGTGAAATCTTTTCACTTCGAGAAACGTGTCGTGGCGGATATTGTTAGATGAAATTATTTAATGATAAGAATAAAACAAAGCAATTTACTTAATACTTAGTTAAATGTCTTGTTTAAAATATTAAATAAATGTCGTACTGCAATAATTATGCAATAAATCTTTAGGAAGTGTTCTTGAACAATAAATATCTATTTTTTATTTATAAAATACTAGATGACACCCGCAACTCCGTTGCGCCAAAACTCGTTTATCGCGCGGGAACCGTACATTTTCCCGGCCCCCGGGGCAAAAAGTATCCTATGTCCTTTCCCGGGACTCAAAGTATCTCCATGCCAAATTTCAGCAAAATCGGTTCGGCGGTTTGGGCGTGAAGAGGTAACAGACAGACACACTTTCGCATTCATAATATTATTAGTATATTAGTATGGACTTGATGACGCCCGCAACTCCGTTGCGCCAAAATTCGTATATCGCGCGGGAACCGTACATTTTCCCGGAACCCAAAGTATCTACATACCAAATTTCAGCAAAATCGTGAACCGATTTTGCTGAATTTTGGCCGACTTTTTAAATTTTGTATTAATATTAATTACCTATGTATTAACATAAAACAATATTGTGCTTTTACAATAATTTTAAATATGTAGTTATTTAATACTTTTACCATGTTACTGAAAATGCTTGTGGATTAATAAAATAAAACAAGTTCACTAAAATAAATGCTTTTATTTCATCAACCTTCTGCGAGTCGATCGATACCATCTTCACAACTTTAGTTTGTCACTATTTTCTACTATTTTCAGTCTGGACCTCATCAGTGCAAACACTTTTTATTTTTATTTTCTTCTTAAGAAAAAATTGTAGGTATATTGCCGGGTGTACAGGCTTTTCCGATTTTTCTTTGCCAATGAAATGAGCGGTGCTTACGTATGTAATATTTAGATGGAAGCCAGTTTAGATGTTTACTGAAAAAAGCAACGGCAATGTTAGGTTCATAATATTGTGTTCATCAAAAATGAAATGGTTATAATCTACAAAATTCAGTGTTTTACGAGTCTACACATAACATTCATGGAAATTTTTAAATATTTACTTACGTATGTTTTTACCGGCTTTTATCCATTTCTTTCGTTTTTCAATAGGGACCGTGCAGAAACTATAGAGGGCGTCGTAATTCGACAGCAGCGCCACGATGCGAGTAAAAGACGTAACTTGTGAGTGACTTTGGCTTCGCATTCTCCTTGACCCTGGCTAGTTTATAAGTGTTTTTTTATGTTTTACACTATAAAATGATTTAATACTTACACTCCCAAGTGGCCACATGCGGCCGCGAGAACAACGACAGATTTCCAAGAATCCGCGATCGAAGTATTAAAGTTAAAGACTAGATGACGCCCGCAACTCCGTTGCGCCAAAAACCATTTATCGCGCGAGAACCGTACATTTTCCCGGGATAAAAAGTATCCTATGTCCTTTCCCGGGGCTCAAAGTAAATCCGTACAGAATTTCAGCAAAATTGGTTTAGCGGTTTGGGCGTGAAGTGCTAACAGACAGACACACTTTCGCATTTATAATATTAAGTATATTTTTAAAATATTAAGTATAATATTAAGGGTTTCTACTTTCTACCCGTAAACAAAGAACGGAAGAGTGAATAAAAATGTATAAAGCTTATCTAGTTAACTAAGAAAATATCTGAAAAAGTAATTAATAGCATCCATCAGCATAGAAAGTAAAAACTTGATAAATATTGCAATAAAATAATGAAGCTATGCAAAAATACTTATAATCTTACTGAAAATGCTTGTGGATTAATAAAATAAAACAAGTTCACTAAAATAAATGTTATGTTCATATTGTGTTCATAAAAAATTAATTTACGGTTATAATCTACAAAATTCAGTGTTTTTACGAGTCTACACATAACATTCATGGAACTTTTTAAATACTTACGTATGTTTTTACTGCCTTTTATCCATTTCTTTCGTTTTTCAATAAGCAAAGGCATGTGAATACTTTGGCAGAAAAATAGTAAAATTTTACATCGTTCGATTTGCCTTTATATTGCTTGTATGTATTAAAACATCCGGGAATACAACAATGCATTTCAATTCTTGAAAATACTAAAATTTTTCAAGAAATCTTTTAATTTTCCGTAGCTTGAATAAAGCTTGACAGTAAAATTTTCGTAAAAGTTTCGGCTATTCGCCACTTGTGGCAGTGTCGTCGCTCTGCACGGTCCCTATAAACCATCGTATGTTAGTTCTTTTGGCAGGAAAATAGTAGATTTTTTTATCTTTTGATTTCCTTTATATTTCTTGGATATTGGAACATCCGGAAATACAACAATGCATTTCAATTCTTTAAAATAAGTACTCAAATTTCTAAATTAAGAAAACTTATAATTTTCCGTACATAGCTTGACTACAACAAAGCAAAAGCTTGACAATAAAATTTTCGCAAATGACAGATTTGAGATTGTCAATTGTCAGTCACTCGCAAGTCACTCGGCAGTCGGCACATAGACAATATTTTTTGTTTTAATTCCACTCAACTCCCACACGGCATGGCAGTCGGCAGCCGCGCTATTTGCTATTTGTACTGCGTGGTGCGCCATTCACTCAAGGCTCAAGTGAAGCCCCAAGCGGCAGCCGGTTACCACGCTCTTTTATTCAATTATGTAACGTATTCCGCTGACTTACAGACTACTTAGAAGTTTCATTAGATACGATCTTTGATAATATTATATCGGCTACATTCTGAATGAAAAATATTACAATATAGTCTGTGGGCGATTAGTTTTTGGCTATAGTGCTCCAAGGCTCTAAATGAATGTGGACGGGGCGCTGTTGCTAAAGGATAACTGTCAAACACATGTCAAAAATGACGTTTTTGTATGATAGAAGCGTTAGTTCTTTTTCTCGCCACGTTCATTTAAAGTATTGTCGAACTGTATTCAATATAGTGCATTATTTAGTGTATGTTGCTATAACTTGTTGCTATAACGTCATTTTTGACATGTGTTTGACAGTTATCCTTTACCAGCAGCGCTTAATGACATCATTGACACATTCAATACAGCCTTAACGAACTGTGTAGTGTTTTGTATTAATTTTTTTAATGAGTAGCAAATTTTTAATATTCAATGAAATATAAAAACCATTCGTTGATTAAAACGCAGCTGAAATATATATTTTTTGTAAGGTAAGACTAATTATTTAATGTTAGCGCCTTAGCGGATGTCAATGGCCAAGCTACATGATATTATATTTTAAATGTATTTAAATCGGTATATTATGTTTAGTCACTTTATATAATTTTGATTAGTGATAATTATATTTTAAATAGTAATGAGTAAGGTACTTGATTTTGACAAATAGATTACTTACTTCCGTTATAACTTCCTGTTCTCATATTTCAGCATTATTTCAGTAAATAATTATCTTAGTACATTAATTAATATTTAGAATTATGTACTTAACTTATTCTTAGCCATTCTTAATTTCCAATGTATTTTATATGATTTTACTATATTCGAATTGTCAACGGAAGTTCGTTACATTTTTTGTAAAATGGTATAAAAGCCAGCCATATTGCATTGATTGATACATTCTGTAATTAACTTTGAAACGTGTAAGGTGAAACTCTGCTCGAATAAATACCGCTCAATGTATAATTCAAGACTTTTCCTATACTCTCTAATATTAATTTCCCGTCTTTTATTTTATATTGATACTGACAGCGATGAATAACCAAGGCCGTATTATGCCGTAGCACTTACTGCCAAAAAAACTAGTGTCAAAATATTATATTCTCTTTGGTTTCGGATTCATTCCCGCGCATGGACCTACTAAATACATGGACACGAAGTACCTACAAAAAAAACGTGCCAATTCTTGTCGCTAAAAATGGCTGCCTTTGATAAGGGTTGTCACTTAACACTATTTTCCAAAAAATATTAGTATAATATTTTTTATAATAAAATAAAATTCTTTCGTGTTATATTTATTATTTTATGTACTTACGTGTAAATTGTAATATATATTATGTTAAAAAATCGGCCAAATGCGAATCAGACTCGCGCACGAAGGGTTCCGTAGTCCGTACCGTAATTGTGCGAAAGTAGACAAAAATTGTGTTTTTCTCTATGGGAGCCCTCCCTAAATATTTATTTTGTTTTAATTTTATTATTAATTATTAAATAACACATACTTAAAATTATTACGGATGTTATGAAAGTTTCGAGAGCCTAGCTGTTGCCATTATTAATTACGAGCAAAAAAGGCCAAAAAAAACACGTTTTGTTGTATGGAACCCTCCTAAATATTAATTTTATTTTATTTTTAGTACTTGTTGTTACAGTGGCAACGGTTAATGGTTATACACAATCTATAAAAATTTTAGAAGGCTAGCTATAGCAGTTTTTAGAGATACAGCCTGGAGACAGACAGACGGACAGACATTGAAGTCTCAGTAATAGGGTCCCCGGTCCCGTTTTTAACCTTTGGGTACGGATTACGGAACCCTAAAATGGTGGCTACGAAAATTCTAGCTATTAGCTAATAGTATTGATTGATTACTTGTCTGTACTGAAACAAGTTTGTATAGTATAATAGAGACGAGTGACGACTCATACTACTAACTCATTATTATTTGTTAAAGCAAAGCATAAATATCGCTGTTGCACACGACTTTGCTCGTACATTTACAAAATGAATTCTATCCTATTTGTTATTTATCATCCTGTATCAAAATAATATTATAATCAAATGTAATAACCTGTTATTATTTTTTACCAACTGTTATAGTTTTTACTTTTTTTCTATGTTTTGATTAAGTTTAACGTTATTTGGTTGTTCCACTCTACTAATCGACCTACATAATAAAATAAAAAAGTAACAAAACAATAAATAAAACAAAACAATAAGAATTAAAATAATTTTATTATTCGTTTCTGAACATTTTTCTTTGTGCCGAGGATTGATATTTTCCTCGCTAACAGCCGCTAACCAATTTCTTCGCAATCCTTCATTCTTAGGAAATCTATTAAAAAAGTATTTACATATTATAATTAATTTATTAAAATAATTTCCAATGAAGCACAACCCTATTTTACTACGAAAACAAATAACAACAAAATATAGAATAAGAGAGAGCGCACATCTGAGACACGACTGAAGTTAGACAATCTTGTTTCACATAGACAAGTCAGTCTAACTACAGTCTAAAGACAGTTGTGTCTATCATGTGGCGCACACCTAAGTCAAGACTGTCTTGACTACGATGACGCAATGCATACAATTGTATATTCATTCAGTAGCAGAATGGAGTTCACCGAAGCTGCTGTGATAAGCATCCTAGTAATGCGTGCAAAACGGCGCAGACAACGGAAATATTGGGTACACCCCATACACAGTTAAAGATTGTTAAAAGGAAAGTTCTATTTATTGTTTGATCAACTAAGGCTTTATCCCCGAAAGTTTTTCAAGTACTTTCGAATGAATGTGTCTACCTTTGATAATTTGTTGAAATTGTTGCAACCTTACATTACTTAAGTATCAAGACACTTTTTTTTTTTTTTTTTTTTTTTTTTTTTTTTTCCGGAGGTGGAAATGCATTACGCATACCACCCAGGCGCAGGGGGCGACCCGAGCGGTGATGTGGGACTCCCGTAGCTGATGAGACCACGGTATACCCACTAAAACCCCCCCCCCATCTTCCGCCACGCCGCCTTTTGACGGGGCCACGGGAACGATACACACATCCGCGACCCCGCCAGCGGTCCGAAGACTCCACGATGGGCGCACGACACGTGCGCCCTCCTCCTCGGCCCCCACCAGGGCTGTAGCAGACGCCCCCCGAGTCTGCTACTTGGAGGCCATGTGGCAGATCAGGTCTGTGGCTCTGCCACCGACCACACCTCGGCCGCAGAGGATAGGGCAAGCGGCGCACCGCAATACCTACTTGCCTCTTCCTCTGCGGCCCCACCAATGCCGTTCAAACGGAACGGCCAGCTCGCAGGGGGGGTAGGGAAAGCGGCAACCTACCACAATGCCTCTCCCCCCCGCGATCCGTCCTCGGCCGCAGAGGATAGGGCAAGCGGCGCACCGTAATACCTACTTGCCTCTTCCTCTGCGGCCCCACCTCGGTGCGCATCCGCAGCGGACTCCTCCAGTCCGCTGGGAGCGCCCTCCTCGGGCCAGGCGGCGACACCGGCCGGCCCTGGTTGCCTCTTCGCTTCACCGCGGTTGTCCAAGCCGCGGTTACTGAGCCCCACCGCCACGACAAGGCGAGCAACCTTCGGGGGGAAGTATCAAGACACTCATTTTCGCAAAGCTATACCGGCTTCTGAACGACTAGCAGTGACGTGAAATCTTTTTTTAAGTTTTTTAAAAAGCACATAAAATGTTGTATTACGTAATACTTACTGAAAAATATATTTTGCGACTATTGCGAGCAGTTCTGAAAGATTTTATAGATATATATATAGAAAAGTTCTCATTCGGATAAAAATAACTTCAAAAATAAACGGGAAAGACTCGACGGGAAAGATAGTACTTGGATCGCTGCTCGTGTTCCTCTTTTTGGTCGTATTATTGTTTATGTTTTGACACATGTGATTAAAATTGTCAGAATCTAATTTTGAAATCTATAAGTATTTAAAAATAAATTATGTCAGCCAGCGCGAGGCATATTCCATTCATAATACCCGACGAATTTGATATAATATTATATTGAAACCTGTCCCGTCCGTCTCTTTGCTTTGCAGTTGAACTACTGGTAGTTATGTCTATTGTGGTTAGTCAGTTTTGTCGTAGATGTGCGCGCTTGCATACATTTTAAAGGGAATCCGACAGTCGTTAGTCAGACTTGTCGCGACTCGCATTAGTCAACTTTGTCTATTAGACGTCTTGTCTCAGATGTGCGCATCTAGTGCATTTTGCTATGCGATAGTCTGTCTAAGAGAGAGCGCACATCTTAGACACGACTGAAGTTAGACAATCTTGTTTCACATAGACAAGTCTGTCTAACTGCAGTCTAAAGACAGTTGTGTCTAGCATGTGGCGCACACCTAAGTCAAGACTGTCTTGACTATGATGACGCAATGCATACAATAAATTCATTCAGTAGCAAAATGGAGTTCACAGAAGCTGCTGTGATAAGTATCCTAGCAGTTCGTGCAAAACGGCGCAGACAACGGAAATATTGGGTACACCCCATATACAGTCAAAGACTGTTAAAAGGAAAGTTCTATTTATTGTTTGATCAACTAAGGCTTTATCCCCGAAGGTTAGATGAAAAAATTTTTTTTTTGTTTCAGTTGTAACTATGGGGACCCCTAAAATTTTTAATAATTTTTCCATTTTTGCATCAAAATCTTAATGCGGTTCACAGACTACATCTACTTACCAAGTTTCAATAGTATAGCTCTAATAGTTTCGGAGAAAAGTGGCTGTGCCATACGGACGGACGGACGGACAGACAGACAGACAGACAGACAGACAGACAGACAGACAGACAGACATGACGAATCTATAAGGGTTCCTTTTTGCCATTTTGGCTACGGAACCCTAAAAAATGCAGTAACGCAGACGGCGCGGCGGAGCGGGACGGCAGCTAGTTCTTTTCTCTCTATCTCCACTAGAACGAACGTCCTGAACTGACTGCCTCCACCCGTCGTGTGCTTTGTGTACCTACGCGGCGAGGGCAGCTGCAGACATCGACGGGCAGACGCGATCTTTTTTAAGCCCGCTCCGCCCCGTCGTCTGTAAAACAACAGAGTCCACCCGGCAGCCAGCGCACGGCGCACGTGCTGGCGATACAATAATTTACTCTACAAACAAACTATAAATTAGTTATATTTGAACAAAGATACTGAGTACTGAAGCTGAACTACAGAATACTGACCATGTCATTCTCATTAGTCGACCAGACACTAGTTTAATTTTGAACATACTGCATACTGAACTGACTGATTACATTAAGTACTATCGAGGAAGTTGATTCCTATGCAGATGGCGGACCTAAGTAATTTGGTCGCGTTACGTAAAACCCAGCCGACAGATCACAGCTAACATTGAAATGACATAAGTCGACCACATGACGTAGGTCCGCCATCTGCATAGGAATCAACTTCTCTGATAGTACTTATTTTACAAAAAGTATAGTCTATCAAGAAGGTCATGACCATTGAGGTAATAATACTTAGGAGTCCGCCTTATATTTTGACAGCTTATAATGTTACTCTTTCTAACTAACGATGTAGTAATTTGGGTGAAAAAGAAAGCTCATATCGGTGTGTAAACGTCAAAAGCCTGTAATGTTATGTCCCACTTAGTAGAACATAACAAAGGAGTAGGTCTGCATATTTCATGTTTAAAAAGTGGTAATAAAAGTGTTTAGTGAACGTTCAATGCAATTTAATATTGCGTTTTGTGGTTCCGCTATATAATAAACCATAAAAACGGCCAAGGAATGCCTCAAACACGTGGATTTAACATAACATACGTAAGTTTTCAACAACGTTGTTTGGGCTTATCAATCGGTATTTTTGTAAGCTAAAAAAGAAAATTGATAAGTTTTAATCCATTAATCATGCTATATAAGGCATTAGTGATAAAAATGTCACATCAAGTAATAATTTGGCTATAAATATTGCATAGTTTTTAACGTGTATTTTAGGGATGCGCCTTACTTGAACTATAGTTTATCGATAAAAATAATGTCATGGACTAAATGATTTTTTTTTCAGGTTGAAAATGCTTCAAAATAGACGACAAACAGATATATATTTTAGACGCAAGTTTCATGCAAGTTTTTAATCCTTACTCCCTTATGAAGGCATCACAATATTGGAATTTGGAATTATCATTTCAAACGTAAGTTTGAAACAATGATTTTATTAAAATAAAGAAAGTTCTAACGGAGAGTAAAATAATTGCATGATCAACAGCTCTCACACCTCCCCCCTGTAAGTACTCAATTCGTTACCTAAAGATACTTCTTGAAATTTTATCCTGGCATTAGGTACTCTTTTTTAATAAGTAAAATGTAAAATTTTAATAAGGCTAAGGTCATAATCATTTAATAAAATAAATTTAATACCTCAATCGTCGAATTCCAGACACAATATATTATATATAGTTGTTAATTGTTATGCAGCACCTGGGTTCCGCTTGGGGCTGGATGGGTTAAGCATGGAAAACTTACATAAAGCATATTGCCCCGTATACAATATTATGAATTATGTGTATATTTTATAGTATGTAGTAGTGTAGTACATTTATTGACTCTAAACCATATATTTTTTTCAGGTTATTGGAATGCTCTTAAAGAAGAGTTCAATATTATGGTGGTGACGGAGAGACCTATAATGAAAATAATAATTATTTTCAATTATTAATTTGATAATAAGATTGAAAGTGAAGAATAATATTTGGTTTAGTGCTCTATGATTTTGATTGCACACACCGTGATATTGCACAATAAAATTGATCGTCTAGACTCTAGAGTCCCACTTAGGTTATTAATTATTATTATTATAATATCATTATTCAGGGGGCGTCGAAGTATCTATTTTAAGTCTTTTTCTGTATAAATATTATTACATAATTATATTTTAATAGGTAAAGAAATGCACCTAAGCGTTTTTGGAATTACTTTAAATAAGTAGGACTGAGATTCATTCTTATATTTCTTTGATAATAATAATTGTTATTCTACAAAATAGTTGCTTAATAGTAAATAGTAATTAAGTTTAATAAAGTATAATATATTTTGTTCTTCTGTTGTGTTTTATAAAAACTGTTGATTTTATTGATATTAGCTATTACACTCCGGACAAGCTTTCGTGGCTTATGGAGTATACATATTATGTATATTTTTAACTATTTGTGTAATTATATACTTAAATATTTTGTTTATACAAGGTGCAATTAAACCATCCTGCCAAATTTTTTCCAGGGCTTAGGTATCATTAGGAGAGGTCATTTAGCAAAAAAAAACTGGGTGTTATTTTTTTAATGACATATTTTATCCCATTTAAAATCGATGCAGAACGATTACTCGTGGCGGTGGGAATGAGCGGGGGTGACGTGGGGGGGAGGCGCGCGCGCACTCACCCGCCGGCGATGCGTAGTGTCCATTTTAATTGTGTTTTTTAGGATAACTTTCGAAAGCTATTTCTCAACATTTTAGTACTGAGTGACTATATTAAAAGAAAAATACTTGTATTTTTATTTTGAACAAGGATCAATATATCAAAATTTGGCAGGAAGGTTTAATTGCACCCTGTAATTAAGTATTTTCATACACTTAATAAATAGATAAAAAATACCTTTTCACCAAATTGAAAGCGACTTCTAATATAATGAGCATAATATATCCTAAATTGAACATGCAGGTCGAATTGATAACCTCCTTTTTTGATGTCGTTTAATAAAAATCTATAACATAAAATTATGGTCGACTTGGTCGATAGCTGTAGTCTAATTTTATATTTTTATCGATATACGCCATCCCTACACGCACACTACAGCAATTGCACACAAGCATAAAATGGCCACGCGCTGGCGAGCTAAGAATCCATCTATGTATACTTAATCTGTGGTCATGACAGGTGGGAAAATTTTTAAATGAAATAAAAAATTATGAGAACTTTATTAATTCGAGATAAAAATGTGCAAGGTGACAATATTCAAAATGAAATAAGCGTTCTCTGTGAAAATACAAATAAAAAAATAACCTTATAAGCGTGATTACAATTAGAAAATTTTCCCGCCTGTCATGATTTTCTTGACGGACTATAACGTTATCAAAGAACATATATATTTACCGTTATAAATCCTATATAACGTTATAACATTTACCGTTATTAAATATTAATATCAATTTTTAATGTTATTTTTAATATCGGGTAAATTTTCATAACGTTATGTATGCCCTTGAAGCAGTAACGTTATGAAAAAGTAACGTTATTTGAAGCCCTGCTTTTTGGTCGTATTATTGTATATGTTTTGACACATGTGATTAAAATTGTCAGAATCTAATTTTGAAATCTCTATTTAAAAATAAATTATGTCAGCTAGCGTGAGGCACATTCCTTATTCCATTCATAATCTTAATGAAACCCGACGAATTTGATATAATATATTGAAACCTGTCCCATCCTTCTCTTTGCTTTGCAGTTGAACTACTGGTAGTTATGTATATTGTGGCTAGTCAGTTTTGTCGTAGATGTGCGCGCTTGCATACATTTCAAAGGGAAGTCGACAGTCGTTAGTCAGACTTGTCGTGTGTCGCATTAGTCAACTTTGTCTATTAGACGTCTTGTCTCAGATGTGCGCATCTAGTGCATTTTACCATGCCATAGTCTGTCTAACTACAGTCTTGTCTCAGGTGTGCGGTCGCACTAACTACAGTCGTGTCTCAGGTGTGCGGTCGCACTAATAGTACGTTTTTTACAAAAATAACATTAAATTTATATAATTTAAACATAAATTGATCGTTGTGATAAGTTTTACTTTAGCATCTAATGAATTTTATGAGCTATTACTCCAAAACGAAATACAAACCTGTGATGCGTCAATTGGGGCTGATTTTTGGTTTTCCGCGAACCACACTGCAAAATGCATCAGACAGGCATATTGTTGCGTAAATTCTCCACACTCCTACGTAATTTGAGAATTTAACTCCTTGTATTTACTTATAAAATCGCAATTTTCAAAAACATAAACAACAATCTGACAGCAGAACTACCACGAAACTCCGCGCTAAAGATGGCGGATTGTGGCACGTTCCGTGATTTGGTAAAGCGCGTTGACGTTTACTGTCATAATTGAAATCACATTGAAATATGTTTATCTCTTTCGTCAAGTGCAAATGTTTACAAGAAAAAAAGAGACCGATATAGTTTTTCGGCTCTGGCGCTGAAATGCATCATATTTGTATAATTAAAAAATGTATATGTTGTTTGGGGCCACTCCATATTATCTATATATCTCTATGTTCCCGCGGCGGAAAGTTTGTGAATCGCTGTGACATTGACAGAATAATGAGAACTTTCCGCGTGAAATCTTTCCGACGATCGTGAATCGCTGCCCTGGTCTTGTATTATCTTCAGGGTGAAGGGTGAAGGGCGCTGACATGCACTCTATGTAAACAGTAAGGCCTCTATGAATCTATCTCATACTTAGTACTACCTCTAATAATAATATATATTCTGTGCTCATACTACTTAATAATTATAGTCTGTCAAGAAAGAGTAGACGCCAATTCAATTTTTTTTAACACATTTAAAGTATACAAACATATTGTGTCAGGGACCAGGGTGTCAATCACAGATTAAGTATACATAGATGGATTCTTAGCTCGCCAGCGCGTGGCCATTTTATGCTTGTGTGCAATTGCTGTAGTGTGCGTGTAGGGATGGCGTATATCGATAAAAATATAAAATTAGACTACAGCTATCGACCAAGTCGACCATAATTTTATGTTATAGATTTTTATTAAACGACATCAAAAAAGGAGGTTATCAATTCGACCTGCATGATCAATTTAGGATATATTATGCTCATTAAATTAGAAGTCGCTTTCAATTTAGTGAAAACGTATTTTTTCTCTATTTATTAAGTGTATGAAAATACTTCAATACAGGGTGCAATTAAACCTTCCTGCCAAATTTTGATATATTGATCCTTGTTCAAAATAAAAATACACGTATTTTTCTTTTAATTATAGTCACTCAGTACTAAAATGTTGAGAAATAGCTTCCGAAAGTTATCCTAAAAAACACTACAATTAAAATGGACACGCGTCGCCGGCGGATGAGTGCCCCGCGCGCGCGCCTCCTCCCCCCCACGTCACCCCCGCTCATTCCCACCGCCACGAGTAACCGTTCTACATCGATTTTAAATGGGATAAAATATGTCATATAAAAATAACACCCAATTTTTTTTGTTAAATGACCTCTCCTAATAATACTTAAGAGGCCGGGGTACCCTCGAAATTTTCATACATTCTTAATACCAAAATCAATTTCTCATACGAAAATATTTAACATGTTTGAGTTATTTTTCAACTTATGATAGTAATTACTAATTACCTAGGGTCCTGAACAATTTTTTTTCAAAATATTTAAACAGGTACTAAAAAAAAATTGTGTTTAAATATTTTTTAGTAAATTTACTACTAAATATTTAAACACCAAAAAATAGACAAAAACTCTAAAAAATATATAAATAAATAGTAAATAATGCCTTTATTTTTGGGAAATTCGGAAAAACAATATGGGTGGTTTTTCCGAATTTCCCAAAAATAAAGGCATCATGGATACTAAGTAAATTACGCGGCTAGGCAAGTAGGCATACTATGCGGCCGGTGCAGAGGCGTGCGCTACCAAAGAAACACCACACAACTACCCCTCCCGCTCGCGGTGTCCATGAGTTGGGTAAATAATTATTTAACTTTAAGCTACATTTACTCAGTGGTCAATTGATATTATTTTTTATATTATTTTTTTCCAACTAATATAATAGCCAAATATCACGTCCTCGAGTATTGAACATGTCTCACCAGTCACGCAGTATAATTACACAAATAGTTAAAAATATACATAATATGTATACTCCATAAGCCACGAAAGCTTGTCCGGAGTGTAATTAATAACTAATATCAATAAAATCAACAGTTTTTATAAAACACAACAGAAAAACAAATATTATACTTTATTAAACTTAATTACTATCAAGCAACAATTTTGTAGAATAACAATTATTATTATCAAAGAAATATAAGAATGTATCTCAGTCCTACTTATTTAAAGTAATTCCAAAAACGCTTAGGTGCATTTCTTTACCTATTAAAATATAATTAAGTAATAATATTTATACAGAAAAAAACTTAAAATAGATACTTCGACGCCCCCTGAATAATGATATTATAATAATAATAACCTAAGCAGGACTCTTAGAGTCTAGACGATCAATTTTATTGTGCAATATCACGGTGTGTGCAATCAAAATCATAGAGCACTAAACCAAATATTATTCTTCACTTTCAATCTTATTATCAAATTAATAATTGAAAATAATATTATCTTCACTATAGGTCTCTCCGTCACCACCATAATATTGAACTCTTCTTTAAGAGCATTCCAATAACCTGGAAAAAATAAATGGTTTAGTGTCAATAAATGTACTATACTACTACATACTATAAAATATATACATAATTCATAATATTGTACCTATACGGGGCAATATGCTTTATGTAAGTTTTCCATGCTTAACCCATCCAGCCCCAAGCGGAACCCAGGTGCCGCATAACAACTAAATATATATTGTGTCTGGAATTCGACGATTGAGGTATTAAATTTATTTTATTATATGATTATGACTTTAGCCTTATTAAAATTTTACATTTTACTTATTAAAAAAGAGTACCTAATGCCAGGATAAAATTTCAAATAGTAGCTCTAAGTAACGAATTGAGTACTAACAGTGGGGAGGTGTGAGAGCTGTCGATCATGCAATAATTATTTTACTCTCCGTTACAATTTTACCTTACTTATTCAGTAACTTACGTTTGAAAAGATAATCCCAATATTGTAATGCCTTCTTATGGGAGTAAGGATTAAAAACTTGCATGAAACTTGCGTCTAAAATATATTTCTGTTTGTCGTCTATTTTGAAGCATTTTCAACCTGAAAAAATAAATCATATAATCCATGACATTATTTTTATCGATAAACTATACTACAAGTAAGATGCATCCCTAAAATACACGTAAAAAACTATGCAACTTTTGTAGTCAAATTATTAATTAATGTGACATTTTTAGCACTAATGTCTTACATAACACGAATAAGGGATTATCAAACTTAAATATTATCCTTTTTAGCTGACAAAAATACCGATTGATAAGCCCATAAAACGTTGTTGAAAACTTACGTATGTAATGTTGAATCTACGTGTTTGAGGCATTCCTTGGCCGTTTTTATGGTTTATTAAATAGCGGAACCACAAAATGCAACAATATGTTGCATTGAACGTTCACTAAACACTTTTATTACCACTTTTTAAACATGAAATATGCAGACCTACTCCTTTGTTATGTTCTACTAAGTGGGACATAACATTACAGGCTTTTGACGTTTATACACCGATAGGAGCGTTCTCTTTCACCCAAATTACTACATCGTTAGTTAGAAAGAGTAACATTATCAGCTGTCAAAATATAAGGCGGACTCCTATCATATAACCTCATTGGTGTCAATAATAAAAGTGGTCAAACGTTATCCGTAGAAATACGAAGCAAAGGAACCATATTTCGATCGTGACTATGTTTAGAAAATTTAGTTATGCTACTCTCATATAGTTAATATACCAAATAAACCGAAATTGGTTTTCATCTAAATTGTCAACGGGCTGATCCGGGCTGAAAAAAGAGTGCTGCTGTCATGTATCACACGTCTCTTTTTACCACGCAGTTTTACTGATAGTGACATCTCGCTTGCTCAGGCCTTTGTTTCTCTATTCCGCTAGTTAAATTATTTTATGGCTTCTCTACTCTTTATTGACAGACTATGTAAATTAATAGGCATGTTACTTATTAGATAAATCTTTATTCGATGTAATTATTCAAAAAATATTCAGGATGGTTCACATTTCATCGTCTCAAGGATCTGCAATTAATTTTTATTTAAGCAATTTAAAATTAGAACAGACAACACAAACACAGCGGCGTCTAGTTACATTTTATGCACCTATCTTCTAGTAGTAATTAAATTTGAGTTTTGACCCTTATCGATCCTAGGGATACGCACAATTCACGAATGGAGTGACTAATTAAGTACGTTCTTTTGATATGCTTTACATGGATCTAATATGTCATATTAAGTTTTCAACAATCAACAGTACTTGAACAACAAAGATTATATTTTGTTATTTCGGTAATTGACAATTTTCAACATTGTCTAAGGTACTTAATACTTTTTCGTTACGTCTCGTGCTTCCTAATAAAAGGCTCGTAAAAACTGGAAAACCTGTCCGGGGCATTAAAGTTTAAGGGGCTCGTTTCAGCAAACAAATGAAAGATGAATTTCTTTCTCGTCCTCCATGCAAATATAATCTTAAAGTTCTGCGAAGTTATTATGTGAAACACGTTATTTGGAATCTCCATATTTAAAATGAATCCTTATTTAATGTCTTCGTAAGAATTAAAGCTTATTTACATCTAATTTTACTCGTATGTATACGTCGAGTCGATATTCAAGTGCATGTGTCTTGTTACAGATATTGCGGCGCTGACGGCTTGTGATGAGGTTCACGCCCCCCTGGTGTTCCCCCTTTAGCTCCCTCTACCCCCCACTCTCTAGACCCACTACAAAAAACTCCAAGTCCGCCCTCTCTTTGCCTTTGATAATATTATTTATACCCATACTCCAAACGCAGACTATCGGCATCCCGCGAGTCAATGATATGGCCGATATCAGTAGGAGCGAAGGAATCAACGAAATCGAGCAAACTCCTGATGTCCTAATCGATAGCGCATTCAACAGAAATGTAATATTTACAAAATACCAAACGCTCCTAAACAGAATCAGAAGAAAAGCTAATATTTATAGCAGTAAGGAGAATATTATAGAAAACTATAAGTCACTGTTGCCTAAATTTATACACAAATCCCAAAGTTTTAGTAATATTTCTGAAGTAGATATATATAGCAGTATAACGAACGCTGTACCAAACGAAATATCAGATTTAAATTTTAAGATACAAAGGCTAACCCACATACGTCCATTTGCGAAGAGGCTACATAAGGGCAACCCCGTCATCGTCGATCTCAAACACGAGACTATGGGTAAATTAAAGATAGACGACGCCACGAGACAGAAAATATACCACGACTACTCATCGACGTTCGTAAGAAACGATTCCCTACACGCGCAGGAAGGAAAAGGCCCGGAGATATCAGAAATGAAGAGAAATACAAATGATACCAACAATTTGCATGCAAAAACCTTCGGCAACGAAACAATTTCGACGGTTCATTCCTATTCGAATTCGAGTACGTTTTCTGGTAAGTAAGAAAAATGAATTCGTTTTAAGAGCGGGCTGTCAGAACTATCAAAGCACGCTAGCCCGCCTACCCACCATTAGCTATGTCCACATTGTGCCCTTTCATCTTCAATTTTCATAATCTTTTGACATTTCGAATGCCAAAAGATTATGAAAATCCCCCCCCCATAATATATTAGCCTATGTGTTGACCCGACCTCTATATAATATTCGTGCAAAATTTGAAGTAAATCCATTCAGTACTTTCTGAGTTTATCCCGGACATAAATACAGACAAACAGACAAACAGATAAACAGACAAACAGACAAAAATTCTAAAAACTATATTTTTGGCTTCCATATCGATTGTAGATCACGTCCCAAGTATTATTTTTCAAAAATATTCAATGTACAGAATTGACTTTCGTACGATTTTATTATATGTAAATATAGATAAGATGTATAGATATGTATAGATATAGATGATCCGACCAAATGACGTTGGTCTGTCAACTGCCTAGGATCAATTTCCTCGGATATAAATAATTATAATACGACTTGTACCAGTATGGCATTTAAATTTTTGGAAAGTATTTGACAAAGTATGACCGTTATTATTTTTCCCATACTTCTAGTAGGGGGAAAAAGTGCTGCCATACTTGAAATATTTATTTGACACGTTTTAAAAATACGACTGTAAATTACTTATAACCATTTTTTACATCATGGTATCATTGTATTCTCGTCATTTGAATGCAATTGTACCTAAAAAAAATATTACAGATTGTAACCATGTGGCGGATGACCATAGGACTTGAGCTAAAATGTAAAAAAAATATAAAAAAATGACGATTTGTACCAGTTTTACCATTTACCAACACCATTATTATATTTGCCATACTTGTAGTAGACTTGACATACTTGAAAAACCTGATTTTTCGACACGTTCGACACGGTAACATCTGTGGTCATGTCACATGAATGTAACATGCAAACGTAAAAAGTAACGTAAAACGTTACAAAAGTAACATTCTGGCAACGTTCCGCGTCACTGCTTATAACTTATAAGACAATATTGCCGCCACCTACGTGTTTGAAACTTTGTATTTATATTCTTTAAACCTCAAACTTACAGGAAAAATTAGTTCCATACTGGTACAAATCGTTCTAATTACGAATAAAATCTTAGACTTTTGAAAAAATATTATTCACATTCGCTACCTCCCACAGGTATGACATTATCAGACTCCTATTTATATTCATACGGGGAACTGTTAAAAAAAGTTTCAGGGTGGTACAAATCGTTTGGCGAAAAAAAAATTACACCTTTGCAGTGGTATGGCGGCCATTGGGACCTGTCGGAAAAGTATGGCAAGGTGATTTTCGTGAATGGCTACTCGTCGATGATTAGCTATGCAAAAATTAGCCTGGTACAAATGGTTCAATTTTTTTATTAAAATTAACGTATTCGCGTCGGGTATGGTGGGCTGTTATAGGCTGCACCCGACAAGTATCGCATTACGTTTTCGCCCACTTATTTTTTTTCGACTATCTGAAAATACAAGCATTTTTGTGGAACAAATCGACACTTGTTATTTATCCGACACGTTTGATTAACGCCCACGCGTTTGGGCTGCCAGTGCGAGCGCTATGACCATCATTTTCCTTTTTGCCTTTACGTAGTTACACCTGTAGAACCGCCATACTGGTACAAATGACCAAGAAATTAATTGTGTCAGTATCTCCAGGCCTATATTATGGCATTACGCTATCACGAACTTATTTTTTTCGACTATCTGAAAATACAAGCATTTTTGTGAAACAAATCGTTCGACACTCTATATTTATCCGACGCGTTCGATTAACGCCCACGCGTTTGGGCCGCCGCGCCGGCGCCGGTGCGGTCGCTATGAAGTATGACCATCATTTTCCTTTTTGCCTTTACGTAATTAGACCCCTGAAGAACCGCTATACTGGTATACAAATGACCAAGAATTTTGTGTCACCATCTCCCGGTCTAAACCATCATTGTCTCTAACGGAATTTAAAAAATTACAATAGAAATATTTACACCTGACAAAATATTTACAAGGAATTTATTTAATTCAGAATACCTTGAATATTTCAAAATTATAGTTAATACCTACTTTTAGGAATTATGTAGCTGTATTATGTAACTTGAAAATAATTTACAAATACGTAGTTATTATAGGTAACTCATCCTTTTTACCCGTCTGCCAGGAGGGTTATGTTTTTAGCGCGTATCTTGTATGTTTGTAATATTTTTTAATACCTTGTATCTCCAGAACTGCTAAACGGATTTTTAAATAATAATATGACGTATACAACAGACAACTTGCAGTTTTAGGCAGGCATCGAATCCATGTTTTAATTGATACGTCATACGACTCTTGCTTACGAGTTTCTTGCGGCATGAAACCAACATGAAACTCGTAAGCTAGAGTCGTTTGACGTATCAATTAAAATATGGACTCGATGCCTCCGGCAGAAATTAGGTTAGTTATATATCTTGTTAGTTATCTAATTGAATTAGGATTCGTTTTAAAAAAGTAATCTTATAACTATTAATTATTATTATACTAAACTTGTATTATTTATATTCAAATTAGTATTCCTTATTCAAAATATTTACGGACAATGTCACAGTTGATTTTTTTTAAATAATAATAATCTCGAATTCCGTGCTGCAAGCTGTACCGCGCTGCGTAGGCGGTAGGACAACGTAACTCTAGCGATTTCTTTTGTATATTTCCTTAACCTTAATGCGAAAGACGGCAGTCATTATAATATTATTATTGTCATCTTAATTTATGTTTTAAAATTCAATTCATGATTACGATCTTTCGTACTTTGAACTCTTCCAATAATTGGATGTTTTGCATTAACTTTTGAATCGTAACACTTCTAATGTGCCAAGTTGAAAAACTTTTTTCTAAAAGCTTATTAAGGCCCACTTGCGCCAATCTGGGTTAAAGTTAACTCTGAGTTAAACATCATATCATCTCTATCGCTAAAACGCCTCCGTGGTCTAGTGGTACAGAGCGCGGCTCTTGACTCGGAGGTCGTGGGTTCGATTCCCGCGTTGGAAACATATAACATGTTTCCAAGTTTGGTTAGGACAATGCAGGCTGATCACCTGATTGTCTGACAAGTAAGATGATCCATGCGTCGGATGGGCATGTAAAAAGTCGGTCCTGCGCCTGATCTCTCGCCGGTCGTGTCGGTCTGCCGTCCCACTGGGTTATGAGAGCAAAGGAAATAGAGAGTGCTCTTGTGTACTGCGCACACACTTGGGCACTATAAAAAATACTCCTGCGTAGCTGGCCTGGTTTCAATGAAACCGGCCACCGTCACCGAAACCGGTGTGGGAGCTATTATTATTATTATCTCTATCACTGACTTGGTGAGTGACAGATATGACATGATGTTTAACTCAGAGTTAACTTTAACCCAGATCGGTGCAAGTGGGCCTTAGTGACATTGTCTGGATAACTTCAAAGGCATTGTTTAGACGCAGATATATTTATGAGAACTAAGGAAAAATGTATAAATTTCATTTTGATTTACCTTCGTGACTATTTGGGTGATCTTAATGTAATATTTTTACAGAACCATTAGTCTAATACGGGTTTTTTGATATTTCATTTTTTACCAGAATAATTATGAAGTTATATTATAGTCTCACTGCCGCACTCAGAGTGGAACATTAATTACTTAATGTAATTAATTCAAAATTTTAACTTATGCCACATACATTATCATTCTGTCAAACTCTTCATCGAATTGAAGGTTACCTAATAGCTATGTCCACATTGTGCCCTTTCATCTTCAATTTTCATAATCTTTTGACATTTCGAATGTCAAAAGATCATGAAAATTGAAGATGAAAGGGCACAATGTGGACATAACTAATCATAATTCAATGTCTTTGAGTACGGCGGCGTTTAGTATATTTCGTGACATATGACAACTGTTTGACATCAAATTCGACAAAAGACCCTACGGCTACATATACAAGTCAACGCTCATTGTAAAGACAGCAAAAACTAAAATAGGATATTTTGACAAATTTAAGCATCAGTACAGTTATTTTTGATTTTTTAATTTTTTAACAAAACTCTGGAACATAGATGGTGTAACTCAAAGATATAAAATAGATCTCATCATCAGGTCATAGATGTAAATAAAACACTTTAGTCTTTTTGCTAAGGTCTCAAATGCATTTTGACTAAATGCTCGGCAAGTTGTTGCGGCCCTACAAAATATAGATATTAGAGCTTCATTAAATATAATTGTACGATCATAGTTATTAATAATTATTACTAACCTTCATTTACAATGTACCCAAAATTGCTCAATTATTTCCGTGCGGTTTCGCTACGAGCAGGAAAATTTGACTATAATAATAATAATTATTAATTATTTTATCAATATTAACAATTAGTAATATAAGTATTGTGTATAATAATAATGGTTAATTAACATAATAGGTCGGGGAAAAAGTCTTTTCGCATTATAGTATGTATAAGCCATAAAATCTCTTGGGCTATACCAATAGGCTACTTGACCTAATTTTTTTCTTTATGCTAATCGCTTCTTAATCATTCATTTTCACAAAACAAACTAATATTTTAATATTTTACACAGTAGAAACCCATAAAAATGTTGATTGAAAAATATGCCTTTTAAATGGCGCCGAAAACACAGTCCACCATAGTGTGACGTCATATTTTTTGTATTTTAGAGTCTCTATTATTGAAGATTTTTTTATGTGCTAAATGTACGAGTCTTAAAGTGCCCAAAAATTATAAAAGAATTAAATAAGAAATTAGAAATCATTTGTAATATTGAAAACTTTTGGAGAAAAGTTTTGGCCCTTTCATTTCCCGTCTACAGTAAATGGAGATAATATATAAAACTGATGTTTTATATGAATTATTCAAGAAAATATATTTTACAAATCTTTCTAGGCTTATTCTTATTATTAATGTACAAATAAACTTACTTAAAACGAGCGCGATAAATAAAAGAGACGTCACATCCAAATCGGAAGTACCGCAAAAGCGTTTTAGTCAGTACAAATCATATTTTCATAAAATCATATTTTCAAATCGACTTTATTTATCAATCATAAGCTTTTATTTGATGATAAGGGTGAAATATGGTTTTCTAGGCCAAGTTCTACTAGAAATATGCATTTGTTCAATGAAATTGAATATAGGTCAAGTACCGTATTGTATCTGGCTGATTTTGGTATCATTAAAAGTTTGAATTTTATAGAAGACAATTACTATTCCAAATTCAAATTAGGTAAATGTGAGATTTTCATTTGTTTTTCTTACTGTTAAAATGAGTGATTCTAATGAAGAAATTCGATACATTTTAAAATGTTGTTACAAATAATCGGCCAAGTGCGAGTCAGACTCGCGCACGAAGGGTTCCGTACCGGTATAGAGCGAAAGTAGACAAAAAATTGTGTTTTTTGTATGGGAGCCCCCCCTTAAATATTTACTTAATTTTAATTTTATTATTAATTATTAAAGTACAAGTACAATTAAGGATTTTGTGAAAATTTCAAGTGCGTAGCTGTTACCATTATTGATTACGAGCAAAAAAGGTCAAAAAAATGACGTTTCTTGTATGGGAGCCCCCCTTAAAAATAAACTTTATTTTATTTTTAGTATTTGTTGTTATAGCGGCAACAGATATACACAATCTGTGAAAATTTCAGAAGTCTAGCTATAGCGGTTCTTGAGATACAGTCTGGAGACATACAGACAGATGGACAGACGGACAGACGGACAGACGGACAGACGGACAATGGTTTTTGTCGCGTAATTTAATAATCGGCCAAGTGCGAGTCGGAATCGCGCACGAAGGGTTCCGTACCATTATAGAGCAAAATTAGGCCATAAATTGTGTTTTTTGTATGGGAGCCCCTCTTATTTTTTTATTTTATTTTAATATTATTATTAAATATTAAAGAACACATATAACTAAGGATATTGTGAAAAATTCAAGTACCTACATGTTGCCATTTTTGATATAGAGCAAAAAAGGCCAAAAAAATTACATTTGTTGTATGGGAGCCCCCCTTAAATAGTCATTTTATTTTATTTTTAGTATTTGTTGTTATAGCGGCAACAGATATACATAATCTGTGAAAATACCAAATCTCTAGTTATTACCGTTCTTGAGTTACAGCCTGCAGACAGACAGACAGACAGACGGACAGACGGACAGACGGACAGACAACGAAGTCTTAGTAATAGGGTCCCGTTTTTACCCTTTGGGTACGGAACCCTAAAAACCATAAATACATTTCATATAAGCTACATTGGGAAAATTAAAGTGTATACTAGAACCAATAATTTATGTACAAATGACCTTGCAGGATTTTGTATGGACCCCGTCCCCACCCTTCAACAGGCATGGGATATGTCTCGATTTGTTCACTGGGACCCAGAAAAGTCTTAAGCACCTGTGTCAGTTACAAAATCAATTGGGTTTATTTAAAAAACAAACTTCGTCGAAAAAATTGTGTTTATTTTTGAACAAAAAAATCACTTTTTTCTACAAACAAAAAGCTAAGGTTCCGTAGTCAACAAGGAACCCATAAAGTTTCGGTCTGTCCGTCCGTCTCTGTGTCTGTCTGTCTGTCCGCGGTTTTTCTCAGAGACTACAGTGCCTACAAAGCTGTAATTCGGCATGTATGCATATTACCTTAATGTTGCCGACAAAATGGTATATAAAATCTTTAATTTTTTTATAGTACCTCCCATACACATCAAGCGGGTGTGATTTTTTCCGCGTCCGTCCGTCCGTCCGTATGGACTGTGGGGTGTCGTTGGGTATTTTTTTTAATGTTATGAGCAGGTATTCAAAGATCATTTTCCGATTTAGGGATCTATTTGTGAAATATGAAATTTGAAAGTGGAAAAAATCATTAGTCAAGTGTCCCCCCTTCTACTAGCTAAACGGTTAAGATTTTGTGCAAAATTCAAGTACCTACCTGTTGCCATTTTTGATATCTAAGAGCAAAAAAGGCCAAAAAAATCACGTTTGTTGTATGGGAACCCCCCTTAAATATTCATTTTATAAATCATTCATTCATTTTATAAATTCATTTTAAAACTTAAATATTCGTTTTTTTTGTTCAAATCAAAAAAAAATCGGTCGGGTCCATAGTAACTCGCGCCTATCGGCATAAAGTTTCCATAGTACGTCATACAAAATATTTTTTATTTTCAAAAAATAACATGCATGGTTCGATAGTACTACTGTAGGTAAATCGTTCTGCTGCGGGAAAACAACCACTAAAATTTCACGTTGTTTAATAGTAGTACCATGTAGAGGCAGTATTCATTTCAGTGGATGAGATTTATTTCTCAACTATAGCCCGCAACTCCATTTATTGCACAGGAACTGTAAATTTTTCCGGGATAAAAAATTATCATAATATGTCCTTTCCCGGGACTCGAGTATATGTATAGTACCTGTTTCCTCCCTGGATAATGCCGGTAGAGTTATAATTTTTTTCCTGAATATCTATGGCCACCAATACAATGTCCCTATGTTTTCTTTTTTTCATAATTTAGTTATTAAAAAAGATATGAACGTTCAAAAACCCAAAAAAATAATAATTAAGTCAATATTTTGTAATTTATTTTTTTATTTGAGGTCGAATTTCGACCATTAGGCGATATTCTCTAGTAGTGAAGTAAAATCACATACATATTCATCATCATAAAATATAATGTATAAAATTTGTCTTATACACATAAATAAGAAACTAAAAATTTAATAATTATTCAGAACATAATTTTTGAAGGTCACCATATAAATTATACTAATTATTTATTAAAAAAACACATCATAATATCATTTTCTGTCATTTACAAAGTTGGAAATTATTGTAATGAGTATTAAAAATATTAGGGTACATAGAGTATTAAAATATAAGGATGGGTCATAAGAAGTTTTATGAGAAAATGTAGTTTTTTTTTTCAGCACGAATTTATTCTATTTTTTCAGAATGAGACAAAATTATGTAGAGGTTAAGATAAAAAGTGATAATAATCTAATATTGAGCCAAGATTCTAGCACTACACATCAAAATTTGTCTCATATAGCTTGGTAGTTCATACTTATCATGATATACAACTTATACAAGTAGTTAAGTAGACGAATAAATATATCAATATTATTTTGTCCAAAAGATATTAGCATAAAATTATTTTATAAGTGTTCTATACTGTACTCGGCGAAACATGGCGGTAGCGGTCATTGACTCCCTGTCAAAAACTTGACGTCATTTTCTATACAGGGTGCAATTTTAATACTTCCTGCGAAATTCTGATATTATGTCGATCCTTGTTAAAAATAAAAATACACGTAATTGTTATTTGTTAATGATATTGATCACTTGATCATAGACTTGATTGTCTGACAAGTAAGATGATACATGCGTCGGATGGGCATGTAAAAAGTCGGTCCTGCGCCGTGTGCGTCCCCCAGAAAGCCCAATCGAGCTAGGTGTATTTTCAATATATCAGAATTTAGAGCAAAAATGGAGCACCTCTACAGTCAAGTAAATAAATTGGAGCATTAATACGAACGACGCTGCGAGCTAAAAACCGTGGGCTTGCTGGCGTCCTGTCCCGTCAGCACGCCCAAGTTAGATCTCGGGAACCGTTGAGAGTATTATCGTGTATTGTGGTTCAAATTTTCGAGCAAAATTGGAGCACTCTGCTCCCGTGAAATCAACTTCGAAACTAGAATGTGAAAGGAGTTAGACGTGATTAACCGGTGGGCTTGCTGGCGTCCTGTCCCGTCAGCAAGCCCACGCAGATCTCTGAAACGATAATGATTTGGATTATGATTAAAAACTCTACAATAGAGCCCTATTTAGAGCACTCTGCTCCAAAAAAAATATTAATGTAGCTTCAATAGTTCTCGAGTTACAGGCCTTTGAAAACGGGCTTGCTGGCGTCGCGTCCTGTCAGCAAGCCCATTTGGAGCGTGAAAACTACTGAACGGAGAGTCGTCAAAAATATCTCAAATCGTAGCTTAGAATGAGAGAACTATGCTCCAAATAGATCAAAATCCTAGGTTCTACGGTTTTTGCGCTGTCAGCGAAAAACACTTCAGCCGCCAAAATTTGTCGATTTTCACAACCGCGCGACTTTGCCGTTCCGTGCAACAACATTTGCTTGTGCTCCAGCAGCAGCAGCCAGCAGAGTGCTCCAATTTTGCTCGAAAATTTGAACCACAATACACGATAGTACTCTCAACGGTTCCCGAGATCTAGCTTGGGCGTGCTGACGGGACAGGACGCCAGCAAGCCCACGGTTTTTAGCTCGCAGCGTCGTTCGTATTAATGCTCCAATTTATTTACTTGACTGTAGAGGTGCTCCATTTTTGCTCTAAATTCTGATATGTTGAAAATACACCTAGCTCGATTGGGCTTTCTGGGGGGACGCACACTCCTGCGCCTGATCTCTCGCCGGTCGTGTCGGTCTGCCGTCCCACTGGGTTATGAGAGTAAAGGAATAGAGAGTGCTCTTATGTACTGCGCACACACCTGGGCACTATAAAATTACTCCTGCGTAACTGGCCTGATAACAATGAAACCGGCCACCGTCACCGAAACCGGCGTGGGGAGTATTATTAGTAGGGTAAACGTAGAACGTTGTAGCTTTCAGGTTTTTGGTATATTCTATAATTATTCCGAATTCCGATTGATTGCAGCCCTAGTCTAATGCAAATATTATTTTCATACGTGTTCACAGTGTGCACGCTTCACTGCACACGGCTGATGGCATTCGCCTGAAAATCGCCGACCGACGACTACTAATAGAATAACAAATATCTCGGGTGGTCGATAAACTTTATTATAAACGGCCCTAAGAGGATACGCTAGAGCCGTTTTTCTATACAAACGTAATTGTCCCCTGTTTCTTCCCTGGATAATACCGGTAGAGTTATATTTTTTTCCTGAATATCTATGGCCACTATATAGCCACTATTTTCATGTCCCTATGTTTTCTTTTTTTTTCATAATTTATAATTATTAAAAAGATATGAACGTTCAAAAACCCAAAAAAATGGCCAGATTTTCCGCTGTGTTTAAACATCCAGAAAACAAATTTGGCTAGGTTATACAAAAGAAATAAAACATAGGAAAACAGCTCAAGCCTAGCTTTAATTTTTAAATGAAAAAAGTACTTAAATCGCTTAAGTTTTAGAAAAGAAATCAGGGGACAACGAATCGTTGATTTTCGGCAGTTGTCACTATCGCACTCTGCGATATTGCTTGAGGTAAAGGAGACAGCAATAGATATTAAAGTATTTTTTTTATTTCTCTAGCCCTTGGTGTATCCTCTTAAAATTTTCTGTGTTGCTCCCGTTCCTATTTGTTTGAAATATTATAAAGATTCAATTATTTTATTAAACAGTCCAACAGAGTGATTTTGTGCCTTGCAAAAGCAAAGCAACAGGTGAAAATTATCTTCTGACAACAAAAAAAAATATTAGACACTGTTGCATATTATAATTGTTGTTGCAAGATACAAAATCATGCTGCCGGTTTTAACTAAAATACTTGATCTTACTGAACTATAAAAATATAGTAAAAGAAGGTAAAAATTGTTAAAAAGTAACACGAAAAAGCAACCTGATTAACTCTTAGGAAATGGTAATTTTGATAAAACTCCTTTCGTTTTACAAGTGCCTAAAGAAAATAATGCAATAAAAGTAATTAAATCCAATTTCTCAAAGTCTTAAAAGATTTTGTTAACTTACCCCTTGGAGCGTGGCTTATCTAATTACATTACACAATAAGTATCATTTTAAAATGCTTACCGTTACAGCTGAATAATGAAAAATATGAGTCCATAATCCGTATCCTGAGTCCTGACTACTGACTATAATGTCAGTTAAGAGTAATAACTAGTTTAGCTTATGTTTAGTAATTGCAATTATACTGAATAGTATATTTGTAGCTATTATCATTTGTACTATTAACAGACAGACAGACATGACGAATCTAGAAGGGTTCCGTTTTTGCCATTTTGGCTACGGAACCCTAAAAATGGGAAATAATGACTTTGTTTTAAGGATGTTTCTATTCTTGCTTTAACGATTTTGATAAAATATATTCAAATAGTATAGAGCAGATCACAAAAAAGCAGAGGCTGTTGGACGGTAAATAGTATCGTTCTAGAATCTAGAGTAACATCTAGAAGCTTGACTCTTGTAGCTAATAAATCCACTCATGAAAAATGAAACAGAGTGACGCTACAAGGGTGCAGTCCAGGAAATAAATGACTCCTTTGTGCCCGTGTCAGCACTATATTTACGGTACCAGAAGGAAAATAAA
Organism: Plebejus argus; assembly: GCA_905404155.3. NCBI lineage: Eukaryota > Metazoa > Arthropoda > Insecta > Lepidoptera > Lycaenidae > Plebejus > Plebejus argus. The sequence goes on along the minus strand of FR989929.1, from coordinate 8,224,940 downwards.
TTTTTGTACATCAGAAATAACTAAAGTTATACAAAATGTTCCATAACAGCACCCCATTTAGATTTGTAAATGAGCAAAATGAAATAAAAAATTAACACGCAGGCCGCAGCGATTATAATATAGTTAGGTTAGAAATGGGTTAGGACTTAGTACAGGTCAAATCATATGCACATTAAAGCAAATAAAAAACATTTATCAATATAGGTTTGTCCTGAAAGCTGAGAAAACGGAAATATGCGCCGAAACGGTGGTAGGCAACATGTAGTTCAAGGCCGGGGCGAGTGAAACCGCCCCCGCCATGGAGGTAGAAGCCTAGGCCTGTGGGCGGTTGATCGGGGGATCACCGTCCACAATATAGGCCTTGAGGAGAAAGGCTCCCCCGATGCCCGGGGGGCCTCTCGGCGCAGATAGGCGGCGGCAAAGGCTGCTGCAGCCGAAGTGATGCCGGAAGCGGCAAGCGCGGCGGAGGACGCGGTTGAATGTACGATCCCGCTCCTCCGCGTGTAGCGTTGACGAGGGCATGGGGGGGTTTTAGTCGGTAAACCTACGGAGGGAGTCCGACATACCCCTGCCCCTCCCCCGAGGGGGCGGGGGATGCGTAATGCATTTCCCCAAAAGGCAACATGTAGTTCAACGTTTTGAAAACATTTGATTCAAATTCATTCAGAAATAAAACATTTTTTTTCTAACTGTAGTTAAAAAACTTATTTTTATTATTTGTACCATAAATCATAATATGAATATAGTTCCAGTGTTAGTAGAACCCGACCTAGCCTATAATTTATTACCTACGTGTCCCAAATTAGGGACCGTAAGCTTAAAACTAAACAGGAGGTGGTTAATATTTAAAAGCTGACATCAGTCTCAGAGCCGACCTAAATGGCGGATTTACCCGTCGTGATTAGGGATTTCGGACCCCAAACGGAATGCATACCAAGCTCGGCCTAGCCTTTCATTAATTTTAACTATCTTATTAGGCTGTATTTTTTTATTTAAGGCCAATTGTAATAAATCATTAGCTATATAACTTAATGTCAACATTACCTTTAGTACTAGATCTGCAACTTCGCTTTGGATAAGCGTCGCGTCTCCAAGTATCACGCATTGCATCAAAATCAGTTCAGCGGCTTATGCATGAAGAGATAATAGACGACAGATGGACAGTCAGATAAACATACAGAAATACAACTTCCATGTTAATTCTTTTTGACATTACACTTTCTTATTTGCATGTTACATTTATCAACACTTGTCAATATACCTTTCTTGAATTATTTCACATAACTTGTCGGTAAGGTATTGATTTTTTGCTATCAATCGATGCAGGATGTTTTATTCTACTATATATTTCGAATTTAGCTCGAAATCTTTCAATTTATAAATGTTATAATAATATACATCCTTAAACACTAACATCTTGTATAATACGAGCTTTTGCCCGCGGCTTCGCTCGCGTTAAGAAGTATTATTATATACAAACTTTCATCCCCTATTTCAACCCCTTGGGGTGAGAATTTATCAAAATCCTTTCTTAGCCGATGCCTACGTCATAACATCTACCAGCATGCCAAATTTCAGCCCGATCCGTCCAGTGGTTTGGGCTGTGCGTTGATAGATCACCATGTCAGTCAGTCACCTTTGAGTTTTAATATATATAGATTATATGACTTTTAGTCAAGACGTTAAACGTTACTGTCAACCTTTTGACGAGTTGTCCTTTAGTCATTCAATCGAATTTCAAATTAAACCAGACGACTGCGACAATAATTATAAATCGATTTACGTATTTTCAACCCGTGCTCAATTTGTTTCCTGCTTAATCAATATAAATTTTCGAATTTTTTATTAAAAAATTCACGAGGTCCAGTAAAGAGCGTCGGTAATAGACAATTTTCAGGGACTAAGACACTATTACGTGCAATATAATTAACAAGCCGTGCAATATAATTAACACAAAATTCTTTAGCCGCGGTAACAAACGGGAAGTCTGATGGTGAAATTAAAAATACTTCCACAGAATATTCCGTTCAAAAACTATTAAAAGATTTTACTCTTGCTTTAAACATTATGAACTGACAACGAATAAAGAAATGAATAAACGAAGACCGTATGTAACAGAATTCAAACGAGCAAATTATTACGTTCTAGTCCTGTTATCAATTCAGCAGCAGCTCCCCAATTACAGAAAAATCAAATTGTCGAACAACAGTAATTGGAGCATCTAATTCCGTATTGACAGAATTTTACACTTCACCTGTAAAGATATCTTGGCGAGTTCAACTTTCATTGCTTGTTATCACGGGTCAATTGTTGTTGAACGATTACGGAAGTGACGGAAACTTAACACTCAGTACAATGAACACTTAATCCACCGATTAAGCTGAGTGTAAGTTTTTGTCACTTCTTTATTCTTGATGTGCGTAAAAAATTTAAACGATGACGATGGATTTATGACTTACTAGCTGTTGCCCGCGACTTCGTTCGCGTCACAAGTTCACAGCGAAGATGAAACATTAATTTCTCTATCTTTTTTTACCTTGTATACTGATTCTTCGGTCCTATTAGTCACAATATGATGGTAAATAGCCTAAAGCCTTTCTCGGTAAATGGACTACCCAACAATTTTTTTTTCAATTCAAACTAGAACGAGATTAAGGGGTTCAAACAATCAAACTCTTCAGCTTATACTACTACTAATGTTTTACACAAAACATAGATTTTAGGGTGTGTAATGTGTCCCATGTACCATTGAGGAAATTGATTCCTAGGCAGTTGATGGACCTATAGACCTACGTCATTTGGTCGGCTTATGTCAATTCAATGTTAGATGTGATCGGTCTGATGGGTTTGACCTAACGCGACCAAATTACTCAGGTCCACCATCTGCCTAGGAATCAACTTCTTTGATATTACATAGAGTTTACTGTAAAAGTAAACTCTATGTACTATGTATTTACTGTAAAAGTAAACTCCATGCACGCTGAAAAATGCATGTCTCTAAAAAAAATGGCTCCCTAAAAAATGCATTTACAGCGCTAAAAATGCATTTTTTTTAGATTTGTGTAGGCAAGCCCTATTCGTCATGAATTTGCTCGTACAAAAGTTTAAAAATTTACTTTTTAAGCGCTTTTACATTGAACTCTATACAGGGGACTCATAAGTACATAGCCTAATCTAAAGTATTATCATTTTATTTTGTTACATCCTGTATATTACTAAGTTTAGTGTAGATGACGTAGCTAGGTCTGCATAATCCTATTGTTCTTACTCAATTCATTACAACAATACAAGCAGTTACTAAGGATGATGTAAATATTGATACAATATACCTGGTTATATTGTACGTAGTGCCAGTGTACCTGACATAAACAGGGTTGTGGTTTCATATTATACACCTAATAATATATTATGGCGAATGCGACTGCGAATGATGGTCGTCGAGTGTAATGTTCCAAATTCATATTTAATATCCTCCCTCGAATTACAACGTGCAATTTGTTGTGTAGTATTTTTGCGGGAATTTAACTTAATATGTTATTGCGTATCCTCATTCAATATTCGTATCTGTAGCTTTATGAATTAACTAGATGTCTCTCAAACATTGTTTTGCCATAGTATAAAGTATTTTCGATTTCGCCCCTATTATTTTATTAAGTGACTAAATAAGTATGGCACCATGTCAACGTCCATCGCTATCCCGTGACCCGTCGCACAAAAAAATTGTTGACATAACGCCGTTATAGGTAGTTAAAGCTGGTGCAACCCACTCTTAGATTGATTGTAGAAATGATTAGATGACTACAAACTAAAAAGTCGCCAATAAAAGAAATTAATTCAAAAATCAAAAAAACTCGACTGCAAAACAATTTTAACTAAAAAGACCCAAACAAGACCTAATTCTGCCGGAGGCGTCTAATCCATGTTTTAATTGATACGATTCTTGCTTACGAGTTTCATACCAAGATAAATAGAAGGCTACATAGAAAAATGCAGAAGAAGAAAGTGGATTATAAAATGCAGATTAATGAATTCATGGGACAAAGTAAAATATTATAAAATATAAAAGCTTAGTAGTGTGTACTTACCGAAATTACTTTTCGTAGATCATAGCGCAGTTATTTAAACTACGAGTAAAGTCGTTACAAAACATTTACAACAAAACAATTTCATTTAAACGATCTACTTAGTTCAGTCTATTCTGATATAACAATGATGGAAAAGTGTTGCTACATTATTGTTGACTGTACTGCAACATGACAAAACTACTAAACAAATTTTGATGAAACTTGCAGTATTCCCTAAGTTAAATAATGCCAAATACAACAAAAAAAAAAGAATTACTCAAATCGGACTTGTAGTTCCGGAGATATGCGAACACAAACATAAAAACATACATACATACATACATACCTACATACATACATACACTTTGAAATTTGGCACATTTGTTCAGACGCTAATATAGACTAACACAATATACGAAAATTGGGCAGTTTTGGAAATATTACATACATACGGGTCAAATTGATAACCTCCTTTTTTGAAGTCAGTTAAATAGCCAAACTGCTGCCCAAGGTGTTGCCCGAGGTGTGCAATGTGCATGGCTTTTCCAATATTGACTGGCTCATTTATTCATGAGTCATGACTCATGAGTCATTATGTATCGCGACGCCTCGTGATATTACAATGTGACTGACAATGTGATTCCCAAAATGATAACGCGCATTGTTTTCGAAATTTTTCGGCAATGGTCGTATTTCCCAAGCGACGGTAGACGATATTGCATTTTCTAATTGCATTGCGTTTAAGATACATGTATAGTCAAAGTACGTCGTGATATTCCTTTAGCTTTTGTAACACGGTCATTATTCACGGTAATTCACGGTCATTCATGCGCATTATTAATTTGGGAGTACTGTACAAATCTGACAATTAATTATATTATGTCAAATCCCATACATTTTTAGACTTCAGTTGTACCCAAAGAGTAAAAACTGGACCCTATTACTGAGACTTCGATGTATGTCTGTCTCCAGGCTGTATCTCAAGAACCACTATGATAGTTAGACTCCTAAAAGTTTTACAGATTGTATATTTTTGTTGCCGCTATCACGACAATAATTTATACTAAAAACAAACAATATACATATCCAACATAACACAACGAATGTGATTTTATCTCTGGCAAGAGCTAGACTCTTGGAATATTCACAAAATTCTCAATTATATTTGTACTTCAATTATTAACTAGATGACGCCCGCAGCTCCGTTGCGCCGAAATTCGTTTATCGTGCGGGAACCGTTAATTTTTTTGGGATAAAAAGTATCCTACGTCCTTGCCTAGGACTCAAAATATCTTCATACCAAAAATTTCAGCCAAATCGGTTCAGTGGTTTGGGCGTGAAGAGGTAACTGACAGACGGATAGACGGACAGACAGACACACTTTCGTATTTATAATATTAAGTATAAATTAATATTCAACGGGTTTCACATACATAAAACATCATTTTTGCATATTTTCGAGTTTCGGTACGGAACCCGTCGTGCACGAGTTCAACTCGTAGTTGGCCGATTTTATTCATTTGTAACTTCGATGAATGTTGACTGCCTTATGTTGGCTTCTCACGGCGCGTAATATCACGAGCCGCGCCGCGCCAGCTCGAGCCACGCGTCGTGAAGGAGGCTCGAGGTGGCGCGGGCTGGCTCGAGCAGGTGCAGAGCAGAGCAGATCCGATTGAAGTCGGTAACTTCAAGGCGCGGCTCGGCGCGTCTCGAACGGCTCGTGGTACTACGCACCATGAGAACGGATAGCGCGGACTCTCCTGTTGGCTCGTGCTCGCTCGTACAAATCGGCTCGGCGCGGCGCGGCTCGTGATATTTCACGCCGTGAGAAGCCTGCATTATAAATTCATTCTCATTGTTGCAGCAGCCGGGACCCCTAAGCGAATAATATCAATCCTGGGTTTATTTGAGCTGTCAGTGGGTGACGTGCCCCGCGTGGATGGCATGTCGGAGCTGGCGGCCGCGAGGCTCGCCGTCAGCCACGTCAACACCAATCACCTGCTGCCGGGCTACGAGCTTACACTCATCACTAACGACACCAAGGTGAGCTCTTTCATACACACTAGTAGACGTTCCGCGTAGTTTCGTCTGCGTAAACAAGGAATTCCGCGAAAACCCCATATGTCCATCATGGGTCTATTCGCGAACTCGGAATTGCGGGGAATAGTTCATATTAAAGCACTCTATTATTTGGCTACAGGCTCATTTAGAGAAATTTTAAAGCTACCGCATTAATTATAGTCATTACTCAGTACCCACGGACCTCATCACAACCCTAGTTAAAAAGCACGTTTCTATTCGAATTTCGAAATTATATAAAATCTAGAACCTTACCATTGTCTAGCTCTTATATATGTCTAGAGAGAATATAATTACAAATAAATGAGCTAGATAAAGGCTATTAACCAGCTCATTTAGTTTTACGGAAGGTCGTTAAGAAAGCAATCACAAATAATTATTGAACAGTCCATTTAGTAATTAAAATTAAAAGCAAGTAAACGTATTATAAGGTTTAAACACTTACGGGTTTTGTCGCGGGGCACTTTTGTTAATCCCGTGGTTTCGGCTGCTTTCCAGCGGCGGCAGGCGTCCAATTCTTTGAAGTTCTTCAACTACCCGATTAAGATTCATCAATTTTTGTTTGCGTTCCGATCTACGCAGAACGAACTCACAGTGTCTTGAAGCTGAGGTGTCCTAGATTTGTGCTCTAGATTATTAATCACTGGATCCTTTTGGTTTGCCCTATATAAGAGAGACCACAATCACAGTAGTTTGTAGATTCCTGCATCTTGAAGGGGTAAGTTACATATCACTGATGGTAAACATTGGCTGATCTTTTTGAGTATGTTTTTATTGAAACTTTCCTTGGAATATGGCTAACTTTATCAGTGACTCCCTTAATAAATGGTAACACTGCAGATAATCTCTCCACTGTTGCTGGCTTTACTCGGTTGCTGCTCTATTTCTGTGGTACCCGAAGCTTATCGTCACGTAGAACTTGTGCAACATGATGAAGCTCGGTATCCAAAAACTGTTCATCGCAGATTCCTCGCGCTCTTTGAAATAACGAATTGCCAACAGTATACTGTGCTAGGTGATGATGGGAATCACCATTTAAATATATTATGTTTGTGTGTGTAGGTTTGCGATACACTGTAGGACCCATAGTGCCAATATCAGGATTACTAACACGTCTAAGAAGGCTAAAGAATTATCTTTCTCCAACTCCATTGTGAACTGTATTTTGGAGTTCAGCCGCGGTTGCCCAGTATAGTGCGATAATATACTACTATTTAAAAAAAAAATTTGGTGTGTTCTGCAACTAATGTACTAAAAATACTTTATTATAGCAGTTTTCATTAATTTTATGGTATGTAGATTGTGTAGCCGGCAAAACTGTTTAATTTATTTTAATTTTTTTTTCAACTAATATTCTTTTTCAGTGCGACCCCGGCGTGGGTCTGGACAGGTTCTTCCACGCGCTGTACTCGCGGCGTGAGTCACGGCTGGTGATGCTGCTGGGCACCGCATGCTCCGAGGTCACGGAGAGCATCGCCAAAGTGGTACCATACTGGAATATTGTGCAGGTTAGTAGAGACTGATCAATTTCTGCAATATTACATACTAGATGAAACCCGAAACACCGTTGCACCAAAATCCATTTATCCCGCGAGAATCGGTCATTTTTCCGGGATAAAAAGTACTATCCTATATATGCCCTTTCTCTGGACTCAAAGTATTTCCATACCAATTTTCAGCTAAATCGGTTCAGTAGTTTGGTTGTGAAGAGGTAACAGACAGACAGACAGACGGACGGATGGACAGACAGACACATTTCCGCATTTATAACATTAGTATGGATTTTTAATCGCTGAAGCAAGCGGCATAAATACTTTCATCGATTCCACAAGTCCAGAACATTCGTAGACATAGTTATAATATATATTGTATGTGGAAGCTTAGGATTAACGTCACAAGCCGATAACGGTGACGTCAGAACTAATGTACAGAGTATTAGGTCACAGGTAGTTAGAGTTTAAGAAGCTTAGAAGCCGGGTAAGGATAATGTACTACAGTACACTACTTCTAACGCCTCTACCGTTAGTGGAAGACAAACTTGTTAACTTAGTACTGATAAAAATATATAAAATATATACGTAGATGTGCGAGGTCTTTTGTCATTGTCTGGCATATTCAAACAACAATAAAGACAGCCAATCTTGAGTATTTGCTGTACGTAAATATTTTATTAGATAATATGGTAGTTTATATCATACCATTATAGAAATACACTTTTCAATCAATGATCTTTTCAATTCAATCAATCATAATAACTTATGTCTTAGCTTGTCTTTTTCACAAGCCAACGAAAGAAATGGTTTCTAGTTTATGTGAGCTAGATATCATTTGTTTGTCCTCGTGTGAAGTTGGGTTAATGGGCATATAATTATCTCTATCCCGCGACCCGACTTTATCAAGAATCTTCAGTGGTATCACAAAATCCCAGTATCTTTAAATACCTGCCCGCATTGAATTGCAAATAAGCCAAAGCTATTAAGGCCCTCTCCCTACGGATATGCCGTAATTTACCGTATTTAGAGCCTTATAAACTCATAATTTGGAAGCTACAAAGTTATAATAAAAATACAGCACTAATCTTCAGTATATCAACATTCCTTTCCCCGTTATTAATTTCCTATTTCTGTTTATTACACTCATGATATTAGCTTCCAAAGTAATAACAATTTATTAAAAATAAACCACACTTTTTTATATTTAAAAATTACAAATTTTAAACACACGACAATAGATAGACAGTTTTATTAACTACATATTCCCCGTTAGAATTTTTTTATATCAATTTTGAACTAAGATTATAAAAAGTAAACGATTTTTTTGCGATCTCGGCCACACGTCAAATGTATGGTCGAGATCGTTTGCTCGGGGGATGGCCTTAAGAGAGCTCTCTTTTTATTTACGACCAGAAATTGAACACTACACTAAAGAAAATACAACAAATATTTTCAATGCCTTAGAAATAATAATATTATTTATCTTATTTTTATTTTTTCAGCGCCTGTGAACTATGAGTATGTGAATCATAATTATATTTATTACTATGATAAAATGTATAAAAATAAGTTGATATAAAACATTAATATTTATAAAACTATTTATTACATCATAATATTTTACCTTATATTGCTTTAGCATGCGCCTATTCTTCATTCTCATCATCACCCTAAGGTTGACTGGTAGAGAATACCACTAGGCATTAAGCCCGCCTATGTAAATATTTGCATGAAATGTTTAAATAAAATAAAAATGTAGTTGGTCCCACCAAATCAAAAATATATTTCATGAAATTAGATTCAATAATCTGTTTCACTTCCGAACAGTTTAAAAACTAAACTCATTTAGAATTATTCTACACGATGAGTGATGTACTGATGTACGGTCCTGCGGTTCGGGAACTAGCCCGGTGAAAACGGAAACAATAACTTTCCTCATAATATTATGTTTGCATACAGTAATGACTAATGACTACACCATTCATATAGAAACAAAGAAAAAAAAAAGCGGCCAAGTGCGAGTTGGACTCGCCCATGGAGGGTTCCGCAGCAGCAATAAGGTTTATTTTTATGAAATTAAAATATTTTTGATTTATTTTTATATTTCAGTCGATTTAATGAAATTTAGATTAAGGTTTACTATTTATGACGTATAAAAAAACTACTGGCTAGATCTCGTTCAAACCAATTTTCGTTGGTAGTTTTTATAGTAATCTACATCATATATTTTTTTTAGAATTATCATGCCTCTACTTTAGAAATTAGAGGGGGGGGGACACACATTTTTCCACTTTGGAAGAGTCTCTCTCGCAAACTATTCAGGTTAGAAAAAAATGATATGAGAAACCTCAATATGATTTTTGGAGACCTATCCATAGATACCCCACACGCATAGGTTAGATGAAAAAAAAAATTTTTGTTTCAGTTGTACCTATGGGGACCCCTAAAATTTTTAATATTTTTTCCATTTTTGCATCAAAATCTTAATGCAGTTTACAGACTACATCTGCTTACCAAGTTTCAATAGTATAGCTCTAGTAGTTTCGGAGAAAAGTGGCTGTGACAGACAGACAGACAGACAGACATGACGAATCTATAAGGGTTCCTTTTTTGCCATTTTGGCTACGGAACCCTAAAAATGTTACGTTGTGTCGCACCGACATGATAAATTTCTCTGTCCCTCCAATCCCATTCTTAGAAACGGTTGACTGGTCGACGAACAACGAGTACAAAGAAATATATGAGAATTCGTTTAAAATACATCAGACGACTCAGGACGTCGCTACGCTACATGTAGGGTAATTTCCAAAGGTGACATCGCGAAGAATTCTTATCTCGTATTTATGTAACTGATTGTACTGTTGGTTCTTGGTGGAAATTCATGTTGAACACTATGAAACACAATTTTCGTGCACTTTTTCCACTATATTTAAGAAATTATAATAATTTTAACAAATTACACGACCGGTTTCGAATTAAATCATCATCAGGTGTAAGTTTAACGTTGGTAGTTTTAAATAATTAAATACAATCAAAACAAACATTAGGGTTGTCAGCATCATGGTATTTTTTATATTTTGGTAGAATTTTTCTTCCAAATGACTATTTTCTAATGATGTTAAAACTAATATTTAGTTGGAAAATTAATATCTCGGATTCATATGTCACGGCGAAAATATACAACGTTAAATCGGACGAAAAAAGTAGCTGAAAAGATCACAGTGTTTTCTGCTTAAGGAATTCTATCTCTGTCTGTTAAGGCTTTTGCTCAAGTAAACACAAGATCTGTTTGAGCAGTGAACCAAATTTTGAAGGTAAATAGGTGCCCTTTGACTTATGTTTGTATTTCTAATTTGTAATTTTATCTTGGTTTATTAAGTACTAGAGATCGCCCAATGGTCGAAATTCGACCTTAGTTTCAATGACATTAGGACTACTATGTTTAACCTTTCAAGCCCTAAGCGGTCGCATGCGACCGCCGCGATAACAGAAGAAGAACACTAGATTTCCAAGAATCTGTGATCGAGGGACTCGTCTCTGGGACTCAGCTGATCGTGTAAGCATTGACTATTAGTATCTAAGATTCAATAAAAAAAAACTATAATCCACAATTATTATGCTCTTATATTTATGGTTGAAGTCAACAGACTTCACCCATAAATATAAGAGCATGTCTTAGCGTGGTTAAATACGTGTATTTTTATTTTTAACAAGGATGATGATATCAAAATTTTGCAGGAAGGTTTCATTGCACCCTGTATTTTCATAACATAAAGCTTTTTTCCAGTAAATTAACAATACTTAAATAAAACAGTAAATGAATTTCTTTACGTAATATAAAAAGTTTGCTATTAGTTAAAACGTTTTAGTATCAAAGTAAGACACACGTATTTTATGACGTACTTTCGATCGTTAAATTATCACAACTCTTTCCACATCACTTTCATCTCTATTCAGAATTGTTTGAAAGAATATCGAATACAAATTCCATCGCTGGAGGCTTTGGATCAAGCGAGCTGGGAATAGAATTCCCGAACGTACCTAAAATAAAATCCACGCACTGAAATCTATACGCCTTCGTGCTTGTTAGCGTAATGGAATGTGTTCATATTTTGTTTTCATCCATTTTTAATCAGTTTTGTGTTTTTACATATTATAGAGTAGTTAAGAGAAAAAGCTTATTCAGCATGTAATAATTATCGAACAACGAAATAAAAATAAATAAAAATTAAAACTATAATAGTACTTTTAAAAAATATTACTTCTGTAGATCGTTCAGAAGATATTGAAGATATTGACACAAACTCCATACATTTTCTATCAAAGTCTTCAATAAATTAAAGTTAAGTTAAAAACTTTAATTTATTGAAGAGTTTCCCGGAAAAATGTACGCTGTACGAATAATTTTTGTATACAATTCGATAAGTTATTCAATTTATAACGTTTTTCTTATGAAACCACTTTCATAAATGCACTGCAATATTTAACATAGCTATCGAACAAACTAGCTAGGCGTGACGTCATAGTTAGCTGACATTAATAATTTGTATATGGAGCGTTTTGGGAAGGTCTATTTCATGTGATTTTTGAATTGTGATATCTTGGAGAGTTTTTAAGCTATTGGAGTAATTTTTCCACCGATATTTCTATTTTTGAACACTTACCAACAAGAAAAAAAAATTTCGTTATGCCTATAATTCCGTTGTGTGAAAATTGTGTGATTACTCACGCAAGAACCGTACATTTTTCCACAGCAAAAACTATCCTATGTCCCCTGTTGCCCTGCCTCAGCCGGCGCGTAGACCCTACGTAGCCCCGATGACGTAGCCGGCGCGTAGATCCGACGCAGAGCCGTTGTAGCCCTGCCTCAGCCGGCGCATAAACCCGACGTAGCCGGCGCGTAGATCCGACGCAGAGCCGTTGTAGCCCTGCCTCAGCCGGCGCGGCGCGTAGAACTGACCTAACCCTGACGTAGCCGGCGCGTAGATCCGACGTAGAGCCATTATAGCACTGCCTCAGCCGGCGCGTAGACCCGACGTAGCCCCGACGTAGCCGGCGCGTAGATCCGACGTAGAGCCGTTGTAGCCCTGCCTCAGCCGGCGCGTAGAACTGACGTAGCCGGCGCGTAGATCCGACGTAGAGCCGTTGTAGCCCTGCTTCAGCCAGCGCGTAGATCCGACGTAGCCCCGACGTAGCCGGCGCGTAGACCCGACGTAGAGCCGTTGTAGCCCTGCCTCAGCCGGCGCGTAGACCCGACGTAGCCCCGACGTAGCCGGCGCGTAGATCCGACGTAGAGCCGTTGTAGCCCTGCCTCAGCCGGCGCGTAGAACTGACGTAGCCGGCGCGTAGATCCGACGTAGAGCCGTTGTAGCCCTGCCTCAGCCGGCGCGTAGACCCGACGTAGCCCCGACGTAGAGCCGTTGTAGCCCTACCTCAGCCGGCGCGTAGAACTGACGTAGCCGGCGCGTAGATCCGACGTAGAGCCGTTGTAGCCCTGCTTCAGCCAGCGCGTAGATCCGACGTAGCCCCGACGTAGCCGGCGCGTAGATCCGACGTAGAGCCGTTGTAGCCCTGCCTCAGCCGGCGCGTAGACCCGACGTAGCCCCGACGTAGACGGCGCGTAGATCCGACGTAGAGCCGTTGTAGCCCTGCCTCAGCCGGCGCGTAGACCCGACGTAGCCCTAAGTCCCGACGTAGCCGGCGCGTAGATCCGGCGTAGAGCCGTCGTTGCCCTACCTCAGCCGGCGCGTAGACCCGATGTAGCCCCAACGTAGTTATTGCACAAAAATAGCCTATGATTCTCCACGTGGTCTATTTCTTATCTGTGCCAAATAACAGAAAGATTACTCCAGTAGTTCGTGAGATGAGCCCTTTCAAATAATTTACCCCGTTTTTTCTACATTTTTCGTCTATTTCTTCGCTCCTATTAGTCTTAGCGTGATGAAATAAAGCCTATAACCAGGACGGTTATAGGCTTTATTTCATCACCGTCCTCGATAAATGAGCTATCCAACACTAGTCAATGTCTCTATGTGTCTGTTAGATCAACATAGATTGAACTGTGTAACTTTTCAGGTTTCTTTCGGCTCTACTTCCCCGGCGCTGAGCGATCGGTCAGAGTTCCCGCTGTTCTGCCGAACGGTCGCCCCCGATTCTTCACATAACACTGCCAGGATTGCTTTTATCAGGTTAGGTCTATATAGTAATACATCTTAACGCGAGCGAAGCTGCGGGAAAAAGCTAGTTAATTATAAAAATATTTACGTGCAAGTAGGCTTTATACAGTTATACAAGACTGTCTTGTCTTTGTATCGCACTGAATAGTTAGATGACAAACAAAGCCAGCCTACCTTGAACATACGTTGCGCAAATATACAGTGTGAAATTTTAATGGTTGTTTTCCCGCAGTAAAATGATTCTATCTTAGTAGTACAATAGATTAGTAAAGTTTTTTTTGTTCAAGTCAAAAAAAAATCGGTCGGGTCCATAGCCGCTCGCGCCTATCGGCATAAAGATTCCATAGTACGTCATACAAAATATTTTTTATTTTCAAAAAATAACATGCATGGTTCGTTAGTAAAAGTAAAACAACCACAAAAATTTCACGTTGTATTTCTTAGTAAGAGGCTATAATTTATAGATAACCATTAGTTTTATATTTTTGTAAAATTTTAAAAATATATCTATAAATTAATAATTATACGTAGATTACTCACTCGTTGAAAGTACTCCATACGTACCGTTTCGAACATAAAATAATCAATAATTTATAAACAATCTAACAGGCAATTCGGTTGGGACACAGTGACGGCGTTCTCCCAGAACGAGGAGGTGTACTCCCTGGGGGTGAACGAGCTAGTGACACAGCTCGAGACCGCAAACATCACCTGCGCAGCGTCCATCACCTTCGCCGAGACTGACTTCAAGGAGCAGCTGCTACAGCTTAAAGTAAGCTTAGCACAATTTGCCAAAGCGTTCCCTAACTTCGGTGGAAGTCCGGTCCCTTCTGAAGTAGACCGGCCGGTCGTGGAGGGAGTCCTGTATTTGTTAAATCCAGGACATTCCTCCGTATACGGCTGAAGGAGAACCGCAGGTGGTTTTAGTGGATAAGCCCTTTGCTGGCAGTCCCACATACCCCCAGGGTGCTTCAAGCTTAACACAATAATCAGGGCGAGCGAACCCTAGTATAGGCCTGTTTCACCACTTCCTAATCAGTGCTGGATAGGCTATCCACTACTTAACTTGACAGACAGAGTACGGAGAACCTGTCAAAAAATTTGTGGATAGCCTATCGGGCACTTTGTCAGGAAGTGGTGAAACAGGCCCTTAACCTTGTAGTAAAAACAAAGCTAATATATTTACAAAGCATTGGAGACTTGGACAAAACTAATATCTGTACAAATCATCGGAGGGTTGGACGAGGAATCAGAAGGAATCAGAATTCAGATAAATACTTTTTAAGCCTAACACCTTATCGAAGAGACCAAGTCGAGTACCGAGTGTATTATGTTCATACACCATCTTAATCATTCTTACTCCACCAGTCTATTTAAGATGGACATTAGACACATCTGGACTACATCAGCTCTAGCTAAGATTTTTAGGCTTAAGGTGACGCCTTGATAATTTGGCTGTAACGATGTCCATTTTTCTCAGCAATGACTAAAGCTAAGAAATTAAAGTTCACTGTCAGTATTCATCATGTCTTTGTCTTTGAATTACCCATAGCATAACACGATTGGTCAACTTTTATAACACAGAATAATCAATCAAAAAGACCTCTGTAAAAAAAGGGATTCCTATTTTGCCAACAGAGGAGAGTGATATAAGCTTCCAAAATTTGTACATAAATTGGTTCTAGTATACACTTTAATTTGTCCATAGCTTATAATTATGAAATGTATTTATGGTTTTTAAATTACGCGACAAAAACCATTTTGTCGCTACGCCCTTTCAATTTTTTGCTGTTCCATTGCTTGTTTTCTATGAGAGGCCGGGTCAGCCTCGCATAGAAAACAAGCAATCTCAAACACATCCAACACGGTTTTTTACTTTAACATGGCGTCACCTTAAGCAGCAGTCTTATACATATTTACATCATCACTTCTTAGTGATACATTTTTGATGAAGCGTACAGAATTTCTTATTCGGGTAATTAGGCGTAAAAGGGACGACACTGCAAGTCGCAACCGTTCAAAGTTATTTTACCTCTGACTTGAGCTTAACCCTAAAGGAATAAAGAACATTTTCATTGAAACTTCATAGCTCGGGTCGGACTAGCTCGTTTAAATCATGAATGGTGAAAACAGGTCACGTAAACGTGTCGTGAACGCTACGGATAATGCCCTGTTCGCGTTTTGTGAATCGCAAGATTTGCTTACTGTACTGGTTGTACAGAGATTATCTGTGTTTGGCTGTGCAAAATGAAAATTTTACATCTGCAAACAGAAATACTTTCATAATTGCACAGTTAATTATTATGTATGCGTAGTCAAAAATGTGAGATGAGGCAGTGTTATTATAAAGATCCATGCTACATCTCATGGTTTCGTTTATATACTTAGTAGTAGTTTGATTTGCTATAGAAATTGCGAAATGAATAAATTTTATACTTTTATTATTTTGATTTAAGTACATAATATCCCCAGAAGTACTTATAGAACATAATATTCATTATTCTTGCTTTTACTCAGTCTAGACACCAAGGAATCCTGCACAGAATTTCCCGTAAAAGAGTAATTGTAGACCATAGAGCTATTAATATACAAGAATTACGGCTGCACACAAAGACAGTCAATGATATTATTTAACTTTAATTAAATGGAAAGTTTGACCAAAAACGTATTTCGTATGAGTAATTTGTTTGACAGAATTGTAATGAAGCTTATGTCGAAGTGTTCATTAAATTAAAATTAAGCAAAGTCTCTGAGTTTCGTTGTTATGTAGCTAATAGAGATTTACTTAAGTTCCTTACATGGTACAATTTTAATTATCTTTTGTTTTACTTATAAATTATAATCGACATAAAATTGTTAAGCGGTTAGCCGTGTGAATAACAGAGTAGACTATAATGGAGAAAGTTTTCTGCCTGCCCCAATGTTCCTCATTACTAATGAACGGAAATCAACACACTCTTAAAGTTTAAACGAACAACAAAACTTGTACAATATCATCATGATCTCTTAGCGAAATAATTCGTAAATAAATGGAGGAAAGGATCGATGTAGACGATAAAGTAACGTTTTTTTTACTACGGCTGACCCTGAAGTAGATATTATAAATAGATCAAATAAGCCAAATCGCAATCATTTTATTTATTATTGGCATTTTAGATTTTTGTTTGAATATACTGGGTAAGCCAAGAATAATATTTTCTGTTGTATGAACTATAAAATTAGTCCTAGTAATATAGAGTTTTTCGTATTTCACAATGAGGATGGCTCGTCGTTGACATAGGTACACTTACTGCCTCTCTTAGATATTATAGAACTCATTCTAAAAGGTAAAATTTTATAGGATAAAATTTGCCAACCTCCTTTTCATTTAATCATTAGTACTTACTTTAAATCAAAGAAAGAATCACAAACACTTTAATAGGTATAACAGATTGAATTTAATATGAGCAAAAACATTTTCATGCAGAACCTGGATACACGGATCATAATAGGAAGCTTCTCTCAAGATATGCTGCCAAAAATATTTTGTGAGGTGAGTCGAATAAGTGGAGTGTCTGGGATGGAGCAAAATATTTAGTATCTCATGAGTGGTACGTAAAATGTTCTCTGAGACGTTTGCCTTCACTTTTTTGTAGGCAACCCTTAATATTTCTTTATACCGTACCGTAATCATTCATTTCGTAAAAGTAATTTGTTTGCTTGTATGACGAATATTACAAATATTATAGAGGATACGAATGGCTTATACTAAAAATAAATTAGACGCAGGTCCAACGTATGCCTGTCTAGTGTCTATGTATAGGTCTACCAGAATCTGATGGCAATTTTTGACAGCATTTTTTTAAATATCCTTGATCATTAGATTAATTTTTACATTTGCATGTTTAACACACAGAATCAGCCGCTATTTAGAAAAAAAAAAAGGATCAAATTGTTTTATTCCAACTACCCCGGTATTGCTAGCGTCAATTTAATTTCTCACTTTTTGCCGTCAGATTCTGGAAGACCTATATCATCTTTTATGTCAGTCTGAGCTGCCTGTTTTGTTCGGACAAAGGAATTCGAAAGCCCAATCTAAAAAAACTCTGGACTAGTACTTTCAAGTTTCAGCATAGTCTATCAAAGAAGCATTTTCTTCTACAGACAACGATATCAATACTAGAATGAGAAGACTAGACAATGTGACAGATGGATAAGATAAATCTGTCATTATGTATCTAAATCTGTCAGTATTTTTTCTAATTTCTGCTGTAGTCGTATTAAGCCTATGCTCTGTGGGCGTTAAATAATAATGACAAGTACCTATTATCATAATAATTATAATATTGTCTTTGTAACCGAGTTTCGGCGTCCTTATTCGATAGAGATGGATTGTGCCATTAATCATATTTATAGACGTAGTTAATATTTATTGGGAAAACCGACGTCGAAGGATATAAAAATATTATTGTATCGTTAATGTAATGCTCAACCATAATCTTTCCGCTCTTGTTGTACATTATATTTATTACATAAACATGGGTATTTCATATTAGTTGACACGTTAATGTCGACCACAAGTAGAGTCATAAAATTTCATACATTCATTCATTTCATTAAGACGACTTTTTGTGACTATAATAGTCTTTTTAACCCAACTTTACTTACCTTTTTTTATTAATTCTTTATTTCGGGTATATACCCAAGGAATACAACAACAATACAACAATATAATCCCGGTGGTAGGCAACGTAGACTTCTGACGTTCAAAAAGTGTATTCAATATTCATGATACCTATTTTGAATAAAAAGATATTTCATTTCATTTCGAATAAAAACGGCTATTACCAAGACTCTACTGTCCGTCTGTTTGCCACTAGCCCAGAGGTAAATTGTCTTTGCCACGATAACTTATAAGTTGTCTAGTAACATTTCATACAAGATTCATAAAGTATATTGACCCATTATTGAAGTATTATTAATTAAAATTTAGACCGAATTTGTAACATAATAGACTAAAAGGCTTTTTTCTTCATGTTCTTACAAAGTAAAGCATATAAAATTAATTGAAAGCCTTGCAGGTACGGTGCGTGAAATAGGGTAAGATTCGACTTAAAAGTAATTGCTCTACCTGTGCATGGGGCACCTGAAAACGTTTGTTGAAGTATGTTAATAACGTAATTAATATTTAACCCTGTTGTAAGTACTAAATATAAATGTGCGTTAAGCAATTTAAATGTTTTAATGTTTTACATTCATGCATACTGTGGTAAAATTTTGTTCTTTAAATTACCTCTGTTTTTGGTGGTCAGTTGGTCACCTTACCATACCATACTTTCTGTAGAAAACGACTGATGACGGTTGTGTAAAGAAATATAAACGAAGTTCCAAACGTTATTTTCCATGATACTATACAGGACAAAAAGCGAAAAAAAAGTGTTATAGTGGCAAAGAAGATATTTGTGACTATTGTCGAGCTCGTAGCCATCACGGTTATAAAGATACAGACTATAGTAGCAACAGACGTAAAAACAGTAAAGTTTCAGTTGTAAATCGCATTTTTCTTTTCGGTACAAGACCCTAAGAGTAAGGTTACACGGTCAGTCTGGCATCAGTTCAGTCCATCAGTCTGAGACTGACGCCAGAATGATGACCGGAAAGTACATAATAAAAAAATTATCAGTCCGAGGCTACTTGACCTAATTTTTTTCTTCATGCTAATCGCTTCTTAATCATTAATTTTCACGAAATAAACTAATATTTTATTATTTTACACAGTAAAAACCCATAAAAATGTTGATTGAAAAATACGCCTTATAAATGGCGCCGAAAACACTGTCCGCCATAGTGTGACGTCATACTGTTTGTATTTTAGAGTCTCTTTATTTAACATTTTTTTATGTGCTAAATGTACGAGTCTTAAGGTGCCCAAAAATTATAAAAGAATTAAATAAGAAATTAGAAATCATTTGTAATGTTGAAAACTTTTGGAGAAAAGTTTTGGCCATTTCATTTCCCGTCTACAATAAATGGAGATAATATATAAAACTGGTGTTTTATTTGAATTACTCAAGAAAATATATTTTGCAAATCTTTCTAGGCTTATTCTTATTATTTATGTACAAATAAACTTACACATAACGAGCGCGATAAATAAAAGATATTAAATTACGAACATGATGACGTCACATCCAAATCGGAAGTACTGCAAAAGCGTTTTAGTCAGTACAAATCATATTTTCATAAAATCATATTTTCAAATCGACTTTATTTATCAATCATAAGCTTTTATTTGATGATAAGGGTGAAATACGGTTTCCTACGCCAAGTTCTACTAGAAATATGCATTTGTTCAATGAAATTGAATATAGGTCAAGTAGCCTATCGTTTACATGTTCGTTCTCCCGTCAGTCTGGATCGGACTGATGTACTGTACTGAATATGCCAGACTGACCGTGCACCCAATGTCTATGAAGTGGCCATAACGAAATGTATCTTTCGAGACCGCAGGCTTTCAACCTTGGTATGTTCGGGGCGGAGTATGCGTGGCTGGTGTCCGGGGAGCCCCCGCGGATCCGGGGCTCCACGCCGTGTCCCCGGGCGCACCTGGCGAAGGCTCTGGAAGGCCTGGTCTCCGTCACCGCTCATAGAGGCATCGTCGGCGGCGGCGAGTCACATTCGGGGTTGGTTAGTGATTGATGACGCTTTTTTGGAACGAAGATGGCTAGAAGAAGCCACGAGTAGGCAAGGAACTTTTTATTGGCGTATATGTTTCTACATATTATATGAAGTTTCTTGCCTAGGCTTTTAGTATAGTGCATCTTAACTACTTTTGACGTACGTAAATCGAAAATTTATTTCCAACTTCTGTGTTGTAGCGCTATTTTAATGAGTAAATTGTTACAGCTCTAGCTGCAGGAACCAATTATACAACTCTTTG
Organism: Plebejus argus; assembly: GCA_905404155.3. Lineage (NCBI taxonomy): Eukaryota > Metazoa > Arthropoda > Insecta > Lepidoptera > Lycaenidae > Plebejus > Plebejus argus. Next base: position 8,204,209 of record FR989929.1, on the reverse strand, counting down.
AATAGATGTTCATTAATTTCTTGCGCCGATGTTTCTACAAGAGTTCTGTTGTTAATTTAAAGTAGAGAAACATTTAACAGGCAATCAGTTCCGTGTTATTTGAACGAGCTACGGTTTTAATTGCTTTCTATTATACTTAGACGAATGAAATGTTCCACCGAGAAATGGAAGGAGAAGGAGTGGGGGTGTCTCAGAATGCCCACTACACGTACGATGCAGTTTGGGCAATCGCCCTTGCGTTGAGGAAGTCCGAGGTGTTGTGGAAAAGCCAAAATGCGAATCTCAGCTTGACACACTTCGACTACAACAGAAAAGAGATGGCAGAGGAGTTTTTAAGTCAGATCGGCAATTTAAGCTTCCTCGGCATTTCGGTAAGTTGTTAATCAATTTGAGTAACATCGTTTTGATATTGCACTAAATAGTGCCCCATGCATTTTGCTATTCAAAAAGTATATCGTACAAGAAACCTACTTACTCAATTTTTACATGAAAGGGAATACGTTTTATTATATTCCAATAGAGTTGCTTGTTTGAATACAGTATTGAATTTTACCTTTCGAATATTTTTCCCCTTTGCCACTGCACGCTGGTAAACCGACATGAAAATACTGCATAAAGTGTCATTGAAGGTTTCAATGCGCTGAAACCGATGTAAAGCATTTTCTAAAGCGTCCGCTCTTTTAAAACTTTTCAATACTATTACATACACATGCCAGCAGTTCAAACCACAACTTGATGCGACAAAATATTTTTAAAATGTGGACTGCTGGCCTGCCATTGCTGATTTTAATTAAGGCACGCCATATGGTGCGGGTAAAAATAATGAAAACAACTAACCCACATAATAAAACCACAATCCGGCATAGATTACACAATGAACACTATTTTCGCTTCATTTAGAAATGCTATCTGGGCAAAATATAATGATTCGTAATATTCGTTTGCTGAAAATACTATTCGGTTTCAGGGCCCCGTGTCGTTCAATGGGGCGGACAGAATAGGGGTGTCAGCGTTTTACCAGATACAAGGTAAATGTTTGAGTAGATATTATAACGTTAGCAGACTACCTATGTTCATTGTACGCAAAAATAAGCTAAATAAATTGTGGAGAGAATTTAAATGTTTTGCTTTTACACTGGTAACTTCGTTTAACTTTATTTCATTATGCGGGTACTGTATACATTAATTTATGGTTAAAAACTTGAGTGGAATTTTAAAGGCGTCTATATTATATGTCAGAATATAACAACACAACAAGGATAGATTATTTTAAAGTGATAATCTTTCAAAACTAGAAACATGCACAATTTTCAAGGGAAAGACTACTAAATTCCAAATATTCCTTTGACGATAGGAAACATATTTTGTGTAAGCAACAAGTATCTATTCATATAAATCCCTTGGACTTGTTGAAATTCTTACAGCCTTACTGCCTCACCTTTAGGGCGAGCGCTCACTTGATACACAGCAATCTTAAGACAGTATTTAATGAAAATTTTATTTTGTGGGTGTGAATCGTTTTTATGTGTCTCAAATAAGATCTCACCCTTAGGGCCTTATCAGGTTGGCGAACGGTTTCGGGGTGGAGTGGGCACACAGCGAAAACGTGGCGAACGGTTTCGGGGTGGAGTGGGCACACAGCGAAAACGTCGCGAATGTATTCGCAGCGAATGTTTTCGCGGCGCACCCGCGGCTATTACACGTCCGTGACGTTTGACCGAAGGCCCTAAGCCCTAAACTAACAAGCTAGGTTTATGTGGTATGTTAGAAATTCATGTTTTAGAAACAAGGCTGTTATAAGTTTTATGTTTTAGGTGGTCGTCCAAAAACCGTTGCCCTATACACATACGGTACAAAAATGAGCTGTCCCGAGTGTGTAAAGCCGCAATGGGCGGGGGGGATACCAGCCGCCAGAAGGGTGCTAGTCCTTAGAATAGACTCTGTTTGGGTTCCCGCCAAAATTGCCGTGGCAGTATTATCAGGAGCCGGCATAGCCTTGGCCATAGGCTTTTTAGCCTTTAACCTACACTACAGTAAGCGCAGGTATTAAAACCCCTATTTTTAAAACTTCATCACATAATACAGAAAGAAAGTCGCCATGTGTAAGGCGACTGACTTGAATAAGTAATGAGCAGTCTGGATCATAATGTTGGATACTAACTATACATCCATCGATGATTTTTCAACCCTTTTTCAAGTAATTTCCAAAGAATTTGATCCGCTTTGCTTTGGGAGTCTATTTTTTACGATTGTTTAATCAGAAAAAGCATAGTTAATTAATGGTAATGGCTAACGAGATCGGACAGCTGACAGCTTTAAATCCCCTCTTGTTCTAATATTTAAAATTAATGTAACATATTTTGCAAGTTAGAACCGTTCGTAATATTTTATACAGACGCCTTACAATATCATAACAGCTACCGGAATTCAAGAGGTTTCTATTGATAATGTAGGCGGTACTTTACACGCAATACGCACTGCTTTTCAGATAGACATATGGGTATATATCGACCTAATAATAATACCTTATGAAACCTTCTCGCATAGAAACACTGAATATTAAGATGGAAAAAAAGGAGTAAGGACCACCCTTACAGAAACCCTAACGTGAAATTTCTTTTAACGGAAAGGACTGTACGACAGTACGTGTATAAACTCTTATAAACTTTTACAGGTCTATCAAACTGTCTTCGCCTCGTTTGAACAACATGACCCTTATTGGGTGCGTGCTGGTGTACACATCAGTAGCTCTACTGGGAGTCGATAATTCTAACTTACCGCCGTATATACAGTTCTCTGCCGTGTGTACCGTAAGTATTTAATTAAGACTTGGTAAAATTTTATTCGCCCGAGTTGAATTGAAATTTGATAATGATCTACGAATTATTTATAAATAGATCAGAGAAGTTGATAGGCAGATGGCGGACCTAAGTAATTTGGTCGCGTTAAATCAAACCCATCCGACTGATCACAGCTAACATTGAATTGACATAAGCCGACCACATGACGTAGGTCCGTCAACTGCCTAGGAATCAATTTCCTCGGGTATACATTATGTATAGTTTTAGTCCCGATATTTTTGTACCAATACATCCATAAATTATAATGTTTGTTAGAACTTAGAAGAGATCTCTTAAAGGCGTAGAATAAGTATGCCCCTGCATTAATATAACTTGTAGATTTCTAAGTTTTGTACGAAAAAATAAATAAATCAATTAATAAATACAAGACCTGATTATAATAAATTCGAATATAAGTAAAAGAAAGTGAAATTTCTGAGGAATACATGTAAAATTTCGGCTCCCTCAGCAATCTTAGAAGATTAAAATTCAATTCACATACTTCTTCATTCAATACTCGTAACATAACGCTTGTTACTTCTGATTCGAGCAAGCCGAAGGCAGTCGAATTACGAATTTATCATTTGAAATTCAAATACATATTTTATAAAAGTAAAGGGAAACGAAATATATAAATAAATTACATATCTATAATATATTATTTACTTTTAAAATAACAATATGAATACTAAGTAATAAAACTATTTCTATTATACTTTAAAATCATCTAATTACGTACCTATTAGAAACTTCTTCTTGGAGAAACTTTGTAATTTTTGACTATTAATGTTTACAATAAAACACTATAATAACAAGCAAATTGAGGTGTTTTTTTTAATATTTCAGTTATTATCAAAATACCCGAGTACTAAAAAATAATACTAGTATTTATTTTGATAAGAAAGTGAAAAATTGTTTTGTTTATTTTTCTTATTTACGAGTTACTGTGTTTTAGGGAAGAGTGTATGTTTTGTCAGCTGGCTTCTCCCTCGCGTTCGGCTCGATGTTCGCCAAGACGTATCGAGTACATCGCATATTTATAAGGTAACTTCAATTTTCCTCTACGCTTCAATTTAAAAACATAAATAACTATAAGTTACAAAAAAATACTTTGGTTTTATACTAGGTAAAGTTAATGTACCTTCGAAGAAATTGTTGCATAGGCACTTAGGCAGACGACAGACCCTTTTTTGCGCCGAGAAAATGCTTTTAAGCCTCTTGCGTGGGATTGGGGTCCTATTCGCAAGTATATGGGTCTCTGCTGCGCCCGAAAGATAGTAGTGGACGCAGAGATGACAGACCCCAGACCTGCGTTATTTATTCGGGTAATGTCAAGTCAATACAGTAAGGGTAAAGCCAAACGAGCGTAATTTGTGAGTCGTGAGCCGCAGAATTTCTGCCGGGCAGAATTTCTTGTCATACAAATGACAAATCATTTTGAGTCGCCGTGTGAATCAAACATGACTTTTGTATGAAACTGAATGCAGCAGAATGCCGCAACGCGATGTGTAGATGCATTTCTAATTTCGTATGGATTTGACAGATTTGTAAGACAATCACGCGATAGTTGAAATCTGTTAATCCAGTACAGAAATGCATCTACGCGTCACATTCGTGTCTGAATTGACCCTGTCGGAGGTTACACGCCTACATCTGTTGATTATTGTCCTTTCTAGAACTTTCAGCAAGACTCTATCACTCAAGCGATAAATGTGCAAAAATTATTTGTTATTCAAAAATAACTGGAGACGTAAGTGGATGAAGTGAAATAAAGTAACATTTTATAACATAAGGGCAATTGCTTATTTTTCCCTCATAATTTGAACAAACCTTGTAACTCACCCACCTATGTCTGGCTTTACATTTAATCCAAATTATTTTGATTTCCCGGTCCTAAATAAAGCCTCAATTTAGGCATTTAGCGAAAATTTTGAAAATTTATTGTTAGCCTTTATCCATTTACTTTCTCAATTATCGTCTTCCAATAAGTTACGAAGTAACAAAAATTACAACAAAGTTAAATGAAATTTCACACTCGAGACGCTCCCGTTTTCTCGTTAGTATGTAACAGTCGCTGGGTTTGACACGGGGGATTTTGTTTGTCTCCTTAAATCACTTTTCTTTTCCCCCGTCTGAATTCGAAGGTTATTAAGAATAATAAAAATATTTCACAAAGGCATTAAAATATTACTTCAAAAGACTCGATGGAATCTAATTTGTATTTTGTGATGTACCTGTGCCTGTACGTTAATATGGCTTCTTAAATCATATTCCAATTCTAAAACAGAGGTAATAAATATGTCCATACTTTATAATATTATAAATGCGAAAATATCTGTCTATCTGTTACCTTTTCAGGATCACACCGCTGAACTAATTTTGCTGGTATGGAGATACTTTGAGTGCCAGGAAAGGACATGGGATACTTTTCATCCCGGAAAAATGTACGGTTCACGCGCGATAAACGAATTTTGGCGCGGCGGAGTTGCGAGCGTTATCTAGTGAATAATAAACTAATATCAAATTGAATAAAAAAAACAGAAAATGATTTCTTATTTCAATCTGGCTTCAGTGGAGCCAGTGAACTTGTAACTATAGAAAATAACAACACAGCGGTGCCAATTGTATTTCTATTTCCTTTTATAACCATTTTGTCCATAGCAGCCGTAGTAGTATTCTGGCAATACTTTTCATGATTTCATTTCCTAAAACGGAAGAAACGTTTCACGAAAAACACTCGACCTATCCAATTCCATATTTCGCGTTGTTGATTTTAAAATATATTTTTATATTAGACTAGCTGACCCGACAGACGTTGTCCTGTCTTAACGGTGATTATTAGTTGATTATTAGTATCTCCATGCCAAATTTCATCAAAATAGATTAAATAGTTTAGGCAAAAATCATTAAAGTTTATTTTGCGGGTGCCGTACATTTTCCGGGACAAAAAGTATCGCTTGTCCTTTCCCGAGACTCAAAGTTATCTCCATAACAAATTTCATCAAAATAGATTAAATAGTTTACGCGCAAATCATAAAAGTTTATTGTGCAGTAACCGTACATTATGTATTATAATATTTATCATATGTCCTTCCCCGGGACTTAAGTATCTCCATACCAAATTTCAGCAAAATCGGTCTAGCCGTTTACGCGTGATGCCGTAACCGTAATGTTTCCCTTAAACATGGATTCATTTTTATTTATATAGATGTTTCTCGCGATTCTACCCGCTTATTATATAAGGAAATACCCGCTTATTATAAAAAAAAATATTCTTCGCTAAAATTAGCGGGATAAAAAAACTCTTCAGTTCAGTAGTAAGTAATAAGATTTTTAACTGACTCATTCTTACTATTTCTATAGACTAATCTATTTCTATGTTTTTCAGTAATCGAATCGGTGTGTGCAAAACCAAACTTCTTCAAGATACACCTCTGATATCTCTAGTATGTGCCCTACTCGTAATCGACGGCTTGATAGTTACCTTTTGGGCAGTTCTGGACCCCATGGAGAGACATCTGAAGAATTTGACAATAGAAATTAGCAGCAGTGATCGTAGCGTCGTCTATCAACCACAGGTAAAAAACATACAACTTTTTGTCCGTTTGTTTGAGGTTGCGTAAGTAAACAAGTTTATAGGGTCGTTAATTAAAAATTAAATTGAATTCAAAACAATTCAAAAACTTTTGTTTTGCTGTCAAAATATTATGAGAAAGTAATCACTTACCTTCAATTTGTTTCTAAGCGGTCTTTAACTTTCATTTTGTGTCGAATCTTATAAGCGCGTAATATTTAAAAGGAAAACATTAAAAGAGGTTCGATACACCATTAAGTCTTCATATAAAATTCATGTAGCCGAAGATGAGCGCACGAAGTTACGAGGTACTTAGATAATTTTAACTTTCCATATAATATTAACATTCTTTCAGATAGAAGTGTGTAGATCGCAGAACACGACGGGATGGCTCTGCGTGCTTTACGTTTACAAGGGTCTGCTTCTAATAGTCGGATTGTATATGGCATGGGAGACGAGGAACGTTAAAATATCAGCTCTAAACGACTCCAAGTATATCGGCATCAGCGTGTACTCAGTTGTCATTACGAGCACTTGTGTAGTGGTTATTGGAACCATTATTTCGGAGCGAGCCACGCTCGCGTACGTCACCATCACGAGTCTGATCCTCATAGCCACCACGTCCACGTTGTGCCTGCTGTTTTTCCCCAAAATTATCGCCATCAGAAAAAATGGTGAGTTACGAGTACTTTGTTGATTTTGTGCAGCATATAATATTTGCTATTGAACCTAATTAGCCTCCTACGGAGTATTAAGAACGGAGACTTTAAAAAAGTTACGTAAGTTATGTGTTTGGCTGAAGTATTTTATAATCATATTTTTATTTTTATATGTTTAAAGTTTACTCCACCGTTTGGGGACGTTTTCAATTTTTTATATTATTCTCAAAATTCAAAGATACGTGATTTGTTGCATAAAGTGTCATCCGAATTTTTATTGTTGCAGACGATGACCCAATAATTCAAAGTATGGGCTTGCGATTGGAGTGTAAAACTAGAAGATTTATTACCGACGAAGCGCAGGAGCTACAGTTTCGCATCGAGATACAAAATAGGGTTTATAAAAAAGAAGTCGCAGCACTGGATCGTGAAATAGGGAGATTGGAAAAGCTGTTGGAGACAGAATCGAATATTGATTCGATCGCTTTATCTAAGAGGGTAAGGTTCACGTGTTATTTAAATGGAATGATCCCCTCCGAATGAGGTTCACAAATCATCGGCTTGGCTGTATATACGGAGAGTAAGAAATAAAATTGTGGTTAGTAAAACTGTGCCCTCTCCGGTTCATTTTTTTTTTTTCATTTATTGTTTACTACTGTGGATTACTACATACAATAATTTTACAAAATTACAAAAAATCTTGCCGCAAAAATTTCAATGAGTTTACCTTGACAAGATTAATATACTTAATATAATATTATAACATACATACATGTAATCATTTTTATTAATTAAATACAGTTATTAAAGTAAGATAAATATTGTAGGTGGAGTTAAACACTGTCCAGGAGGAGGGCAGAAACGATACAGAAAAGGATAAAAGAACTCCGAGTATAAGCGGTGGTCTGCCTATGCTACTTCTTTCCGTCCTTCCACCCGTCATACCGAGAGCGAGCTGGCCGTCGGCGGATGCCTTCAAGGGCAGGAATTCCATCAGTTTTAGCTCCCAACCGAAACTTTATTTCAGAAAGTCTCAGCCCGCCGTAGACTTGTACAATTTGTGTCTAAACAAACGGGAGGAGAGCCCGGGAATTTTGAGTAGACTAAAAAATTTCTTCGGCAGCAAATCGGCAAGCCGCAAAGCGTCCTCCACCTCGATAAGCGATCCTTCGGCACCGAGCATAGGTGCAGCGCTAAAACTGCACGTAGGTATGATAGCCGGGCTAGTGCCCGGGAACCGCAAGCACTCTATGGTCCACTCCTGCAACATGTTAAACGTGCCCCAACAGGAGATGAAGCTGCGACGAGAGTCGTACGCGAAGAGTGGCCCGATCATCCGAGTGACGGACGACGAACCGAGCTGCTCCAAATATTACGAGGAAAACGCACCGAGAGTACCTCAAAAATATATCGCGGAGCCGGAAACGAAAGTGAACTTCGTCTTGCCGACGACACAAAGGAAATCTTTATCACAGCAAACATCTTGCGAACGAATTCGCGGGTCCCCGAGATTTCCGCACAAGATAGCGCCCGTCACTACCAGCTTGACCGCTCTGAGTGGAAAAAGAAAAATTAGCGCAGATAGCGTCTTCACCGTATTGAACACGGATTATGACGAGCAACGCAGGTACAGCCAGCAGAACGTCTGCAATCGCGGATCCAAAGAGAAGATCGCGATGGAAAATAAATGGAGATCGACCGAAGACGCCAGGCCGGGTACGTCTGCTAGATACTAGGATTCCATTTCCAATGATTATAATGTTTTAAGGCCCACTTGCGCCAATCTGGGTTAAAGTTAACTCTGAGTTAAACATCATGTCATCTCTATCACTGACTTGGTGAGTGACAGATATGACATGATGTTTAACTCAGAGTTAACTTTAACCCAGATTGGCGCAAATGGGCCTAATTAGGCTAAACCAATTGAATAAACAATGGAGGTGTATATCACATTTTCTATGACTTCAATTATTGTAACCCAGGTCGTAACTGAAAATACTACAACGGTAAGGCCCACTTGCGCCAATCTGGGTTAAAGTTAACTCTGAGTTAAGCATCATGTCATATCTGTCACTCACCAAGTCAGTGATAGAAATGACATGATGTTTAACTCAGAGTTAACTTTAACCCTGATTGGCGCAAGTGGGCCTAAGAATGGGTAAAATTCTGGATGTATTGTAGTCTTTAAAATCTTCACAGGGTACAGCTACTAAGTACCTAAATACTTTTGACTTTTACGATTTCTTAACCAAATTTTTCAGTCAATTTTAATTTCACCTTCGTATAAAAATTATTATAAACATACACAAATACAATTTGTGGATCTCCTTTGGACGAAGTCGTATAAAATTAACGAACCTTAGGTATATTACGGTATTTATTTTTATAATGTATATTATAAACCTTTATTGCCTTCGTACAATATATTTTGTTATTCTCTAGGAAAAATAATAAATATCTTTGAAATAAACAATTACTTGAAGCATAAAAGATTGGTTCTAAATATTGTGTCTTTTATTTTACTGAAATAAAATTGATATTTACTCACTTGGCTAAAACACTATCCATAATATTAAGTCATAAAGATAATATAAAATAATTAGTTTGTATAAAGCTACGTATAGGGAGACAATCTACCAAATATGTTATAGGAAAGAAAATATTACGTAACTCAAATTGTTTCATTTCCGTTTAATTATATATTACGGTGGCTAAAAGGGACAGTTTTTTGTTCCTCGGCCTAATATGTAATTTCACTTGAGAATGTTATATCTTGAACCTCCATGGTCACTTTGACCCCACGGTAAATTTTACTGCCGGGCCTTTACGAGTACATAAAAATGTAATATAGACCTAGTGCCATTCTATCCTTTATTGATATGGACACAGATTACGGACAAAGTATTATTTCTTAAAGAGTTATAATAAATTGTAAGGCTAAAGCAATAATATGTGTGTGGTAATTATCCTAAATAGATAAATATTTTCTAATACTATCCTTTCCTAAGAAATTGTTGAAATATTTTTCTTTAAATAACCTATAAGAACTAATTTTCTTGGAATGGTTAATAATGACTAATGGACGCTCAAAACTTAGGGATAGCATTGAATTAGTAGAAAAGATGCTAATTTTAAAGTCAATTTGGGCTTTATTTAAAATTCAAATTATTTCAAGTAACCCTTCCTGCAATTTTTATTTTATCAAGTCAAACGCGTGCGAGTAATTTTATGTATTTTTTATTTATAATTCAAAAATTCACATATCACTAGCTTACGACAAAGTCGTAACAAGAAAAACCATATTATCTTTATTATAATAATATACAACAAAATATATAAACTGATTATACAACGTGAAATTTTAGTGGTTGTTTTCCCGCAGCAGGACGATTTACTTATAGTAGTACTAATGGATCATGCAAGTTATTTTTTGAAAATACAAAATATTTTGTATGACGTACTATGGCAACTTCATGCCGATAGGCGCGAGTTACTATGGACCCGGCCGAATTTTTTTTATGAATTGAACAAAAAAACTTCACAAATCTATTGTACTACTAAGATAGAATCATTTTACTGCTGGAAAACAACCATTAAAATTCCACGCAGTATAATAAATAATGTTCTCAATAAACAATTTCATAGGCAAGGATACTTCTTGAATATCATAATTAGGTAGTACATGTGTTCAAATTTTGTAAGAGCTATTTTATAGAGTTTAGTTTCTCTAAAGTGTATTTTATAGTGTGAATTATTTTAAAATATACTATCTATATATTCTGTGTTTTATTTATAATAAATACTTGAAACCTTATCTTACCGTATTAATTACTATCTACCGTGTTAATTTACTTAAAACTAATTGTAAATTTTAATTTCACAAACATCAGCCCGTATCAATTGTAAGGTAAGATCACCGTAGCAGCTGCCGCCGACTAGAGATACAGAAGTTTCCTCGTTCGTCTTTACTGTGACACAGCGCATTCTTTCCACTGATATACCAACCTGAAAAGTAGAACTGTGGATTAACAGTTATAAAATGTCATCCTGCCCGCCACTTAAACACCGAATACACGGTCGTCAACGGCGGTCGTCGACAGCAAAAAATAGTAATGCGCGTTGCCAGCCACACTGTTGTCAACGTGTTGTCAACCAGTTTTTCATTATAGATTTTGCGTGGTCGTCAACCGAGGTTGACGACCGTGTATTTCTTGCTTCACACACACCCTTGAAACATTTTCAATGGATGTGTATATGTATTGTGTTATATTTGTGTATGCTTTAAGTCCCCTTACATTTTACTCAAGCGTAAAGAGGAGTGCCATAAATTTAACTAAAAAAATGTTACTACGTAGTAAAACTCTTTGTATGTACGGTGTACCTACGCGAACCGCCAAACTGATTTAAATTAGATTTGGCTTGAAGACACTTTTAGTGCCAAGAAGGGATATAGGAGGGGGTATTTGTTGCTGAAAATGTGCGGTTACTGCATACGTTTCCTTCCTAAGAAATCAAGACAAATACCAAGTCATTCGCAATGATGAATCATGACCACAACGTAGTATTGTGGTTACATTCAGGAGAATTCCTTTTAACCGTTACCCGTTGACTAATAGTTACAATACAATATATATGAGAGGTTGTTATGACGTTTCTTCCTCTGTGTGTTTGACTGTTTAACGTGGCACCTTAGCTCGCAAACGTATAAACCGATTTCAATAATTTTAAAGTGAAAATTTCTTTAGTGGATTTGTGCACTTCTTTGGAATGGGTAAAATATTATGTGTCAGGAAACGTGACCTAATCGAAAAGCGTGGTGAAAATGTATGCCAGTTATGTTCTGTTTTGTGTCCACTTCTATCAGCCACCCCGGAGTGTATAGCCCATTGTTTTTTGTAACTAGAGTGTTTTTCTTTTGACGAATTTCTCGAATCCACTCAACATCCATACTTAATATTATAAGTGCAAAAGTGTGCTGTCTGTCTATTGCCTCTTCACGCCCAAACCGATTTTGCTGGGTATTAAGATTCTTTGAGACCCAAAAAAAGCACAAGGGAATAGAGATACTTTTTATCTCGCGGAAATGTAGTTACGGTATAGTAATTTTGGCGTAACGTAGTTGCGGATGTCTACTACATCTAGTTGATACTATTTACCTGACGCCTCGCAGTGGTCCAGTGGTTAAGAGCGCGGCTCTTGACTCGGAGGTCGTAGGTTCATTTCCCGCATTGGAAACATGTTATTTCCAAGTTTGGTTAGGACGATGCAGGCTGATCACCTCATTGTCTGACAAGTAAGATGATCCATGCGTCGGATGGGCATGTAAAAAGTCGGTCCTGCGCCTAATAACTGCAGGCCTGGTTTCAATGAAACTGGCCACCGTCACCGAAACCGGTGTGGGAGTTATTACTATTTACCTGGACTTCGTTATCTTCCTGTATGTTATTAGAGTTGAAGTCGTATATCTCATTGTATATAACATTCTCTACATCCAGACAACTGCCGCATCTCCATAATCCATTGCTAAAAACAAATTTGTCTGAAATAAATGTAAAGCGTATATCAATGTACTTCGTATGTACCTACTAGTACTTTGTAGATTCTTAACGGCATTTTTTTAACTTAGATTACGTGTTACGTTACTTATGTTACGGTGTTAAAAAACTAAATAATTCTTGACGAGCTAACCAATGGCAGAGGTTACACGATCAGTATTTCATCAATCTGATCCATCAATCTCATTGACGGAATACTGATGGTTTTAAAAAAGTTCATATTAAAAAAATGATCAATCCATCAATCCAGTAGGTTAGGCGATCAGTATTTCATCAATCTGATCAGGATTGATGGATCAGATTGATGAAATACTGATCGTGTAACCTCTGCCTATAATTACAAGTTTGCTATACATCTTTCAGCACCAACGATTGCCATAATTTGCGTAGGTTTTCCCAGTCCCAATAAAGTAAAACTTACCTTCAGATACATCATTGCTTTCCGAATATTCTTCTATAATATTATCGTTCATTAACATTTCAATAACAGGATCGACATCATCATAATAGTCCATTGAGTTACAACTCACAATAAAACAAGTAACAATCAACAAATAGAACATTTTAAGCACTTTTTGATCTCATTTAAAATTCACTTTTTTTAAATAACTTAATAGTCACTAACTTAATTTGCCTTACTTGGGCAGAGATTGCGTCTTAGCTCGTAGCACTCAAGGCAATAATACCCTTATCAACGTACGAAATGTAATTGACCTCAGAGTGATTACTTTAATATCTGATTATATAATTAACAAGGGCAGCAATAAACAAAATGAACTTGCTAATTTACCGCTTATCGCACATTTTGTTTCGGGATTTCGGTAATATTCTTGCGACAGCTAAAATGTCGATCACAATATATTGTCTGTCAGTGATGTTAAATGTAATTTTATAGTCCTACGACATAATATTATATACAAATAAACACCGTTACCCTACTTCACCTTCAGTTCACATTTAAATAATGTTAATATAGGTAATGCGATTGTATTTAAAATGTTTCGAGAGTATAATATATTATAGTATATATCAGATACCTATAAATATTTTATCTTCTGTAGCTTCTTATGCCGACAATTATTATCAATGGTGACAAACTCCGTGATGTCCGGTACATTCACCAGCTGATATAAGTGTAATCGGTGGCTGCCGATGAATCGTGGGGCCTCTCGAACTTGGCCCATGATGAACAAGCGACAAACGTGTAGAGGGGCATATTCGTCTAGAATTTCCCAAGATCTACTTAGACATGCTATAGAGCTTCGCAATTTTTTGATTTTACAGATGTAAATGGCTTACTGCCACCACCAGACAGATGCCTGATTTATCATGATCCGTGGCCTAACGTGGATGCTGCTTCCGTAACATCAATACGTATCTTCTGTAAATTCCTTTATTTTTAAATTGACTCTTAGGGTCAATTCAGACCGCAACGCGACGAGGCGAGGCGCGACGCGACGCGACCTAAATTTGTATGGATTTGACAGATGTCGTCAGCGTGAGACGTCTTGCGAATCTGTCAAATCCATACTAATTTAGAAATGCATCTACGCGTCGCGTTGCGGTCTGAATCAACCCTTAGTGTCAATTCAGACCGCAACGCGACGAGGCGAGGCGCGACGCGACGCGACCTAAATTTGTATGGATTTGACAGATGTCGTCAGCGTGAGACGTCTTGCGAATCTGTCAAATCCATACTAATTTAGAAATGCATCTACGCGTCGCGTTGCGGTCTGAATCAACCCTTAGTGTCAATTCAGACCGCAACGCGACGAGGCGAGGCGCGACGCGACGCGACCTAAATTTGTATGGATTTGACAGATGTCGTCAGCGTGAGACGTCTTGCGAATCTGTCAAATTCATACTAATTTAGAAATGCATCTACGCGTCGCGTTGCGGTCTGAACTGACCCTTATCTGTCAATTCAGACCGCAACGCGACGCTTAGATGCCTTCCTGTATGGATTTGACCGATTTGCAAGACGTTTCAATTGAAATAATATATACCTATATCAATTAAATTCAGTACAAATTTAGAAATGCATATTATAGGCGTCACGTTTCGATCTGAATTGACCCTAAGGACTCAAAGATTTATAAATAGATGAAACCTAACTAAACGTTGAAAATTTCCAGAATACTTTGTCCAGCAGTGAATCAGTCTAGACTCTAGACTCTAGGCTAACAAAAAGATTAATATTATATAATATTTACCTATCTTTAACAAAATCGTTTAAAGCATCTTTGTCTGCAAAAATAGATGTTTTTAATTAGGGTTCCGTACCCAAAGGGTAAAAACGGGACCCTATTACTAAGACTTCGTTGTCTGTCCGTCTGTCCGTCCGTCTGTCTGTCTGTCTGTCTGTCTGTCTCCAGGCTGTAACTCAAGAACGGTAATAGCTAGAGATTTGATATTTTCACAGATTATGTATATCTGTTGCCGCTATAACAACAAATACTAAAAATAAAATAAAATGAATATTTAAGGGGGGCTCCCATACAACAAACGTGATTTTTTGGCCTTTTTTGCTGTCTCCAGGCTGTAACTCAAAAACGGTAATAGCTAGAGATTTGATATTTTCACAGATTATGTATATCTGTTGCCGCTATAACAACAAATACTAAAAGTAAAATAAAATGAATATTCAAGGGGGGCTCCCATACAACAAACGTGATTTTTTTGGCCTTTTTTGCTTATTTTATATCAAAAATGGCAACAGGTAGGTACTTGAATTTTTCATAAAATCGTTAGTTATATGTGTACTTTAATATTTAATAATAATATTAAAGTAAAATAAAAAAATAAGGTGGTAAAAAATAAACAATACCATACAAAAAACACAATTTATGGCCTAATTTTGCTCTATAATGGTACGGAACCCTTCGTGTGCGATTCCGACTCGCACTTGGCCGATTATTAAAAATATAATGTCATAACCATTAACCATAAGCAAGTATAAAAAATATTCTCTCTCGAATAAAACTTACAAGATTACTATTAGATAGTTTAATTGATGCATTACAAAGAGGACTAGTTTTACGTGAGATAAGAAAAATGTTGCCCGTTACAAAAATAGCTTCTACCATAACGTTCACCATAACTATGTATATTATAGGTAATATTATAATTGCTGTTCAGAAGTTTCGTCCAAAATAATTATATTCAGCGGCTTCTGTCCAATCCTGCCCTGAATCACGGTCGTAGCCGAAGGTTCCTATCACAGAAATGTATCAAGGGTTCGTATTCTAGAAGAAAAACGTCCGCATTAAACGAACTGATGTTATAAGTACCAAAATTCAATTATTTAATATGTGCTCAGTTGCGCAAAAATTCATTAACCGCGTGATAACTGTCCATTTTGCCACTATGAAAACATTAATTAACATGATTTCACGGGACCCAAAAAGGCACATATTCAGACACACATTAAATAGGCTACTTTTTATCCTGAAAAAAGTACGGTTACCGCAAATTTTAGTATCATACATTATTTAATAATAGCATTATAATATTCGCTTATGGATTTTATTAATAGATATTCTGGTCTCTGGTGTTTTCAGCTTACAAAATATATGTTCTATAAACAGGAAAAATGATATATTAAAGTGCTTGAAAACCACAAGATTAATTTATTGTACAAAATTCTTCCACAATATAGGGATATTGAAGGTTCGCTGACATCACTATCAGCATTCAGTATCCTCTCAGTCATATCATATTATCGTGTACAAGCAGTTACTGTTATAATATTATAATTTATTGTGGGAATCGTAAACATTTACGATGTGGGTGTGGAAAGTATTTCTTTTTGTGACTATAAGTACGAGTGTTAATGGTTTAGAGGTGTACCACTTGGGCTCCGGAACAATGTTTTTTCCAGACGATTTATCTGAGCATTTTGGATATACTGTGGTGCTACGACCGAACGCGTAAGTAATATTTATGTTGACACATTTTAGTACCGGCTACATTGAATTTTTAAAAGCTCACGTATAGGCGAAGGTCCGTTGCAGCATTTTTTGTTGGCAATAATGTTGAAATGTGGTAGAATTATGGTAGCGCGTTTAAACTTGATATGGAACCGCCTCTTACCGTTCCGAGTTCTCTTACTAAAACGTGGTGAGCCTAGTCACCTAAAATGCAATTTATGCTACACAATTAAGAACATAAAAGACAAACACCAACACATGCTTACAATTTGTTTTGGTTTTATATAAATAAAAATCTAAAACAGTGCCAAAATGTGTACAATTTCCAGCGAAATAACAGAAGTAGGGAAGAATTTTTGTGATGAATAAAACCGCTATCGGTGTATTGAAAGAACCGGAGGCAATCAGAGCCGATCGCTGGGGAAATTATCTTATACGGACGCCGAAATATTTATCCAGAGATTATATCTCGACTGAACTAAATCTGAATAAGATCCTATTTTATTGTCTTCTTCTAATTAAATTGAGCGCCTTTAAAATAGCAAAGACGACGTATTTTGTTACTGATATGAACATTAAAATAGGAACGTTTTGTTATATACTTAAGTACTATCAGAGAAATTGATTAATGGACAGATGGTGGACCTACGTAATTTGGTCGGGTTATGACAAGCCCAACATATTATTATCACGGTCATATTAACAAAATACGATCAAATAAGTCCACCATTTGCTCAGGAATTACTTACTAATAATTGTTAAGATAATGTACAGGCTTTATAACATGTAAAAGAGATGTTACAATATCTTTTTCTAGTCTTATCGTTGGAGCTCCAAAAGCACACAGTAGACTAAACGGCATGAAAAATATATCATCAGGCCAAGTATTCATCTGTAGCCTAAAAGATTTGGTGACAAAAAAAATTGCTTGTTTACCTTTAGGAGAGCAAAAAATGGGTAAGCATTTGTAATTCATTTTATTATAATATTTTTGACAAAGGTTCAATTCCTTGTTTTATTTAAGTACACAAAATATCTTAATATTCAATAATAATTTTTTTGTAAAAAATTTACTTTGAATAATATTGATTTGTTATTTTATTAATTTTTAATATTGTGATCAATTATAACAGTACCACGTTTTTGATAATTTTAGAGCGAGACCCCGACTTTAGGAAACTTGGAAGAGAGAATTTTCTTCGAAATGATATGTGGTTTGGCGGTACTATCGCGGTTGTTCCACAAAATGTGTTACTGGTAAGTTTTTGAATAGATAAATTGAATAATGGCGATATAATATTTGATATAAGTACCTACTATGATATAGCACTATGATATAAGTACCTACTATAATATTTGATACATTAATTCCATATTATAATTATATTATACGAGATGACGCCCGCAACTCCGTTACGTCAAAACTCGTTTATCGCGCGGAAACCGTACATTTTCCCGGAACAAAAATATCCTATGTTCTTTCTCTTGACTCAAAGTATCTCCATGCCAAATTTTAGCAAAATTGGTTCAGTGGTTTAGCCGTAAAGAGGTAACATGAGACAGACAGACACGCGCACTTTTACATTAATAATATTATTATGGATTATTCTGTATAACTCTTCATTGAAATAAAGTTAAGCGACCATTAAATATATCTGATTCATCTGCGTGCGGGCGTTGGGTGGTTGAGAAAAAGTGTGTTATGATTTCAAAGGTATGCGCACCACGATGGGCTGTCCCATATTCAGACACTCATTCACTAGCGAACGGAGCTTGCTTTATACAGTCGAGGAATCAACACGACATTTTGAAACCACTAAGCCAACGAAGTAAGTTCTAAACTATTATTAGTTCTATTAATATAATAGTTTTTTTAACCGACTTCAAAAAAGTAGTATTTCCAGAATTGCCTAGTTCTAATCGTCTATATCAGCGTCTGAACAAATGTGCGAAATTTTCAAAGTGTACCTAATACCTATGTATGTAAATATCGTGATCCTGAATTACGATCCTAATGTCATGACATCGAGGGTGAAGCATTCACTTCAGCCGCCCGGCCTGCAGTCATTAGTGTTTAGTGTTTACTGTTAAATAAAAGTTAATATAAAGGATTTAACAAATCTAAGTGATAATACTTTAGGGTGTGTCTGTTTTCCTTGTAGACCCATTTTTTCACATTTGTACGAGCAAGCGCCTCAGCGTTACGAATTTTATTTAAAAAAGTGAAAAAAAGGACTTCCAGCGATGTTACTTTCACAGTGAACTCTCTTTGGGGAACACATAGGTACTCACCCTCAAGAATTATCACTGTGGGTGGGTTGCACCAACATACTTTAACAATAACTTTAACTATAACAAAATGTCAAATAAACTGTCAAATCTCTTGTGAAAGTTAATAATGGACGCCATATTTAACGATAACCTTAACCATAAAAACGAGTCTATGGTGTAACCCATCCTCAGTTTTGTTACAACCTGTATACATATTATATACAATATACATTATGTAAGTTTGTAAGGTACATTTTATACAATATACTCAATAGGCCAAGATGCCAAATGAATAAATGGTTAAATAATTAAAAAATACATCTGGTAAAGCTGGCACTTCTATTTTTAGGCCTTCAGGCGTATGTATGTGACGGCTCTAGAAAAGAGTACAGGGAGTATAAGAACCAAAATATAAACTACTACGCCTACGCCCAGGCTGGATTTTCATTGAAAGTCACCAATACTACTATTTTGATGGGCGCGCCAGGTCTTCTTCAATGGACTGGTATGTTACAGTTACGATATAAGTTCCCTTGTATTATAGATTTGATACAAATCTGTAGTACAAGGTAAAAATATTTTTTTTGTTTCCTTTTGTAAGGGTCTGGATACTGGCATAGTAATGGATGAATTTAGTTTAGGCGTAAAAGAGCTTACGAAAAACATTGTCCGCATTTATCACAGCAAAATGTACGGCTAACCTAAATTTTATCGTGCAATGATGAATTTTCAAGCAACATGTAATTTAGAGAAGTCATAAGAAAACATATAAAAAATTCCTTACGATGATTCCGTCACCGCACGAGTGTCCTAATAATATGTATTTGAGATCGAAAAAGTCTCATTGGTTCACGCCTCTATCCGGAATCAGACCAAAAAAAACTTAAACACCACGCGTAACGCATTTAAAGTGCCCTTACTTAAAAGAATCCGCCAGATTTCCGGATCCGGTTTCCGTCCACTGCTGAACGTAGGCCTTTTTTTGCGCAGGGGAATGCCCTTTATGGGTGCCGCGGGTTGGGTATGTGCCTCAGTTAAGCTGAAGCACCCCGGGGGTATGTGGGACTCCCGACGTCGGGCTTACCCACTAAAACCACCTGCGGTTTGCCTTCAGCCGTATACGGAGGGATATCCTGGATCTTGCTGAACGTAGGCCTCCCCCAATGAACGCCAACCATCCCGATCTTGGGCTGCTCTCATTCATCCGCTGCCAGCCACTTTCTTCAAATCGTCGGTCCACCGTGTATAGTGGGACGTCCTACACTACGTTTGCCTAAGCGTGGTCCTCCACTCTACTTGTCTGCTCCATCTACCCACTAACCCACTGCCACTTCAGCGTGCTAATTGTATGAGCGATGTCGGTGACTTAAGCTCTCTGTGAAATTTGGAATTTTATCCAACAGGGATACTCCCAACATAGCTCTTTCCATAGCACGCTGAGCAACCTTTAACTTGTGAACTAGTCCTACGGTGAGTGTCCACGTTTCAGCTTCGTGTGTCATTACCAGTAGAATGCATGGATTAAAGACCTTGGACTTATGGCCGTTCCCTATATTCAATCTATCTCTAGTTTGACTACGTCAGTATATTATAAGTCTATGAGTTTGACATACAACCGATCGCAGCTGACATAGAATTGACATAAAATATATGGAGCTAATGTCTAATGTGAGCTATTCCTATCTCAAGTAAGAGATAGATCAAATATTGGGAACGGCCGTTAAAGGATAGTGGGATCAACGATTCAAATATGTTTTAGAGCTTCCCAAATGCAGCCCAAGCGTATTCTTCTATTTGCCTCCTTCCCAAAGTCGTGCCGCTTAAGTTGAATTATAATGATTTACTACATCGTAGTGAACTAATACTTATATTAATGTTGTTAATATTATGCAAAGCTTTATCCTAAAGCTCCATTAGTATTTATTATTCGTAACACTCTACATACTGATTACTGCATTTACGAGGTCGTCTAGTGGGTGAAACGTTGATTCTTATTTCTTAGTATAGGTTCGATCCCCAGGTTGTATTTACGTACAAAAAGGTGAGGAAAAATACCCACAAAAATTCACGCCCAGACGTTATTAACCATCCATACTATCTATTCTATGTTATATAGGTATAGGTTTTAAACAGATTTCAAGCGATACAAATGAAATTTCTTATATAATTTGTATTAGGTACTTAAAAATAATAGTTATTACGTCAGTATTCTGTGCCTAAGTTCCCGGAAAATATCAACTTTTTTCTGAAATTAGTTGTTTGAGCATATCTAGTAATATATTTTTATCCTATATCGTTGATATTTCAGGAGGTGTTATTGAATTTGAGTACTCCCCGGGCAGGTTCTATTTTGAAAGAAGACCGGTTGTAAATCCATATAATGTTGCAGATTTGGGCCCAGACGATTATTTTGGTGTGTGATTTTTACATTATTTTTTTAAATTAAAAAAGCCTGAAAGAAAGACTCAGATAACAATTGACGCACTACCTTAAGGTTTTTCTTGTGCGCTTCTATTCATTCCGATTGGAGTAAAAGAAAAATACTCAACTGAATTTAGATGACTCAACTCTACTTAGCAGATTTATTTATTAGTCTTAGCTAAGCTAGATTATAATATTCATGAAATACCTAAATAGATATTTCACGTGTACCTACAAAAATTTTGCGAATATAGTTATTATTCTATTCAATCACGTTTTAACCGCGCAACAAATGAAAATTAATTGTAACGGAGTATTTATTTTCAACCGCCTTTTAAAAAAGGCATAATATTCAACGTAATTTTTTTTTAGGTTATAGTGTAGAGGCTGGTGTGTTTGGAAGCGATGGCTCTACCTGGTATGTTGCTGGCGCACCACGGTCCAGCTCAGGATACGGCTTAGTAAGTTACAAATAAAGGAAATGAAGCACTTTTGTTGTTACATAATTTCAATAGAATAAATTATTATTCTATTGAAATATATGTATTAAAATATATTTAAAGTGAAAGATATGATTAGAAAGTTAAAATTTTCAAAACTGTACACTTATTTATTTGACGAATATAAGCCGGAATCTTTTAAAAATATAATTTATGTTTTAACTCGAAATGAAAGTCAAGTTCAAGGTTAGCTGGAAGAAAATGCCCAAAGACATTAAGCCCGCCTCTGTACCTTTATATGTGTGCAAAAAGTATAACAAAAAAAAATTCATTGTTCAATCAAAGATACAAAGTTTAAATATCTAAATGGGTCTACCTATCTGGACCTTTGATTGACACATACATTATTTTTAACCATTTTAATTTTCAATGTCTTCTAGTTACTTGATAACAATAATAAAGGAGAATGTTTTTTTTATATATGGCGTCTGGTCCAAATTTCCACGACTAACGAGACCTATATAATTATATAGTAAAATTACTTTAATTATTTTATTAACCAGACCACCGTCAAAAATACTCTGTCAGTGAAAAGTTATGGCTGAATGAAAAGTCATTTTTTTACTATTTTGTATGAAAAATATTGAATATGTAATAAAAATGTATTGAGTTCGGTGCAAATGTCCACAACCAATAACACTTACGTAATGGTCTGCTAAATACGGAATCATTATAACTGGACTGCAACCAAAAATATTATGTAGGTAAAAAGTTGTCGGAATGAAAAAGTTTTCTACTATTTTATTCCATAAAATAGTGTTAATATGATCCATTGCACTTTTTAACTACTCAATGTATGTGATGTCATGCCGCTTGGCATTTCCTATTAGGTTTTCACTAAAATAGATGAATATCTATATCAATATTTTAACTCCAAAAATTTTTTTTTCATAATATGGTCATAACTTTTTACTGACAGATTATTTTTAATTTGTCTCATAGTGAAAGTTACTCTATATTTAATGGACAATAAGTCAATAGGGGTCTCGTTAGTGGTGGAAATTTGGACCACTTTAATCATTCTCCTTTAATATGCTTCTAGGTTTTGATCTTTAAAATATCAACAAAAACGACGAATACAAACTTTCAAGTTAAGGCTAGGATACGAGGCAAACAGTTGGGTTCATATTTTGGTTCAAGTTTACTCTGCACCGACGTAAATGGTGATGGTGTCACTGACTTGCTGGTCGGTGCACCAAACTTCGTCACCAAAAATGGCGGACTACCATACGATCAAGGAGCTGTATTTGTTTATATAACGAAACAACAGGTATTTATATATTTTCTAAGTTTACTAAAGTGTATATCGTACCTCTTTAGGTACAGAAAATATATTATTTAAAGTAGATAACAAAGTGGTGTTTGGTTATTTAAAAGTTAAAACATACTTATATTATGTTATGATTTTTGTATAAATATAATTTCTTGCTAGTAAATTTGCAATTACAATAATAAATAAATATAAAAATACAGAAACTAGATAATATGATAATGTATTATCATAATATCTAGTTTCTTTTTTATAAAATGTAAAATAGGTGATAACATTAAAAAATTATATTTTTACATAATTTTCAAGAGATACGCAGATTTGTAGTAAAAGACAAAAATATATTATTTAAAAAAATCGGTTTTCTTAACAAAATTTTAATTGCAAATTCCTTTTCTTCAACCTTATTTATATAATATTTTTGGTGATTTGTTAATAAAAAAAAATATATAATTAAAAATAGCTTTTAACGTCGTTATCACGTCTATGAGGAGGTTGGAAATACATACCCCGCGTTCTAGAAGACGTTAACAACGCTTCGCTCAAGACGTAGTTTTTCCCGTTCTATTAGCATGTGAGCGTCAGTGATACAAATCCAAGTGGAACGGATTATGGAGCGTTTTTAGCGTTTTGAGAAAAGTTTGAAAAAAGAACATTTAACATTTTTTTATCCATACCTACATGAACAGAACTTGAATAATACGATCCTTTTCTTGAAGTCGAAAATAAAAGTAATTGTTTATAGCTGTTTCTTATGTCAATGGTTTATAGTTACATTACTTATATTTTATTTTACAAAGAAAATGCATTATATTATAATATTATTTGTTTCGTTTTTAACTTTTTAGTAAGTAATTATTATTTTTTATTCTTACTTTTACTAACGTTTTTATAAACATTTACGTAATCATATTATTTTAATATGGTTAAACTTTTATTATAATATTTCACATTTGAATCATATTTTAATAACAAAACCACATAACTAACAATACCGTGTAATGCTAAGTTCGAGTAAGTCAACAGGTACAGGAGTGATGAAAATTAGTACCTATTATATTTTATAAGAAATCATTTGACCTTTCATTTAAAACAATTTCTTTTCCAATCAAAATATTTTATTAAATGTTATTTAATATTATATTTTAAACAAAAATATCATTTGTAATGAAATAATATAAAGTTTTTTTCGTCTCTAGTCTCTCCTCAAAACTTTCCGAACATGGCTTTGGCGATATTGTAACGTTAAAATTAAAAAAAAAATTGGAACGCTAACTTTGACCCATCTTCGTCGAGGGTCGTTTTTAGCGAAAATGATGACGTCATAAGTGACGTCACAGACGCGCGGTCGCCAAATCGAACGGCAGAAGGGGACGTTTTTAGCGAAAATTAACGTCATCTGGAACGCATGTATGTCGTGGCGACTAGTGACACCCTTGAATATTTCGTTCGCTCGAAATTCTTGAATCATTATCAAAATATATCGGCCTACGTGGTTACTCAATCCGAATCTAGAGGGACCATGTTTTGCCCACGATAGCTCCCAAGGAGATTCAACCTATCGAGTCAAATGTTATCGTAAATCTAAATAACACTTTGATTTATTATTATTTCTTTAACCGTTTCTTTTTAAATATAGAACAAAATAAGTAATTCGAAACTCTTTTCTCAATAGACGAGACAGCACTAAAGCGACACTACGTGGCAGCGCCTTGTGGCGACACGACATGGCCAATTCATTCTTTGTATGAAATCGTATCAGGCAAGCCTGATGAGTGATGAGTGATGCCGCACTACTTTCTCCTAATCACTAATCACCTGCACTCGCACTAATCAAAGTGAATGCAGGCCTTTAGAAGCTATGTTGACCATCCATTGACTAACTTCACGTCGTAGGGATCAAACTTCACAATGAAGTTCTCTGGCTACGTATACGGGTCGGGAGAGAGCGGCGCTCGGTTCGGCTCTGCTATGGCTGATATAGGCGACGTTGACAACGATGGCTATAATGGTAAGAGTTCAAGAATCTCATGAAGCAATATTTTTTCAAATTTTCATACTGCTGAAGCTCAACTGAGGTGCAACCAAGGTGTTCGTCGCTATGTCAAAATTCGCTGAATTAAAAAAATCAACATATTCATGTAGTTTTCTTCATATCTTCTACATTTTCTGCCTTTTATAACGTTAATGGCATTTCAGATATTGCGATAGGGTCGCCTTGGGAAAATTCTGGGCGAGGCGCTGTTTATATCTACAAAGGCAGCCCTACCGGTTTGAAAGCCCAATTCATACAAAGAATCACCGTGGCTGACGCACGAAGCTTTGGAATTTCAGTCTCCAAAGCCTTCGATATTGATAATAACAACTGCAGTGGTAAATATAAGTAGTTTAATAAATATATTTTTTTATCAACTACTTTTTAAAAACATGTGTTTCCATTTCTGGAAACCAGTTCACGCGTTTGAATTAATTTATAATTCTTTGGCTATCCTGCTCGAGCGATCTGGTGATCGCTCGAGCTCGATTATTATTATGGTTAATAATACGGGAAATTTGACCAAGTTTTGGGACCAATGCACTTTTGATGTTGTATAATATTTAATTTCAGATTTAGCTGTTGGTGCACACAACTCTCGAAGCGCTTACGTATTTCGATGTATACCTACCATTCACGTGGATATCTCAATCAAAGTACCCGATGCCATGAATCTGCAGGACAATGTGTCCAACTTCACAGCACAGTTCTGTGTAAAGGCAGCGAAAAACCAAAGAACAAGTAATGCAGCAGGTATCAGCTATACTGAAAACCATAACATTCCAGAGTCCCTAGCCAAGACGTTTTCTTTATCGGTTCTTTATTGAATCGCCGCGCGCCGATCAAAATATATGAAATTGACATTAGACGGGTCGAACGTCAACGTCACATTAACGAACGCTTATGTCAATTCCATACATTTTTATCAGCGATTTAATAATGGTATGGAGATATACTTTTAGTCCCGGGAAAGAACATAGGATACTTTTTATCCCGGAAAAATGTACAGTTCCCACGCAAAAACCGAATTTCGGCGCAATGGAGTTTCGGGTGTCTGCATCTAGTTTAATATATTAACTACTTAGCTAAAAACCACTTTATACAGCCAAGCCAAGGTCATTTTATAGTCATAATTCTTATTAATTTAAACTAGCTGTTGCCCGCGACTTCGTCCGCGTCCACATAAACATTTTTTTTCGTAATAATATATATTTTTAATTAAATGTACCCTAGTATGTTACTTCTGATACTTCCAAGAGTATGTGTACAAAGTTTCATTATGATTCGTCAAGTAGTTTTTGCGTAAAAGCGTAACAAACATCCACACTTTTACATTTTTTAAACGACTTCAAAAAAAGGAGGTTATCAATTCGACGCGTATGTATGTAATATTTCTAGAACTGCGCAGTTTTTGTATATGTTAATCTATAATAGCTTCTGAATGTGCCAAATTTCAAAAAAAGTATGTATGTATGTTTTTATGTTTGTGCACGCATACCTCCGGAACTACAAGTCCGATTTTAGTGATTCTTTTTCTATTGTACTAGGTATTGTTCAACTTAGTAGGTATAGTGCAAGTTTGATCAAAATCGGTTCAGTAGTTTTGGTATTGTTCAACTTAGTAGGTATAGTGCAAGTTTGATCAAAATCGGTTCAGTAGTTTTGGAGATAGGGAGTTTTAATTCTTAATTATTACTTACATACAATTTTGAAGTCGGTTTTTATATTTTTATTATACAGTTTTATATTAATTTTTCACCCTTTAGAAACCCATAGCATAACAAAACTTATCAATTTAACATCAATTTCCCTACCAACGTATTTCCAAATTTCAGAGCTACGAGCAACGATATCGATTGATCCTGAAGGTAACAGAGCTAATGTAATGGAGGACTCGGAGTATGACGTCACAATACATCCGGGAACGGAAAATTGTGAGGAACGAACGGTCGAAGTGGTGGTAAGGACTCTTTACGTTTGGCTTGTTTACTGCAGGTGGAGCCACGTTGCTCCGTTAATATGACGCTGCAGCGGTGATACGTCCTCGACGTTTTACGTATACGATGTAAAATGTCTAAGTGGTACTATGAGTTAATATATTCTCTGTTGCAGAAATGATATAAGAAATCCTACTGAAAGACTACACTGTAAGTACTACAACTATTTATTTATTTATTTTTCTTTGGGTTTTTATTTATTCGTTGGATTTCGACGGAATAACCTAAAGTGATGAAGTGTGAGGGTATGCTTGCACTAACATCGAGGCGGTCGTGTGTTAACGTGCGTTACCATAAAGGTCACAGCACACATATCAACTCGGGAAGGGAAATTTCTTCCACATACACATATTACGATTTACGGCTCGGGGAAGGGGAAAGGGGCAAGGGTGGACGAAGAAACGTAAGCTTGAGTACGGAGAGACGTAAGCACGGGGACGACGAGCCGTAAGCGGGTGGACGACGAGCCGTAAGCGGGTTGACGGCTAGTTGACCACGCATCTCATCCCGGTTCGGAGCCTGTAGGCCTACTACGAAACTGTTTTGAGACAATGAAGAAACAATCGGACGAGAATGCCGCGTCCTGCTCTAACAACGTCATTTCACGTTTGTTAGAGTAGGACGCGGCATTCTCATCCGATTGTTTGAGTCTCAAAACAGCTTCATGGTACAAGGCCTGTTCCGAGGCGAGGCGATTACCTTACGGTTCCACTTAGTGTGCGTTACAGTAGGCAGTTTCATACAAACAATACTGAACGCCTCGAGGCGATACGGTACCGATCCCTTTCCGAGTTGATATATTGTGTGCTGTGACCTTAATGCATCATTTTCCTTTGTAGGACGAAAAACGATGCTGGAAATTACTGTTAGAGATAAGCAATACCTATCGTAGTAGTAGCATTCATAGGACTGTTGGAAGAAATTTCTCTTAGAGATAAAATAATACCTGTCGCAGTGGTAGTGCTGTGTAGTCTTTTTTATGTGTATTTTATATGATTTGTGCAGCAGAGAAAAAAAATAAAATACAATTAATATAGCACACAATTCGTTACTACGTTCCAACAACGCAACGCACCGAAGTAGCGTGGCCCCGTTCTAAGAGAATGTTATCCAGATAATCTTATTTCAATCTCTCTCTCATCAAGTTTTATTGTATGGTCCGTTTGCTTTATCTCGTATGTGATTGACCCTTTTTTAACCTATTGAGATGACTATCTGGACTATTAGATTATTATATAGAAGCGTAGTTGGTTGAAGTAGTTGAATACCTTTCAATTTAGGGCCTTGTTACACCTACCGAGTGAAGTGGCGATGACAGTGCTCTCGGCCAATCATCTGTTTGCTATGTCTCGCCACCGTCTCGACACTCTGCTCGGTGGATGTAATAAAGCTCTTAAAGAAATCGATTGATTTCGTTTTCAAGAACGTCTAACATTTATGAAGTGAATATAAATTTTTTTGCAGCCCACAGCCGATTTATCGAGACCAATTACAATGAGCTTTAAAGTGGAATCGATCGAGACATACGGTAGGTTTGCCAATAAGGCTGGTAAATATATATATATTTTTAAACAACTTTGTCATTAGGTAAGTAAACATAGCTTCAACTTACAACCTAGTGTGGATGTGGTTGGAGTATTAACATGACGTCCCATCCACATCACATTAATATAATGAATGGGGAATTTTGTGTTTGTGTATGTATTTTTACTACTTCTTCACACATAAACTACTACACCGTTTTTATCAAATTTATCATCAAAGCAGTTTCCTCTATACATTAATTACTAACAAGGTACTTTTTTGAAAAAGTATGTTATTCCCGTGGGATATTGTACTAACTTGGTAAAAGTGTTCCATATATCTAACATTAATTGTTTTCACAGGCAGCGAATGATAACGCCTTGGTTTTGTCCCGCACTGATTGGTAACAAGTTGAGTAAACACACTGGCTCTATGGTCGCAAAGATAATTCACTCGTCACTCCACATGGAACTTTTGAATATGGAACAAACTCCATATTCAAAGGTTGTTATCGAAAATATAAATAAATAACGCTTTTATACTGCAAAAATGTTTTAGAAAATTCAACGAGGTTCCCGCAACATATAGCGAGGCTTTCGGATGAATCGACTCTACATTCGTCCTTTGATATACAGCTGATGAGGGGATGCGGCGAGGACTTAATATGTAGGCCACTTTTACAAATGACCCTCAGCCCTTTGGACACGTAAGAACCTATTTATTGGAATTACCATTACATCTTTTACGTGCGTCATTCGGCAGCTATTTATCTTTTAAGTTTCTCTCTCTATTCTCTATCTATATATATAAAACTCAAAGGACTGACATGGTGATCTATCAACGCACAGCCCAAACCACTGGACGGATCGGGCTGAAATTTGGCATGCAGGTAGATGTTATGACGTAGGCATCCGCTAAGAAAGGATTTTGATAAATTCCCACCCCAAGGGGTTCAAATAGGGGATGAAAGTTTGTATATAATAATACTTCTTAGCGCGAGTGAAGCCGTGGGCAAAAGCTCGTTAAATCTAAAATTTTGAAAGTTGGCCGACGATGGTACCGTAACGTATGATTAACAGAAAATTCTTCAAGTCACCGATTTTGCATCTACATAAATTTCAGAATTCAAATTGCCTGAAACAATCTCAATAATCCCCATTTATGTATTTGTATGTCTGTGACAAAATCCATTAAGAGCAATTCCCCATAGCTAGAGACCAAAATTTTATGCAATAAAAATATAATACATAATATTATATTATTATAAAGAAACTATACAACTTATAGTCAGGGAGCCCTAGAACAATTTTTTTTGTGATTACTAACAAGCTAATTTTTTGTGAGTAGCTACATTTTGATAAGACGAACAACATTTTTAGTTTCTAAAAATCTTGAAAGTGGTAGCTAACAGAGATAGAAATGATTTCATACTTTGACTTGATGGTCCTAAAATATGGATTGTTTTATTTGTAGGACAAGGTTACTCTTAAATTATATAACTATTAACCTACCAATATACAAAAAATCAGCTAGTTAGAGTTCCGTTTTAGGGTTCTGTAATCAACAAAACTTGGTTGACTACTGTACCCTAAAACGGAACCCTAACCAGCTGATTTTTTGTATATTGGTAGGTTAATAGTTATATAATTTAAGAGTAACCTTGTCCTATAAATAAAACAATCCATATTTTAGGACCATCAAGTCAAAGTATGAAATCCTTTCTATCTCTGTTAGCTACCACTTTCAAGATTTTTCGAAAATAAAAATGTTGTTCGCCTTATCAAAATGTAGCTACTCACAAAAATTTGCTTGTTAGTAATCACAAAAAAATTGTTCTAGGGCACCCGTACTATTACATACTTCAGAACTTTACCTTTTTGCAGCCCCTACATCCCTGGTACGAATCAGAGGTTTGGGGTAAAGGTCATGGTAATCAACACAGAGGAACCGGCGTTCGGTGCTAAAGTACAAATAAAGCTACCTGCGTCTATCAAACGGGAGCCCACTGGCTGTTCACTAGGAGAGGGCCCGGAGAAAAATTTAACGTGTACCCTCCCAGCTCCGTTGTACAATAACGTTACCGTTGAGTGGGAAATAGAATTGGAGTACACGCAGGAGACCGAAGAGGTATACCGTTTATTTTAATAATGAGACAAACGAGCAAACGTTACACCACCACATAACACCAGGCACTGGAGGCCTGGTGTTGTGTCGTTTACCTACGCTACAGAGCTACGCCTGAGTGTTTTCCTTTTTGGCGTTAAGTTAAGGCATTACACTTGTGACACTAACTACCATTTGATTACAATTTGCAAGCACATTTTATGGTATTTGTGTTCTGATATTTTTTTGGTACTTACCTATTAATTTTGTGTTTTATTGTATTTTGAATTTCACATTAATATAGGTATTTGTAGAATAGTGTGATGTCCTATTGTGCCAAATAAAGGTTTATTTATTAATAATTTGTCATTTTATCGGACCAAAATAATCTCGTCCTCGGTGACGCGCGACGGTCCGGCGCGGCGCGGCGCGGCGACGGCGGCGGTGGACAAGCGGCCTTATAATGACTATTGCGGCACAATATCTTGGAATAGAAAATTATAGTTTAAATAATAATTAGCTAAAATATTCACACCTAAAACCGACAAGATTCTTGTAATTTTTTCCTTGATAACTTAATAAAATATTATCTTAGCTAGTATAATTTACTTGTCCGATTCTTTATCTACATAAGTAATATGAATACTATTATAATTACTTTTTTGTATCTGCGTCGTTTGGCTTTTATACAAAAACTGCATCAAAACGTTTGTGATTACAGTAAATTGCCACGTTTTAACAATGTTAAATGTTTTTATGTAACAAAGTCGAAAATTAGATATTGCACAGGTTTTCAAGGTTGAGGAGTTTCAACAAAGTCATAATTATATTTTTATTATTCAAATAATATTTAAATTAATATAAAGACATTAAGAACAGCATTGTATCAATTTCTTGGAAATAAAGTATATGAATATGAATATAACAATATCATGTGAGCAAGAAAGTATCTATCTATCTTTATTTTATACAGGGTAAAAGATAACTAAGCTATAATAAAAACTTTAGGGTGTGTAATGTGTGTTTCTTATAATATAGAGTTAACCGTACAAGTAGCAGCACTGAAAGAGCAATTTTTTGGCCATTTATCAGGAATTTTCCCATACAAAAGTTTAAAAATCGGCCAAGTGCGAGTCAGACTCGCGCACGAAGGGTTCCGTACCGTTATAGAGCAAAAATAGGCCAAAAATTGTGTTTTTTTGTATGGAAGCCCCCTTAAATTTTAATTTTTTTAAATATTATTATTAATTATTAAAGTACACATAATATATTAAAGGTCTTTGTGAAAATTTCAAGTGCCTACCTGTTGCCATTATTGATATCGAGCAAAAAAGGCCGAAAAAATCACGTTTGTTGTATGGCAATTGGCAGCCCCCCATAAATATTAATATTATTATTTTGTTTTTAGTATTTTTTGTTATAGCGGCAACAGATACACACAGTCTGTAACAGAAGTCTAGCTATAGCGGTTCTTGAGATACAGCCTGGCTACAGACAGACAGACAGACGGACAGACAATGAAACTTAGTAATAGGGTACCGTTTTTAGGGTTCCGTACCCAAAGGTTGAAAACGGGACCCGTACCCAAAGGCTGTAACTCAAGAACGGTAATAGCTAGAGAGTTTAAATTTTCACAGATTGTGTATATCCGTTGCCGCTATAACAACAAATACTAAAAACAAAATAATATTAATATTTAAGAGGGGCTCCTATACAACTTAGCCCACCTTAACCCACAATTCTTAGTTTTATGTTTACTTTAATATTTAAGAATAATATTGATATAAAAAAATTAAGAGAGGCTCCCATACAAAAACACAAATTTTTCCCTAATTTTACACTATAATGGTACGGAACGCTTCGTACGCAAATCTGACTCGCACTTGGCCGATTATTACCCTTTGGGTACGGAACCCTAAAACCTTACTCAGGTTAACAGGGCTGAACCCTGCCACTTTCACAGTGAACTCAATACAGGGGACTCATTACACCCTCTAACTTATTATCACTTAGTTTTGTTACAGTTGTGTACA
This sequence comes from Plebejus argus, assembly GCA_905404155.3. Lineage (NCBI taxonomy): Eukaryota > Metazoa > Arthropoda > Insecta > Lepidoptera > Lycaenidae > Plebejus > Plebejus argus. Next base: position 8,171,498 of record FR989929.1, on the reverse strand, counting down.
TCGGTATATGGCATTTTGTATCCAGTACTAATTTAATAATATTGTACAACAGGTACTCATTGAAGCGACATTGGACGAGCCGTTTTTCAATGGCGATGAGAAACATAAAGTCAACGTCTCTATCCCGATTACGCCGAAAGCTAATTTTTTAATTAGTGGGTGAGTTTCGCACACTTTTTTAACCACTAACGCCATGAACGTAGAAAAAAGCGGACGGAGTCTTATTATACACAGAACTGTGTCCACAGAGTCGGCCAGGCAGACTGCATACTGCATGTACATGGTCCACACGCACACATTCTTATGCTAGTCCATACCATTTGACAGGCGTAAGAATGTGTGCGTGGCCGACTCTGAAGACACAGTTCTGTGTTATGTATATAATAAGACTCCGTCCGTAATTTTTTCTACGTTTATGACTAACACGAAAAATAATCACACTGCACAAGGAATAGGCTAAACAATGTTTAATCATTTTCAATCAAAAGCTTTATCTAGTGTCACAGACACTGACTAAGGGCCTAATTTCTCCAACGACTGTTAAAGTTATTGCTCTAATTAGTTTCACGTTGGCTCTTTCGTTTTTCATACGGATAAAATACAAGAACATTACATTTTAATAAACTTTTAACACTAACAGGCGTTGGTGAAATTGGGCCTAAACATTTTAACATAGCGCGTCGTTCAAATATTTTTTTCTTATTTAATTGTTAAAAGAGCACAGAGACTGGTTTGATTTCTATGATAGCAGGCGCCAACATCACATGAATCCAGTGCTGGACCCGCCCATAATATTAAGTCTTATCACTATAAAATTGTCGAAGTAATGCAACGTTGATAAAATTGTAGTGATTCAGCACCGTTAACTACTAGTGATGCTGGCGTCTGCTATTGTAACAATGTAAATCAGGGGTTCCCAAACTTCTTTTGGCTACTGCCCATTTTGAGAGTAAATTATTTCTTAGTGTCTCCATTTTTTCACCTGCTTAGAAAACACTAAAACTTCAAATTAAATTTCCCACCTGCCTTACCCACTTTGGATAAGGCTGATGTAAATCCACACCGAAATAATTGTGATTCTAATTATTATTTTAGACTAAAACGCGGTGCGTTTTATGATTTGGTGATGGGACAATAAGTCTCTCAAATTTTAAAACACACCACACATCCCATTATGAAAATATTTTTACAAACAAATGAAAACACAGCCATAAGAATACTTTTCCAATTCTCGAAGACAGATTAATAATTTCTGGTTTTTCAGAAAAGCTCTTCCGAATGCGACTGTCACAATAAGCAGGGACAAACTTAAAGAAGGCGAAAATTTGACATTTCTTCATTATTTCGAGGTAATTCGAGAGTAATATTTGGAATTTGGAACCGCCGCGCCGGGAGGAAACGTAATTTGTCAATGAAATTAAACAGACATAATATTAATTTTTATATTTTGTTTGTTAAGTATATGCCAAATAATGCTGTTATTAAAAATAACATACATACACATATTATGTCATGTGAGCACCATTGCGATCAATATACCTAATATTATTAGCAGGGATCACGCAGCTACAGATCATTTTAGGTGTAAAATCACTTCGTATGAGTTTACAAGCTGGTAATACTGCATAATTGTAAATTAAATGTGTAATATTTGCATTTAAAGTTACGCAAGCACCTCGCACGTGGATGTAAAAAATCATGAGTTAATAAAATATATTATATTCTTTACAACAAATTAATTATTATGGTCATAACATGTTACGACGGCTATAAAAATATATTATTAAAATATATGTTTTGTTTCAACAGGTAACAAATATAGGTCCCTCAGATTGGTTACATTTGCCTGCAGAAGTTCTATTTTCTAATGAGGTAAAATCAGTTTAAATATCTCCAATATTATTTATTTACTTGCATTTACTTGCCAATAATATTCAGTATAATATTTTAAAGGATTTTTTTTCATTATGGGCTCTGCAGGTATAGGGCTCAACAACAATAATAATTTATTATAAATATTTTTGGAAGGTATACCCATGAACATTAATGACCAACAGGGCGCTTGTCAAGATTAGTTGTATATTTTGAGTACAACTCGGTCGAGTTAACTCCGTACCTGGCGGCCATAATATATATACTGCGTGACTGGTGAGACATGTTCAATACTCGAGGACGTGATATTTGGCTATTATATTAGTTGAAAAAAATAATATAAAAAAATAATATCAATTGATCACTGAGTAAACGTAGCTTAAAGTTAAATAATTATTTACCCAACGCGTGGACACCGTGCGCGGGTAGGGTAGTTGTGTGGTGTTTCTTTGGTAGCGCATGCCTCTGCACCGGCCGCATAGTATGCCTACTTGCCTAGCCGCGTAATTTACTTAGTATCCATGATTCATTTATTTTTGGGAAATTCGAAAAAAAATTAAGTACCTAATTTTATTACATAATTATAATGAGAATCGAGTACAGAGAACTCTCCTTAAATATCGGTACTGTCTCACTAGTCATGTTGTATATGGCCGCCAGGTACGGAGTTGACTGGACAAAATCCACATTAAAACCATTAAGTTAATATACCTAGTGGAATAGAGCAATAAACTCGAGCTGTCAAACGTAACCGAAATTGGTTTTCATCTGTGTGAAAAATATGTGTACGTATACACTTACGCAAGCATGATTGAACATGAATTCTATGAGATTAAATTGTCAACGGGGCTGATCCGGGCTGATGGACGTCAAAAAAAGAGTGATGCTGTCTTGTATCACACGTCTCTTTTTACCACGCAGTGTTACTGATAGTGACATCTCGCTTGCTCAGGCCTTTGTTTCTCTATTCCGCTAGGTATATTAACTTTATGGTTAAAACTTAAAAGTGACATCAGCGCTTGTATATTTCATGCTGGTAACATACACTACAGTATGATTATTCGTTACCTTTGTTACCTTTCTAAGCTCAAAAAACCTTACCACATAGACGATCAAACCTAAGTCGGTAACGCCAGCCTTATACGTTGACTGTACATTATTTCAAAAAGTATAGTAATTGTAGGGGCTGGGCGCCGTATAACTTTTTACCTACATACTAAGAGCTATCTAATGGTATATATTTTATCTCTGTTGAGACTTATACCAAAATTCCCATGATCCTTTTACATTTCATATGAAGTTTTCTGTCTCGATTCGCCGTTTGGACTTTAGTACTAAGCATTGTTACTTATATACTATACTAACTACTTTTTTCCCCATGTATGCTATGCAAATTCATTAATCGAACACATTATTTTAGGTCCACCTATCCACTGCCATCAGGGGATGCTCTTACAGAACTAACCTAGTGTGCATGTGGGAGGTACCAGCCAAAACGTCGATACCACTAAAACTGCCATTACGAATTAACTTCAAGGAACATGGTAAGTTTGCATAGATATAGTAGCAAATATTGGGGCCTACCATAAAGTTAATATACCTAGATAATATTAACTTTATGGGGCCTACTCCCAAAACTGATTAAATTTCGAATACAAAAGCCTGTTCGGGGTTTTAATTTTGAGGAAGCTTCGATCTTTTGTAAATATTTTTCTTTAGGTTCAATGAGAATTTGCTATCGAATATTTTGCAGTACGATACTTACATTATTTTTATTTGATAATAATAATAATTAAGTATATTATGAATTATTGCAATGCACATCTTCATTACCAGTAACATCAGTCATGGTAGAGCCGTGCTTCGGCACGAATGGGCCGGCTCGACCGGAGAAATACCACGGGCTCACAGAAAACCAGCGTGAAACAGCGCTTGCGCTGTGTTTCGCCAAGTGAGTGAGTTTCCCGGAGGCCCAATCCCCTTCCCTACCCTCCCCTATTTCCTTCCCTACCCTCCCCTATTCCCTTCCCTACCCTCCCCTACCCTATTCCCTCGTAAAAGGCAGGCAACGCACCTGCAGCTGGGCATGGGCGACGGAAGTTGCATTTCCATCAGATGACCCGATGCTCCCTTTTTAATAAAAAAAACATCAATATAAGAATTTTAGGAAATGTTAAGGAACCCGGACTATTAGTATTTAATGTATTTTTTTTTTGTTTTTTTCTTATTTAGGTTTAGAGCAGCTTTTCAGTGAAATGTCCGAGCATAACATAACTACAATTTTGACACTTTATCACGAAGGCAAAACTATGTAAGTGTTTTTGGTAACTATTTAACCCTTATCTGTGATTTAACCCCAGTCTTTGGCTAACACAAAAAACTGCGGACTTCAAATTAATTTAAGCCTATTTAAAAATAAAACAAATATAAAATTATTATGTATTCATAACCGTAAAGTCCTAACTTTTGATACAAACAGACATTTTTAACTAAATTTGCTTTTATAACTTTTAACCATCGTTTCAACCATAAAAACGACATAATATAATTTTTTACATTTTTCACTTCGAATTTCCATATCAAAGTGTTCATAATTTATATAATAGTAAGGATATGAATATTTTAATAAATATTTAAGCGAAAAAATAAAGCGATCCACCACACTCAAAATAATTTAATGTAAACGATTAATAAGCAAACTGTTTTAGTGATTGAACATAATATTGTGATAAGTGTTTTCTATAACATTTTTGTATATTTTTGCATACAAGTTGTGGTATTTTTCCTACTCTTCTACACTTTGATTTCCTTTTATCGGTGTCAGTTCACGTTCACGTTCAACGTGACGCATCGGTACGACGTATTTTCAAATGAATCTGTAAACTGAACTTTATTTTCTACACAAGAAGATACACAATGAATGGACAAACAATGGAATGAGCAGGTTTTGGGCTGTCTATTCCAATTTTTTAAAGCCGCCAACGCACCTGCAGCTCTTCTGATGTTGCGAGTGTCCATGAGCCACGGTAGTTGCTTTCCATCAGGTGACCCGCTTGCTCGTTTGCCTCTTATTTTATATAAAAAAATTAATAGCTCAAAAATGATCTTTTCGCCTCGTCACATTGCAATATGGACTGACTATAATAATTGAAGACAATATGAGTTACTAACAATTTGAAAACTTAACTTATCAAATTAGTGTATTGTTATCGGTCCTCGATAAATCTACAAAGATTGAACGAAATCTGGCTGTTTAAAGTGGGTCAAAATCGCGCCCAAAGAAGTCGGTTACAAACATACAGGTGAAGCTAATAAGAAGCGTATAATTAAACACTTTTTTCAGAAACCAAACAATTGTGACAACGCTCATTCTGGAACCTTTACAGCCGATATGGCCTATCATAATAGGTTGTATGTTTGGGCTATTGCTGTTGGCAATTATAGTCCTCGTATTACATCGAGTAAGTATTACACAGTTTATAATTAAGCAATAATAATAATTAAAGTAAACGTGTCTGAGTCTGTTAAGTCATCCTTGATATTACGTCAATTAAAATAATGATTAATTATTATTATGAGAATCTAATAGCTATGTCCACAATGTGCACTTTCTTCTTAAATTTTCGTCATCTTCTTAGAAATAACTTTCGTTTGGCGCTTTCAATAATTCAATGCGTCAACTAACGCAACGCCAACATTGTCATTTTTGTTCAGTTGCAGTGTCTGTCAGCTTATTGTAACATGTGCGACGAGAATATTTTACTAAGTGGAATATGTGCGGGTTATTTGCTCATAAGAAATTCCAGAAAAAAAAGAACAAAGCGAAAGTTTTGGATACGGTCGAGCGCATGCGTCGCAGGCATGCCTCACGTTCGCTGTTGACTGCGCTATGACGCATGCCCTTGATGAACAAAACAAGGCACAGTGTGGACATAGCTGTTGATGAATATTGCTAAGAACTACCGTTTACTGTTATTTAGGGAACACGATTTAGACGTCAACAATATTTGTTCAAAAATACATTAATAATTATTAATGTCACCAGCATTGCTAGACGTCCCGATTTTGGCGGGACGTTCCGATTTTTTTATCAAAATTAAATATCCCGCGCGGGACAGGCTCAGTCCCGCTTTTCGGGGATAACTCGAACGTACGTGCAACGTACTTTTGCTATCTATTGTCACGTAAACGTAATTTTAAGTCAAATTAAAAGATAAAAAACTTTTGTTTTTATATGTTTTTTAAAATGTTCCGCTTTTGACGGAAGAAACCCGCTTTTTTCACTCAAAAAGTTCCAAAGTCCCACGTTAGCACAAATAAATCTGGCAACGCTGCTCATCACAATAAATATACCTTGTCACCGTAGAACGTAGGAGGAATCGTAGAGGGGCTACGCTGACGTAGCGTCGCGTCGTAGACCCTCTACGAGTGCTTTATATTGTATTATATTATCCATAATCCAAATATTGGCATTTGGCATAGCTGTTACAAATTTTTATCTAATTATACATTGTACAATATAATTATACAAGTAGATATTATATAAAATTTTATCGTCAAACCTTTGTAAACGCATTCGTTGCGTCGTCGTCGGAGACGTTTTTCCAAAACTTTGACTGAAAAGTAACGCAGCGTCAGAGCTCCTTTGACAACTTCCTCCGATTGGCCGATACTGTTAAGAGTGACCGCACACCGGCGCACGCACAGCATGCAGCCAGAGTAAACAGAAATATCGGTAAGCCGACTCAGAAGTGAATTCGAAATTTATACGTCTGATGTACTATGTTATATCAGCCGGCGCGCGCAGTACTAATGCGTAACCCAGCATTGTGAAACATGTTGAAAGTAACAGTCACCCGTTTGTTTAAAGTCGAGGTACTCCTTAGTTCTGACTACTCTGATGCAGCATGCAGCCTTTAGTACTACGGCTATCGCGCGTCGTCGTATCAAACATAAGCCGGTATAAATAGTCAGTACTCAAGATGCATCTCGGTGTCAAGACACGGTTCAGGCTCTGCGATTGGTTGGCTGTCAAAATTTGGACCAATCACAGTGCCGAACCGCGTCTTGAGACCGGGTCTTAAGTACTGACTATTTATACGTGCCTTAGTAACATTACTATGTTTGAGACGACGCACTCAACGGAGTATTGTGGCCCTGGTCCAATGCCCGGTTTAGAAGTCTTTTGAAATTTTGACAGTAGTTTATATTTTTACAAGCGGTTATCATTGGCTCATCTTATCTTCAAAATATAATAATTAACTAATCAACAAAGTTATTTCTAAAATAAACTCCTGTCAATTATCAAAGTCATCTTATACCTGTATGTTGCTTTTCAGTGTGGTTTCTTCTCTCGGAAGCGGTATAACAATGAATTAAACGACGCTCAAGACGAACTGTTGCCCGCCGAAGTGTCCACTCCCAGTGGTAGTGCTGACCTTGCTGATGACTTCGGAGAAACGAACACGAATAATTCTACTGAAATGTTTCTAGATGATTCTGATTAAGACACAGAGTACTGGGCCAAGTTGCATTCGACAACTTCAGTAGAGAAATTAGAAAAAATGTATATAGCTGCCAATCGCTATGATGTTAAAGGGTCAATTCAGACCGCAACACAACGTGTAGATCATGTATTTCTAATTTGAGCTGTATTGACAGATCTATTTCAAATGGGTAAGACGTCTTACAAATCTGTCAAATCCATGCAAATTTATAGAAATGCATCCACGTCGCGTTGCAGTCTGAATTGACCCTAAGGCTTAACTCACATTGGCGCAGAGCCAAAGCGTCGCGACGCGTTTTCTTTTCTTGACTACCGCATGTACAGTGTACACCTCTACTGTAACACGTGCGCAATGTAATTTGAGCTTAGGCGATGTCTTTTGTCAAGTGAATTAAGAAATCCATATTTTGATTTCTAAATTTTATAAATGCAAGTTCTCTGTAAAAAAAAAAAATTCTAGTATACTAAAAATTCTATTGTTGGCCTTAGGAAGGTCAGCATAACAAAGAACTTAGTTTTTTATAGAACATCAAAAATTAATTAAAACAAATTTTTCCTGTGATTTTAAAATAACTGAAGCGTACTAGTGTTAACTAATATTGTTATAATACTCAAAAATACACTGTAATATTAAAATGAACTCATTTATTTCTAAGCTTCTCCCAGTAACTAATCGTGTCTAATTCAAGCGTAACATAAAAATCGGCCAAGTGCGAGTTGAACTCGCGCACCAAGGATTTCGTACCATTATAGAGCAAAAATAGTAAAAAATTGTAATTTTTGTATAAAAATTTTTAATTTTTGTATAAAAATTTTTGATTTTTGTATAAAAAAATGTGATTTTTGTATTAAAAAATGTAATTTTTGTATGGGAGCCCCCCTTAATAATTATTATTTTTTTAATTTTATTATTAATTATTAAATTATTGGGAAAATCACGTTTGTTGTATTTGAAAAAACCCCCAAATGTTTAATTTATTTTATTTTTAGTATTTGTTGTTATAGCGGCAACAGACAATACAATATAATCTGTGAAAATTTCAACTCTCTAACTATTACCGTTTTTGAGTTACAGCCTGGAGGCATACAGACAGACAGACAGACGGACGGACAGACATTGAAGTCTTAGTAATAGGGTCCCGTTTTTACCCTTTGGGTAAAAACCCTAAAATTACAAAACAATGTTAATTCCAAGTCAATTCTTATGATAATAATGTATACGATATAAACAGGAAATTCGAAATGAATTTTTAACTTAAGGGCCCGGGTTACCCTCGAAATTTTCATACATTCTTAATACCAAAATCATTTTCTCATGCGTAAATATTTAACATGTTTGAGTTATTTTTCAGCTTAAGATAGTAATTACCTAGGGTCCTGAACAAATTTTTTTACAAAATATTTAAATACTAAAAAAAAAATTTTTTGTGTTTAAATATTTTTTAGTAAATTTACTACTAAATATTTAAACACCAAAAAATAGATAAAAACACTAAAAAATATATAAATAAATAGTAAATTTACTACAAAATATTTAAACTTTAAAAAATATTTTTTATTATTTAAATATTTTGTAGTAAATTTACTATTTATTTATATATTTTTTAGTGTTTTTGTCTATTTTTTGGTGTTTAAATATTTAGTAGTAAATTTACTAAAAAATATTTAAAGACAAAAATTTTTTTTTTAGTATTTAAATATTTTGTAAAAAAAAATTATTCAGGACCCTAGGTAATTACTATCTTAAGCTGAAAAATAACTCAAACATGTTAGATATTTTCGTATGAGAAAATGATTTTGGTATTAAGAATGTATGAAAATTTCGAGGGTAACCCGGGCCCTTAAACATTGAGTATGTTCCCACAAAATATGACTACGACTATATAGGACTGAGCACACTGAGACGGGCTTTGCCGGGGCTCAGCGTGCCGGGGCTCATCGCAAAAATCCGCCTCCATACAATTTGTATGGAGGCGGATGCGCGTATCGCCCACTGTGCCGGCGCGCATCGGCGCGGATTTTTGCTCGGCGGATTTCCGTCAATGCGACACGGCCTAACAAGACCCGCTGCGCCCCGGCAAGACCCGCTGCACCCCGGCAAGCGACGCGCGGATACGATGCGATGCGGCCCGGCAAGCCCCGGCCCCCGCCACACCCCGCGTCGCCCCGCCGTCACTCGTCGCACAGAGCATGGCAGAGCGTTGCGCGCCGACCCGCGCCGACCCGTCCCGGCCCACCCCGGCCCGCCCCGGAACGCTCCGCCTCAGTGAGCGTTAAAATCCGTCAATGCGATGCGACCCGACCCGGCAACAGTGTGCTATAGCGCATTATGCGCCGCGCTGAGCCCCGACCCGCCCCGGCACGCGTCGACCCGCGCCGACATAGTGGGCGCGAAGCTTAATAGCTAAATTGTTGTGTAAGGCTTCTTAGGCTTATTACAGACGAACGGCACGTGTCGGCGGCACGCGTCGGCTGCAGTCGACGGCAGTCAGCGGCACGCGTCGGCAGCAGTCGACGACAGTCGACGGCACGTGTCGGCGTCAGTCGACGGCAGCCGTCGGCAGTTTTTGACGCTTGCAGGGGCCTACCATGACCTTTCCTAAAACTATCATATTTCCAGAACACTTTATTGTAAGATTACAATAACATTACCGTACTCACTTTTCAAATATTATAATTTTACTAAAAAACAGTAAAAAATGCAAACATTGTTAAATCCGCTGTGAAATATCAACTTTTTTCAGATCGCTAGTTTGACGTTAAAGTAATATTACTCATCTATTAAACGGTATTGTTTAGTAGAGGTGGTGGTAGGCCCCCAGTTCTGACGTACCGCCTAAAGGTAAGCATCCACAGGTCGGTATCGTAAGCAGCGGACATCTCGCATCAAACGGATTACCGACTACCCTAGCGAATGCTCAAAAAGGGGGTGTGGATGGAAAAGTCGAAAGCACTTTTGACTTAGGAACTTCGTTTGGACTAATTAGGAGATAAACATACTGGCTAGTCGGTAATTCGTACGCTGCCGATACAGTGGACGTACTGTGAAAAAATTATCCGTTTGATGCGAGACGTCCATTGCGCTACAGACCTGTGGACGCTTATCTTTACGCGGTACGTCACAAGTGCAAGCGTGATAAGCTGTCGACGGCTGCCATTGACTGCCGTCAACTGCTGCCGACACGTGCCGTTAACTGCTGTCGTCTGCCGCCGACACGTGCCGTCGCCTGCCGTCGACTGCCGCCGACGCGAGCTGCCGACACGTGCCGTTCGTCTGTAAGCGCTCTAATAGACGAACGGCACGTGTCGGCGGCACGCGTTAGCGGCAGTCGACGGCACGTGTCAGCGTCAGTCGACGGCAGCCGGATAAACATACTGGCTAGAATGTTTATCTCCTAATAGATACTCTGTTCATTATCTTTTTTCCGTAAAAAATCACTACTAATCTCAGGTGAATTCACGCTTGGCCGCTTATTCATAAAATTAAGCTATTTGGTCATATTATATAATGAGAATTTTTTCAAGTGTCTGGGTGAATCAGAATTATTATATCATACATGACACTCGTGTTGCATTGAAAATTATATTTCAAGATCGTCGAATTCAAAGTCAAAATGAGTGGAAGTGTTGCGGACTTTTACGATGGAAAATCGATTTTCTTATGTGGCTCCTCAGGATTTATCGGAAAGGTTTGTATGAATATTTCATAGACAGTGTAGAAAATATTTACATAAACTGCTACCTGCGACCCTATCGCGAAGATCGGAACGGTACCTTTAGTTTATCTCCGCAATATTTCTATACTTTCGCATTTCTACTATGGCCATGCTAGGGTCGTTGGTAAGTTGTTAAATCGATTTCACTGCTACAAGCATACGAGTACCTACACAACACACGTTCACGTCGTTATCTGTCCACTTCCAAGTAAAAATTGTGTACTCCAATGTTTGTAGTAGTGAAATTGATTCAATAAAACTATATATATATATGGCTGTTAACTACTACTTTAGCCTTTTTATCCTTTGATGGTTTGAACCTATTTATTTTATACAAGTTTAGTAATATAAACACAAGTTTTATGACTCGCCTCGTAAGTCGTAATGTTGTAAAGCTCGCCTCATAAAGTGGAATTATTATTATGTCCATAGCTCGAATTGTAATACTTTATACACTAGTACACTGTACAGTAATATTCTATCCATACCTACTAAATACACTTGCAACTTATATATTAGACGTGGGAGAGCCATGCTTCGGCACGAATAGGCCGGCTCGACCGGAGAAATACCACGTCCTCACAGAAAACCGGCGTGAAACAGCGCTTGCGCTGTGTTTCGCCGAGTGAGTGAGTTTACCGGAGGCCCAATCCCCTACCCTATTTCCTTCCCTACACTCCCCTAATCATTCCCTTCCCATCCCTACCCTCCTCTATTACCCTATTCCCTCTTAAAAGGCCGGCAACGCACCTGCAGCTCTTTTGATGCTGCGAGTGTCCATGGACGACGTAAGTTGTTTTCCATCAGGTGACCCGTTTGCTCGTTTGCCCCCTTATTTCATAAAAAAAACTTAATTTAAGTACTTATTTATTCACTAATATAGAAAAAAATATATTTTACTGAAACTTATAGAATTAGATACAATATACAAATTACAATGTCTGTACCTCAGAGTCTGTACTCTGTACCAATAGTTTGTACATAAATCAATGCTCTTTCTTTTGAGCAAGGTGACTCGAATCTTGCATAATGCATGATTTTTTTATTAATTAAATTAATCCTTTATATCTTTATAAAGGAGAATAAAACATAAATAGGCTTGTAAATATTCAAATTATTCTATGAAATTTAAAACATTGATTTTTGTACCGTTCAAACGCCAACATTAATTAGCGCGCCATGTTGATGACGTCAAAATATTATATGTCCCGTGGGCCGTGTTTGCTTATTATATACATTTTGCTATAATTGAGATCATGGAAGAGGCTAAAAAACCTTCTAACAAGTATTGTGTGATACCGAAGTGCAAAGGCCTACAATACACGTCCTAATAAAGTGTTTTTTGTATTCAAAACGATGTAAAATACGAGAACAATGCTGCGAGATGATGAAAAGGGATAATGTATCTCCATTATCGTGTTTATACTGTTTTGAAGATCATTTCAACGTAAGTTTGCTATATTTAATATACACTTTCATGTGAGTTAGTCAAAAGTAAATTTTGCAATAGAAGATCTGAAACAAACAAGCTATACTAACGTACCTGCTTTACTACGAAAATTGCTCATGCTAATTGGAATATCTAATAGGTATATATAAAAATTCTCGTGTTACGGACTGTTTGACAAATTCTCGTGTGACTCACAGTGTTTGTGCACGAACTCCTCCAAAACAGCTCAACCGATTTTAATGAAATTTTGTATGTATAATGTATATTTGTTAGGCCTGAGATTATGTTTTTATCTACTTTTTGGCAAAACAACGTTTTCCGGATCAGCTAGTCTAATATATAAAATCGTAAAATCAAGATTTGATGAAAAATATTCTGATATCATAAATGTAGACTGTATCTATTTTCGGTAGATCGATTGTGCTTCGACAAAACCATTGTCAGTAATCGCCCTAGATCGCTGGATTCACTACAAATATAAATTCACTAGAAACAATCAGTTTTTAACTATTTTTTCTTAGAGTGGGTTGCATCAACTTACTTTATAACTATAACTTTAACTTCAACCATAGCAAAAAGTCAAATGAACTGTCAAATCCCTAGTAAAAGTCCATTATGGACGCCATATTTGACGATAACCTTAACCTTAACTTTAACTACGCTTCTGGTGCAATTCACCCTTACAAACACCATTACCACAGTCACAGAATATATAATAGTACTCCGTACCACAGTATGAATATCGACGCCGGTCGCCGATACGTATCATCTGACGTCACATTTCGTTTCGACCAATGGTGACGCGTTTAGTAAGTTTAAATTTCCCTCCCTTATTTTTCACTTTTTAAACAATATTTTATGGGTTTAAATAATAACTAAATAAAAATAACTTTTGATTATAATGTGACGGTGATAAATATTGCAGAAAAATATATTTGAGATAAAATTACTTTTGCATATTCCCTATTCATTAGCATTTCATTAGCATGTTTTTTATATTTTTCTACCGCACTTAAAAATTATTATCACTAACTTTTTTATTACAGGTACTCCTGGAGAAACTGCTGTACAGTTGCCCTGGGATAGAAAACGTTTATATCCTAATGAGAGATAAGAAAACGGATTTTTTCGAGAGAATGAAGACACTTTTGGATAAACCGGTGGGTTACATTCAAATTATAAAAAATAAATAAAACGAGTTCCATTATTTCATACTGTTCTTGACGAGAAGAAAAGAAAAACTAATTTTAGAAAAACTTTTTCCTTCTTATCTCTAATTATAGCGCATTGCTTTTGTTGCTTTCTAGCTCATGCTAATTATAGCAATCGGTGAGCAATACTTATTATGAGCGTGCACAATTATAGCACTAACACCTAACAACTTATGTAAGTACCCGTGCCCAAACATAATTGATAATATTAAGTACAATATTAACAAAAAAACTAACTTCAAACACAATTTTCTTATCATGGGACCACCTGTGAAGTATTCTCTGTAGGGTGTAACAAAACTAAGTGATAATAATTTAGTCTAGGGTGTGTACGTTTTCCTCGTAGAGAGTTCACTGTGTAAGTAGCAGCGCTGGAAGACCAATTTTCTTCACTTTTGTATGGGCACCCCAGGGGCCCAGCGTCACGAGTTTCCGCATACATAAGTGAAAAAAATTAGTCTTTCAGCGCTGCTACTTTCACAGTGAACTCTTTATGAGGAACACGTACCTACACACCCTAAAGTATTATCACTTAGTTTTGTTACACCCTGTATATTATATCAGCTATCAAATCGATTCGCAAACGGCGAAGTTATCCACGAACAAACATACAGGCTACAAAAAAAACATAATAATATAATATACGGTCGAATTGAGAAACCTCCTCCTTTTTTGAAGTCAGTTCAATATTATAAAGCTAATAGGTACTATTTAAATAATCTATAACTATGTAATATGTTTTCTAGATCTTCGATAGACTGAAAAAGGAAAATCCATCGGCGTTAGACAAAATCATCCCAATCAAAGGAGACCTCACGCTCAAGAACCTTGATCTCACACCTGAAGATGAGAAACTATTAATAGATAAGGTGAGTTACTTTTATTTATTGTTATGCTCAAACATGGAAAACGCTCAGTGAGCGGAAAAATAGCTCACAACGCGTTGTGGTCACAGTGAAATGTCCTGCACATCGAATGAAAAGGGCCACTACGAGATCAGGTAATAACCAGTGGTCGGCGTAGGTAGTGCCATTTAGGGTGAATGACCTCAATTGTATATGTTAACATGGACATACCTCCGGGATCGCGGGATAAAATCCCGCGTTCCGAATTATCGCGAATAATCAAGTATTTACTTTACAATTAATGAAAAAAAACGAGTTTTGAGTCATAATTTCGCCGGATAAAAAAGGCCTAAATAAATGAGTCACTAAACGTTTTTCTACGTCTAATATTTCTTCAGCCATGTTTTGCTTAGTTGCCAGTATGAAAAAAAAAAGATTACGCGTCAAAATCGATATCTATTATTTATTAACTAAACATAACTCTTTCTTTTTAATTATAATCCATATTTATTTAATAGCTTTCGTAATAAGAATTACAATATTAGTAGTTTCTAGCTTATTTAAAAATAGAGTGAAATAAGAAAATGTTTACTTATTTAACGATTGAAAACCGAAATTGATTGTTGATTTAAATCGATAATTACACTGTCTATCGATATCTAAATATGACGTAAATGGCAACACTTTGAAGACGTTTTGACAAGTGATAAATACTACCGTTTCTTACGAATTGCCTTTGTTACCTTTGAATTGTGTAAAGTACATTATGTCTACCAACTTATTATTATGTATAAAAAAACTTGTAGCTGAGATATACAATATATTGATTTTTAACTTTTGTAAAGTAACTTAAATTGTGAAAACCGTGACAAATCTGTACACAACCATCTTCAGAAAGTAAGTACAATGTATCTACATAGATTTAAACCAACAATCAAAAGACGGGAAATAGCTATTAAAACAGCAGTAGTCGCTTCATATTGTAACATTCTCTTTCTTAGGTTCTTCTCGCAGGGTTAGTTCCCGAACCGGTGGTAGGCAACGTAGACTTCTGACGTTCAAAAAGTGTATCATGATACCTATTTTGAATAAAAAAAGATTTCATTTCATTTCATTTCATTTCAACAAATTACCTTAATACATACTTAATGTTTTTAGGGGCGTAGAATCTTATCAATAAAAAAATGTAAGCCTAATAAAATTATAACCTCTATAGTTAACTTCATTAGTATTTTACAAGAAATTAGAATTTATTAGACTTTTTTAAAAGTTTAGAAGGCGAATTAGACTTGTATTATTTTTAATACTTAAATTAACATTTTAATCTCTTTAATCTACTTATATCCAAATAAATATAATCACATTTCTGTTAATTTTTTACTTATTTGTTAATATCATATAAAACTTATAATTATGATAAATAAATAAAAAACTAACAAATTATTTCTTTATTTACGTTTGTCACAATATTTGTTGTTTAAATATCAAATTCTGAATGTATTTCCGATTATATATTATTTCAATGCGAATCCCAAAATCGCGGGATTGAGAGGCATGTCCACGTTATGCCGCGATTAACGAATCCCGCGGGATGGCACTACCTACGCCGACCACTGGTAATAACAGAAAGACCAAATAGCGAAATTCGTGTCGTGGCTGATATGTTATTCGACCACAACGCTAGGGATAATATTATTGTAATACTGCAACTGTGACAACGCGTTGTGGCAATCAAGAAAATCCATAACTGATAACGTGACAAAATAAATGCGAAAGTGTGTCTGTCGGTTTGTCACGGAGTTTACAGCTTATATCAACATAAATTAATATAATATGACGATTTTAATTTAAAAACATTGTTTAATATTAATATTGCAACTCAAATTGACGCAAAAACTTACTGCTTAGGTTTTTTTTGCGTTGCAATTCAAGGAGTTTACAGCTTATATCAACATAAATTAATATAATATATTGTGTTTTTTTCATCTTATTGCAATTTTTTTTATGAAATAAGGGGGTAAACGAGCAAACGGGTCACCTGATGGAAAGCAACTTCCGTCGCCCATGGACACTCGCAGCATCAGAAGAGCTGCAGACGTGTTTTGCCGGCTTTTTAAGAGGGAATAGGATAATAGGGGAGGGTAGGGATGGGAAGGGAAGGATTAGGGGAGGGTAGGGATGGGAAGGGAAGGATTAGGGGAGGGTAGGGAAGGAAATAGGGTAGGGGATTGGGCCTCCGGTAAGCTCACTCACTCGGCGAAACACAGCGCGAGGGCTGTTTCACGCCGGTTTTCTGTGAGAACGTGGTATTTCTCCGGTCGAGCCAGCCCATTCGTGCCGAAGCATTTCTCTCCCATGTAATGTAATGTCTCGTCGAAATGATTCCTCGAATGTAAAATGAATATTTTCCATTGATCCACTGATCACAAACAGTGACGGTACCAACGCCTCTGTAGATCCTATGAATCAACTTCTCTGATGGTACAACCGCGTTGATTTTTTTAAGACTCAGGGTTCAAATATGACCTTTACGTTGTAAGCAAAATGGCTGTTTTTAAAAATCCCCAATCTCTCTCTCAAACATTTAATTATTTCCAGGTATCAATAGTAATGCACTTGGCGGCAACTATACGCTTCAAGGAGCCGATCGACGCCATGTTTAACATCAACGTGTGCGGCACCGAGCGTCTGCTCACGCTGTGCAAGCGTATGAACAACATACAGGTACCTTAAGGCAATCCCCCGAGCAAACGACCTTGACCATACATTTGACGCGTTGCCGAGATCGCACAAAAATCCTATTTTTTTTTACTTTTCTTAGTTCTTTGATCTAAAAAAATTCAAACGTGGTATTCCACGTTTGAATTTTTTTAGATCAAAGATTGTAGTTAATAAAATTGTAGTTAATAAAATTGTCTATCTATTGTCGTGTGTTTCAAATAAACGTAATTTGTAAATACTAGGTAGCCTGGGAAAATTAAGGAATTCAGACCGAATAATTCATGTACTTTTGAAGGTTGGTACAGTTGTTCCTAAAGGTGTCCAGATGAATATACTAAAAGTCCCCGAGGGTAGGACACGAGCCGGCGGTGGGGGAGAAGGAAAGGACTCTTTTTCAAGGTTTTTGCTGGTGACTCGAAAATTATTTATAGTATCTCTTTATGGTGCTCCCACACCGCCGTTAGAAAATGTTTGTAAACATTTACTAACAAATGTTGTCAATTGTAACATTTTGTTATGTCCGGGCCACAGTAACGTTGAATGCCGTTGAACGTGAATGCCCAAAAACGCGACAGTTAACGCGATAATTAACGCGATAATGGGTGGCTACACTTGTGACGATGAACGCCGTTGAACGGCGTTCAACGGCGTTCAAATGCTGGCCACAGCGTCTCACTTTTCAAGCAAGATGGACGTGGACGACAGAGCTCTGTATCTTATGAGTGCGAATTTTTATTATATGAATTTATTAAATCTTTACCGAATTAAGAAAAAAGGAAACAAAGAAAAAGAAGATGGTGGATGATACAAATGCACAGGAAGCGTACACTGTAAGTTTTTCTATGTTTATTATTATGTCGAATATCTCAAAATATATAAAAAATACTTACTTATTAGTTATTAGTTCTTTAATAATAGGTAGTCAGTTTTCTATGTTAATTAGATCAAATATATTATATTATATACTTTTTATTACTATTATTACAATAATTATCGGTATTACGATGTTTGTCTTTTTATTCTATACTGTAGTCAGTTTTTAAGGATTCCGTACCCAAAGGCTAAAAACGGGACCCTATTACTTCAGACTTCGTTGTCTGTCCGTCTGTCTGTCCGACCGCTTGTCTCCAGCCTCCAGGCTGTATCTCAAGAACCGCTATAGCTAGACTTCTGAAATTTTCACAGATTGTGTATATATCTGTTGCCGCTATACGTCGACCTCTGTGGCTCAGTGGATAGCACGTTGGTAGCTTAAGCCGGGGGTCGCGGGTTCGAATCCCGCCGACGGAACAAAAAGTTTTCAAAGTTCCTGGGTCATGGATATGTATTAAATATATTTATCATATAATAAAAATCTTAAATATAGTATGTATAGAATAAAAGTATTAATAAATATATTTCCGTTGTCTGGTACCTGTAACACAAGTCCTTCAGGTACTTAGCATGGGGCCAGACTGACGTGGTGTGAAGCGTCCATAGATATTATATTATATTATATTATTATATTATAATTATACAACAAATACTGAAAACAAAATAAAATTAAAATTTTAGGGGGGCTCCCATACAACAAACGTAAACAAAAAATGTACTTATACAAGTCAACACGTGTGATCCCGTCGGGCTTTCAACGCACAGTGACGATACGTAGTGTGGCCGCTTCATTCACGTTCATCTCTTTGATGTACCGCCACTAGAGCATTCAACGGCGTTCATGAACGCCGTTGAATGCCGTTCAAAATTATCGCGTTAAATTGTGGCTACACTAGCGGTGAACGTGCATTATCGCGTTAATTAACGGCATTCAACGTTAGTGTGGCCCGGACATTAGGAACTGTTACATGTTATAAGTGCTCCTACACTAATAGAAAATGTTTACTAATGTTTACTAACATTTTATAACATTTAAATCTGGTATTGGCTCACCGCATACCCCGTCGTCCTTTATAAAAGGTTTACAAACAAAAGGTAACACAATATGTTTTATTTTGTTATAATTTGTTTTGCTATAATTTGTTAACTTACGTTTACTAAACATTTTCTAACATGAAAACATTTTTAAATTTTTTTAACATTTGTGATTAATGCTTCGTTCAAACCTGCGCGACCACGCGACTGCGAAGCGGGAGCGTCAAGTTGTCAAATGTTGTCAAGTGTGTTTTTTGAATACAAAACACACATTTGACAACATTTGACAACTTGACGCTCCGCTTCGTTTTCGCGTCGCGTTGGTCGCGTAGGTTTGGCCTAAGCTTTAGTGTTTGCTAACGTTAGTAAACAAATGTTTACTAACGTTACTACACATTTTCTAACTGCGGTGTGGAAGCACCATAGTGACGGGAATACGTTACCTCGATTTACTATATTTAGAGACAGATACAGTAAATCGAGGTAACGTAGTCCCCTGATTCCTCCTTCAAAATAGAGTCTATCTAATTTTATTTATTTTTAATATTTTCAGGAAGAGTGAGTCTATACCTCTACGTTTTTATTTTATCATAAAGATCTTTCAAATTTATTTTATGGTCGGTCGATTGGCGGGGTACGGGTTACGGGGCATTAATTTTTTGCAATTTTCAAGGGTCACATTTTTTTTTATTTGTAAATTTAGAAAAAATCCAACGTAGCTTTAACAGATCATAATATTGTATAAAAATCATATTTTGTCTAAACGCATTATCCAGGGAGTAAGTTGAGGAATACGTTTGTATGGCAAAACAGTGCCAGCGTACTCTGTATTTCCTAAAGTAATGATCGTACAGTAAAAATGTGTAGACGTAATTTATAGGAAATTTAATGTAGATAATTAATGTAGAAGTCACTAAAGAGATATTATAAATAATTTTCGAGTCACAAGCAAAAACCTTGAAAAAGAGAACTTTCCCCCCTCCCCCACCACCGGCTCGTGTCCCACCCTCGGGGACTTTTAGTATATTCAGTTTATATATCGGGGACTTTTAGTATATTCATTCATTAGTATATTCACAGCAACTTTCAAAACTACATGAATTATCCGGTCTGATCGACGATTTTGAAACCAATTTTCTTAGACTAAGGGAGATGCTGAAAGTATGCGTCAATTTTAATAAATTGGTATTACTTTGCAAGCTAATATAACAAAAATAGGAAATTAAAAACGGGGAAAGGAATGTTGATATACTGAAGATTATTGCTGTATTTTTATTATAACTTTGTAGCTTTCAAATTATGAGTTTATAAGGCTCTAAATACCGTAAATTACGGCATCTCTGTAGGGGAAGTGCCTTAAGCCACAGAGTAGGACACTCAATGCCGGTTTAAGTATTACCAGCGCCCTGGGCATCTAGATAATACATAATATAATATATGCCCTGGGCGAGATTTCTTCGGCGCCCAGGGGCAGGGTGGTTACAACCAGGGGCTTTACCACTAAAAAAGGGCGTTCCTTTTTGTTTGCCATGCGCGCCCCTTTTTATCCGGCGCCCTGGGCGTTCGCGCAGCGTCGCCAACTATTATAATGAATATCTCGCCTGATCATAATGAATATTTACAGAAATTCGTGTACGTGTCCACCGCATACTCTAACTCGGAGCACAAAGTCATAGAGGAGAGGATCTATCCAGCGCCCATCTCATTCAACGAAATGAAGAAACTTATCATCAACGGCCTGAGTGATAGTCAAACTGAGAAATTATTAAGTAAGCATTTTACTAAGAGCTAGTTTTAGTAGTTACAAATGTTCAGTATAGATTCAGCATCAGCGTGAACTATAATAATCACAGAATACGTATTATTAGTTGCTTTAATATGAAACTAAAAATCGGCCAAGTACGAGTCGGACTCGCGCACGAATGGTTCCGTACCGTTATAGAACAAAAATAGGCCAAAAATAATTGTTTTTTGTATGAGAGCCCCTCTTGAAATTTTATTTTATTTAAATATTATCATTAATTGTTAAAGTACACATATAATATATCATACAAATTTTTATTCAAATTGTTAAAGTACACATCTTATTATGTGTATAATATATTATACACATAATAAGTATCTAGTAGTCTATAGTATCCATAAGTTTTTCTTAGGGTTGAACTACATCTGGCAGCACGGAATCGCCTTTTTCCGTCGCCTTTTCTCTTTCTGTCGCTTAGAACTACCATTTGCTAGACCCAGACAGAAAGCATAATGCCGATCGCCTCGAGGATTCCGCCGCGTGCTCGAGCATTATGCTTTCTGTCTCGGTCTAGCAAATGGTAATTCTAAGCGACAGAAAGAGAAAGGGCGACGGAAAAAGGCAATTCCGTGCTGCCAGATATAGTTCAACCCTTAAAGGTGCTCTCTCACCGCGAGCATTCACGTGTATATGTACTTATCATTTTAGATTCGACCTTGAGCATTACATTACAATACAACCTCCCTGACTGACGAGCATTCGCATGTAATGTAACATTATAGATTCGACTTTGAGCATTCCGTAGCAAGCTGACTTCACTGTCATGTAGCATTTATGTTACAAGTTGTATTAAGATATTACACATTGAATTATTACAAGGTGCGCATTGTACTTAAATTGTAATGCTCGGTTTTTCTCCCTCACTGATGTAATGCTCGACTCTGTAACGTAACATAAAACATTACAAGCGAATATGCTCCCAGTGAGGGATCACCTTAAGACAAAGACTATTCTTGACTTAAGAAATACCTGATCACAGGCATTTTTATCATCAGATTTAAATAATACTTATAAAGCGTGAAATTATATATTATGTCCTTTTTTCAGACGGGAAGCCAAATACGTATGTACTAACGAAATCTATTGCAGAGGAGTATGTTGCGTTGAACCACGGACATGTGCCAGCTATTATCGTTAGACCCGCAATAGGTGAGCTTTAACTCAAAAACTAGACGGAAATAACCTCCTTTTTTATGTCGGTTAACTAAACTAGGAGAGAAGACGACAAGCAACGCTGCACTATATTTTTTTAATGAGCAATTTAAAGTTAATCTTATTTATTTCTCAAAAAGACACACTCATTACCGGAGTTAAAATTTCGAACTGCAACGAGTCGCTCTTGCAATTACTATTATTTTTTTTTTTGTTAGTAATTAATAATGAATTTGTATCCATTATCTCCCTGTCTGTATAATGCAGCGCAGCTTCGCCTCTCAGGATAGGTGAGTAATTCGGTTGAGTTCAAATGTTATGCTCAGTCAACAGCTGCTAATCACGAGTCACGACTTACATTGATTGACATGCCCAAACCAAGTACCGTAGGTCCGCAATGAATCAGTTTCTATATGGCTATGTTTTGGAAATCTCCAATCATATGTATGGAAAAATAGCTATATGGCGCACTTGCCGGGTAGGCGCACTTTGCCACACTCGCTATATATATCAAAGAAGCGCCACACTTTTTCAGTGTCATCGGCTGTGGCCGAGCCTTTACCAGGCTGGGTGGACAACTGGGGAGGGGCTTCCGGACTGATCATGTCAGTGCTGGAAGGCCTCAATGACATGCTGCTGACGAGACCCACTCACGTCCTAGACCTCATACCGGTGGACTACGTAGCCAACCTCATCATAGTCGCCGCAACGAAAGATAATGACAAGTGAGTTTATGAAAGTTTATCTTATATACAGTGCGTAACAAAAATAAGTGATAATACTTTAGGGTGTGTACGTGTTCCTTGTAGAGAGTTCACTGTGAAAGTAGCAGCGCTGAAAGACGATTTTTGAAGTGAAAACTTCTTTAGCGGCGTTGAGCACTTTTGTGGGATAGGTAAAAACTGTGAAACTCGCGTCAGGTCACGTGTGCTGATCGAAAAACCGTAAGACGGTTGGAGAATAGTGTTGTAACATCGAAATCTATTAATCGATTGTTTTTAGGGTTCCGTAGTCAACAAGGAACCCTTATAGTTTCGGTCTGTCCGTCCGTCTGTCCGTCTGTCTGTCTGTCCGCGGTTTTGCTCAGAGACTATAGGACCTACAAAGCTGTAATTTGGCATGAATACACATATTAATAACGCCAACAAAATGATACATAAAATATTTAAAAAATATATTTTTTTATGGTACCTCCCCTACACATCAAGCGGGGTTGAATTTTTTTTTTCGCGCCCACCCCATCGTGTGGGGTGTCGTTGGATAGGTTTTTTAAAAATATTATGAGTATTCATAGATCATTTTCCGATTTACGGATCCATTCGTGAAATATTAAGTTTTAAAGTGGAAAAAATCGTTAGAGTCCAGTGTCCCCCCCTTCTACCAGCTAAACAGTTGCTTCTGGAAATGTGAAAACATTCACGGGAGTAGGAAATATGCTGAATTTAAAAGGAAAACTATCACGGCTAAGAAGACTTCATAAGTTATTGAGTAATAGTCGATCAACTAAAAAAAATGTATTCGGCGAAGTATAAAGGAACTTTTCGTTCAAATTCCTTTAAAAGTAACTGAGATGATGTTGTTAGTAGTATAAAACATGTTATAAATGTACATTCATTGACCATACAAAAATTTTCAAAAACTAGCGGTACTACGGAACCCTATATTGCGCGTGGCCCGACACGCACTTGGCCGGTTTTTTTTTTTGGATTGTCGATATTTTTAATCGATTGTAAGGGTTTCGATTAATTAAAAAAATCGATTTTTTAAAAATCTATTTTCATAAAAAATGGGTTAAAAAAATTTACAACACAACGTTAATAATCAAGTTTTCACTTCTGCCGGCACTCCCGGAGTGCAACCCGTCTTTTTTCTTCACTTTTGTATGGGCATGGGCCCGAGCGTCACGAGTTTCCCCATACAAAAGTGAAAAAAAAGATCTTTCAGCGCTGCTACTTTCACAGTAAACTCTAATGTTATAAAGCTGAAGAGTTTGTTTGTTTGTATGAATGCGCTAATCTCAGGAACTGCTGGTCCGATTAGATAAATTTTTTCAGTGTTAGATAGCCCATTTATCGAGGAAGGCTATAGACTAGAGTATAGGCTAATATTATAACATCACGCTGCGACCACTAGGAGGAAAGAAACGGAGGAAAATGTGGAAAAAACGGGGAAAACTATTTGAAAGTGCTTATCACACATACTAAGTACTAAAGCGATTTTTATTTTATTTGGCACAGAATATTATATAGAGTAGACCACGTGAAAGGACATAGACTACGAAGTACGATTTACGAGAAAATGTACGGTTTCCGTGAAATAACTTATTTACGCAGGTGAAGCCGCGCGGAAAGTCTAGTGTTTTATAAAGAAGCAATTTATTAAAAAAGAAAAATTGGTATTTTAAAGATATATAAGGATATATTTTCATTAATGTCATTAACTCATTATTAAAGAATAGAACTTACACAGTGTACATAGACTTCTAAGTTATATTAGATAAACATTGTTAAAATGTATTTATCTGATCCCACCAAAAACATACTTTAGTTCCTACAGGCTAATTTTTGGCCTAAAAAAAGAGTTGAAATCCAAATATCCAATGCCAAGTTCAGATGCAATTAATCGATCATAATCATCTTCATCAACAGCGATCCATAATAATACTTCTAATTTGAACTTGGCAGTTACTGGTAATTAGTAGGTAATCTTTTTTTCAGCTTTGATGAGGTTCCAGTATACCATTCAAGTACAAGCGAGTTGAACCCACTTAAATATAATGTTATAAAACATAATATTATGACCGTAGTAAGAACAAGTAAGTTTAAAATATTATTTATTCATTTACTTAAAATACTTCATGCAGTTATTTACAAAAGGCTTAATTTCATTGTGGCATTCCCTACCATTAGCTATCAGCTAATGGTAGAGAATGCCACAATGGACGTACCTTAGGGTTGTAATGAAAAAGGTAGAATAGGCGCATTTTAAAACAGAAATATTATGTATTTTTAATCTGTCTGTCTGTCCGTCCGTATGCCACCAGCCACATCCAGTTTCTTCAAAACCATGGTCTAAAAAAACACTCAAAACTAGACCTAACCAACCACGAAAGAGTAACCTTGTGTTTTTTTTGTATTAATGTTTCTATAAATAGTAATGTCCCTAAAATAGTGTTAACTAAGTTTTTAGGGTTCCGAACCCAAAAGGTAAAAACGGGACCCTATTAGACTTCGTTGTCTGTCCGTCTGTCTAGCTGTCTGTCCGTCTTTCTGTCTTCAGGCTGTAAACTCAAGAACGGTAATAGCTAGAGAGTTCAAATTTTCGCAGATCATGTATATAGTATATCTGTTGCCGCTATAATAACAAATAAGTACTAAAAATAAAATAAATTAAATATTTAAGGGGGTTTCCAAACATAAATCGTGATTTTTGGCCTTTTGCTCTATATCAATAATGGCGCAACATATAGGTTACCTACCTATATGTTGAATTTAACCTATACCTTGAATTTTTCACAAAGTCCTCACTCCTTAGTTATAATAATATAATATTATGTACTTTTTGGCCTAATCTTGCTCTATAATGGTATGGAAACGGAACCCTTCGAGCGCGAGGCCTGACTCGCACTTGGCCGATTTTTTATGTCTAATGTTGGTAGGGTTAATATCCTTCCAACATTGTGGTTAATACTTTTAGATACGTTATCATGCACAAGTGTAGACCAGTAAATAGTAATACAACTTCCAGAAATGTACCATTTTATGTTCCCTCCAAAACTCCATCGAAAGTTTCAATAGCGTACTCTACCACTTTACTGAATCGACCATAAAGTTAATAATATACCTAGCGGAATAGAGAAACTTAGCGAGATGTCACTATCAGTAACACTGCGTGGTAAAAAGAGACGTGTGATACATGACAGCAGAACTCTTTTTTTGACGTCCAGTCGGCACTTATCGGCACGTTGACAATTTAATCTCATAGAAAGATGCTTGTGTAAGTGTATACGTACACATACAGATGTAAATCAATTTCGGTTTCGTTTGACAGCTCGAGATTGTTGCTCTATTCCGCTAGGTGTATTAACTTTATGGAATCGACCGACTTGACTCCTTGACCTTTACTACTATTTTGACAGAACGTAACGTTTTAAATTCCAGCCAATAACAATAACCGCTACACGAAACCGCAGCCAAAACTTTCATACACGATGTCCAGAAGTAAAATGGAGCTGTTAACTTTATTCCGTAAGACTCTGCCAGCGCACATCGTTGACCTGTATCTTCATTTGAGAGGAAAGGATAAAAAGTAAGTCGGTTGTCATATTAAGTGACTACATGTAATATTCTATCACTATCAGTGTACCTACATAATATTATAACTTAACTGCGACAGTTTCAGCTCGTCTTTTCTTGGAAACTTAACATACCTAGGTACCTTAGAAATAGAACTGCTATAATTATTGTGGGTGAACTGTGGCGTTAAGCAGGGCCCCCGTAAGGGCTACTGGCGCTTGTGTGCAAAAAAAGGCTTTTGGCGCCCCTTTAGGCAAATTTTTTGGGTCCTTGGTTTTGGCGCCCTTAAAGATGGCGATTTGGCGCCCCTAGAGGATGGCGCCCGTGTGCATTGCACACATTGCACAATTCACATAATATGGTAGCGGGGGCACTGGCGTTAAGACTTGCTTTGTCTCAAACCTGAAACCACTTCATAAAAAATCTATTATTATGTAGGATGTGGTCGTTGAGCTTAAGCGGCCCCCTAGACAATCAATTTTATTGTGCAATATCACGTATTATTGAAGGTCTATGGTTAAAACGCGCCCGCCTTTCAATCTTGTTGTCAAATAAGTTTTTAAAAAAATATTGTGTTACATAATTATACAGCATGACTGGTGAGACATGTTCAATATTCGAGGACGTGATAATATTTGGCTGTTATATTAGTTGAAAAAAAATAATATAAAAAATAATATCAATTGATCACTGAGTAAATGTAGCTTAAAGTTAAATAATTATTTACCCAACGCATGGACACCGCGCGCGGGAGTAGCGCGCGGCGCGCGGGGCGGGGTGGGCCGCGCCCGGCCGCATAGTAATGTACTAAGTGTCCATTATTCATTTGTTTAAAGGGAAATTTGATCAAAAATTAAGTACCTAATTTTATTACATAATTATAATGAGAATCGAGTACCTACTGAATACTCTCCTTAATTATCGGTATTGTCTCACCAGTCATGCTGTATATTGCGCAATAAAATTGATCGTCTAGGGGCCCGCTAAAAATATAATATTTTGTTTTTACTTTCAGATACACGAAGCTGTTGAAAAGAGGTTTATTATTGCGAGAAGTGCTAATTCCTTTTACTTCAAATTCGTGGGTTGTTCATGCTCAAAAGTGCTTAGAGTTAGAAGAGTCATTATCAGATTACGACAGAGCTACATTTCCGGTTAACCCTAGCAACATCGATTGGAAAGAATATCTAAATTCTTATGTAGATGGAATGTACAAATATTTAATGGAAAGAAAGACTGATGTGAAAAATTGATATAGTTATTAGTTATTATTTAAGTATATTACTTAATAGTTTCCACAAATTAAGGGCTGTTAATAATTAGGTTCAATCAGTTAATCAATTATAAACTGTTATTAGGTTAAAAATTGTTTTTATTTTATGTTTTTAACCTAACTTAATCTAGATTTGCTGATACCAAAATCATTTTCTCATACGAAAATATTTAACATGTTTGAGTTATTTTTCAGCTTATGATAGTAATTACCTAGGGTCCTGAACATTTTTTTTTACAAAATATTTAAATACTAAAAAAAATTTTGTGCTTAAATATTTTTTAGTAAATTTACTACTAAATATTTAAACACCAAAAAATAGACAAAAACACTAGAAAATATATAAATAAATAGTAAATTTACTACTAAATATTTAAACTTTAAAAAATATTTTTTATTATTTACCTAAATATTTTGTTGGGAGAAATAAACATATTATTATTATTATTATTATTATATATTTTTTAGTGTTTTTGTCTATTTTTTGGTGTTTAAATATTTATTAGTAAATTTACTAAATTATTTTTTTTAGTATTTAAATATTTTGTAAAAAAATTTGTTCGGGACCCTAGGTAATTATCTACTATCTTAGTACTACTTATACTAGCTGAAAAATAACTCAAACATGTTAAATATTTTCGTATGAGAAAAGAATGTATGAAAATTTCGAGGGTACCCCGGGCCCTTAAGATAATATGCAGACATAAAAATGCGATTGTTTTTCAGTTTATATTGATTTTTCGGTAAAAACTGAATGATAGGTAAAACACAGTCATGGGACAGAATTTCAGTAGTTGAACACCCAAAACCAGTTTGATTGAAATTTGGTTAAAATAGGTATTGTAAGTAGGAAATATTATAAATAATTGTTGTTTTCACATATAATTTTATTATTTATTGCAAAATAAGGTATTTTAATCATATATTTAGCAAAAAATGACTTGAAAAAATTAAAATTCTTACCAATATTACATAGTACTATTGTAACATATCCATAGTACTTATTATAACTTTATAAGTGTGAAAGTCTGTTCGTCTGTCTCTCTGTCAATTACTTCTTCATGCACAAACCAATGAACGAATTTTGAAAAAATTCGGTATGGAGACACTGAGTCCCGAGAAAGGAAAAATAGTACTTTTTATCCCGGGAAAATGTACGGTATCCACTCGATAAACGGACTTTGACGCAATGGAGTTACGGCAGTCATCTATTATTATTATAGATGTGAAAGGATGTCCGTCTGTTTCTTTATCAGCTGTATGTCTGTATATTACCTTAAACGTAACTCAAATATTTAGAGCACTTAGAGATTTCAGATTGTACTCATCGAGACAATCGGCATACTCAGACAATATTTAAGTATGGAGTATAATGCAGAGCAGCTCATTTGCCTGTCGCTGTGGCCGTACTCAACTTTTAGGAGGGAGTTGGGCTTGTCATGCCTTGCACGTAACTATTGTGCGATAACAATAATAATATTATTATTTATTAAGTATCTTTTAGGATGTGAAATAGATCCCACAGCTTGCACATGTTCTTGAGTTTGGAATTTGGATTTGTGGCGGTACCCACATTCGCCTAACATTCCTACATCGCGCTATCGAAGTTTTCTGAGCGCGGCAGTATATATACGACAGCTGAAATGTATCACGTGGGCTCCGGCCTGACCGAGCATAACACCCACAGATTAAAGTATTATAGAGATAACACCTCGCTCGGTCGGAAGATCTTCCTTTGGGCCTCCACGCATTATCCCCACATTGGTGACCACCGACAAGAACACGCCTTCTTCATCATCATCACTCCCCGCCCCTCCGCACCGCGCCAGCCAGCATCGCCTCATCGGTTACATCGTCCACTAGCCGCTGCAATGTACCGCGGCCTGGGCGACTCCGCGCATCGGCATCATCGGGCTTCCTCACTACACCGACCGGTCAGCAAGCAGAGCACATCTCTCCTGGTCAGCACGTAGCATCAGCCCCGCACGGCAGCTATCCGACTCACTGGATCCCGTGCAGCAGCTTCACAGTTCCGACTCACTGGAACTCACTGGCACTGGCGACTCAAGCGACAAGACTTCAAGATTCGACCTCCGGTCTTCGGGGGGGAGTGATGTGGCGGTACCCACATTCGCCTAACATTCCTACATCGCGCTATCGAAGTTTTCTGAGCGCGGCAGTATATATACGACAGCTGAAATGTATCACGTGGGCTCCGGCCTGACCGAGCATAACACCTCGCTCGGTCGGAAGATCTTCCTTTGGGCCTCCACGCATTATCCCCACATTGGTGACCACCGACAAGAACACGCATCCTTCATCATGGACATCAATCATCAACACTCCCCGCCCCTCCGCACCACGTCAGCAGACATCAAGCATAACCGGGTCGCCTCGACCATAAGCCGCGTTGGGCGTCCGCGCCGGTCGAACCCGGTCTGGCTTGAACGGGGCAGCCATAGGCTACAACGACCGGTCAGCAAGCAGAGCACGGGGTCCCTCTCCTGGTCATTGCACGCGTAGCTTCGGCCCACACCTGACAACACAAGCGCATTGAAGAATACCACAGGTCTTCGGGGGGGAGTGGTGTGGCGGTACCCACAATTCACCTAACAATCCTGCATCGCGCTATCGAAGTTTCGGAGAACGGCAAGATATATACAACGTCTGAAATGACGTCAGTGGGCTTCGGCCTAACCGAGCATGCTATCTCGCTCGGTCGGAAGATCTTCCTTTTCCGCCGCCACTAACATCGCTAAAGATTACTTATACTGATGCGGATGGGTAGCAAAAATTGTATGGTATTTGTTTAATAATTGAAATCATTATACACAAAGTCGAGGGATTTCGTTTATAAAACATAAACATAAAATTATATTTATTACTTTTATATCTATACTTATTTATATATACTATTTACATACTTTTATATATCATAATTTATTAATTCGCATTCGCATAATGCAAGGTGACAATAATATTTAAAATGTAATAAGCGTTCTCTGTAAAAATACAAAGAAAACAATACACCTTTTAAGCGTGATTACGTTTAGAAAATTTTCCCGCCTCTCATGACTTTCTTGAACAGACTGTAGTTGTACAACTTGAAATTGTAAGTCTGCGGTCGCTCTTACTATTGATTACAATCATAGACTTATAATATACTGATTACAATGAACCTTTCAGAGGTTTTTTGCCGGGAATGTGAAAGAGTGATGTTGTGATTTTGTATTATTTTCCTAAAATTATTGTGATAAGTTGGGTTTTTAATGTGTAATATTGGTAGAATATTAACCATTAGATATTCGTTATCGTGCACAAGTGTAGGAAAGTGATGCATTATCCAGAAACGTACGATTTTGTGTTCCCTCCAAAACTCCATTGAAAGTTTCAGTAAAGCGTCTACCACTTTACTGAAACGACCGACTTGACTCCTTGACTGTATTGACTTGTACTTAGACTTTGACTAGACTTATGACCTGACGATATTACATGAAAACGATGCTGAAAATTATTATGGGAGGAATACGGTTTTCCCGCCATACTCCTTACCTTTTTACCTTGTCTGTGGCACAACATACACATACTTTGTGTCAAGTTGCCAAAAACAAAGAAAAAGAAAGAACCTTTCAGAGATCAGGGCCTATAGCCGAAACTTTTTCGTTATCGCTTCGTTATAGAATCGCCGATCAAAATGTATGGAACTGACATAAGACGAGTCGAACGTCAACGTCATATTAACGAACGCTTATGTCAATTCCATACATTTTCATCGGCGATTCTATAACGAAGCGAAAACGAAAACATTTTGGCTCACCCCCCAGTGCCGATTCGAAGTGCCATAATAAGAAAAAAAAGCTCAAAAGTCAACTGTCAAAAAAAAATAGGCAGTATGGTCGAAAGACTTTAGCCTCCGCCGTGAGCGGGAAAAAAAATCAACTGTCAAAATGTCTATTGTCACCACAGATTGTCACAGATCAGATCATCAGATATTAATTACTACGTAATTTATTGTGAATTGTCTAAAAAGTAAAAACATTCTGAAAATATTTTTCTGCGTTTCTCTTTTATGGAGTGTACTAGATAGGTCTTTCTCTTTACATTATTTCATATAAAATGTCGAAATTTCGAGATATTTTCAAAACATCTTACTGTAGATACTACAGTGTTCAAAAGTTGAACAAGAAAGTGCCAATAGTAACATGTAAAAGACCAGAATTCAATCACTACCCTGGGCAGACGTACAGTAAATTTGATGGTGTTAAGCTAGCATCCGAGAGTTGGTTTCATCCAGGGTCTAAAAATGACTATTTCGTCATACATGAACAGTCCAGTGAAAATGCGTATAAGAAAACCAGCAGAAGAAGTTTTGAAGAGCTTGGTTTATGTCCGCCACTATTAGAGGTTATATCCAGATTGGAATATTCATTACCCACGGAGATACAAGGAATGTCTTTTAAGCCCATCTTACAAGGTCATAATACTGCTATAACAGCGGAGACGGGATGTGGAAAAACTTTAGCGTATTTGCTGCCAATTATTCAACACATACTTGAGTGGAAACCAAGTATTGCTGAAGACTTCAACAGTCCCTTAGCTGTAGTCATTACACCTAGCAGGGAGTTAGGTAGATATGTTTTGTATATTTATTTAGGAAAATCAGCATTCTCAAACTTATATACCTAATAGGTTATAATAATTAATGAAAATATAGGCTAAGCTTTCCAAACCTACCCCAATTTTTTGGTGGTCACATGGATTGAGAGAGGATGTTTTGGGTGAGAAAAACCTCCTCGTGCCACTTCCACCCCCGGAAAACCCCCCCCACCCCCCATTTAGTAGAAATTTACATTTGAAATTTTCGTAATCTTGAGATAATGTCATCTGTTTTCTGGTGTTTATGTATTACTTACTAGGGAGTGCCTCCGTACCTACCGAAGCGGGGGGCCGGGGGGGCGCAGCCCCCCGAAAGGGGGGTTCGGGGGGCGCAGCCCCCCGAAAGGGGGGTTCGGGGGGCGCAGCCCCCCGCCAAAACAAAAACAAACACAATCCAGAAATGCCAAAAGTTGGTTAGGTTAGGTTAGAACGTAGACCACAACACAGAGGGAGCCGAGCGAGCGCAGCGAGCGTGCTGCGGCAGCAGCCGGCGACCGTCACAAAATAAAAGGGGGGCTCTGGGGGTGCTGCAACCCATCCAAAATAACAACAAACACAATCCAGAAAGTCCAAAAGTAGTTTAGGTTATAACTGTGACTGTGCTGCGGCAGCATTTGGCGACCGTCACAATACATTCCTCAGGATTCCGAAAATTTCAAAGGTGAGTAGCTCCAAAACTGGGGGGTTCCTCAGTGTGGATTTGGTACGGGAGGGTGTTAACCTCTCCTCTGCACTCTCCCCCCCACCCCCTCTCCCCATAAATCTTGGGGTAGGTTTGGAAAGCTTTACCAAAATATAATATTTTCTCCATGTGTACCTAAGTATTCTTATCCACTGTGTGGCAACTTTTCTAACATATTAAATAAAGACAGCAATATAGATTAGCATAATAGGAAAGTCGATTTATGAAATTAAAAGAAGTAAATTTATTGTCGGTGTGCTTGCCAAAACCTCTATGTCATTGTGTGTTTGCCATTACCCAAGTTTTCAAGGGAGACAAAAGACTTGTTTATTTAATGATTGATGGACCTAACAATTAATTAAGTCTCAGTTCATACTTCATATTATTTGCTACCATACTGCATTTTTAATTTATTGATATTTACGGTGGTATGAATAAAAAAATCTTAGTGAAGGTTTTAACAGTTTTCTAACTAAAATGTTCGCTAAAGTTAAAAACCGTCTTATAACACTCCATATGAATAAACGCTTGCTAAGCCTTCGCTAGCTTGAATACTGTTAGATGACGTTTTATAGTATTCTTTTTTTGGTAATGTTGGTAGTGTGCCAATTTATTGTGTTCAATCATCAATATTGTGTCAAATTCAATGAAATTCAATGAGTATTTTGTAGAAAAAAAAACTTGAGAGGTGTCAAAGGACACCCGAAAGGAATAGAGTTATTTCATGAGTTAAAAAAATCTACTCAAAAAAAATATTTAAAAAACACCATCTATTGGCGAACAGAAATACTATCAACGCGCAGCGCCCTCTGCCCCTAACATGCAGGTACTAATAAAAATATTTTTAAGTCGTCAAATGGATTTATTATTATCTTATTATATGTATACTTTTTGTCGACGAGGGCGGCTAGAAATTCCTTCAAAAATTGCAATAATGTCAGAAATCGCGATAATACTCGATATTTCGTCCATTTCAATCTCTTAAAATGGTCTTAAAGTAGGTCCGAGGCTTCACTAAAGTTAGCGAACTCCTATTTGACGTTTCGAGCCTAAACAACTGTTAGCAAACGTTTATTCATAACGATTATGCTTAAAATGTTCATAAAATAGGTTTAAAACAGACGCGCTATCTTTTGACAGCTGTCACCTTAAAAAGGTGTTAGAGCACTGTTAGAGAACCTTTATTCATATTAAATTTTACAACAGGCTTCTATAGCTGTTGTAAACCTTCGCTAAGTTTTTATTCATACGACCGTAAGTCCCTCAATTATTAAATAAAATAGTTTATTGTCTACCCCTGAAAACTTGACAAAATATACATAGAGGATTAATTGGCAAGAGCAACAATGTTATATAATGCTGTAAAAAGTTTTGTAAAAAAACTGTGTCTAATTGCTATTTTATTTTAATTTGCAGCTGCACAAATTGGTGACGTTGCTAGGAATATTTGTGAGAACTTGAACATAAATGTATCAACTCTAGTTGGTGGTCGTACTAAGCAGAAGATGCTGAATCCGCCTATAGAATACTGTGACCTGTTGGTTACCACTCTTGGGGCGTACAGCAAGTTAGTCACAACAGGGATTTACAAAATTCACAATGTACATCATGTGGTACTCGATGAAGCTGATACATTATTAGATGATAGTTTCATAGAAAAGCTTTCCCATTTGTTGAAAAAGTTCTCTGTAAGTATCAATGTTTGGTTTGATATAATATTTTACGATTTGTATTATTGTTACTCCCATCCTGCCAAAAAAAATTGTGGAAGACAATGGCTACTGTTTAATTCCATACAGAAAAAATAATGTACCACCTATTCAAGTTATTGCCCATTTTGTTTAAAAGTAAGTAGCTGCTAAAATAAGGCTAGTATAAGGTAAAGGAGCATAGTATTCTTGTTTGTAAATAATTTGGCTTTTTTTTTCAGATTCGTTATAAAGTGGACATACAGACTCCTCCAGTAGGATGTCAGGTGACTCTAGTGAGTGCAACTCTTCCACATGAGCTGCCTCAAGCTGTCAACTCTTTTGTTCAACCTGAGTCCCTACATATGGTCACAACAAACAAGATACACCATTTGCTGCCTCATATACCACACAAGTAAGTATATCATACACAACTTGCCTCTGCCTTCAATTTCTTAGCATGGAGCAAGGCAAGCATTGTCATAGGAAAAATTTTGTCAAGTTGTGTGTGGTGACTATGGCATCCACAATCTGCGAGTGGTGTAGCTTACTACCATATTTTTTTATTTTCCTATACGAATAACCAAATAACGTAATATACAGAGTACTTACATTTTATTCCATTTCGTAGATTCATTCGACTTGGGAAAGCTCAGAAACCAGTCGAACTACTGAAACTTGTTCAAGCAGATATGAATCAACGTAGACCAGTCATGATATTCTCTAACAAAACAGCCACATGTGACTTCGTATCTATGTTTCTCAATGAAAACAACATTGAATGTGTTAATATAAATAGACAAATGATTGTGCCTTTAAAAATAGGCAAACTAGAGGAGTTTACAAGTGGCAAAGTAAATGTGATTTCATGTACAGATATTGCATCTAGAGGACTAGACATCTCGAGAGTAAGTTTGAATTTGTAATTCAGAATATGTACTAAACAATCTTTAAATTGTAATAGCATAATATTATCTTATTCATTTTTAATTTTTACAAAAGTACTTTCACAATACAATTATGACCTTTTTTGTTTGTCTCTTAATCCTTAAGAAACAATATTTATAAAATTTACTCTTTTACAGACTCGTCACGTCATCAACTATGATTTTCCGCTCTACACTGCTGACTATCTTCACCGAGCTGGCAGGACTGGCCGGATTGGCTCAGCAACGGACTGCAAAGTGACGAACTTCATCGCTTGGCCCAGAGAGATACAGCTCGTGCAAAAAATCGAAACAGCCGTCCGAAAAAATATGGAATTGCCAAACGTTAATGCAAATATTAGAAGACAGATCGAGGATAGAATAGCTAAAATGTCTGTTAAGGTGTAAGTAAATCAATAAATATAAATTAGTAACGATTATTATTACGTTTTTATTTCAACTTAGCATAAAACTAGGACGCGCCTTTTAATACTTCGGCTTAAAAATCTTTGCAAGAATATGTTACAAACAGAACTTTTGAAATATTACTTCACTAGCTGTTGCCCGCGACATCGTCCGCGTTAGCATAGTAGATCACGTCCCAAGTTTTATTTTTCTAAAATATTCTATGTACAGAAATGACTTTCCTACGATTTTATTATAAATTATAACATTATAATAAAATCGTAGGAAAGAAGTCCATTTTAGGAACAAACTAAGTCATTATGTAATAATCTATACATATTATTATGTACAGATAGATGACTTAGTTTGTTCCTAAAAAGCATAAAATAAGACGCAATACAAACGCCACGACACCATTTCGTTATATAAGCAACAGTTTCATGAGGAGGGAGGGTTTGGTGGCTGCGCCCCCCCCCCCCTCCCAAATCAAATGACACTATAAATTTACAATCTCACAACAACATTTTCTATCTTTTAAGATGTCTATTGAAATGTATTAATGAATACAAAAATAATATTTTAGCTTTTGTTATAGTAGGGGAGGGGAAGGTGCTATTTGTGTAGTCACTTGAGCGTCATGGACTCATGGAGACCTAGTAGGTTTTTACATTAGGTATAACTGATAAAAAAATAAAAATAGAGCGTTTTTTATTTTAGCGGTGGGTTCAGAAACTGCAACCATTTTAAAGTTTTGAAAAAGAAAATATATTCAGAAAATTTCTTATTTAGGTAAATTATAAATATATTATATAGGTACAACTAGGACTAAATCATTTAGTTTAGTGCAAAATAAAATATCTGCGAAGCTTATTTTTATTATATAAAGTTTTGAAAAAGAAAATATATTCAGAAAATTTCTTATTTAGGTAAATTATAAATATATTTTATACAACTAGGACTAAATCATTTAGTTTAGTGCAAAATAAAATATCTGCGAAGCTTATTTAGGAAAATATGAAGCTTTATTTTTTTATATTTTAAAATGTCCCTACAGGCTTACCTAACCTTTGAATTGCCAATGCTTTATATGAAAGCTTCTTTGGGGTATACTAAACATGGCCTATCTTAATCTGACAGATCCGATGACATTTCAATGTTATGAAATTTTTTTTAACCCACATGAGAAATCTGATTTCTATACCATGATAACTAGACACATGTAGGAAGCCTAGATACACGCTCTAGCTTGTCCCGAAATCCCATCTTTCCCTCGCCAACTATTAGAAACGCTAAAATATTATCAAATATAAATAATAAATTTTTAAATAATCTATTAATAAAAAACGATTAGGTATTCGCATGCAATCTTACAATGGCGTCTTAAATTACTGTCTATAGTCTGCGTGCACTAAAGTACCTTACTAAACATCGCAGACTTAATTATGTCTATGGCGACTATAATGGCCTAGTATTATTTTCCATTACTAGTCTTTTGTACCCGTATTCCTGTTTTGTGTGTGGTGATGGGTTTTTCCAGACTAGGACGTTTGTCAAGGTCACTTATTAGTTATTACTTATTAATAAAAACTAATAAGTGACTAATAACTGAAGTACTAATAAGTGAAGTTTAATTATTAATAAAAACTAATAAGTGACCTTGACAAACATAATAACTTATTATACTCCTTCACAACTAGATGGCGATAGCCTTGGGTCCAAAGTCCAAACAGGCTTTGTCACTTGGCATTACTTTGTTATAATTTGTTAGTCAGCAAGTTTGAACCTCTATCGTGCCTCTTTTAACATTCAGTGCAGTGATC
The DNA here is from genome assembly GCA_905404155.3 of Plebejus argus. Lineage (NCBI taxonomy): Eukaryota > Metazoa > Arthropoda > Insecta > Lepidoptera > Lycaenidae > Plebejus > Plebejus argus. The sequence goes on along the minus strand of FR989929.1, from coordinate 8,133,568 downwards.
CATTTTGATCATATCGGCAGCTTTCTCGCCAATCATAATGACTGCAGCGTTGATATTACCGCTCACCAAAGTCGGCATCGCACTAGCGTCGGCCACCCGAAGTCCTTTCACACCTCTCACTTTGAGATGCTTATCCACAACGTCATCGTCCCGAGGACCCATCGCACAAGTTCCCGAAACATGGAACTGGCTCGCGGCCATGTTCAGTACGTAGCATTTCCAATAGTCGAGGCTGCCCGAGACGTGATCCTTGCACTTGTCCCGCTCCAAGTATACAACCTCCGACCCTATGCTTCGAAAGAACGTGGTGTTTAATACAGAAACGTAGTCCGCGACTGATCTCGCGAACTTGTCCAGGTCGCGCTCGTCGGAGAAGTATGCGACGTTGACCAGCGGCGCGTCGCTAATGTCGGCCGATCTCAAGGTGATCCGGCCCCGGGACTCGGGGTGAAGATACGTTATCAACGTGTAGAGCTGCTCGTGGGTACCGGCGGCGGCGATACTCTCGCATATCGCGTCGTTGTATCCGAAAACCTGTCCCGAGAACAGCGTCGGAACGGGGGATCCCGCGGGCATGGGGAACGCCGAAACCTGATAGTCTGGATAAGTTTGGGATTTGTCGAGAGCCACGAAACCGAGAATCGATGGCAAATTTATGTGATCGATCCTAGTAAAAACGTCGAAGTTCTTTGTTAGAGAGTTCCAGTCTCGCCTTTCCGACTTGGAAATCACCGGCACTATCATATGATCCATTAAATTCGAGCCGACTTTAGGCGAATCTACTACCGGTTTTATTCCGATAGATTCTAGATCTCGCCTAGGTCCGATACCGGAGAGCATCAGGAGCTGGGGGCTGTGGATGGCCCCGGCGGAGAGGACCACCTCCTTTTGAACCCTCGCGACTTTGCGATCGCCATTAAAACTCGTGAGTTCCACACCGACAGCTCGTTTACCCTCGTCGAGGATAATTTTATTCGCCCTCGTGTTTTTAGCTAAATACAAATTCTTTCGTTGCTTTATCGGGCGGAGGAAAGAAAAAGCTGTGCTCTGGCGAGCGCTGTCATCGATTGTAAAGAACGGAATACCGAAGCCGAGCTGCCGGTGCCCGTTGATATCGTATATAACCTCGTGGCCAGCCATCTCAAAGCCCCGCAAGTATTCGTCCGTTTCGTTCCAGTGCGACTTGGACACGCCCAAGTAGCCGTGTTTGTTGTGTAAGCTCGCGGAGTCAGTCTTCCAGATGTGTTCGTCGTTCATGCGCTCGCTCTTCTTGAAATATTCGAGGACGGCGTCCCAGCTCCAGTCGTCGTTACCGCGGTCCGCCCAACCGTCGTAGTCGGCCTTGTTGCCTCTCACGTAGAACATGTAGTTGAGGCTGCTCGATCCTCCTAACATTTTTCCCTGGTACATCCTTATGCTCCTGGTTTTTTGCGCCTGACTCGAGAACTTGTCGTCTTCGGTGTACAGCTCCCATTCGGGAAGCACCGGCATCGACAGCAGCGAGAGGCCGGGACTCTACAAAAAAGGTGCTCGTTATAATTTGGCGTATCCAATATACTTATCGAGGATTTTTAGAACCAATGATGTGCTTGAAAAAAATTACCTCTGATAGAAAAGGGGGATCATCTCCAGCTTCCACGAGCAGCACAGACCAGTTCCCGACCTCGGTGAGGCGGTTGGCGATAACGCAGCCGGCCGTCCCACCGCCAATTATCACAAAATCGAAAACTTGGTTATCTGTAATTCGCATAATAATGATAATAATAAATAAATAATAATTATCAGTATACTTTATAGTTTATCAACTACGTTAAATCAAAATATTTGTGTTTATTAATCTCCGTTATCTACTTATACGTATAAATCCTTTCAAAATCTGACCAATAGGGTAGGGTCTATACTCACTACTTAAATATTTACCTTACCTTTAATAGCAGTATTTTCGGGATAGAAGTCGTGCTTAAATAATGTTGACGTGATAAGAACAGCCGAAGTTTGTAGGACTGCAGTGATTGGTCCTAGCACTTTCACTAGAAAGAAACACCAAACATCCCAAGTCATCCTGAAAATCATAAAAATAACAAAGTTTCATACAAACTTTCATCCCCTATTTTATCCCCTTGGGGCTAGAATTGATCAAATCCGTTCTTATCGGATGCCTACGTCATAACTCCATAACATCTACCTGCATGCCAAATCTCAGCCCGATCCGTCCAGTGGTTTGGGCTTGGTTTGGGATGTGCGTTGATAGATCACTATGTCAGTCAGTCATTACTCATTCATTCAGTCACCTTTGAGTTTCATATATTTAGTTTACAAGAGATCGTCCAATGGTCGAAATTCGACCTTAGTTTTAACGACATTAGGACTACCTGCCTAACTATATTTTGTAAAAATATTGACTATCATATTTTTTTCAACTCTTGTCTCTGGGACTCAGCAGATCTCAGACTGGCCGTGTTATTTGTAAGCAGTGTGTAATAGTATCTAAGATTCAATAAAAAAACTGTAATCAATTTTTTTCAAGTCAACAAGTTTTTCACTCGCGTAGGTATATTAGATTTTGTACAAATTTTTGTTGCTTATTTAAATATAAAGCTGTCAAGCAACTAATTAAAATATCCATCATTATTAAGGACGTTATTACAAATATCAGCGATTTTCCGGTACCCTATTAAAGAATTAGGAGTCAAACTGCGAGGATATTTTGGTTTCAAATGAAAGATAATATATTCATCTCCACGACTGTACCATAAAAATTCCATAGCCGCATACAAAATTTTCACATAAAATACGTTTTAACCATCACAATAACCGCAAAATATGAAAAAAATGGGGTCTGATTAGGTACCTTAATATCTAAATAGACTGAACTGAGGAAAATAAATATACAAAAAAATTGTTGCTTATTTAGTCCTCTATAAAGTCCGCTAAAAATTTTATATAAAAATAAACAACTTTTCCAGTTATAAGAAAAATAAGAAAATTTCTCAAATTTTTTCATACATTTTCGCCATATCAAGATTCAAGAACGCGGCGAGCGTCGTAACCGCCACTGTACAAGGCGCGCTAATATGAATCTTATTTTAATGTCGTTAACGTCGATATTCGTACTGACAGACATCCGACCTGCTAATTAAAAAGTTGGAGCATTCTTAAGTATCGTAGGTAGCGTACTGCGTAACGTGATGTAATCCATGCAATCTAAATAAATTAATGATCATAATAATTTTTTATTAACTTACGTCAAAAATAATCTTTATCATTTTGCTAATGTTTTTTAACCGACTTCCAAAAACGAGGAGGTTATACGTTCGTCTGTGGATATTTTTTTTTATGTATGTTCAACAATTACTCCGCCGTTTATGAACCGATTTTCAAAATTTTTCTTTTGTTATATTAGGTTCCACTCCAATTTGGTCCCATTTTGTCAAAAGTGGTGATCTGATGATGGGATCCATGAGTAATCGAGGGAACTCCTCAAAATTCAAATGGAAACATATGTTTTTTTTGGTTTCATATGAAGTATTCCAGGTATATGTTACCAAAAAGTAAGATTTTGCACCAGGATTTACTATGGTTCGAAGGTGGTGAACAGAACTCCTTACTCCTTATAGATACATGTTTGGGGGTTTCGGCGTTGTCTTAAGAACTGAAAGCATATACTACTATGCAAATTTAATTAATCATCATCATCATCACCACCATTCCACCATGCATCCGTGAGTAATCGAGGGAACTCCTCCAAATTTATATGGAAACTTATAATGATTTCGATTTTATAAGAAGTGTCCTAAGCATATGCTACCAAAAAGCAATTTTTAGAAAAGTGGTGACCTGATGATGGGATCCATGAGTAATCGAGGGAACTCCTCAAAATTCAAATGGAAACATATGTTTTTTTTAGTTTCATCTTTCAGTATTTCAGGCATATGTTACCAAAAAGTAAGATTTTGCACCAGGATATACCATGGTTCGAAGGTGGTGAACAGAACAGAAGTATCCTAAGTATGTGCTACCAAAAAGCAAGATTTTAAAATTAGTTATACCATGGTTCCGAAGGTGCTAAGAGAACTCCGGATTCCTTATATATACAAGTTTGGGGGTTTCGGAGTTGGTTTAAGAACTGAAAGCATATGCTACTGTGCAAGTTACATTCATCATCATCATCACTACTACCAGTCACCACACCATGAGTTATCTAATTATAACCCTATTATTGTTACTTTTAATCGTCTTTAAGAACAAAGCCCGAATTTGTCGAACGATTTAAAAAATTATAATGTTATTTCAATGTAAATGACTCGACCTTGGTGTTTAGGTTACCGAGTTAGCAACTTGATACAAATATTATAAATGCGAAAGTGTGTCTGTCTGTCTGTCTATCAGTCTGTCCGTTTGTTACCTCTTCACGCTCGAACAGCTGAACCGATTTTGCTGAAATTTGGCATGGAGATACTTTGAGTCCCTAGAAAGGACATAGGATAGGATATTTTTATCCGGGAAAAATTTTAAGTTTCCGCGCGATAAACGAATTTTGGCGCAACGAAGTTGCGGGCGTCATCTAGTAATGTTGAGTTGTTTTCATGAGTGTAATGATAGAAAGTCACTGAACAGAACTTTAGAGCCTTTAAAGACAGGCGTATAAACATTAATTTTATTATTGCTTGATTTACGCCAAGCATATACATTAGGTATACAGTGGTATATGCTTGGAGTTAAGTAAGCAATTCTGAAGTAGTGATATCAGACAATGAGTTCTCATAATATCATGAAAGTATATCCTGGATCCAAAGTAACTAAGCATAACACATATTAGTCTGTGCAGAAAACCAGCTTATAAATCACTTAAAAGAGTGAAATTATTATTTTTAACAAAAAATTAAAACCGACTTCCAGGGTAAAAACAATAGGTAATTATAATTTATAATGAACAAAAAAGTGTTAAATAATTCCTACTCTTTAAAGTGCCTTATGCATAATTCTCCTAAACCTCAACTATTTCTGTACACAATCTACATTATTTTGAAGTCGGTACCAGTCTTAAATATTAAAAATATTTTGTCATACAACTCAGCATTCTTATAGCTGGTACCGTCTTCAAAATAATGTAGATTGTGTACAGAAATAGTTGAGGTTTAGGAGAATTATGCATAAGGCACTTTAAAGAGTAAGAATTATTTAACACTTTTTTGTTCATTATAAATTATAATTACCTATTGTTTTTACCCTGGAAGTCGGTTTTAATTTTTTGTTAAAAATAATAATTCTAACTTTACTTAGACAATGCTTTCCATGAAAATTATCTCCAGGAAATCGCAATACATGATGAATTTTCATTTTAATAGTTTTATCTAAGTATTAGATTAATCTTTTTTTTTAGATTAAATTTTATCATTGTAATCGAACTTTGCAGTTGTTTTGTCAAATTGGGAAAAACCGACCCTTTTGTTTCCTTGTTACAGTTTCTTTTTCGATTACATTTTGGTTAAAAGTAACTTGTAACTACACAGTTTGCGTTTTCCAGTATTGTTGCGAGAGTGTCTCCCTATATCCCCTAGGTATGCATGTGACCGAGTAGGTACTCAAATTGATATTTAATGATATCAGGACGTGTGTAATGTGTATTGTATCATTCATAGCATAGAGTTCACTGTTAAGTGGCAGCGCTGAAAGAGCATTTTTTTGTGATTTCATGTAAGTATAAGTAATAATAAGGCCAAGCGCCCTGGATGGCGTCATGAATTTTGATATAGGACATAGGTTTAGGTATACAAAAGTTGAAAAAAAGAACTACTCTTTCAGCGCAGCTATTAGTTTCAATGCGAACTCTATGTAGAGCAATCACACGTACCCTTAAGTATTATTACCTACATTATTTTGTTACACGTTTCTATGCTTGCCGAGCCTCGGCAAGCGTCCACAAGCACGAGCGTGGAAAGAGAGTATTTGGCTTAGCTTGCGTGAGCTTGTGGACGCTTGTATACGATCGGGATTCGGGAGTAGTGTCGGTTTTGGACCATAAAGTTAATATACTAAGGCCCACTTGCGCCAATCTGGGTTAAAGTTAACTCTGAGTTAAACATCATGTCATCTCTATCACTGACTTGGTGAGTGACACATATGACATGATGTTTAACTCAGAGTTAACTTTAACCCAGATTGGCGCAAGTGGGCCCTAGCGGAATAGAGCAACAAACTCGAGCTGTCAAACGTAACCGAAATTGGTTTTCATCTGTGTGAAAAATATGTGTACGTATACACTTACACAAGCATGATTGGACATGAATTCTATGAGATTAAATTGTCAACGGTAAGCCCGCGGGCTGATGGTTGTCAAAAAAAGAGTGATGCTGTCATGTATCACACGTCTCTTTTTACCACGCAGTGTTACTGATAGTGACATCTTGCTTGCTCAGGCCTTTGTTTCTCTATTCCGCTATATTAACTTTATGTTTTGGACACAGATCGAAGGGCGTGTGTGGCAAACGTCTGCGAGGGTTCTGTAATCACTAATCACTAATCAACAAAACTTGGTTGACTACTGTGCCCTAAAACGGAACCCTAACCAGCTGATTTTTTGTACATTGGTATGTTAATAGTTATATAATTTAAGAGTAACCTTGTCCTACAAATAAAACAATCCATATTTTAGGACCATCAAGTCAAAGTATGAAATCCTTTCTATCTCTGTTAGCTACGACTTTCGAGCTTTTTTTATTAGCTATTAGCTAGCTTTTAAAATGTAGCTACTCACAAAAAATTTGCTTGTTAGTAATCACAAAAAAAATTGTTCTAGGGCTCCCTGACTATTATTATCATGACATAAATCTTAAAGGCCGTCACAGACTTAGCTATAATATATGTTAATATGTTTATAGCTAGGCATATTAATATATATTTTCTATACAATTTTCGCGTGACCACACACTCAGCTATAATATATATTTCTGGTCGGAGTGTGTTTAGTACGGTATATTAATATATATTATAGCTAAGTCTGTGACGGCCTTAAAACGTCTTTTACGCTACCTTGCAGCACCGACCGGCTCCAAACTGAGAGTGAGACTGAAACTCTTCCGTTATTTCTCACGAACATGCGGCGACTGAGCGCCGGACGTTATATAACTTATCATAATAATATTATTGTACTTACTATCCTTAAATTTAATTAATTTATCTTTCAGTACCTAAGTTCGGGTAACTCGTAACGGTCGGGACTGACGGCAAAATGAAATGTCACTTATTACCGGACCGCAAAATCATTTTGGATTCTCGTGTTAAGTCTTTTCTAGAGTACTACCTAATAACAAAATAATTATAAAAATTATAGGTATGCATTATACATATCTATACTTACTATTATAAAGAGGAAAGATTTGTTTGTTTGAGTCGAATAGGCTCCGAAACTACTGGACCGATTTGAAAAATTCTTTTGCTATTGGAATCTTACATTATTTCTGCTGAACATAGGCTACATTTTATTTTGGAAAAAAGTAGGGTTCCGTAAGATATTTGAGTTTTTCGGACGCAAGGTGTAAAAAATCAGCTAGAAAAGTTACTTATTTTGCGTACGCTGCCTAAACTATAAAAGATAGAACCATACAATGTTCAAGTAATTGTAGATCTTATAAATATCTACAAAAAAGTCCGCGACACACTATACCTATCTATGTCGAGTGAGGCACAATAACCATTTATTTATTTAAAAATCCTGATTTTTTTTTGACTAAATTGAAACGGATATATTTTACTCACGCTATTAATCCTTATCAAAATAAATTATTTTATCACTAAGTACAGTTTATGTAGATAATATTTGGTCTTTGAATGATTAAAATTGGACGTTTGGTTTTGAAATTATGGCGAAATTAAAATATTACGATAGTAGGCGTAACCAAAGCGCGTGCGGAAGGAAGACAATATTCTGTTGTAGAAATGAAAATTCTGTACATAAAAGATATGAAATGACACCCGAAATTACACCTTTGTCACTACATCGCTAGAGAAGCCAAAAATGTGGTTAGTTTTTTGTCTGTCTGTCTGTCTGTCACTCTTTCTGTCTGTCTGTATGTTTGTTCCAGCATCACACGAAAAATACTGATCCGATTTGAATGTGGTTTTCGCAGATATATTTATCTTCTTCCAACTTAACATCTGGTGTATAAAATTTTTTTCCCCCACCCCTCTAAGGGGACAAAAGAGGGGGTCAGATTCTGTATCAAACTTTTTTCTTTAACACGAAAACTACTGATCCGATTTGCATACGGTTTTCACAGATATATTATGTTTGTCTTCTTCCAACTCAACATCTGGTATATAAAAATCCTCCCCCCCTCCCCTCTCAACCCTCTCTGGGGACCATAGAGGGGTCAGATTTTGTATACAACTTTTTTCTTAAGTGGACTTACTTCTTTTGTATTAACTGTGTTTTTCAACTTAACATCTGGTGTATGACCTTCCCCCCCACACCCTCTTAGGGGACAAAAGAGGGGGTAAAACATGTATCAACTGATGATGTAGAAAATATACTTTAAATGGCAAAACAACGTTTGCCGGGACAGCTAGTAATATATAAAACAATAATCACAAAATCTAATAAAGTAAATAACATGCAAATATAATAGGACTTTGAGAATTGAGAATTTAAGATTTTTTTTACAAGGGCTTATCATACCTCACATTCCCTGGGTCAATGTCAGTGCAGGCAAAAAGGTTTAAATGAAAAACTGTCATTCATTTCAGATCATGTATTTTAAGATTTCCTTTTACATCCTTTTATTCTTTAATATTATATATTAACACTTATTATACTAACAACAAATAGTTTGAAGTGTGATAACTGATAACTGATAGCCGATAGGTATATATAGTCCCAGTGGCATAGCTAGCCAATTCATAGAAACGGGCCACTAGCTAGGACCACTTTGACATACAAACTCAGAGAAATTTTGACGTACATTTTCTGTAAAACTTCATTAAATTAGAGCTAGGGATTCTAGGGAATTGGTAAATCTCTGTGTGCGGCCGTTATTCGTCCATCGGTCTGAGTTTTAGTGGCTGGTTAGCTTTATTTATCATAGCTGCATGGCTGTACAAAAATTTGTATATTAAGTTTTAATAGATGCCATAATATAGGCAAGTATACTGTATAGTCTAATTCAGTGTTCTTCAACCTGTGAGTCGCGACCCCCCTGGGGTCGAAAGAGAAAAGATATTTTTTCTTAAACATACTAACACATACATCATACATGATACAAAAGCAAAGATCACGAAATATTTCTTCATAAGTACCAAAAAGCTATGTCCACATTATGCAATTTCATCTTCAATTTTCGTCATCTTTTTATTCTTTCGTTTGGCATATTCAATAATTGAATGCGTCAAAATCCACCCGCGTTGAAAGAAAAGTGTCATAGCGAGCGCTACGATTTCAACGCGCGTTACGGGCATGCCTCACGTTCGCTGTTGACTGCGCTACAACGCATGCCCTTGACGAACAGAAAAAGGCACAATGTGGACAAAGCCAAAGGGAGTCACATCAAGAAAAAGATTTAAAAACACTGATCTAATTAGATTATACTTATTAATTTTTGTGTTATTTTCCTGTTTTTGCTATTTCGGTCGATGGTATGTCATATCAATAAGCAAGTAACGTGTTACGCAATAGTTTCGAAACTATTTTTTATAACGATAAAATATAATACATTGCAATATTATTATGATTTATGTTTGAGAATTGATAGATGTTGATAGTAAATAAGCCCGTGGTGATTTCGTATCACACCACAGACATAGATCAAGATAGATACTGCATGTATAAGTACTTCGCGTGCCAAATCGCGTTCCCAAACGACGAGCAATGCTTGTCTTTCGAAAGTCTGTTCTTTAGTCTGCTATCGGAATCGGACCTCAATCGGAATTTTAAAAACGCCTAAATGCCTAAATGTGCCGTATTGAGCTGTAGAAATTCGAATAGAAACTTCGGCCTAGTTATTAAACACGTTTCTTATCATCGGTACGTCACAGTAGCTAGGAAAAAAGCGGCCAAGTGCGAGTTGGACTCGCCCATGAAGGGTTCCGCAGCAGCAATAAGGTTAATTTTTATGAAATTAAAAGGTTTTTGATTTATTTTTATATTTCAGTCGATTTAATGAAATTTAGATTAAGGTTTACCATTTGTGACGTATAAAAAAAACTACTGGCTAGATCTCGTTCAAACCAATTTTCGTTGGTAGTTTTTATAGGAATCTACATTATATATTTTTTTTAGAATTATCATGCCTCTACTTTAGAAATTAGAGGGGGGGGACACACATTTTACCACTTTGGAAGAGTCTCTCTCGCAAACTATTCAGGTTAGAAAAATATGATATGAGAAACCTCAATATGATTTTTGGAGACCTATCCATAGATACCCCACAAGCATAGGTTAGATGAAAAAAAAATTTTTTTGTTTCAGTTGTACCTATGGGGACCCCTAAAATTTTTAATAATTTTTCCATTTTTGCATCAAAATCTTAATGCGGTTCACAGACTACAATATCTACTTACCAAGTTTCAATAGTATAGCTCTAATAGTTTCGGAGAAAAGTGGCTGTGACATACGGACGGACGGACAGACAGACAGACAGACAGACAGACAGACAGACAGACAGACAGACAGACAGACATGACGAATCTATAAGGGTTCCTTTTTGCCATTTTGGCTACGGAACCCTAAAAAGTGGCTCGTTTTCATACAAATGGACTATGGAGGGACATAGTACGGTATCTATCTTGATCTATGTCTGTGTATCACACTGACTAATACTGTGATTATAAGCTATCCGGTAATAAAATTTCAGATTTCGGGGGCTCTAACGCCTAACTAATAAAAGAATTTACTATATAGCAAATAACTATAAAAAGTCCTGCTATACAAATAATTATTCAATGTATCAAAGACTGTATTTGTTTAATAAATTGGAAAAATCATATGAGTAACACTGACAGTTATATTGACATAAGGTTATCCGGTGTAAATACATATTAGGGTGAATTGCACCAGAAGCATAGTTAAAGTTAAGGTTAACCTTAACTTTAACTGTAACTACGCCTCTGGTGCAATTCGCCCTTATGCCCACTTGCGCAGATCTGAGTTAAAGTTAGAGCTGAGTTAAACATCATATTGTCATCTCTAACACTCAGGCCCACTTGCGCCAATCTGGGTTAAAGTTAACTCTATCACTGACTTGGTGAGTGACAGATATGACATGATGTTTAACTCAGAGTTAACTTTTACCCAGATTGGCGCAAGTGGGCCTCACTTGCGGAGATCTAAGTTAAAGTTAACTATGAGTTAAACATCATAATATTGTCATTCTGTCACTCACTTTAAAGAGTGATAGAAATGACACGATGTTTAACTCAGAGTTAACTTTAACTCAGGTCTGCGCAAGTGCCTAAGGTGCGCAAGTGCCCCGAAATCAATAGATATAGATCAATAGATCAAATCAAAGATCTCGAGGCTGAGGCCTTAAGGGCGCGTTCAGACGTGCGCGTTTTCTGTGCACGCGGATTCAGCTCGCATGATTTCCCAAACGCTACGGCAGAAAACGCACAGACCACAGTAAACGCGCACATCAGAAGTACGCGCCGTAAGTTACATAGAGCTTTGATTTTCAACCAATGGGCAATGGCGCGTGCCTGTAATTAGCGTTGCGAAATTCATGGCAGGCCTAAAATTTCTATGGACTTTGATTCTCTTTCGTAAGATTAAAATCAGAGTACATTTTGTAAGATTTAAGTTAAATGTTAAAGTCAATATATTTTCCACTGGCAACTTTATATCATACTTGTTACTGGGGAAATGGGATACATTAACCAGAGTAAACAGAACTAACGAGTAGGCCGACTCAGAAGAGATTTATTTATTTTATAAACTCACCAACAGAACAGCATTTGTGGCATTTTAAAGAACAACGAACCTTATTGGCATACCTGTCGTATTTTGGTGTACACCTATGAAACATACGCCAATCGAAACAGAAAAGATGTTTACAAACAATAATTAATATTTTTTGACAAAATGTCGTAAACAATATACTTTCCGAGTTATTTCAGTTTGAAAAAGTAAAATAATTAACATTTTAGATACAGAACCTGAAATATTTAAAAAAGTATATTTTGTCAAAGAGTATATTATTTTGTTGTTTGGTGTACACGGAAAAATACAATTTTAAATAAGGACGCTATTACAAATATCAGCGATTTTCCGGTACCCTATTAAAGAGTTAGGAGTCAAACTGCGAGAATATTTGGTTTCAAATGAAAGATAATATATTCATCTCCACGACTGTACCATAAAAATTCTGTAGCCGCATACAAAATTTTCACATAAAATACGTTTTAACCATCACAATAATCGCAAAATATGAAAAAAATGGGGTCTGATTAGGTACCTTAATATCTAAATACACTGAACTGAGGAAAATAAATATACAAAAAAATTGTTGCTTATTTAGTCCTCTATAAAGTCCGCTAAAAATTTTATATATAAAAATAAACAACTTTTCCAGTTATAAGAAAATTAGGAAAATTTCTCAAATTTTTTTCATACATTTTCGCCATATCAAGAACGCGGCGAGCATCGTAACCGCCACTGTACAAGGCGCGCTAATATGAATCTTATTTTAATGTCATTAACGTCGATATTCGTACTGACAGACATCCGACCTGCTAATTAAAAAGTTGGAGCATACTCAGCATTCTTAAGTACTTGAAACTAATTAGGTATACGCTCCATACAAAAAGGTTCGAACTCTCTTATACGTTTGACGTAGTATGTCTAGGGCTTCAAATATCGTTATTTTTTCATAACGTTACTGCTTCAAGGGCACAGATAACGTTATAAAAAATAACGATATTAGGAAATAATGATACTAATAACGGTAAATCGATATTAATAACGGTAAATGTTATATTTTAACGATATTTTTTCGTTAAGTTACTAGATAACGTTAAAAAAATTACCGTTATCTGGCTACCATTATGAAAATAACGGTACGTAACGATATTTTTCGATATTTTTTCTGCTATTCGATAACGTTATGAAGCCCTGAGTATGTCATATCGGCCGGCGCGCGCAGCGCGAAACATAATGAAAGTGAGTAGTGACACTCCCGCCCAACTCGCGTATATTCGCCCGTTTGTTTGAAGTCGAGGTACTCCTTAGTTCCGTCTACTCTGCATTAACTGAGAACGCTCGTGACTGTCCCAATTTGAATGCTGTTATAATTTCGATCCATGATAAACAAGTATTAAACAAAACATATTCCATATTATGTAGCGGCTTACATTAAAAAAGCCATTCTCAATCATGCTCTCAGACACCAATATACATACTTACTAATAAAAATATACAGCGAATGCAAGGTCTGCTAGTCTTTCTCTGACACAAGGGACCAACCATAAAGTACGTCACACGATTTTCATAATTTTAGCCCCCCATCGTTGTGACAGGTGGTCACATTTGCGACTTTTGCGAGACAACCCCCGCCCCTCCCCTCCCTAATGTGACGTCACAAATTTGCAATTTTACATCTAAAAATTAAAACCACCTCAACATTTGAAATTTTGCTGTTCGATTTATTAAATTCCATTTTGAATTTGATATCACAAAACTTAGGGCCACTTCCCCTCCATGTCACACTTCGTCGACCCTTCCTCCCCCTTTAGGTGTAACATACTTTTTGGATGACCCCTGAGGCATAAAGACAGCGGACTTTGACTAAGGTCATGCGCTGTTAATATCTTTATTAGTGAGAGAGATTACATTTACAGATAATCTGACATCATGTATATATCAAAAAAATACTTCGTAGGAATAGACACTTATTTCCATAAAGTTATAAGCTTCAGAAACTTATTTGTTAAACAAAAACATATTTAAAGTAACGATTAGTCAGTCTTGGAAGACAGTAAAATTCCTTTTATAGCTCTAAATGCTAACATTTAACTCCTCGAAGAATCTGTTCCCAATTTAGGAAGAATGTTAAATAATAATTTATAATACCTACTTTACGTATAAATCCACTTAGACCCCATGAAAGGAATTTTATATTATATAAATACTCTACAAAGATTATATTATATATACAATTCGTAGTGAAAATTTTTGTACAATTTACGGACTAGACAGGTATATAAAATTAACGTTGCATCCCTGTGTCATATAAAATACATAATTATATACAAAAATTACTTACGTCAATAAGGAACCTTTGTATCTAGGTCAGATATATTGAAGAAAGCGTGTCTTGGTTATTGTTCATAGTTTATATTAACATGTTTTACAAAAATCGATTAGGTATACCTATTTTATGGCAAACAATTAAAATTAAATTTAACAAGTAAAACAATAAAAAATGTTTCTTTAAAATTCTTAGCAAATACGAGTAAAAAGATTAATATCAAAATTTCAAATCATGTTATTACATACCTACTTGTGATACGTACGCAAGTCACGCATTGTTGAAAATGTAATCACTAATCAGATACATCATACTGTACGAAGCAGTAAACAACGATTTAACAAGATTTTTGTTAGATGTTATATTTTAATTATAATTTTGACCATAATAAAAAAATATATTACAAGCTTTAGACTTAAAATTTGCAAAATAAAAAATAATTTACTATACCTAGTCGATTCTAAATTCGAATTAAGTTTTTGGTGACGTCATGTAAAATTTCATTAACCAACGACCTTCAATGGGTGAGTTCCTAACCGTCATTGGTCACTGTCACTCACAACCTACGAACATAATTTATTAAAGTTAATATACCTAGCGGTATAGAGAAACAAAGGCCTTAGCAAGCGAGATGTCACTATCAGTAACACTGCATGGTAAAAAAAGACGTGTGATACATGACAGCAGAACTCTTTTTTTGACGTCCAGTCGGCGCGTATCGGCACGTTGACAATTTAATCTCATAGAATTCATGTTCAATCATGCTTCTGTAAGTGTATAACGTACACAATTTTTACACACAGATGAAAACTACTTTCGGTTTTGTTTGACAGCTCGAGATTGTTGCTCTATTCCGCTAGGACGGACTTGCGTAGTTGGTGAGTGATACAGATGACATGATGTTTAACTCAGAGTTAACGTTAACTCAGATCTGCGCAAGTGGGCCTAGGTATATTAACTTTATGCTCACAACACAGATCATTCACTGCAGACCTAACCCGGAATACATAGAATACACAATAATTTAAAGTGAGATCAGTAATATTAAATAATATATAACACAGAGACTGCAACAAACAATAACATTTAGTTAAGTTGGGAGTAATTATTTTTACAGACATTTAATAATTCAACTAGTTGAGTAAACTTCGTGTGAGCTTCTTCTAGCATGTTCCTGAAAATAAAAAATATGTTAGGTAGTCCTCCTACTATTATAAATGTAAAATAGGGATGGTTGTTTGTTAATCCTTAGGCGCAGCGCAGACGACATACTATCCGTGACGCACTTTTTAGTCTGTGGGAAATAGAACCTTTGCAATTTTAAGCAGTAACGCACACGACGCGCAAAAAGTCCGCTTATAATTGCATAGGTTCTATTTCCACAGACAAAAAGTGCGTCACGGATAGTCTTTTGTCTGCGCTGCGCCTTAAGAGGATACACTAGAGCCGTTTTTCCATACAAACGTTGTCCCCTGTTTCCTCCCAGGATAATGCCGGTAGAGTTATAAATTTTTTCCTGAATATCTATGGCCACTAATACAATGTCCCTATGTTTTCTTTTTTTTTCATAATTTAATTATTAAAAAAGATATAAACGTTCAAAAACCCAAAAAAATGGCCAGATTTTCCGCTGTGTTCAAACATCCAGAAAACAAATTTGGCTAGATTATACAAAAAAAAAACATAGGTGAAGCCTTGCTTTAATTTTTAAATGAAAAAAGTACTTAAATCGGTTAAATTTTTGAGAAGAAATCAGGGGACAATGAATCGTTGATTTTCTGCAGTTGTCTCTATCGCGCTCTGCGGTATAGGCTTGAGGTAAGGGAGACAGCAATAGATATTACAAGTACTTTTTTTCATTTCTCTAGCCCTTGGTGTATCCTCTTAACGCAAAAACCACTAAACCAATTTTGAATAGGTATCCATACCTATATTTTTCGAAAGTCCGCTAAAACAGTATTTTTCTCCATGATATTTTTGAAAGAATATACTTTACCAGTACGAAAAATAATTTTGGGAAAATATTACGTTCTGGTTTATAAATTATCCAAAAATAATGACTAATAAAACGCTTTATATACGAGCTTACATGAACAATGAAATTGCTTATAATAAATTGCAAATTAATTCATTAATCATTACTATAACAAGTTAGGGGGCGTCCATAAATTACGTGAGGTGTTTAGGGGGAGGGGGTCGAGTTAAATCTCATCTAATCTCACGTTGGGGAGAGGGGGGGGTCTCGGCAAATCTCACGTAATTTTTTTTCTCAACAAAATAATACTTTTTGGTCCATTTCATCCAGATTGTACGTATGCTTAAGATTTAATAGTAAGCGTAATCGTAATACTATTAAGATCATTAACAAATTCGTTCGAAAGAAAATCTACTGACTGTCAAACCAAACGTTTATGTAAGAAACCCACATTTAAAAAAATCTCACGTGAGATTTCGGGAGGGGAGGGGGGTGGAACAAAATCTCACGAAATCTCACCAGGGGGAGGGGGGGGTCAAAAAATTCAAAAAAAACACCTCATGTAATTTGTGGACGCCCCCTTACACAATAACTTACGTCATACAAACCGAAACAACGTAATCGTTATTAAACCAGAATTATGAGCCCATAGAAATGTAACATCATAAATCATAATAATTATTCATACATGAACTTTGAAACTATACTTTGCATTTTTGGAGGACGTAATTTTATTTTGGGGGTCTATACAGCGTGAAATTTTAGTGGTTGTTTTCCCGCAGCAGAACGATTTACCTATAGTAGTACTATCGAACCATGCATGTTATTTTTTGAAAATAAAAATATTTTGTATGACGTACTATGGAAACTTTATGCCGATAGGCGCGAGTTACTATGGACCTGACCGATTTTTTTTTTATTTGAACAAAAAAAACTTTACAAATCTATTGTCCTACTAAGATAGAATCAACCACCCCAAAGTCCCAAACCGTAAAAACGGGACCCTTTACTGAGACTTCGATGTCTGTCCGTCTGTCTGTCTGTCTCCAGGCTGTAACTCAAGAACGGTAACAGAGAGTTGAAAATTTTACAGATTGTATCAGCTGTTGCCGCTATAACAACAAATACTAAAAACAAAATAAAGTTAATATTTAAAGGGGGCTCCCATACAAGAAACATTATTTTTTGGCCTTTTTTGCTCGTAATCAATAATGGTTAGGCACTTGAAAATTTCACAAAATCCTTAATTATATTTGTACTTTAATAATTAATAATGAAATTAAAATAAAGTAAATATTTTTGTATTTCCCATTATACTAAAAACACAATTTTTTGTCTACTTTCACTCTACACCGGTACGGAACCCTTCGCGCGCGAGTCCGACTCGCACTTGGCCGATTATTTTATACCAGTAACATACGTCAGATCAGTTGTTGGTGTCATTGTCTCAGCGGAGTCATAATCTACACTACTATTATAAAGAGGAAAGATTTGTTTGTTTGTTTGTTTGAGTCGAATAGGCTCCGAAACTACTGGACCGATTTGAAAAATTCTTTTGCTATTGAAATCTCACATTATTTCTGCTGAACATAGGCTACATTTTATTTTGGAAAAAAGTAGGGTTCCGTAAGATATTTGAGTTTTTCGGACGCAAGGTGTAAAAAATCAGCTAGAAAAGTTACTTATTTTGCGTACGCTGCCTAAACTATAAAAGATAGAACCATAAAATGTTCTAAGTAATTGTAGATCTTATAAATATCTACAAAAAAGTCCGCGACACACTATACCTATCTATGTCGAGTGAGGCACAATAACCATTTATTTATTTAAAAATCCTAAATTTTTTTTGGAATAAATTTAAACGGATATATTTTACTGACGCTATTAATCCTTATCAAAATAAATTATTTTATCACTAAGTACAGTTTATGTAGATAATATTTGGTCTTTGAATGATTAAAATTGGACGTTTGGTTTTGAAATTATGGCGAAATTAAAATATTACGATAGTGAGCGTCACCAAAGCGCGTGCGGGAGGAAGAAAATATTCTGTTGTAGAAATGAATATTCTGTACATAAAAGATATGAAATGACACCCGAAATTACACCTTTGTCACTACATCGCTATAGAAGCCAAAAATGTGGTTAGTTTTTTGTCTGTCTGTCTGTCTGTCACTCTTTCTGTCTGTCTGTATGTTTGTTCCAGCATCACACGAAAAATACTGATCCGATTTGAATGTGGTTTTCGCAGATATATTTATCTTCTTCCAACTTAACATCTGGTGTATAAAATTTTTTCCCCCCACCCCTCTAAGGGGACAAAAGAGGGGGTCAGATTTTGTATCAAACTTTTTTCTTTAACACGAAAACTACTGATCCGATTTGCATACGGTTTTCACAGATTTGCATACGGTTTTTACAGATATATTATATTTGTCTTCTTCCAACTCAACATCTGGTGTATAAAAATCCTCTCCCCCTCCCCTCTCAACCCTCTCTGGGGACCAAAGAGGGGTCAGATTTTGTATACAACTTTTTTCTTTAGTGGACTTACTTCATATTAGGTATTAACTGTGTTTTTCAACTTAACATCTGGTGTATGACCTTCCCCCCCCACACCCTCTTAGGGGACAAAAGAGGGGGTAAAACATGTATCAACTGATGATAAAATATACTTTAAATGGCAAAACAACGTTTGCCGGGACAGCTAGTTTAATATATTTATGTAAGCGCGTATTGTCTGAATAAAGGATTTTATGATTATTTAGGGCGGGAATAGACTGTCTGATTGTCTGATCAGACAACCGGATCGGATTCACTCAATACACGTCCGATTTTTGCGTCCGACTTTTTCTGAACTCAGTCGCTCTCGAGCTATCTGTGAGCTTGCACGGAGCAGAAAGACAAGATTCACCCTACATGATTCCGTTTATTTTTAGGGTTCCGTAGTCAACAAGGAACCCTTATAGTTTCGGTCTGTCCATCCGTCTGTCCGTCTGTCTGTCTGTCCGCGGTTTTGCTCAGAGACTATAAGACAACAAGTTATTGAGTAATAGTCGATCAACTTAAAAAAAATGTATTCGGCGAAGTATAAAGGAACTTTTCGTTCAAATTCCTTAGAAAGTAACTGAGATGATTGACCATACAAAAATTTTCAAATACTAGCGGTACTACGGAACCCTATATTGCGCGTGGCCCGAATTTTACAAGTAAAAGGCAGTCCGAACAACAACCACGCGAGACGTTCGTTCAGTATCATGCTAGAGAATAAAGGCCGTCACAGACTTAGCTGTAATATATTATACTAGCTTTCCCGGCAAACGTTGTTTTGCCATATAAAGTATTTCTACTTCATCAGTTGATACAAAATCTTACCCCCTCTTTTGTCCCCTAAGAGGGGTGGGGGGAGGCAATTTTATACACAAAGAATACACTAAATAATATGAAGTAAGTCCATTAAAGAAAAAAGTTTCATACAAAATATGACCCCCTCTTTGGTTCCCTTAGAGGGGGGGGGGGATTTTTATACACCGGATGTTGAGTTGGAAGGAGACAAATATATCTGCGAAAACCGTATACAAATCGGATCAGTAGTTTGTGTTAAAGAGAAAAGTTTGATACAAAATCTGACCCCCTCTTTCGCCCCCTTAGAGGGGCGGGGGGCGAAAATTTTATACACCAGATGTTAAGTTGGAAGAAGACAAATATATCTGCGAAAACCGCATTCAAATCGGATCAGTAGTTTTCGTGTGATAGTGGAACAAACATACAGACAGACAGACAGACAGACAAAAAACTAACCACATTTTTGGCTTCTATAGCGATCTAGTGACACCCCCCGCTTATTATTTTTTTAATATCTTTAATGTACAGAATTCACATTTCTACAGTTTTATTATATGTATAGATTAATAATATGTTTATAGCTAGGCATAGTAATACATATTTTCTTAAAAATTTTCGCGTGACCACACACTCAGCTATAATATATTATATTTCTGGTCTCAGTGTGTTTAGTACGGTATATTAATATAATATAATATTATAGCTAAGTCTGTGACGGCCTTAAACTGGCAAATCGGAAGAAATAATCGGACGTCTATTGTGTCTCCGTACAAAAGTATGCAGACTGCACCTTCAGACAATCGGAACGGCAGTAAAATCGGAAACGCTTTGACGCTGTTTCCGATTCTGACGTCCGATCCGATTACCGGATCGGACGTGTATTGTGTATTCAAATAAATGTATGGCAAGAGTGCCTTCAGATAGTCTGATCAGACAACCGGATCAGACAATCGGATGAAAAAATCGGACGTGTATTGTCGCCCTTATTGTCAGATTAAAAACAATGTACATTTTAATTTTTAATAATATCTACATGATATGCGAGATATGTAAAAAATTTGCATCGAAGGTAGCTCAGCTCGCGCAACTAATTAAATTATAAACTACGAATAATAAAAACTAAGGAAGAGTACATGATTCCGTCAAAAAATTTGCACCAAGAGGCTACAAAATGTGAAAAAATAATTAGGTCTACTTACCAGAATCTGATCACTGATGGCAATTTTTGACAGCAGATTTTTAAAAAATATCCTTGATCATTGGATTAATTTTTATATTTGCATGTTTAACACAGATGACAGAATCAGCCGCTATTTAGAAAAAAAAGCAGCCAAGTGCGAGTTGGACTCGCCCATGGAGGGTTCCGCAGCAGCAATAAGGTTTATTTTTATGAAATTAAAATATTTTTGATTTATTTTTATATTTCAGTCGATTTAATGAAATTTAGATTAAGGTTTACTATTTATGACGTATAAAAAAAACTACTGGCTAGATCTCGTTCAAACCAATTTTCGTTGGTAGTTTTTATAGTAATCTACATCATATATTTTTTTAGAATTATCATGCCTCTACTTTAGAAATTAGAGGGGGGGGGACACACATTTTTCCACTTTGGAAGAGTCTCTTTCGCAAACTATTCAGGTTAGAAAAAAATGATATGAGAAACCTCAATATGATTTTTGGAGACCTATCCATAGATACCCCACACGCATAGGTTAGATGAAAAAAATTTTTTTTTGTTTCAGTTGTACCTATGGGGATTGGGGACCCCTAAAATTTTTAATATTTTTTCCATTTTTGCATCAAAATCTTAATGCGGTTCACAGACTACATCTACTTACCAAGTTTCAATAGTATAGCTCTAATTATAGTTTCGGAGAAAAGTGGCTGTGACATACGGACGGACGGACGGACGGACAGACAGACAGACATGACGAATCTATAAGGGTTCCTTTTTTGCCATTTTGGCTACGGAACCCTAAAAAAGGATCAAAATGTTTTATTCCAATTACCCCGGTATTGCTAGAGTGACTCTAGCAATACCGTGAGAAATTAAATTGACTCTAGTAGAGTCAATTTAATTTCTCACTTTTTGCCATCACATTCTGGTAGACCTATAATTACAAAATTTTTACAAAGTGCCACGGACAGTGTTATGCAAGATGAAACAATTTAATCATAAACGAAATTTTAGGGTCTGGCTAACCAGACCAGATTAGTATGAAGTATTTTATTTTGACAGATTTCCTAAGAATGCAATCCAACGAAAAAAGTGGGTAACTGCCGTTCATTTATAAAAAAACGAACCGAATTAGATTACTCATTTATGTGGCACTTTAATTCTCTGTGAGAGCGTGGTATTTCTCCGGTCGAGCCGGCCCATTCGTGCCGAAGCATGGCTCTCCTACGTAATTCATGATATTTGTATGAGAAATGACCGAAAATTAAAGAGATTACGAAAATCTGCATTGCCTATTTGCACCGTAAGTTTTTTATTTCAATTCTGTAATAATTTAGCGGATTTTAGCACATAGATTTTTGTAATACGTATTCTCTAGGTGCTCTGGACAGTTTTAGATTCGTCCGAGTCATACAAGGTTTGTTCAAAATTATTATATAATTATTATCACGAGTATCGATGACTGAAGGATCAGAGGAAAATGTTTGATTTTAAAATAATAATTGTGTGCTCCTTTCTTCGAGATATTAGATGTGCTTGGTGTATACCATAAAGTTAATATACCTAGCGGAATAAAGAAACTAAGGCCTGAGCAAGCGAGATGTCTCCAGTCTCATGTCACTATCAGTAACACTGCGTGGTAAAAAGAGACGTGTGATACATGACAGCAGATCTCTTTTTTGACGTCCAGTCGGCACGTATCGGCACGTTGACAATTTAATCTTATAGAATTTATGTTCAATCATGCTTGTGTGAGTGTATACGTACACATATTTTTACACACAGATGAAAACCAATTTCGGTTTCATTTGACAGCTCGAGATTGTTACTCTATTCCGATAGGTATATTAACTTTATGGTGTATACTGCATAATAAGTACTATCAGCTTTTGACAATAATTATTCTTCTTCTTCTTCTTATTTATGGCGCCCATAGATGCAGGGATGCACCATTCTGCCAGTGTCAAGTAAAAATAGGATAAAAAAAATAAAAACATGGAATTTCGACAATTTTGAATTTGAAATGAATTTTTATACGAAGTTTGATTTTTATTTTTAATAAAATAATATACATACATTTAATATTAAAATAGTGCTGTTAAGTTATAACATAAGGCCTTGTTTGAATAAATGTTAATTGAGGATTAAAGATTAATGTTGTTATCTTTTATAAATCTAGCTAAAACGTAAATTTGTTGAGGGTTGTGATCGAAGTACAACAGAGAAGTGAAGTTGGAGGGGAGATGGATATTTAAATTATGAAGTTGGTCATATAAGGGGGAGACTGTGTTGTTAGAACAGGCAAAGAAAATATGTTCCAATGAACCATCATCCAAACCGCACTCACACAAAGATGAATCTTTAATTCTTATTTTATTGAGAAAAACTGGAGAACAAACATGGCCTAAACGTAATCTGCATAATATAGACAATGTTTTTTTATCAATTTTTTTATATTTCCAAAACCATGGTTTATTCGGAATTGAAGGTTGAATTGAACCATAATATCTCCCTTTGATCTTACTACTTCTTTCCCATTCTGATTGCCATGATTTTATCAATTCTTTTTTCGGCACAGCGAGAAGATCATAAGTATGGAGAGATAAGTATTTAATATTTACCTGCTCCGAAGTAGCTTGTTTTGCTAAAGAGTCTGCTATCATGTTTCCTCTTATACCAGCGTGACCTGGGATCCACACAAGTGTGACATTAAGGCCTTTGTTATAGCTATTAAAAAGGGATAGTTTAATATCTAGAATTATGGGGCTATTTAATTTGTTTATAATGCATGGGCTTACTAATGATTCAAAAGCGCTTTTTGAATCTGAAAATATATAGGCGTTTTCAATGTTGTGACTTTCTATGAATAGGCAAGATTCCAAAATACCAATGCATTCACCAGTGAAGACAGAAGATTGGATAGGGCATTTAAATTTTAGTATTATTTTAGAGTTTTGATAGTACACAGCTACGCCTGTATTTCCATTTTCATTTAGTTTTGAAGCGTCTGTGAAAAAGTAATGACCATTCTTCCATTTGGTATTAGTAATCGATAAGAATGTATTGTTGCATTCAGGAGATTCCTTATTTAGACCCAAGTCTAATATTATTTTTGGTTGGTAAATTATAACTTCATATGGGTAGTTATAGCTATGTAATTTAGGGGAAGTTGTGATTTTAACAGATTGCTGAACGTCTAGTAATTTTCTATAGCTATTTATTAATGGGGGAATGTTTTTATAGCGCCAGTAGTTGCTCTATTCCGATAGGTATATTAACTTTATGGTGTATACTGCATAATACACAGATTAAGTATACATAGATGGATTCTTAGCTCGCCAGCGCGTGGCCATTTTATGCTTGTGTGCAATTGCTGTAGTGTGCGTGTAGGGATGGCGTATATCGATAAAAATATAAAATTAGACTACAGCTATCGACCAAGGCGACCATAATTTTATGTTACAGATTTTTATTAAACAACATCAAAAAAGGAGGTTATCAATTCGACCTGCATGTTCAATTTAGGATATATTATGCTCATTAAATTAGAAGTCGCTTTCAATTTGGTGAAAAGGTATTTTTTATCTATTTATTAAGTGTATGAAAATACTTAAATACAGGGTGCAATTAAACCTTCCTGCCAAATTTTGATATATTGATCCTTGTTCAAAATAAAAATACACGTATTTTTCTTTTAATATAGTCAGTACTAAAATGTTGAGAAATAGCTTCCGAAAGTTATCCTAAAAAACACTACAATTAAAATGGACACTACGCGTCGCCGGCGGGTGAGCGCGCGCGCGCCTCCCCCCCACGTCACCCCCGCTCATTCCCACCGCCACGAGTAACCGTTCTGCATCGATTTTAAATGAGATAAAATATGTCATTAAAAAAATAACACCCAATTTTTTTTGCTAAATGACCTCTCCTAATGATACCTAAGCCCTGGAAAAAATTTGGCAGGATGGTTTAATTGCACCCTGTATAAACAAAATATTTAAGTATATAATTACACAAATAGTTAAAAATATACATAATATGTATACTCCATAAGCCACGAAAGCTTGTCCGGAGTGTAATAGCTAATATCAATAAAATCAACAGTTTTTATAAAACATAACAGAAGAACAAAATATATTATACTTTATTAAACTTAATTACTATTTACTATTAAGCAACTATTTTGTAGAATGACAATTATTATTATCAAAGAAATATAAGAATGAATCTCGGTCCTACTTATTTAAAGTAATTCCAAAAACGCTTAGGTGCATTTCTTTACCTATTAAAATATAATTATGTAATAATATTTATACAGAAAAAGACTTAAAATAGATACTTCGACGCCCCCTGAATAATGATATTATAATAATAATAATTAATAACCTAAGTAGGACTCTAGAGTCTAGACGATCAATTTTATTGTGCAATATCACGGTGTGTGCAATCAAAATCATAGAGCACTAAACCATAATATATTATTCTTCACTTTCAATCTTATTATCAAATTAATAGTTGAAAATAATTATTATCTTCATTATTGGTCTCTCCGTCACCACCATAATATTGAACTCTTCTTTATGAGCATTCCAATAACCTGAAAAAAATAAATGGTTTAGTGTTAATAAAATATGTACTATACTACTACATACTATAAAATATTATACACATAATTCATAATATTGTATACGGGGCAATATGCTTTATGTAAGTTTTCCATGCTTAACCCATCCAGCCCCAAGCGGAACCCAGGTGCCGCATAACAACTAAATATATATTGTGTCTGGAATTCGACGATTGAGGTATTAAATTTATTTTATTAAATGATTATGACTTTAGCCTTATTAAAATTTTACATTTTACTTAGGTATTAAAAAAGAGTACCTAATGCCAGGATAAAATTTCAAGAAGTATCTTTAAGTAACGAATTGAGTACTTACAGGGGGGAGGTGTGAGAGCTGTTGATCATGCAATTATTTTAATCTCCGTTAGAACTTTCTTTATTTCAATAAAATCATTGTTTCAAACTTACGTTTGAAATGATAATTCCAAATTCCAATATTGTGATGCCTTCATAAGGGAGTAAGGATTAAAAACTTGCCTGAAACTTGCGTCTAAAATATATATCTGTTTGTCGTCTATTTTGAAGCATTTTCAACCTGAAAAAAAAATCATTTAGTCCATGACATTATTTTTATCGATAAACTATAGTTCAAGTAAGGCGCATCCCTAAAATACACGTAAAAAACTATGCAATATTTATAGCCAAATTATTACTTGATGTGACATTTTTATCACTAATGCCTTATATAGCATGATTAATGGATTATTATACTTATAAATTTTCTTTTTTAGCTTACAAAAATACCGATTGATAAGCCCAAACAACGTTGTTGAAAACTTACGTATGTTATGTTAAATCCACGTGTTTGAGGCATTCCTTGGCCGTTTTTATGGTTTATTATATAGCGGAATCACAAAAAGCAATAATATATTGCATTGAACGTTCACTAAACACTTTTATTACCACTTTTTATACATGAAATATGCAGACCTACTCGTTTGTTATGTTCTACTAAGTGGGACATAACATTACAGGCTTTTGACGTTTACACACCGATATGAGCTTTCTCTTTCACCCAAATTACTACATCGTTAGTTAGAAAGAGTAACATTATCAGCTGTCAAAATATAAGGCGGACTCCTATAGTATTATTACCTCAATGGCATAATAAGTACTATCAGCTTTTGACAATAATTATTATCAACGGCTTTGTTTCATAACTTTGACAATCAATGTACTAGGTGCATGCCATAAAAAAAAAAAAAAAAAAACTTTGACAATGACAATAACCGCGCAGGCTGTCGTCCGGTGCGCAATATTATGATATGTTACCTGGGATACGACCTTGGCGAAAATCTGAATTGTTTTAGTGCGTAAAAAGGAACCAAATTTAAAACGGTTGAAGTGTGGGAGTTACGTTTCCTTAGTTTTTATTATTCGTCTATTATAATTTATAAAATATTATATTTATTAATAATTATGCATTATTCAAATACAATAACAATAATGAGAAAAACCCTTCACAAGATTCTCAATGTCATTAATTAGAATATTTGGCAAAGGAATTAAACAAACTCGTTTGAACTTTAACCGACTGATTGCATTTTAATGTAGGTATAGGACATAGGTTGTATACGATTTGACTTTGGAAACTAGAAGTTTATAAGCGCCTGTTTAGTGTTTACGAAAGATTTCAACAATTATCCAACATAGGTTGGAAAGTTGGTATGCAATATTATACATACCAATGTGGCCTTTGTCACAGTTGGCAGATTCTTAAGATTTTACAGATTTTGTGGAATTATTATTATTATTTTTAGATTTATTATTTAAAGATAATATTTTATATTATACTAGCTTGTTGCCTGCGATGCCGTCCGCCGTGGACGTGGTGGTTCCTGTTTAAATGGGAATGCCGAGATAAAATGTAGCCTACATTACTGCAAAGTTTCCTAAAAATCCATCTAATAAAAAAAAATTAAATAATAAACATTAACCCCCCCCCTCCCCCATTACCTCCCCCTTACAACCCTTTTTCCAGTTAAAAAGTAGCTTATGTCCTTTCTTAGGCTCTAGACTATCTGTGTACAACATTTTCATTACAATCGGTAGTAGTTTTGGCGTGAAAGCGAGATAGACAGACTACAGAGATACTTTCGCATTTATAAAATTACTAGCGAGAGGTACTCTGTATGCGCAGCCTCAATTCAGAGCTAGTATCGGGCTTGCCTTGCTTCATCAAAATCCGTTTGGTGGTAAATGCGAGAAGATAACCATACATAAATATAATTATTATTCACGTAATTTTTATGCAATAAAAAGGAAAATGAAGAGTAACATCTATCACAATAATTTTTAGGTAATAACGTTTTCTGTTAAGAAAGTAAAGAAATGACATACCTGCATTTAGAAGAAAATAACCTAAGCTGCTCCCTGGTAACTGGACCATCCATACATAACGAGCACAGGGCTTTGTTGAAGGCATTTTCTAGCCTTTGCAGATGTTCTTCTAGTGGATTTTCTACACTCAGAACACTAAAGGAATCAAAAATATTATTTTAAATATTATATCATTCGCTAAGATATTAGGTTAAAAATCCCTTAGGAAGGATAAAAGTAACAAATGAGTAATTGTGTACAGAACTTTGTTAAGAAGACTACACTACTTAAAGAAAATTCTGATTCTACCAATCTCTGTCACATTTCATACAATATTCTATCTGCCCCTTTAGCATGGCCACAGTAGAAATGCGAAAGAATAGAAACACTGTGGAGATAAACTCAAGGTACCGCACCGACAAACATTCAAATAAAATGCCACTTTATGACAAAGACTAGAAGAGTGTTTCTATTCTTTTACATTTCTACCGTGGCCATGCTATAGGGGCGGATGATGCCACTGTGGCATTTGAGTGATTGTCTGATTGAGGTAATGTAAAATCTTACCCTTGTATAGCTAAAGAAAGTTCAGTGAGATGAGTGTTGAAGTGTGACCATTTGCTGATCAGTACTGGCAGGGGCTCGTTGCCCGGTACACTACCTTCTATACTGTGAGGTAGACCCAGAGCTGAACTCAGTTTTGAGCTGAAACACATTGGACATTTTAGAACTGCTTAAATATTATACAGGGTGCAATTAAACCTACCGGCCAATTTTTTTTCTGGGTTAAAGGTACAATTCCGTGCATCGCTACTGCAGACGTCAGCCGCGCGCGGCCGACAACTGTCGTAAGCCACGCTCGGCCGTGTCTTGAAGTTCATACGTGTCTTGACGGCCGCGCGCTGCCTACGACTGTCGTCAGCCGCGCGCGGCCGACGTCTGTCGCGGGCCTCGGAAGCGGTGCGATACATTTTCATACAATGACTATTGCCGCGAGGGGCTGGGCTGACGACAGTCGTCGGCCGCTCGCGGCTTACGACTGTAGCGATGCACGGAATTGTACCTTTAGGTATCATTAGGACCATTTAACTAAAAAAATAGTGTTATTTTTTTACAATATATTTTATCCCAATCAAAATCGTAGCTTAATGGTCACTTCGTACAAATTACGATATAGCGCCGACCGGACCCTCGCCCATTCAGGCACGTAGGGGAAGAGCGGGGGTGACGCGGGGGGTGGCGCCAGGGTATATATAACGATCAATGAATGCCTAAGCAGAATGTGCGGCGCATGGCGCGTAGTGTCCATAATTTTGGTATTTTTTAGGAAAACTTTCGGAAGCTATTTCTCAACTGAGGTATTATAAAAGAAAAAATTAGTGTATTTTTATTTTTAACAAGGATCAATATATCAAAATTTGGCCGGAAGGTTTAATTGCACCCTGTATTATGTAAGCGTTTTGCCACGTTTCTCCCTTGCGTTGCGTCGTCGCAACGGCGCCGTAGCAATGTCGCTCTGATTTACATATAAATATTATTCCACATTAATGCGTTGTGTCGTCGGACACAATGGAACCTAACGGAAATAGACCAGAGATGAAGTCTGTGGATAAATGACGCCGCACGCACGTCACCGCCACGCAACTACTATGTGGCATAGAATTATAACCTTGTATTAGTATTGACATCATTGCTATATGGCATACCATGCGTTTTTCCGTACAACGACGATACGCAATGGAGAAGTGTGGCTTCGACCAAAATATTAAGATTTCCATCTTAGTCTATGGGACTATCAATCTATAATTTTTGATCCTTTACTCAATCTCACGCTTTTTTAATATTTTTAACATGATTGTTACATTTGATATGGCAATAAGCTATATGGACTCTATCTGTCAAAACAACTCACCAATAACTAGACAGTACACTCCAAAGTGCCTCGAAAGCGCGCACCAGTGGTGTCTCATCTGCGTCGTCCGAGGCGCCGTGTAGCAGTTTCTCCACAGTCCTCTTCGCTAGCTCCATGTACTCCGGAATGATCTGACACCGCTTAGCCACGTCCACACATAACTCCTTGAAATTCGTTACTTCGGAATGCGTGAGTGTATTTTGGTCTGAAATTTAAAGGTGTTTAAAATGTCAGTTAATAGCCTCAAGGTGTGAAATCTACCTTTTAAAGGCTTAAAAATACTTTTTTGACTTCAAAATTATTTTAACTATTTTAACATCGCATGCAACGCCAAAGTAGCATCAATCAGTTTTTGTGAAAACAGTATCAATAATAATTATTTTGTGACATTTTGATGCATAATTCACGGATTTCTCAACGCGCATAGACTATATTTTAAATTATAATATTTATTCTATTTTCATCAGGTTTATCAAAATTTAAAACACGATGTCTACATACCTTTTTTCAGTATAGACGTTAAACTACTATTGAGGTCTTTGAGAATGTGCTCTATCCTGGGGAAAACTTCATTGAAGACGGCTATCCAATGTTTGAGGAGGCACTGTAGAACATCGCTAAGGGTCCAGGGAGGCGGCTTGAATAACACGTGCTGCCAGAGATTGTTGTATTTCGCGCGCATTTCGTTCTGGAAACAATTACAATAAGTTTACGTCTAATGTCTATGTCGCAGCCAACTGGTTTAAATAGCCGTTCAATCAAACAGCTAGCCCTTTGACTGAACAACGCCATTCAATCACACGTCTAGCTTTTTAATTGAATATTTAAGTCGCTCAAAACGTTCAACACTACAGCTGTTGATTCAAAAGCCGCCACTTGATTGAATTAGTTCAGCGCTTACCACCGCGGCGCTAGGTACGTTTTTTCACAATATGGCGTCATCTAACCAGTGTTTTGTGGTTGTGTTAAGATATTTTTCGTATAATATACGTTACAATAATAATTTCTGTCTCTTTATTAATATTAATTATTAAAGAGACAGAAATTATGGCAATTATTATATAGACAAAAATTTAAACTAATATTCGAGGAGAAATTACGGGATTATGAAATGCATCACCAGGGTAATGGGTATTTATTGCAATTGTGTTCAAGATGAGTTAAAATACAATTACTTAATCTGCTTGTTATCATTACACTTGTGTAATAATAGCACTAAATTAATGGTCACCTTAGTTAATTTACCATTTAACCAGTTGGCTAAGCGTCATCTAGCTGTAATGTTGAACGTTGCAGTCAACAAGTCGGCTAAACGACGTATAGCCGTGTGATTGAATGGCGTTGTTCAGTCAAAGGGCTAGCTGTTTGATTGAATGGTTTTTTAGCCAGTCGACTGCTACATCTATATAAGTAACCCGTCCACACAAATTATACAGAGTGCCACAAAACTAAGTGATTACACTTTAGGGTGTGTATAATATGTTCCTTGTAGAGAGTTCACTGTGAAAGATGGAAGCAGCGCTAAAAGACCAAGCTTTTTTTCCACTTTTGTATGGGCAAGTGCCCCAGCGTCACGAGTACAAAAGTGAAAAAAAAGGTCTTTCAGTGCTGCTACTTCCACAGTTAACTCTCTACAAGGAACACGTACACACCCTAAAGTATTATCACTTAGTTTTGTTACATTCTGTATATACAGTTATCTGGAAATTTTACGAATCTATTGACAGACAAACTGACCTGCCCTACTAGACAAGTGGCAAGTGATTATCGTAAGCGCCAAAAAAATGTATGCGATTTGACATAAGTCATCGCTTCGCTAGCAAATACTAATGTCAATTCCCATACATTTTGTTGGTGTTTACGATAATCGCTTGCCACTTGTCTAGGCCCTCAGTAGCCCAGACACTATGCCCTATGGTATCGATGGTAATACATGTTAATATATGTAACAAAAACTTATATAAATATGTACCACTAGCGCCATAACTCGTATCTGTGTAATATTATAATCTGTAATTGTAATTGTGCAGATTTCACTTGTCAGTTTGACATTAATATATATATATCTATTAATGTCAAACTGACAAGTGAATTAATTAATATATATATATCGCTAACGTGCCAAAGTTACGCGGTCGCGAAAACTTCGACGATTGGTGTTTTGCGGCGCAAAATGTTCTGGTGTTGGAAGGAATGGCGGCGGCTATCGAAAAACCATTACCAACCGGGGCAACTGAAGCGCAGAGGACAGAAGATGCAAAAGCGAAAGCTAAGCTCGTCCTTACGATTGATCCATCGTTATACGCTCACATCAAGCAAGCGTCGACGACCTATGACTTGTGGAACAAACTAAAAGCCATGTTTGATGACTCCGGCTACGCTAGAAAGATAAGTTTGCTGAGAAGTCTTATCAATATTCGTCTCGAAAACAGTGAAAATATGACGCAGTATGTGACCCAGATCATTGAAACGGGCCAGCGACTTCGGGGAACAGGTTTCGAATTAACAGACGAATGGATTGGTGCGCTAATGTTAGCGGGATTGCCTGATATGTATGCGCCTATGATTATGGCAATTGAGCATTCAGGCATACAAATAAGTGCCGATGTCATTAAAAGTAAGTTGATGGACATGTGTGCGGAAGTTAACTCTAGTTCCGGTGCAGAAAATGCATTTATGGCGAAAGGAACGCAACGTTTAAAAAAAGGTTACCCCAAGAACTGTCAAAGTCATAGTCATAGACAATCACAGGAAAAAGAAATGTCAATGTCAAGACCGGCAAAGATTATAAAGTGCTATCGTTGTAAACAAATCGGCCATTTTAAGAATCAGTGCCCTAACACGGAATACAACAAGAAAAAGCAAACAAATGCTTTCAGTGCTATTTTCCTGAGTGGCAAATTCAGTCAAGACAGTTGGTATATTGACAGTGGGGCTAGTAAGCACATGACGGCGAGACAAGAAAATATTGTCAACCCATCCCATCAACAGGATACTAAAGAAATTATTATCGCAAACCAGACGAGTGTTCCAGTTGTGTGTTCTGGAGATGTCAACATCGTAACAGTTGTAAACGGTGTGGAGTATGATGTCACAGTTTCGAATGTACTATGCATACCGAATTTAACAACTAATTTACTGTCGGTGAGTGAGTTGATAAAGAATGGCAACAGTGTGATTTTCAAAGAAAATGTTTGCTTTATCTATAATCAACAGAAAGAACTTGTCGGAAAGGCAGAATTAGTAGAAGGTGTGTATAGATTGTGCACGAAAACAGAACCAGTATTGGCAGCAACAGCAATAGCGTCGAGTGAGGTTTGGCACCGACGTTTGGGACACATTAATAGTACTTCCTTAACAAAGATGAAGAATGGTGCCGTAGAAGGAATTTCGTACCCAGATAAAGCAAACATAGACAAGTCTTCATGTACCACGTGCTGCGAGGGTAAACAGACTAGACTACCGTTCCAGCAGAGTTTATCCAAAACAGAGGATGTTCTTCAGGTTATTCATGCTGACGTGGGCGGACCAATGGAGGCTCTATCTATAGGAGGATCAAGGTACTATGTTTTGCTTGTGGACGACTACAGTAAAATGGCATTTGTTTATTTCATGAAGAATAAAAATGAAGTATTTAAGTATTTTAAGGATTTTAAGTCCATGGTTGAAAAACAAAAGGACAGAAAACTAAAAATTCTTAGAACAGACCGTGGAGAGTTTTGCAATAATGAATTTGACAGATATTTAAAGGGCGAAGGCATAGTACACCAGACAACAAATGCTTACACGCCCGAGCAAAATGGTTTCTGTGAACGCCTAAATAGATCTATCGTTGAAAAGGCTAGATGTTTAATTTTTGATGCCGGCCTCGACAAAAAATTCTGGGCAGAAGCAGTTCACACTTCAGTATATTTAAGAAACCGGTCTGTTGTTGCAGGACTGAAGGACAAAACTCCATACGAGGTCTGGACTGGCATGAAGCCAAATTTAAGTCACCTGCGCATCTTTGGAAGTCCAGTTATGGTGCATGTGCCCAAAGAGCGACGTTTGAAATGGGACAGGAAGGCTAAGAAACTTATTTTCGTCGGCTATCCCGATGGTGTCAAGGGCTATAGGGTTTACGACCCAGAAAAGAATTTAGTGACCACGAGTCGAGATATAGTGATCTTAGAAAATATATCACAGAATACAGTTAATATACCTGTGGAATGCAAGACTTTAGCGGAGGAGGAGGATAGCTCAGATTCAGATAGTACTTATGTTCCGGATACAGACCTTCCTTCAGAAACTACAGTCGATGACAGTTTCTTTGATACAGATGATACTCTAACCCCAAACGTGACTCTCACAGAACCAGAACCTCTACCAAAACGAGAAAGGAAGAAGCCAGATCGATATGGTATAAGCAATCTTTGTATCACAGATTGCGAAGACAGCAATCAAGAGATCACTCTGGAGGAAGCCTTGAACGGACCGGAGAGCCATTTTTGGAGAGCGAGTATGAAGGAGGAGTTGGACTCATTCAAGGAAAATGATGCATGGGAGCTCGTAGATCATCCTCAAGACGGTACGGTTGTGCAATGCAAATGGGTGTTTAAAAAAAAGTTAGACAGTGCAAATAATGTGCGTTATCGTTCAAGATTAGTTGCAAAAGGGTTTAGTCAGAAAGAAGGTATAGACTATCATGATACTTTCTCCCCAGTTCTCCGATACTCTACTCTTAGATTACTATTTGCACTAGCTGCTAAACTAGATTTAAAAATAAGTCACCTAGATGTCACAACAGCCTTTCTAAATGGTTTTTTAAATGAAACTGTTTATATGAAAAAACCTGTTACCTTTGAGTCTGGCATTGATGATAAAAATAAAGTCCTAAAATTAAAGAGGGCTATATATGGCCTTAAACAGTCCTCCAGGGCTTGGTATCAGAGAATTAATGATTACTTACTAAGCCTAGGTTATCAGAAATCAAAGTATGAGCCTTGTCTATTTATTAAAACTGAAGGGAGAGTTAAGGTCATTATAGCACTTTTTGTGGACGATTTCTTTGTATTTTCTAATTGTGTTACAGCTACTGATCAATTGGTTAACGAATTGAGTTGTAAATTTAAAATTAAAAACTTAGGCCAGTTGAAACATTGTTTAGGCTTAAGAGTAAATATAAAAGAAAATGTCATAACTGTTGACCAATCGCAATATGTAGAGAATTTACTGAAAAAGTTTAATATGTCAAATTGTAAAACTGCAGAAACTCCTATGGAGATAAATTTAAAGTTAGAAAGGTCTCAAAATACATGTGATGAGTACCCATTTAGACAATTAATAGGAAGTTTAATGTATTTAGCAGTCTTGACCAGACCTGATATTGCATATAGTGTAACCTTCCTTAGCCAATTTAATAATTCTTATAATGAAACACATTGGTCTCACGCTAAAAGGGTGTTAAGATATTTAAAAAAAACCAAAGATTATGGTCTTGTGTTTTGTAAAGATAATTCAAGTATTGAAGGTTTTGTAGATGCTGATTGGGGATCTGATGTAAATGACAGAAAATCTTTTTCAGGGTTTTGTTTTAAATTGTCTAATTCTGTAATTTCTTTTGAATGTAGGAAACAAAGACATGTAGCCTTGTCCTCGACTGAGGCAGAATATATTTCCATTTCAGAAGCTAGTAAAGAGGCAATTTACCTTAAAAATTTAATGCATGAGGTTATAGGCATTTTAAAGCCTATTGTTATTTTTAATGACAGTCAAAGTGCTCAAAAGTTGGTGTCAAATCCTACATTTCATCGTAGATCGAAGCATGTTGATATTAGGTATCATTTTGTAAGAGAGGCAGTAGCCTCTAATCACATTAAAATTAATTATCTAGAAACAGCTGAAATGACAGCTGACATTTTGACAAAAAGTCTAAGTTCTGTAAAACATTATTATTTTATAAAAAAACTAGGTGTTTTGCCTGTTTCATCTTATATATAAAAATGAATTTTCAATTGTGTTGGTCGTGCTAAAACTCGAAAACGGCTGAACCAATTGAGCTGATTTTAGTTTTAAAGTATTTGTAGAGGTCCAGAGAGGGTTTTGAAGTGACACGAAGTTCACCGGGATAGCTAGTAGTTTTATACTTACTTTTTTGTTTTTGTTAAGCGGAGGTGTTAATATATGTAACAAAAACTTATATAAATATGTACCACTAGCGCCATAACTCGTATCTGTGTAATATTATAATCTGTAATTGTAATTGTGCAGATTTCACTTGTCAGTTTGACATTAATATATATATATATATCTGTCTGTTGGAAAACGTGTTTTATTAATACATAGACTGACAAAATCCCTCTCGTATCCCACTTTGATTCACATTTTCTGTTCAATTGTAGCCAACATTGTATGTGAATGATCACTATCACGTTTATCAAACCTACCTCTAATATATTAGCTAGAAGTGGATACATAGTCTGCTGGTAGTGTTTCACCGTGGCTGCCAACTCTGGGTCCGTCCCCTGTTCCCTGTTCTCTAGCATGTCTCGCAGCTTGCTCACACTTATGTGCCTCACGTTGTTGATGGTAGCTTTGTTGCACAAATTCTTATCATTTGATAATAATATCTGTAAGTTAAGGAGTTGTTAAAATATAATAGTATATTTGTGTTGAGCTTATAGTGGCAAGAAGACTCATGACAAATCGTTGTGGCACTTGCGCTAAATTCTCTAATGTGTGTTGCATCGCCTTATTTTAACTATAACTTTAACTTTAACCATAACAAAATGTGAAATAAACTGTGAAATACCTAGCAAAAGTCGACATATTTGACGATAACCTTAACCTTAACTTTAACTACGCTTCTGGTGCAATTCACCCTAAGTGTATTTAGTCAAATGTTTAATGGTTAGCAATAAACTATTTTAATGACTAGAGGTCGCCCGCGACTACGCCCGCGTGGATGTCGTTTACCGCTGCAAAAAGCCTATACCCAGGAAAGACACGGTCAGCAAAATGATTCCCAGGTCAATTCACAGACTCCGACACTAACATCGATGACGCAGTCATTATAGTACACAGGCTGCACACTGCACAGATTGTCTTCCTCCCGCACGCGCACCCCCGCCTTGGTGACGCCTACTATCGTAATATTTTAATTTCGCCATAATTTCAAAACCAAACGTCCAATTTTAATCATTCAAAGACCAAATATTATCTACATAAACTGTACTTAGTGATGAAATATTTTATTTTGATAAGGATTAATAGCATGAGTAAAATAAACGCTTAAATGTAGTCCAAAAAAATTCAAGAGTTTTAAATAAAAAATGGTTATTGTACCTCACTCGACATAGACAGGCCGTAGGTGTGTTGCGGACTTTTTTGTAGATATTTATAAGATCTACAATTACTTAGAATATTTTATTGTTACGTTCGACTATCGCCAAGCCAAATTTCATCAAAATCGTTTCAGTGGTTTAAGCGTGAAGAGATAAC
Organism: Plebejus argus; assembly: GCA_905404155.3. Classification (NCBI taxonomy): domain Eukaryota; kingdom Metazoa; phylum Arthropoda; class Insecta; order Lepidoptera; family Lycaenidae; genus Plebejus; species Plebejus argus. Next base: position 8,096,500 of record FR989929.1, on the reverse strand, counting down.
AGAGACAGACGGACATTTTCGCATATATAACATTAATATGGATAGTTAGGGGTTAGAATTTGTATCTAAAATTAAAACTATAATATTGTGTTACTCGCAACTTATTTGAGGAAAAAAACTATTGCACAACAACCATGTAAATCGATTAATTGGATTAAGCGTCTCCCAGACAGACGCGGGCAGCGGTGGCGGTCGCGGCGGCGGCGGTCAGTTGTTTGTACTGCCACCGCCACCGCGTGTGTCTGTGTCGTTCCTAGAACAGGCATGATGACTGTAAGTAAATTTCATTGAAATAATTTGTGTGTCTAAAGTATCTAAATGCTTGATTATAAAACACTGGTCCTTTTTTTATTTTACATCAAGATTAATATTTTATTGATAAAATAAAATCACAAAATATGACAATCCGCCATGAAATGTTGAACGCCAATCAGAGCGCGTGACGTCACGTTAGAGCACTTTTGACATTGACGTTTGAGTTATTTATCTTTTACCACAGACATTTTTTTTTAAATCGTCCCGGTCGGGACATGCAAAGGGATTACCACAGACAATTATTACTGTCGAATGATTCCTATACAGCTGTCACTTGTCAGCTGTACTCTAGAGTGACGTCACAAGTGACGCCATGACACCTTGAAGTGTTTTGGTGCAAATTTTAAATTTATGATTTAAAAACTAATTTTTATATACTAAACCATAATTTTTAGCAGAAATATTATGTTTGTTGTAATCAATATATATTTCCGAGTATTAAAGAACAGTTTCTCAAAATTTGTCATCATGCCTACTCTCAAGTCATGCAACTGACCGCCACCGCCACCGCTGCCCGCGTCTGTCTGGGAGACGCTTTAAGCAATGAGCATAGAGCATGAGAGAACTAACAGACATACAGATTACAGACATAATATTATGTATGTCTATTGCTTTCGTGACCTCAACATTTGGATTAGTATAAAAACTTATTACTTACCACATTCTTCCCTCTTTCTACCTGTTGTAATGAACAGTTTAAAATCTCATCATCTGGTATTTCACAAGGGTAAATGTGCGAGTTTGCATCACGTAATGATTGACCTTAAATTACAAAGTTTAGTGCCATTAATAAAATAATAAATAAAATAAACTTCACATAATATTATGCGTAGGGTGTAGACGTTATATTTCTACATGGGATGATGCATGGTGTCTCGGTTCTCAACATAAATCATTATTTAAAAAAAAAAACTGAATACAGCTTTATCGTTGACACTCTCAAGGTGGCGTACAACATATATTCACGTAAGGCGCGTACGGTGCGGACAAGTGTGCGATCAGCTTATTATATTAGCAGCGTAATCATGTTTTATGGCTGTAGTTCTTATACAGTGTGCAATTATACCTTCCTGCCAAATTTTGATATATTGATCTTTGTTAAAAATAAAAATACACGTATTTTTTCTTTTATAATCACTCAGTACTAAAATGTTGAGAAATAGCTTCTGTAAGTTATCCTAAAAAACGCTACAATTAATGGACACTACACGTCGCCCGCGCGTTCATGTACCCCCGCGCGCGCGCCTCCCCCCGAGTCACCCCCGATCATACCCACCGCCGCGATTGACCGTTCTGCGACGATTTTAAATGGGATAAAATGTCATAAAAAAAATTAAACACCCAATTTTTATTTGTTAAATGGACTCTCATAATGATACCTAAGCCCTGGAAAAAATTTGGCAGGAAGGTTTAATTGCACCCTGTATATAATTATTGTACTTAATCAAAAAATACTTACCAACAATCCGATTATTTTCTGGCAGTGATTTGTATAAGTAGTCCATAGCTGCTTTAGCTCTTTTGCAGAGTGCTCCATTGCCATTATTGTTATCCTTCAAACGATCCAGCTCATTGATAACACGCCATGGAACTAACAGTGTCGGCTGCTCACTATAACCTTTAATAACAATAACAATTAATTCCTAAAAAACCTTAAAAAGATGGACCAGCAAAAATGGAGGGGTAATAATAATATGGCCAATAGGAATATGGCGAAAATGGGCTAACTCCAACAAATATATCAAAGCTAAAATTTGATGAGAGATTATAGAGAGTCAGTGATTGAGGGTACATTCAAAATCTACAGTACTTTCTTAGAATATGGGTAGACTAATGGGCTAATAACTCTATACAGACTGTTAGTGTCTAAACACACTAGGCCGAAGTTACGCGGTGTAAATTCCGCATGATTACGTCCGCAATGTATTCCGTCGCGTTACGTCCGTATTTTGTATGCGTTTGACATTGCGGATGTAATCTTCTATCTCTCTTTAGTGTGTTTAATAGACACTTACTATAGTCCTAGCAATTTCTGATAGCTTGCCCATGCTGTTCCACAAAGAATGTTTCTCTTACATACCTTTAATGTGTGAGTTGAGAACATTTTTTATGAGTTCTAACTCGTGTATAAATATGTTTGTGTCCACCACAAGAACAACATCAGCACCATTTATTATCACATCCTTTTTTGGGACAGGAATGTTTTGTTTAACCTGAAACATAATACTATTTCATAATAGTTCTATAATATTATGAATGTGAATGATGTATTATGGAAAAAATTAATATAAAAATTTGAAGAACATAATTATTGTGTACTTAAGCTAAGTAAATCCATACTAATATTATAAATGCCAAATTGTGTCTGTCTGTTACCTCTTCACGGCCAAACCGCAGGCCCGATTTTGCTGAAATTTGGTATGGGGATACTTTAAGTCCGGGGAAAGGACATAGGCTACTTTTTAATCCTTTATCCCGGAAAAATGTATGGTTCACGCGCGATAAACGGGTTTTGGCGCAATGGAGTTGCAGGCTTCATCTAGTGAAAAATAATACTTGACTCACCCCATTTGTATCATCGTTCACCTCAACTTCCATTGCCTCTACCATTGTATCACCTGCTGATACAACAGACTTATTCGAAACATTCAAGTCTGATTCATTCATTTCAGCACTCAAATTGGCTCTTAACTTTTCCATTCTATCCTTCGCTGACATAAAACTTTTCTCATTATCTCTAGGTAATGCCTTGTATGATAACTTGGATTTAATGGCCGACATTAGCTTACTCGCTTCGGAAAACTGAGGCGGAGTAGCCGGATGCTTAAGAGAAGGATATTCCGGTACTTGATTGCAAATTCCCTTTTCGATATCAGCAAAAGTATCTTTCTGTCTATCTGTGTTAAAATACTCATCTGGTAGCTGAGCTTTCATGGAGGAGATGATCTTATTTGCGGCAAAGAATTGTGATGGTGATGGAATAGAGTGAACACTGTCATTTCCAGGAGATTGCCCTGATTTTGACTCATTTGTTGGGCTTTTGTGTTCTGTCTTATTCCTATGAGTGTCACCAGGAGTAGAGGCAACTTTTGATCGTTTGTTCGAGGGTCCCTGGGATTCCTCTGCAACATCAGCCGCTAATTGTTCCCTCAACTGTGAAAGTCGAGAATTAGCCAAGTTCTTAACAGTTTTCTTTGTTGGTGATTCCTTTTTAGTGGGAGATGCCTTAAAGGACGTATTAGGTGTTGTTTTTGTGGGTGTCTCCTTTTTCTTTGATTCATAAGCCCGCTTTTGCTTGTACCTGTCTTGTTTATCAGGAGATTCTAAAAACATGAAACATAAAGACGTATAACACGGTCACATTAATGATTAACTCGAAAAAGCTGAAAGCAAAATTTAAAACAATACTAACCCTGTTTAACTTTTTTAGACATACTCTGGTCATCTTCATTGCTCTTTCTCTTCATAGCCTTCTTGGCTATTTCTTCTTTCTTCCTTTTCGCTGCTTTTCGCATTTTTTCTTTTTTATTAGCTTTGTTGTCTGAATGGTCACTAGCCTGTAAAATATGTTGCTGCATTAGCTATCAAAATACAAAAGAAATGTATTAATTTTGTTGTAATAAAGGTTAGTTTATAAAGTTACTGTTATTACGACTTACGACACATACCTGTGGCTCGGACCATGAAGATTTTCCAGTTTTTTTGTTAAAATAGTATCTCCTACCTGGAATCGATTTGGATTGACATAAAACCCAACCATCTGGCAATTTTTGGCTTTCATTTTTACCAGAGCTCATTACAAATAGAGTAAAGATCTATATGGATCTTAAAATATTCGTATAGATCGAAATTAAAGGCAATTTTTGTTGATTTTTTATCCAGTTTTGATAAATCAGTAACAAAAGTCAAAATTTCTTTGACAAAATAATGAGTAATGACAGATAGAGTGTGTTCCGAAATTTTAAATTATTTATTCCATATTTATTCTGTTTGATTGGCTCTTAGAAATTCGAGACCAAGTCTGTTGTGAAATGTGAAGTCTGTGGTCTCAGTCTCAAGCTCCTTGTGAGTATAGTATTCGTTGGTCTCTCAGACCAAAGAAAAAAGACTTAAGACTTCCTTGCTCGTAGGTTGGTCTCAAGTCTGTGGTTTTGACGTCAAACGTCAAACTTACGTAGTACCTAACTAATTCATAATCTGTGCGTCAAACATGAAACAGCTGAGGAAATCTAACCAAGTAGTTTTTAGAATTTTATGTTATTTCGTATAAAAGTATAATGGAAAGAATAATAAAAATAGGCAAAACATTGAGAACCAACTGGAAAAAATCTATATTCGGTGCAGTTGTAGTTTACTACGGTGCTGCCACTTTGAAGGAAAAATATGAGTGAGTTCACAATAACAAGACAAATTAGTATACTTAGACGTATTGTAACTTTATTATATTCCATTAAACCCCTTTTAAATTATTTCAGAATAAACTTGTTAATGAGAGCGGCATGTAAGGAAGCTGTTAAATATGGGGACGCATTAATACCCATGGAAAGAAATCCAACATTAGTGACAGTCATTTTAAATCCAGTAGCGAACAAACGTAGAGCAAAACGAGATTATGAGAAGTATTGCGAGCCACTGTTACTACTAGCTGGCTTGCAGGTTGAAGTCATACAAACTAAATCGGAGGGTAATGCCAAAGAAATTGTGGAGTCCCTTCGTGGTACAGAGGCAATAATCATTGCTGGTGGGGATGGAACCTTATCTGAATCTATTACTGGTAAGCTTCTTATGTAACTTAACTTCTTAATCCATAAATTACACAAGGCATATTTTAAGGCACACTTAATTAATGGATGATTCTGTAGGACTACATAATTTATAATAATAATTTCAGTATCATATTTTCTTCACTTCATACATAGTGATTTGTGCCTAATATTTCAGGATTACTGAGAAGAAATGATGAAGCTAATAGATTTCCACTGGGAATCTTACCATTGGGAAGTACAAATAGTCTTGGCAATACACTTTTCCCTGGTGGTGATGGTGTGGACAAAGTTAAGCAACTGATACAGGCGTGCATGGCTATAATTGAAGGTAACACAGAATGGAAAGATGCTATAAAGATAGAACCATTGTCAAACGAAGGAGAAGCACCAAGCAGACCAATATATGCCATGACTTCTATTGAGTGGGGTGCATTTCGTGACATACATTCAAGAAAAGATAAATATTGGATTTACGGCCCACTCAGAGAGTATGCTTCATATGTTTTTAATGGATACAAAGACTCGATAACATGGGATTGTAGTGGTTCAATAAAATACAGCCCACTTTGTGCTGGATGCAGTAACTGTGTGACTAAAAGGCCAGAGATAAAGAGGAAGTGGACATTCTTTATACCAGAAACAAAAACATTACCAGAGTCTGATAGAACACAAGTATTGAATCCAGAATGCTCCATATTAAATGAATTGTGTTTTAAAACATCTGAATTCAAAATAAACCCACAAAACATTAATGGTTTACCAGGATTAAGTATACATATAGGTAAAAATAAGTATACATACACTGAATTTGTTTCTGAAGGCTGGAGAAGGCTAAAAGGCAAGAATGAGTCCATTGATACCATCAAGGCAAGAACAATTGAACTTTTGCCTCATGACCCAAAACCAGATACAGTTATAGAAATCGACAAAGAAGATTTTGAAGTGAAGCCAGTTAAGATTACTATATTACCAAAAATAGTCAAATTTTATTGCAAGCCGGAAATAAAGGTGTAAGAACTAAGAGCTAATTTTGTTACTACTGCTTAAGAGGCCGGGGTACCCTCGAAATTCTCATACATACTTAATACCAAAATCATTTTCTCATACGAAAATATTTAACATTTTTGAGTAATTACCTAGGTTCCTGCACAACATTTTTCTAAAAAAATATTGAAACTAAAAAAATTTTTTTGTTTAAATTAAGTAGGTATATTTTTTAGTAAATTTACTACTAAATATTAAAACACTAAAAAATAAAGTAAAACACAAAAAAATATTTAAATAAATAGTAAATTTACTACAAAATATTTAAACTAAAAAATATTTTTTAGTATATTTTAAATATTTTGTAGTAAATTTACTATTTATTTATATATATTTTTTCTCTATTTTTTAGTGTTTTAATATTTAGTAGTAAATTTACTAAAAAACATTTGAACACAAAAAAATTTTTTTGTTTAAATATTTTTTTGAAAAATTTTGTGCAGGAACCTAGGTAATTACTATTTTAAGCTGAAAAATAACTCAAAAATGTTAAATATTTTCGTATGAGAAAATGATTTTGGTATTAAGTATGTATGAGAATTTCGAGGGTACCCCGGCCCCTTAATACATTATATTGATACACTTATAAATTTTCATATTACATTTGGATCTACCATTATTTAATTTTATTGATGTAGTTTAGCAAGGTAAATGAACTTAATAATGGTATTTAGGTACAAATTATTACATTTTTATTTTTAGATACAAATATTTAATATACAAGCTATAACATATTTTGTCTTGCATACTCCCATATAAATATGGCAGCAGTAACATGCACATTCAATGATCTAATGACACCCTGCTGTGGTATTTCAACACAGGAATCCATTAACGGCAACAAATCACAGGGTACACCTTCTTTTTCATGTCTGAAAGAAAATAAATAATAAATTATAATCTTGATTTGCAAGAATTGCTTTAAATAATTGTTTATCAGCAACATAATATCGTGTTTGCGCTTGCAAAAACCTCTATGTGTATTCAGTCAAGTTTTCAGGGGTAGACAATAAACTATTTTATTGAATAATTAATAATAACTGACTTGTCTTATCAATAAATTAAGAAGTCTCAGTTCATACATGATAAGATTTGCCTACATACTATAGGAGGCCCAATCCCTTTACCCTATTTCCTTCCCTTCCCTTCACATCCCTACCCCTATCCTATCCCTATCCCTATATTACCCTATTCCCTCTTAAAAGGCCGGCAACGTACCTGCAGCTAGTGTCCATGGGCGACGGAAGTTGCTTTCCATCAGATGACCCGTTTGCTCGCTTGCCCCCTTATTTCATAAAAAAAAATACTGCATTTTTAATTTATTGATAAGTCCAACCATAATAATAATTATTAAATAAGATAGTTTATTGTTAACCCCTGAAAACATGACTAAATACACAGAGGATTTGGCAAGCGCAACGACCCTATTATAATCAATGTGTTGAAAATATAAAATTCTAAGACAGTTTAAAACTTACCCTAAAAGCAGCAATGTCTTCTTGGGAAATTTGAATGTCTGTAGAGACATGCTCGATGAAGTCTGCTCTGCTGCTACTATAGAATATCCTTCAGTTTTCTTCATCATCAGATAATCTTTGAGTGGTTGACCAGGACGAACTTCTTCTACATCAATCCAACGCTCAGCTGAGACACTGAATATTAAAAATATTTGTTAACAAAATGTTTTTACAAACAAAAGTCTTATGCAACACAACACCAAGTTGTTGGCACTTATATATTATAAGATACCTACTATCTTACAGACCTTAAGAGGCCGGGGTACCCTCGAAATTCTCATACATACTTAATACCAACATCATTTTCTCATACGAAAATATTTAACATTTTTGAGTTATTTTTCAGCTTAAAATAGTAATTACCTAGGTTCCTACACAAAAAAAAAATTGTGCTTAAATATTTTTTAGTAAATTTACTACTAAATATTAAAACACTAAAAAATAGAGTAAAACACAAAAAAATATATAAATAAATAGTAAATTTACTACAAAATATTTAAATACTACAAAATATTTTTAGTTTAAATATTTTGTAGTAAAATTACCATTTATTTATATATTTTTTTGTGTTTTACCCTATTTTTTAGTGTTTTAATATTAAGTAGTAAATTTACTAAAAAATATTTAAACAAAAAAAAATTTTTAGTTTAAAATATTTTTTAGAAAAATTTTGTGCAGGAACCTAGGTAATTACTATTTCAAGCTGAAAAATAACTCAAAAATGTTAAATATTTTCGTATGAGAAAATGATTTTGGTATTAATTAGTATGTATGAGAATTTCGAGGGTACTCGGCCCCTTAACAGGTTTATGTACCACAACACAGAGAATGGTGAAACAATATAGGGGTACCTAAGGGCCTTATCATACTGGTGGCTTACGGATGGAACTGTTTCGCGTTAGTCCGTAGAACATTAGCGCCGCTGCTAGGCTGTTTGACTGCAGTCTGCAGCTAACTCGCGGCGCTCTAACAGATGTAGAGACAGATGTAGAGTACAAACGCCACGCAGTCGCTTCTGCCGTTATTACTTATTAGTAATTAGTAGACATCGGATTATATGCACGATCAAAGTGCCGAAATATGCATGCAAGTATGCACGAAAAATGGCCGAAATATGCACAAAATATGAACAATCAAAAGTCACTATTAAAAATTATGATTTTTTGGAGAATTTTCTTGCACTCTTAATGCCTATGGAAGTTTATTAAATCGTTAACTACTTTATAAATTTTTTTTACTAATGTTACCAACTACAAAGAAAAATTTTGTTTCTAGAAAGATATTGTACCTATTGGGTGTTCTGCATTCTTTAAATGGGGATGGAACCACATATTTGAAGTGTCTTGATCTATCGTACCTCTGTTTTGTGGCCTCGGTGTGTGTAATGATAGCTAGTTTGGAGACTACGAGGGCATAAAACTACCGAAATATGCACTATCAACGAAAAATTGCCAAAACATGCACTATCGCCTAAAAAGTGCCATTATATGCATTTGCATATGCAAGTATGCAAATGCATATAATCCGATGTCTAGTAATTAGTAATAACTAATAAGTAATAACGGAGTTATTACTTATTATCTTACCTCAGTCCCTGGAACTGTTTATCTTGCAAATGCCTTAAACTATCAACAACATAAGTCAGCACACCAAACACTTCACTTGTTCGAGCCATTCCACCTAGGTTTGGAAGTCTATCAATGAGAGATGCGACCACAATAAGATCACTTTTATTTCTCTGAAATTCAAAACAATAATAATTATTGAAAATATACCATACTTTACATACACTTTATATACCATATTATCTTCCATATTATGGATAAACCACCTATTTTTACCTTTTCTTCTACACCATAAACATTTATATCACTCATATTCTTCCAGGGTATGTACTTCTTTTGAATAGTCCCAACTTCACTATTTTCAGGGCACATATTGAGTGCATGGGAAGGCTCAAATTTGTCTCCATGACTAGGCTTACGACATGCGATCCATTCATCATAAAATGAGTCTTTCGTTTCATTTTTAATATTGAAATTAATTTTCTCCATTACATCTTCAAAAAACTCATCATCAACATTTTCATTGAAATTGTCGGTTGTGGGTAGATAGTGAAAAATACGCCATGGCGTTAAATCTTCTACTATATCAAATTTATGAACAAAATAATCTTTAAGTAGTTTGTGGTAGGTTTTATCTTTCTCCGCTGATGCACCTTTCAGGGTCTGCTCAATAACTTCTAATATGTAATCATATTTTTCTGATTTATTTTCAGAATTGGATACTTTCAGTTGACATGCTAAGTATTGAGCATACAATCTTGTGGAATATGTTGGTCCCATTGTGTGGGACAATAGTGTACTCATAACAAAATCATATTCTTCAATGCAATCACTTCCACTTCTTATCTTATGCAAAATAACGTAATATAATATCAAAAACTGTGAAGTTATTGGTACATTCTTTGCCTGCATTAATTTCAAACTGTAATTGGTCAATTTTATGTCCTGAAAGTTAGATAATAGATTTGTTATTTTGATATAAGTCAATCTAGCTATTCTAAATATTTATACAAGTCCAGCACCAAGTAATTCACATCCAAAAATATGAAGAAAATAAGGCATTGCACTTGTAGTTCCTATGCAATTATGTCAAACTGATATCTGTGCCATGAGTGCCCATGAGTCATGACTAGGGTTGCCAACTCTCGAAAGGGCCAACCCGGGAGAATCCTGGGGGGGGGGTTTAAAGGGGGGCAGTGATTATCATTTATCTTCCACCAGATAAAATGATTGTCCTGTCCAACTTCATCTTACAATTTTTCACTAAGTCAATAGATATTAATTTACTTAGGCAATAATTATTACTTTTTGAAAAAACTGGAGAAATTATCGTTCTCCGGGAGGATGGGAGGTTGAGCATTATTACCCGAGTCACCCGGGCAATCCGGGAGGGTTGGAAACCCTAGTCATGCATCATGTGTGTATATTTAAGCAATTTTTAAAAACTTACCTCAATATAAAAATAGAGAGCAATGTACCACTCCAAGCATGTCCTCACAAACTGCTGGTGTGGAAGTTTTCCCAACAGCTCTATACACCATAGCCCAATTTTATTTATATTAACTAATCTACTTTTCAAAGTAATGAAGAGTAAATTTTGGAGAGCAGCCTGCACAGTCCTATGAACTTGTGAGTTTCCATGATACCTTTGTTTATTTTTGAACATTTCATCCATCTTCTTTAGGATAAAATCAATTATGCTATTTAGGACTTCAGTTTCTGTTATTTTACTCAAAGCTTGTAAGCTTATGTAACGAATATGAGAGGCGAAGTGAAAATCCCTAGAAATACAGTAAAACTTTTTAGTTTTATAATACTTATAAACACTTATAAATATATACATATAGACATGGTAAACTTAATAAAAGAGTATATCAAACGTCAATGAAAGTTAAAAAAAAACTGTGACGTAATAATATGTGGATGGCCCCCCTAAGCAAGGACTATAATAAACTAATATTGTCAGCCAAATTAATAGTTAATACTCACTTTGTTTTACATATCATGTTGTATTGGGCATCTCTTAATAATTCCTCTATGACATTTTCTAATATCCTGAAAAATAAATAAAAATGTAAGTTTCACATTCGTAAATCAAAGAATAATATAAAAAAAAATTACATGGTAACAAACCTATTCTCCTTTTTAGGCACTATAGTGTATAGCAATATGTCAGTAAAAATATAAATTAAGTGGCTGCAAACAGTCATGTCTTTCAAATTAATTTCATTTACGAGGTAGTAAAGTGGTAAAGTTTTAATAGCTCCATATTCTATTATTTTTGTACAATATGCTAGTATAACATTATTATAAACAGGTTTTTCTAATAGAGCTTCATGTATTAGTAGAGAGATGAACTCTTTCATACATACAGCATATTGACTACTCGTTTTAAGCTCCTCAATTCCTATCCAAGCTCTGTTCAAAAACTGTGATATATCATATTGTTTGTTGTGTTCTAAAATATTTCTTATCAACTTATTCATAATTTTAAGTACCCAGTTCAAGCAACCGTAGCCTCCACTTTGAAATATATCATCAATAAAATTGATTACATCTTTGTTTATAGGCACATTTTGTTTTTCCAGTATCAAATAAAAAATCTCACTTGTTTTTTCATAAAACATATTTTTTAGACGACCAATGCTTTCATTGCCTTCTTTGTTATTAAATTGTAGTCCATTGATTATGACTGTAATTAAATCTGAATCTGAAACATGCTGCATGAATATTGAACTTTTCAAAAAACAGGCAATTGTTGAAACACTCAAAACCCTCTTGTTCAAATCTACACTTGTGTCCTTTAATAATAATAATGCATGTTTCAATATTTGTATTAATGTTTCTATATTTTCATCTTTAATATTTGACATCATATTATCCAGACCTTCATTTAATAATGTAAGAATTTCTATATCCAAATTGATATCAGAAGCTATTAGGGTTTTGATATAATTTAACACTATTTTGCATATAGTATGTGAGACTTCATTAAAACCTTGAATGGGTTTGTTATGCATTCTTCTACAAAATTCTGTTAAATATAATACTTCAGAAATACAATCAGATTTTTGGCTGTACTGTCTCTCACAAATATCTTTTATTTTATCAATGTCTTTGTTAATTATGTCCATTATATGTGAACTGCGATTGATTTTACAATATATTAATGCAAAATCAATGTTTGAATACGAAGAAAATAGCTCTAATAAATGTTTCTTCTCATCTTCTGATAAAGTAAAATCAGCCATTATACAATCATTTCTGTCACATTGTGAGTGAATGTTTTGGATAATTTCTTGTGGTAAGTTGCCACATAATTTAATATAATCAATTAATTTCATATTGCAACATTTTCTTATAAATGAGATTAAATTTGCATAAACTGCTCTCCTAATAATAATATTGGTACAAGAAATCTTGAATAAGTGATGTAGAATTTGAAGGTTGTTTTTGCAACAGTCAGGAGTCAATTTAATTTCTAGCTCTGCTAGTAATTTGGTAAAGTAACATAAAGGAACTGGAGCCCACTTTATGTTTGCTATAGTTTTTAAAACATTAATCAGGCTATCAGGTTGTTCCAGTACAATCTTCATTTTATTCCAAAGTAACCTGCTTTCTTTAGGATCAACAAAAAGATTTGTGTCATTGAGAGCTTCTAATAATGAATGAGCCTCATTTATGTCATGAATTGGATAATCGAGCCTGTATTGTATACATTTGAACCTTACCTGAGCATTGTCATGGCTGAGACCAATTTTAAAAGCACAGTTGAGCCAGCAATATCCCACATCCTTGACTGTGTTAATTAAAACCAAAGATGGAAGCACAATATTACTTTGCTTTTCTTCTAAGCTGTCCATTAGAACAAAGAAATCATTCCAAATTTTATGTAGCTTTTCTCTTTTAGAAGCCTTCCATATAAAAACACTTTCAGATGTAACCTGTACATCTTTCTTACTAATCATTAAGCAGTCCAAAGCCCTTTTGAAAAGATACATTGCAAATTTTCTATCTCTATTGCATTCTGATGATAGTCCATACAAAATTATGTCCCAAAATTCTGAACTGTATATCACATTTGACTCATAGTTTATCACTGGCAAATAATAATTTGATAGAGAGCACAATATTTTCAGGGAGTTCTGCCTTTTATCAGTTGATTGTTTTAGTAAATTCCATATTCGGTCCAATATGTGGTACCCTGTTATGGCTTCAAATATCAGTGGTATCATACTGATAACAAAAAATGTGTTAAGCTCCTCATGTTGACAATATATAAGATTTTCTAAGGAGATCTCTAAAAATGGCATTAATAACTTTTGTCTGCTGTAAATAACAGCATCAAGAATACTTTTGCTAATCTTCAATTTGAGAAGTATTGAATTAATTTTATGACCTTCCGTTTCATAGTCTACACGGTTACATATTTTAGTTGGTATATACACATCAGCGAGCACTTGTTGTAGCAAGTGTTCTGCATTACCAACTATAGTACTTGGGCTAAGAGTTAGTATCGTAAATATTATTTTTCCAGTTACCTGTACATTATTTTCTGTCAAGTTCGACAAGAGATTATTGACCATACTAATCTCTTGGTCATTCTCACATTCAGCATCTTCCTTAGTGTTGATGAGCTGTTTGTATTGCAACAGATGTAGTAAATTTGATAAATTCTCGTGACTAAATTGGCTTTTAAGCATCAATCCCTCTAGGCGTTTATCTATTATTTCTTCATCTAAATCGAGTAAATCTAAGAACGACAGAAGTTCTTCCTGGGTCTTCATTTTAGGTTAGAATTTAGAATTGCCGCTTAAATTATTTAAAAATACTTGAAACATAAGCGAATGGCACTTAGTCGAAAATATTTATGTAACTTGAGCTAGGAAATATAATAAATTATGTTGTATTCTTTAGAAAATAAATAAGCAGTGAGCACATTGATTTTGTTGTTTACATTAATTTTGACAATTTGAAATTTTGTCATTTCAATTTTTTTACATTATGGCGCTACGGCTAAATGTTTCTTTAATAAAAATAATCCTTCCCCGAAAATCGAGAATCAGGACTAGTCGGACTCAGGCTGCAAGCACCAACATCAACGATGCTTATTAATTATTATTCTCCCTCTATCTTTTTCAGTAATTTTTGTTCTCTCGCGCAATATTTAGCTGGCACTTGGCAGTCACAACTCACGACAGGGCAGTCAGCACTCAGCAGCCTCATGCAGGGCTTCTTAACGTTATCAAATAGGTATCGAAAAAATTTCGTTACGTACCGTTATTTTCATAATGATAGCCAGATAACGGTAATTTTTTTAACGATATCTAGTGAGTAGTGACATAACGAAAAAATATCGTTATAATAATAACGGTTAATATAACGGTAAATATAATAATATTTGAACAAAGATACTGAGTAGTGAACTACAGCTGACCATGTCATTCTCATCCATCAAACGTCATCTTTCCTTTATACACCTACTGGTCACCAGACCAGTAACTGCATACTGAAATGACTGAATTAAGTACTTATTTTACAAAAGGTAACGTTATCAAAAACATTTTACCGTTCTAAATGCTATTTACCGTTATTAATGTCAAATTTCACCGTCATTTCTAGTATCGTTAAATTTTCATACCGTTATCTATGCCCTTGAAGCAGTAACGTTATGAAATAATATCGGTATTTGAAGCCCTGGCCTCATGGCAGCCTCACTCATAAAAGTCATAAACCTGTATATTACACAGATTAAGTATACATAGATGGATTCTTAGCTCGCCAACGCGTGGCCATTTTATGCTTGTGTGCAATTGCTGTAGTGTGCGTGTAGGGATGGCGTATATCGATAAAAATATAAAATTAGACTACAGCTATCGACCAAGTCGACCATAATTTTATGTTATAGATTTTTATTAAACGACATCAAAAAAGGAGGTTATCAATTCGACCTGCATGTTCAATTTAGGATATATTATGCTCATTAAATTAGAAGTCGCTTTCAATTTGGTGAAAAGGTATTTTTTATCTATTTATTAAGTGTATGAAAATACTTAAATACAGGGTGCAATTAAACCTTCCTGCCAAATTTTGATATATTGATCCTTGTTCAAAATAAAAATACACGTATTTTTCTTTTAATATAGTCACTCAGTACTAAAATGTTGAGAAATAGCTTCCGAAAGTTATCCTAAAAAACACAATTAAAATGGACACTACGCGTCGCCGGCGGGTGAGTGCGCGCGCGCCTCCCCCCCACGTCACCCCCGCTCATTCCCACCGCCACGAGTAACCGTTCTGCATCGATTTTAAATGGGATAAAATATGTCATTAAAAAAATAACACCCAATTTTTTTTGCTAAATGACCTTTTTTTTTTTTTTTTTTTTTTTTTTTTTTTTTTTACCACCTGCGGTTTGCCTTCAGCCGTATACGAAGGGATATCCTGGATCTGTCTAACACAGGACTCCCTCCACGACCGGCCGGTCTACCTCACAAGGGACCGGACTTCCACCAAGTTAGGGAACGCTTAGGCAAAACTAAAGCGTTCCCTCGGCGCCGGGACTAGCTAAGCCGGGCAGGTTCCCATCCTGACCCGGAGCCCCGTGGGACGGAAGTTATTGGAGGTTCGCATAGCGACGCCTTCGCACTCCCGTCCTACGCCGGCGGAGTGGAACGGAGGATGGATCATCCTCTCTGTTCCGCTCCGCGGCCTTGCTAAATGACCTCTCCTAATGATACCTAAGCCCTGGAAAAAAATTTGGCAGGATGGTTTAATTGCACCTTGTATAAACAAAATATTTAAGTATATAATTACACAAATAGTTAAAAATATACATAATATGTATACTCCATAAGCCACGAAAGCTTGTCCGGAGTGTAATACCTAATATCAATAAAATCAACAGTTTTTATAAAACACAACAGAACAAAATATATTATACTTTATTAAACTTCATTACTATTTACTATTAAGCAACTATTTTGTAGAATAACAATTATTATTATCAAAGAAATATAAGAATGAATCTCAGTCCTACTTATTTAAAGTAATTCCAAAAACGCTTAGGTGCATTTCTTTACCTATTAAAATATAATTATGTAATAATATTTATACAGAAAAAGACTTAAAATAGATACTTCGACGCCCCCTGAATAATGATATTATAATAATAATAATTAATAACCTAAGTGGGACTCTAGAGTCTAGACGATCAATTTTATTGTGCAATATCACGGTGTGTGCAATCAAAATCATAGAGCACTAAACCAAATATTATTCTTCACTTTCAATCTTATTATCAAATTAATAATTGAAAATAATTATTATCTTCATTGTAGGTCTCTCCGTCACCACCATAATATTGAACTCTTCTTTAAGAGCATTCCAATAACCTGAAAAAAATATGGTTTAGTGTCAATAAATTGTCAATAAATGTACTATACTACTACATACTATAAAATATACACATAATTCATAATATTGTATACGGGGCAATATGCTTTATGTAAGTTTTCCATGCTTAACCCATCCAGCCCCAAGCGGAACCCAGGTGCCGCATAACAATTAACAACTAAATATATATTGTGTCTGGAATTCGACGATTGAGGTATTAAATTTATTTTATTAAATGATTATGACTTTAGCCTTATTAAAATTTTACATTTTACTTAGGTATTAAAAAAGAGTACCTAATGCCAGGATAAAATTTCAAGAAGTATCTTTAAGTAACGAATTGAGTACTTACAGGGGGGAGGTGTGAGAGCTGTTGATCATGCAATTATTTTACTCTCCGTTAGAACTTTCTTTATTTCAATAAAATCATTGTTTCAAACTTACGTTTGAAATGATAATTCCAAATTCCAATATTGTGATGCCTTCATAAGGGAGTAAGGATTAAAAACTTGCATGAAACTTGCGTCTAAAATATATATCTGTTTGTCGTCTATTTTGAAGCATTTTCAACCTGAAAAAAAAATCATTTAGTCCATGACATTATTTTTATCGATAAACTATAGTTCAAGTAAGGCGCATCCCTAAAATACACGTAAAAAACTATGCAATATTTATAGCCAAATTATTACTTGATGTGACATTTTTATCACTAATGCCTTATATAGCATGATTAATGGATTATTATACTTATCAATTTTCTTTTTTAGCTTACAAAAATACCGATTGATAAGCCCAAACAACGTTGTTGAAAACTTACGTATGTTATGTTAAATCCACGTGTTTGAGGCATTCCTTGGCCGTTTTTATGGTTTATTATATAGCGGAACCACAAAACGCAATATTAAATTGCATTGAACGTTCACTAAACACTTTTATTACCACTTTTTAAACATGAAATATGCAGACCTACTCCTTTGTTATGTTCTACTAAGTGGGACATAACATTACAGGCTTTTGACGTTTACACACCGATATGAGCTTTCTTTTTCACCCAAATTACTACATCGTTAGTTAGAAAGAGTAACATTATCAGCTGTCAAAATATAAGGCGGACTCCTAAGTATTATTACCTCAATGGTATATTATAACTTATTTATAAGTCTATGGGTACAATCATAGACTTATAATATACTGTCGTATAGACTACCTGACAACCCGAAAATGCGTGACGATTTTCGATCTTAAGGGTAAATAATATACACATTATAAAGTTACTTATTTATTTTATTACTCAGGTAAAAGCTATCTGAAAAATCAGCCCTTACATTAATAGAAATGCAAATATAATGTTGAAAGTAAACAACACACATAGTATATATTATTTATTCTTAAATTAAATACATATCATCATAGACTTATAATATACTGACGTAAAGACCACCTGACAACCCGAAAATGCGTGACGATTTTCGATCTGTCAATGTGTGCGTGTGCTAGTGATGTATCTTTTACTATCGATAGTATAGTCCGTTCCACAGTGTATTTTTTGTCCAAAAAATTGGCCATGCCTTTTTTTTGGAAATCTTGAACAGAAATGTTATGTAAGTAATTTATTAGTATTTACATGTGTTAATTTCTTATTATGAACAATAAAAAAACACTTTTAATTTTTTTTCAATAAAATTAAAAACTGCCATAACTTTTTAAATATTTACTTAATTGTCTTCTTGATTATTCTGATCGACAATAATAAAAAAAAACACACAATTTAACCTGATTTACATATTTCTTAAATAACGGTGGTATGAATAAAAAAATCTTAGTGAAGGTTTTAACAGTTTTCTAACTAAAATGTTCGCTAAAGTTAAAAACCGTCTTATAACACTCCATATGAATAAACGCTTGCTAAGCCTTCGCTAGCTTGAATACTGTTAGATGACGTTTTATAGTATTCTTTTTTTGGTAATGTTGGTAGTGTGCCAATTTATTGTGTTCAATCATCAATATTGTGTCAAATTCAATGAAATTCAATGAGTATTTTGTAGAAAAAAAAACTTGAGAGGTGTCAAAGGACACCCGAAAGGAATAGAGTTATTTCATGAGTTAAAAAAATCTACTCAAAAAATATATTTAAAAAACACCATCTATTGACAAACAGGAATACTATCAACGCGCAGCGCCCTCTGCCCCTAACATGCAGGTACTAATAAAAATATTTTTATGTCGTCAAATGGATTTATTGTTATCTTATTATATGTATACTTTTTGTCGACGAGGGCGGCTAGAAATTCCTTCAAAAATTGCAATAATTTCAGAAATCGCGATAATACTCGATATTTCGTCCATTTCAATCTCTTAAAATGGTCTTAAAGTAGGTCCGAGGCTTCACTAAAGTTAGCGAACTCCTATTTGACGTTTCGAGCCTAAACAACTGTTAGCAAACGTTTATTCATAACGATTATGCTTAAAATAGGTTTATATCAGGCTTATGAAACATGCGCTAATTTTTGACAGCTGTCACCTTAAAAAGGTGTTAGAGCGCTGTTAGAGAACGTTTATTCATATTAAATTTTACAACAGGCTTATAAAGCTGTTGTAAACCTTCGCTAAGTTTTTATTCATACGACCGTAAGTGTTTAAAGATTTACTTACGATTTAGGTTTATTTTTCTTTAATTTATTATGAACGTATTTCTAATTATTTGGATTTTACAGAATTGCTACTTAAATATACAAGAATTCGTGTAAAAAAATTTAGATCCAAATAATAAAGGGCACCGAAGTTAAAGGCTTCTAAAGTTTTCTTGGTAACTATGGTTTTAGGGTTGTCAATATTTCTGTACCAACATTTTTTACTCATTTGAACTTTGTTTTTTTTGAGCATATTATAAAAACCTACTTCAAATATTATTAAACTATGTGAACTATGCGGTGACAACCCTATCCAAAATTATATAAAATTGAATAACTCCGATGCCCCGCCTCATTTGGATCCCATTTTTTTTGGGTTATAAGTATCAATAAAAAGAATATTTCAGTCTTAGTTTCAAATCCAAATATGAAAAGACATGACGTTAAAAAAATTAAAACATAAATTTATAAAGTCAGTCATAAATACGTTATCTTGAACAAATAAAGCCTGGATGTTTTTCGCTATCGTAGGGCTTTTAAGACACTATTTAGACCAATTAATAAATTCTTAAAAGAATATCAAACTTTTGAGCTATAACTGTTTCTATGTTTTTTTCTGGAAATCATAGAATTTTTTTTCAAGTACTAATTTGCATTCTTCTATAGGAATTGGGCAGTTAGGTACTCTCGTCCTGCATTTATAATCACAAATCCTATAAAATTAAGTAATAAAAATGGCATGGCCAATTTTTTGGAGAAAAATAACACTGTGCGTTCGAGTTAGTTTACCTGAGTTTCTATGAGAAATAAATAATATACAACTTTGGCAGATTTTCTATTTCAAATTAGGTACCATATATTTTATTTGGCAGAAAAAAGGTGACGATTGAAAAGTATCTAAGACACACATTGTCGTTTGGGGTGATTTTTCAATCGTCGGATATGTTATGACATGAGGTTCTTATAAGGGTAAATAATATACACATTATAAAGTTACTTATTTATTACTCAGGTAAAAGCTATCTGAAAAATCAGCCCTTACATTATTAGAAATGCAAATATAATGTTGAAAGTAAACAACACACTTAGTATTTTATTTATTCTTAAATTAAATACATATCATAATACTCTTACACACCTATTACATTTTTAGATTGGTTTTATGTTATTGTTAAATACCGATAAGTATATCGATGAATTTGATTCAAGCACTAGCGTATATGTAAAAATTTTTTATGAAAAATTTTTCTTCAAAAATTGTGTAATTTAAGAACAATAGTACCTTTAGTTACGCAAAATATGAAAGTAAAAGGGAGGATTGATATTATTTTATTTGAAATACAGAACTAAAGACAGAATATAGCAAAAATAAACACATCGTAGCAACTAGGACATGAAGATTAATTACCTGTGAAATGTATATTTTTCAGGATTATTCCTATTATTTACACTGCAATCACTCACAGAACAAGTTATCATTGCTATATATAATAGTATTTGTTAAAAATAACAAACGATTTAAACAATAAATTTCAAATACTGAAAGGGCACAAAAACGCGTGTCGACTTGTGACGACCTGTCAGATAAAAGTGGTTACAGTTCACATTAAACTGCCTCTCTCTTTTCATCTTGTTATAATTCCATAAAGGATTTTCTTCTCTCTCGCACTCTTTGTTCGTCTATGCATTATAGGTTTATGCATATCATAATACCTACTCTTTCACACCCATTACATTTTTAGATTGGTTTTATGTTATTGTTAAATACCGATAAGTATATCGATAAATTTGATTCAAGCACTAGCGTTGTAAAAAAATTTTATGAAAAATTTTTCATCAAAAATTGTGTAATTTAAGAACAATAGTATCTTTAGTTAGTAGTTACGCAAAATATGAAAGTAAAAGGGAGGATTGATATTATTTTATTTGAAATGCAGAACTAAAGACAGAATATAGCAAAAATAAACACATCGTAGCAATTAGGACATGAAGATCAATTACCCGTGAAATGTATATTTTTCAGTATTATTCCTATGACTTACACTGCAATCACTCACAGAACAAGTTATCATTGTTATATATAATAGTATTTGTTCAAAATAACAAATGATTAAACAATAAATTGCAAATACCGAAAGGGCACAAAAACGCGTGTCGACTTGTGACGACCTGTCATATAAAAGTGGTTACAGTTCACATTAGACTGCCTCTCTCTTTTCATCTTGTTATAATTCCATAAAGGATTTTCTTCTCTCTCGCACTCTTTGTTGGTCTATGCATTATAGGTTTATGGGTACAAATTACAATGGTGGTACTGGTACATCACTAACCTCACGTTCCACCTGGCGTTAAAAACGATCAAAACGCTGAAAATGCCTCCTAGGCTCCTACTTTTAGGGTTTTGATCGTTTTCAACGCAAGGTGGAACGCGCCCTATATAAATTTAAAAAGAAAAAACAATGTCAAATGTCAATTTGAGATGCAACTGGCACTCAAAAATAGAACAAAAATTATCTCCTGAAGGTCCTCCAATCTGTTTTGTGAGGTCCTCACTCCTATCCTAAAAAGATTTTAGCTTCTATAATAATTAAATTACAGCTGTAGCTTTTAGAATATTCTTTTCTCAGAGCTAATATTTACTAGTGATTACTAACTCTGTGCTAGGAGTGTTTGATTTTTCGTGGAATCACGACGTAAGTTGCTGAAATGGAAGAAAATTCATCGAGTGATGACGAAATGAAAACACCGTTGAGTCCTCAATTAGGTGGAAAAAAGATTAAACTGAACGATGGTAGCTCGCAAGACAGTTTAAAAGAATCGGATGCTTTAGGTACGTGAATTTGAACGCTTATAAAACATGTTTTCGTACGGGCGTAATAACTAAAAAGTTTTGTTGTATTCAGCTTCTGGGAGTAAGGACGAACCAGAAGAGAACGTAGATAGCGGATTGTCTGCCGATAAATCCGAAAGTACAAGTAACGATGACAAAGGCGAAAGTCTGGTGACAATGGGACCTATGAACGAAGTTGTTTCAGTTGCACCTTCTAGCAGTAACGTAAGGACAATCCTTTTGAATATCCGCAGACCACTTCGGAGTAGGAATTATAGGAAGCGAAAGACCCCAGGTGCAGATTCAGACAGTAACACTTCAAGGGATTCTGATGATCTGTCTGATGATGAAAATCAAGATAGGACAATTAATAATATCCTATCGGATGAAGACAGCACTTCCGAATTGTCAGAAGAATCACATAGCGTGTAAGTTACTTACGTAATAATAATAATAATTTCTTTATTTGCAAAATGTGTGTTAGTAGAGATGTTAGTAGATTTCACAATGGTACCATCACATTTGCCCAAATGGGCATGCAAAGAATCAATCTATGGACGCTTCACACCACGTCAGTCTGGCCCCGTGGTAAGTACCTAAAGGACTTGTGTTACGGGTACCAGACAACGGAAATATATTTAATTATCAAAATAAATTATGCCATCACTAAGTATATTTCATGTAGATAATATTTGGTCTTTGAATGATTAAAATTGGACATTTGGTTTTGAAATTATGGCGAAATTAAAATCTTATAACATATTTAGAATTAATATTGATCGGCATGGAGTTTTTCAATTTTTTATTAGATTGATTGTCGAAATGGTCAGATGACTACAACTAAAAAGTCTCAAATAAAATAAATTAATTAAAAATAAAAAAAAACCCGACTGCTACTGAACTAAAAAGAACGACACAACTAATTCTGCCGGAGGCATCAAATCATTGTTTTAATTGATACGAATCTTGCTTACGATTTTCTTGTCAAGATAAATAGAAGGTTACATAGAAAAATGTAGAAGAAGAAAGTGGATTATAGAATGCAGTTGGAGGCATATTTTATGATTTAAACTTGGTGCGACATGCCTCCGACTGCATTTTATAATCCACTTTCTTCTTCAACATTTTTTCTATGTAACCTTCTATATTTATCTTGGCAAGAAAATCGTAAGCAAGAGTCGTATCAATTAAAACAATGATTCGATGCCTCCGGCAGAATTAGGTCTTGTTTCGTTCTTTTTAGTTCAGTAGCAGTCGGGTTTTTTTGATTTTTAATTAATTTATTTTATTATGTTAAATTGTTTTCAAACAGTACGACCAGTACTAGCAGTTCTGCTGTAGAGACAGATGAGGATAACCTCAGGTCGGACAGTGATGACAGTCCATGGATGAGAATGGATGATGAAGAGGAAACAGGAAAGAAACCATCGGTTCTCTCAAAAACTAGACCAAAACATGCATACATTATTTTAAGAGGTGAGTAACCGAGATAATATCTATTGATACTTATGTACTCTTATTGTATTTGCAATCAAGTATTATTATTATTATTAAAGTACTCACAATTATTAAATACTCTTGACCTCTTGACAATAAAATAGTTATTTGATAGATGTCCTTATTTTCAAGCGTATATTCCAATGTATCATTCATAAGTGAAGATACATATTTTTGTTGGCAATATGGTCAGATTATTGTGATTATTTTTCAGAGATAATAAATAGGGAGATGGGCTTGACATTTCCTTATGGCAAAAAGGTACAAGATGATGTGATTTTTGAGCAAAAGTTTTATGGTTCTCTACATGCTGTATATAGAATGGAATATTTGCATAATTTAATTAAACATAAGGGATGTGTTAATTCCATTAACTTTCATCCAGAAGGTAAAATTATTTTATAATTATAATTTTTTAAATTTAAAAATATTGAGAATGCTGTTCACATCCATACCAATATCATAAATCCAAGTGTGTCTATCTTTCTGTCTCTTCATGTCCAAACCGCTGAGTAAATTTTACTTAAATTTGGTATGGAGATACTTTGGGTCCCGGGAAAGGACAAAGGATACTTTTATCCTGGAAAATGTATGGTCTCCGTGCAATCAACGAAGTTTGACACAGTAGAGCTGGGGGCATCGCCCAATATTGTGTAAATTTAATTAATTGATGTTGTTTTTTATGCAGGACGTTTACTGGCATCTGGATCTGATGATACACATGTGATTGTTTGGGACTGGGCCAAAAAGAAAGTCTTACAGAATATTAAGACTGGTCACAAATCTAATGTATTCCAAAGCAAATTCCTGTATTTGAATGCTGATAGTCAAATTAACCTAGCAACATGCGCTAGGGATGGTCAGGTATATTTTTAACCATTTATCTATGTCTATAAAAGGCAAAAAATTATTTTTAAAAGAAATATTCTCAATCCAACACTGCTTTTTAATACAGATTGATATTATACTAATTTTTCCTGCGCCTGAATGAAATAAAATTTCTGGTATACAGGCTTTAACCTCCTAGTTTTTAGTTTTTAGGGTTCCGTACCCAAAGGATAAAAATGGGACCCTATTACTAAGACTTCGTTGTCTGTCCGTCTGTCTGTCTCCAGGCTGTATCTCGAGAACCGCTATAGCTAGACTTCTGAAATTTTCATAGATTGTGTATATTCATTTGTTGCCGCTATAACAACAAATACTAAAAACAAAATAAAATAATTATTTAAGCTCCCATACAAACATGATTTTTTTAGCCTTTTTAGGGTTCCGTAGCCAAAATTGCAAAAAAGGAACCCTTATAGATTCGTCATGTCTGTCTGTCTGTATTTTGATGCAAAAATGGAAAAATTATTAAAAATTTTAGAGTCCCCATAGGTACAACTGAAACAAAAAAATTTTTTTTTCATCTAACCTATGCGTGTGGGGTATCTATGGATAGGTCTCCAAAAATCGTATTGAGGTTTCTTATATCATATTTTTCTAACAATAGTTTGCGTCTTCCAAAGTGGTAAAATGTGTGTCCCCCCCCCCCTCTGATTTCTAAAGTAGGGGCATGATAATTCTAACAAAAATATATTATGATGTAGATTACTATAAAAAACTACCAATGAAAATTGGTTTGAACGAGATCTAGCCAGTAGTTTTTTTTATAGGTCATAAATGGTAAACCTTAATCTAAATTTCATTAAATCGACTGAAATATAAAAATAAATCAAAAACCTTTTAAATTTCATAAAAATAAACCTTATTGCTGCTGCGGAACCCTTCATGGGCGAGTCCAACTCGCACTTGGCCGCTTTTTTTTGCTCTATATCATCAATGGCAACAGGTAGGCACATGATATTTTCACAGAGGCTTCTATTATGTGTCTACTACAATAAATAATAATAATATTAAAATAAAATAAAAATTTAAGATACAAAAAGCACAATTTTTGGCCTATTTTTGCTCTATAACGGTACGGAACCCTTCGTGCGCGAGTCCTACTCGCACTTGGCGGATTATTTTTTTTATTCAAAACTTACAGGTATCATGGCTTTCTCCCACTAACTCTAGACTCCCTAACTTTGTGAGATTGTGACTGAAGGTTTATAATATTAGTGATAGAAGTAATAATGTTGTCAGGTACGTCTGATACAAGCGGGTGGGTCGGGCGGTACGTCCCGCCGGCGTATAGCTGCACACTCGCGCGCCGCACACAAGCTGCACGTGAGCGCCGCCGAGCCGCACGTCGTGTTGTCCGCAGGCGAGGACGGCCTTGTCCTCCGAGCTGACGTCCGTCACGATAGACCCAGCAAGTGAGTGAGACCTATAGTGTTATTTCACATTGTCACGATGGGCATGTTGTCTATCGCGTTTTCGCACACACGTGAGCGCCGCCGAGCCGCACGTCGCGTTGTTCGCAGGGAGGACGCTGACGTCCGCCACGAATCACGATATACCCAGCGAGTGAGTGTGACCTATATCGCTGTTTCACATTGTCACTATGGGCATGTTGTCTGTCTCGTTCTCGCACACAAGCTACACGTGAGCGCCGCCGAGCCGCACGTCGCGTTGTTCGCAGGGTGGACGCTGACGTCCGCCACGAATCACGATATACCCAGCGAGTGAGTGTGACCTATATCGCTGTTTCACATTGTCACTATGGGCATGTTGTCTGTCTCGTTCTCGCACACAAGCTACACGTGAGCGCCGCCGAGCCGCACGTCGCGTTGTTCGCAGGGAGGACGCTGACGTCCGCCACGAATCACGATATACCCAGCGAGTGAGTGTGACCTATATCGCTGTTTCACATTGTCACTATGGGCATGTTGTCTGTCTCGTTCTCGCACACAAGCTACACGTGAGCGCCGCCGAGCCGCACGTCGCGTTGTTCGCAGGTGAGGACGCTGACGTCCGCCACGATAGACCCAGCAAGTGAAACTCTGCTTAACATTGATTTGTCATTATATTAATTTATTGGATGAAAACTCAATTAATTCGCTAGTCATTCAAATAGCAGATTCAACTGCGACATTCCATTAGTATTTTCAAAAAATAACTTGCATGATTCGATAGTACTACTACAGGTAAATCGTCCTGCTGCGGGAAAACAACCACTAAAATTTCACGTTGTATTTAATAAATTATATTCTATTATATTTATTATATCTAACCCCATGTTATCCTACCCTATGTTGCCCGTATAATGGTACATTGATACGGGCAACTAAAATTGCTCAACTCCTGTCAATTCTCGTCAACTTTGACGTCACGACTACATCGAGCAATTTGCGGCAACAATCAGCAATATTGCGCAATACAATATTGAGTGATGTGGCCATCGAATATTTGAGCGATATGACATTGAGCGATATGAAATAAAAAAATATTGCCCGTGTAAGCTCTTCCTAAGTGCACCATTATAACAACAATAATAAGCTTTTTATTTATTATAAGTTTTTTAATTAATTTATTTTTTTGTAATATATTATTACATATATTTTAAATCTATATATGGGCCGCCTATGGCGGTAAAAGCCTCCTCCAAATTTTGCCATTTTTAGGGTTCCGTACCCAAAGGGTAAACACGGGACCCTATTACTGAGACTTCGATGTCCGTCTGTCTGTCTGTCTCCAGGCTGTATCTTAAGAACCGCTATAGCTAGACTTCTGAAATTTTCACAGATTGTGTATTTCTGTTGCCGCTATTATAACAACAAAATATACTAAAAATATAATTAAATATTTAAGGGTGGCTCCCAATTCCCATACAACAAACGTGTTTTTTTTGCTCGTAACCAATAATGGCAAATGCTAGATACCTGAATTTTTTACAGCAACCTTAATAATTATATTTGTACTTTAACAATCAATAATAATATTAAAATAAAATAAATGTTTAAGGTAGGCTTCCGTACAAAAAACAAATTTTTTTGCCTACTTTCGCTCTATAATGGTAAGGAACCCTTCGTGGGCGAGTCCGATTCGCACTTGGCCGATTTTCCTGTCTCGAGCCAGTCTCGCCCATAGGACTCCAGCTACTTGTATGACGTTATCATTACGTATTCTGTATTCCAGATTGATCCACGTCCGTCAGTCTGGCAGCTTCATCCCGCTGTACAGCGTGGCCGGTCACCCGCTGTGCCCGCACGAGCTACTGCTGGCCGGACGCGACCGCTTCCTGCGAGTGTACGACACGCGACACCCCCTCAAACCCCTCGCTAAATACTGCCCCGGAGAGTTCTTGGACTCCACGGTAAGTGTCACACGTAATTACTAAGATTTAATTAATTATTTAAATTATTGTCTTCCATTTTAAGAAAAAATCAAAACGAAGCGTAAAATGAGCGAAAGAGAAAGTAGTATGTATAATATAATAATTATGCTATCTGGGGGCACGGGAGTGGCCCCGCCAAGATGAGCCAAGCGAAGCGCGCACGGGCACTACCTACCTTTTCTCGAAACGTTTCGCCGTATTTTTGCACCCTCGTAAAAAGTTACGAGGGTTTGGATAATGCCAGATAGTTGAAATTTTCAAGATATTATGACATGAGTATAAATAATAATTAAATGCGCAAAGTTTGAATATTGTTACTATTATACTTAAGATTTTATAGGGGTCCAAAAACCCTACAAAGCTACAATAATGGACTGACTCACCGATCATCAAAATTGTTAGGGTACTTCCTGAAGTCATAGAAAGCTGAAATTTGGTATGTGACATACTATTAGTACAGAAGCAACAAAAAAATTATCAAACCCAACCTAACCTATCCCATCCCCTTGATATAGAGAGGGGATGTTAGTATGAGATACCCCCGTTTCTTGTGCTAGATACAAAATTAAAAATAGAGTATAAAATAATTCTTGCGCCAAAAAAAATACGTATTAGACATGAGAGACCATAGACTCACAGAAAACCGGCGTGAAACAGCGCTTGCCCTGTGTTTCGCTTAGTGAGTGAGTTAAGCGGAGGCCCAACTGCACCCTAAACCTTATTCCCTATCCCTGTTCTCTTCTGCTGATTCCCTTATCCTATTCCTTCATAAAAAGACCAAAAACGCACTTGCAACACTTCTGATGTTAGTGTCTATAGACGACGGTAGAACTTACTTTCCATCAGGTGACCTGTTTGCTCATTTGTCTCCTAATTTTATATAACAGATCCCCTCTTAAAGGCTGGTAAAGCACTTGCAACTTTTCTAATATTGCGAGTGCACATCCTCGTTAATTGCCCCTTAATTTCATAAAAACGTAATTTATGTGGTAATTTTTCCATCATCCAAAGAATCATCCCATTCCCGTACCTCCTTTTAAATAATATTATATCTATACTAATAATATTATAAATGCGAATTATTACAAGGGAGTGAAAATGCGTAAATTTGTTCAAATAAAGTTAGTTCCAAAAATTCATAATAGATGGCACCGTGCGTCTTCTACATCGCACTATCGCTTACCCAAACGTGTTTCTATAAGAGGTGGTAAGGATGAACAAACTATTCTCGATTAATTTGATGTTACGCATACTTGAAATATATTGTATTAAGATTAAGAAGAGTTGATCGACTTCGATCCCACTCCCCAGCTGCTGTTAATAACCCCCTATGCAAAAATCTATATCTATACATATAATAAAGGCCGTCACAGACTTAGCTATAATATATATATTAATATACCGTACTAAACACACTGAGACCAGAAATATATATTATAGCTGAGTGTGTGGTCACGCGAAAATTGTATAGAAAATATATAGTAATATGCCTAGCTATAAACATATTAATATATTTATTATATGTATAGATATTATAGCTAAGTCTGTGACCAGTGTTGCCAACTATGGGGATTTCCCACTAAATTTAGTGGGAAAAAGTAAATTTAGTGGGTTTTTTAGTGGGTAAAATATTTTGGGGGTATTTTTGGGGGTAAAATTTTTGAGGAATGGAATATATTTTTTAATTAATATTAAAAATATATTACCGGACCGAATCGACAGCTAGTCATCTTTGTAACTTAATATCAGAATACAGTCATACTTAAACAGTCCACTTTTATTTCTGGAGGATTCCACATTTACGCTATTTAAGAGTAACCTTGTCCTACAAATAAAACAATCCATATTTTAGCACCATCAAGTCAAAGTATGAAATCCTTTCTATCTCTGTTAGCTACCACTTTCGAGATTTTTCGAAAATAAAAATGTTGTTCGTCTTATCAAAATGTAGCTACTCACAAAAAAATAGCTTGTTAGTAATCACAAAAAAGTTTGTTCTAGGGCACCCGTACTATTAGTCATTATATACTTAACATTATAAATGCGAAAGTGTGTTTGTCTGTCCGTTAACTCTTCACGCCTAAATCGCTGTTGCGGTTTTGCTGAAATTAGGTGAGATACATTGATTCCCGGGAAAGGACTTATGATTCTTTTTATCCCGGAAAAATGTACGGTTCTTGCGCGATAAAGGAATTATAAATATAATAAAGGTACGATAAAGGAAAATAAGGGGGGCTCCCATACAAAAAACACAATTTATGGCCTAATTTTGCTCTATAATGGTACGGAACCCTTCGTGCGCGATTCCGGCTCGCACTTGGCCGATTATTGTAAAATATGTATTAAGTCTTACTTAATATATCTCATTCACTCACTTATGCAAGTACTTGGCTTTGTTAGCGGTGCTGCTTATTATACAGAAGTTAGAACGCCTCCGTAGTCTAGTGGTATAGAGCGCGGCTCTTGACTCGGAGGTCGTGGGTTCGATTCCCGCGTTGGAAACATGTTATTTCCAAGTTTGGTTAGGACAATGCAGGCTGATCACCTGATTGTCTGACAAGTAAGATGATCCTTGCGTCGGATGGGAATGTAAAAAGTCGGTCCTGCGCCTGTTCTCTCGTCGGTCTGCCGTCCCAGTGGGTTATGAGAGTAAAGGAAAAGAGAGTGCTCTTTTATACTGTGCACACACTTGGGCACTATAAAATTACTCCTGCGTAGCTGGCCTGGTTTCAATGAAACCGGCCACCGTCACCGAAACCGGAAGCTATTATTATTATTAGAACGCTAAAATGGTGACCACAGTTTTCATTTTACATTTTAAAATAGAAATAAGCTTTTATGTTTAATCGTTTTAGGGCAAAAAGAAGAAGGCAATGCATTTGACGTGCGCTATATACAACCACGACGGATCGGAAATACTAGGTTCCTACAACGATGAAGACATTTACTTATTCGACGCTAAAAAGGATATTTATGATGAGTAAGTTTATGATTATGTTTTCCTATAGTTACAGTATGTCAAAAAGAGTCTTAACTAAAATTTCTAATCGTGATCAGTATCGAATGGTGGTTTTTTCGCCTCGTATTTTCACTGAATACGTTTGTACCCTTCAAATATTATTTTATATTTGGTTTAAGTGTTCGGCGTCTACTCTTTTTGACAAGCTATAAGGCCGCGTTTTCACTGACGCGGAGCGAAGCGGAGAGGAGCTTAGCGGTGTCCGAATTGACCAATCGTGCTATTCCAGCGGAATGACAGCGAAGCGGAGCGAAGATTTCGAGCATGGTGATTGGTCAATTCGGCACCGGTAAGCTCCTCTCCGCTCCGCTCCGCGTTAGTCGAAACGCGGCCTAAGCATGATAAATACCAGAAATTTCTGTCCATAAAGGCCGTCACAGACTTAGCTATAATATATATTAATATACCGTACTAAACACACTGAGACCAGAAATATATATTATAGCTGAGTGTGTGGTCACGCGAAGATTATATAGAAAATATATATTAATATGCCTAGCTATAAACATATTAATATAAGTATATTATAGCTAAGTCTGTGACGGCCTTAAGTTAGAAAAATCACTCATAATATTATAATTTATAATATTGTGATAATAATTTGCCGACCGATTAATTATGACTTGGTCACAGGTACTAGGCAGCATTGCTGTCATATACGGGTAGGGATTGCAAAAAACGGATAAAAAAACGGATTTTCGGATTTTGACATCCTCAGACGTCTTATAATATATTTTTTTAAGTTACTGATATTTACATGGTCGTTTAAGTTAGAGATTAACAAAACAGTATCTGGTAATTAAAATATTAATAACCGATTTCACTAAAGCTCAGACTCGTTGACACGAGTCTGAGCTTTAGTGAAATCGGTAAATCTCCCGGTAATTACTAACCAACGGTGCGCAAACTCTGTCATTGACCGATTTACAAAAGTTCCAACAGGGTATGCCAAAGAGCAATGGAGCGCAGTATGGTGGAGGTAAATCTCGACAACACAAAAAAATCCATATTGCGCTCAAAAACAAGAATCATAGACGTCCAACCTATCGTGGCATTGGGATGGTCACGGTATCCGCATGTATCTAGGCTAGATATCGACAGAGTGTCACTCTGTCAATATCTAGCCTAGATACCCCTAGGCCTAGGAAAAGATAACACGATGCTTTAGAGATATTTTTTCCTCCGAAGGCAGATTACTGTAACCCTGAGTCCTGACGTCACAAGTACTCTTGATGATGGAGTCTAGGAGAAGGTAACTGTGTGTCACAGAATCTGCAAGTCGTCATGTTATTAGCACCTCTCTGTAAAGGTGCAGGTGTAGTGTACATTGCTAAATTTCTTTTATAAAACCTATTTTATTTTGTACTCTTTACTTTATGATATTTTGACTTGTTTACTTATTTTTTCCTCTCACCTTCTAAAAACTAAAGTTTGGGCAAGATATCACCCTCGCACTCCTGCGAGGACCTTGCCCACTTCACAGGTAAGGTTTCTTATTTGGTTCCCACCACAGATAACCCCATGGTTCCCACCCACATTTTATTATATTATAAACTCTTAGGGGCTAGGGCCTGTTTCACCACTTCCTGATAAGTGCCGAATAGGCTATTCACAAATTTTTTGACAGATTCTTCATACTTGATCTGTCAAGTTAATTGGTGGATAGCCTATTCGGCACTTATCAGGAAGTGGTGAAACAGGCCCTTATTATTTTCCTTTATTTAATCAGACATACTTACAAATCGATTTGTAAGTCTGTGATGGCTGATAATTATCACCTCAATGTAAACGAAAACAGTAGATAATGCAGAAAAACATGTTAATCAATACTAAAAGAATTTGTGTGTCATATATTACACGATACATCCAAAAGATTTTATATAACGTAGAAGCTTAATTTTTATAATTTTATCGACTATTCGATTTTATTATATTAAAAACTCTTATTATTTTCCTTTATCAGGCAGACTTACAAATCAGCATCTGTGTGTGCATAATAATTATTATCATCTCAATGTAAACAAAAACAGAAGATATTACAGAAAAACATGTTATTCAATATTAAGTGTTTTAAAATAGTAATTCTTAAAGGACCTTGCGGGATTTTGTATGGACCCCGTCCCCACCCTTCAACAGGCATGGGATGTGTCTTGATTTCACTGGGACTCAGAAAAGTCTTAAGCACCTGTGTCAGTTACAAAATCAATTGGGTTTATTTAAAAAACAAACTTTTCGCCGGAAAAATTGTGTTTATTTTTGAACAAAAAATCACTTTTTTCTACAAACAAAAAGCTAATTAAGGTTCCGTAGTCAACAAGGAACCCTTATAGTTTCGGTCTGTCCGTCCGTCTGTGTGTCTGTCTGTCTGTCCGCGGTTTTTCTCAGAGACTACAGGACCTACAAAGCTGTAATTCGGCATGTATGCATATAACCTTAATGGTGCCGACAAAATGGTATATAAAATCTTAAATTTTTTTATGGTACCTCCCATACACATCAAGCGGGTGTGATTTTTTCCGCGTCCACGCGGCCCGGCAAGCCCCGGTCCCCGCCACACCCCGCATCGCCCCGCCGTCACTCCGACGCGTTGCGCGCCGACCCGCGCCGACCCGTCCCGGCCCGCCCCGGCACGCTCCGCCTCAGTGAGCGTTAAAATCCGTCAATGCGATGCGACCCGCCCCGGCAACAGTGTGCTATAGCGCATTATGCGCCGCGCTGAGCCCCGACCCGCCCCGGTACGCGGCGACCCACGCCGACACAGTGGGCGCGAAGCTTTAGGCGATATGCTCTAAGGCGTCACTATCAAACACGGCGCGGCGTCGTCACCGTGCCACGATACGACGCCGCCACCGTGACACGTGACACGTGTTCCGATTTCCAGTGCCACGAACGGTACGCCGCCCCGTGGCTCACTTAGTTTGACTGAAATCTGACAGTAATTGCATTACGCGACTTTGTTTGATAGGTATTTCACATGCCTCGTTTAAGTTTGGAACGCCATTTTTCGGAAGTTTCACCCTGAATAGGGGCGCGCGGTGCACCGTTCGCGTCACCGGGACACTGTGCGGCATCGCACCGTGTCAGGGTGGCGGCGTCATGTCGTGGCACGATGACGACGCCGCGCCCTGTTCGATGGAGTAGCACTGTAACGTGGGGTATTTGACAGATGTCGCCATAGAGAAAAAATATCTATTTTAGTAGATCTTTCGAATGACACCGGTTTCTAATCTGTTGGTTGGTGGGGACGTTTCTTCTCATAGTCCTTTCTCATCGTCGCATTCATATATTATATAAATGCGATGATGAGTTGGGTAAAACTTATTAAATGTAACACACCATACACCATCAATATTGATACGTGTAATGCGAGCCAATGAAAGACTGATAGCTTATTTTATGGTCTTTAATAAAACATATGCTGGCCAGCGGTGGCACAGGAGCGAGCACAATGGAAGACCTTGGGGGAGGCCTTTGCCCAGCAGTGGGACAGCATAGGCTAGGAAAAAAAAAACGTAAAAACTTTCTGAATTTTCTTGTTACTCGAAAAAATTATTGGCTTTTCTATGGCCACAGAAAAGTTATGTGCCAACAAATCTATTTCGTTTTATAAAACTGAAAATATCATTCGATAGCAAAAATCTCAAAAATGGGAACTTTAACCCTCTCCCCCCACTCCGGCTCACCCCCTAGGGGCGGGGACTTTTAGTATGTTTATCTCCTAGGTATCCTAAACACATTTCTGAAAAAATCGCTTATGTTGCAGCTCACACACTCTACACCTGCTTTTTTAAGTGGACTATTAAGGCATTTTAGATTTTGGTTTCGGTCATTTCAACAGTATCTTCCATTACTTTCAGTGATTCGAACGACGGCAAAGACGGTTACACGCATCGGTATAGCGGACACCGTAACAGTGCAACGTACAAGGGGGTTGCATTCTTCGGCCCTAAGAGCGAGTATATCGTGTCCGGCTCCGACTGCTCCAATATCTACATCTGGGAGAAAAAGTCCGAGGCGATAGTGCAGTGGATGGAGGGAGACGTACATGGCGTGGTGAGTGTTTGACGTTTAAGCACGCGCCACGCAGTCTCGCAGTGTCAGGGGGGGGGCGGAGCTTGTACTATCACAGAAGTTGATTGACAGATTGCTGACCTACGTATTTTGGTCGTGTTTTGTCTAACCCAGCCGAAAGATGACGACTTAGCGGGCCCCTAGACTTATTTTGTCCACTGCCCGCTTTGAGAACTAATAATGTGTTAGCGCCCCCCATTGTTTCAATTAATTAAATATCTATACATATAATAAAATCGTAGGAAAGTCAATTCTGTACATTGAATATTTTTGAAAAATAATACTTGGGACGTGATCTACAATCGATATGGAAGCCAAAAATATAGTTTTTAGAATTTTTGTCTGTTTGTCTGATTGTCTGTTTGTCTGTATGTATGTCCGGGATAAACTCAGAAAGTACTGAATGGATTTACTTCAAATTTTGCACGAATATTATATAGAGGTCGGGTCAACACATAGGCTATATATTATGACGATATCACCTAGGGCGGGGGGAGGGGCTCAAGTTTCAATATTTTTAGTTTTTTGCTCATATCGCTAAAACGGTGCGTTGTAGAGAGAAAATGTCCGGTACGTAATGAAAGCCCATAAAATTTCCTACAAATTTCTCCTTCACACTTTGTATCTATCTTCACTCCTTGCCATGCTATGAGCTTTTGTCTATCTTTTCTATACAAATTTCGAGTGTCGTTTGATTAACATACCTTTTGTTCATAATTAAAAGGTATCGTGGAGTTTGTATTGCGTCTTAATTATCCTTTGTAGGAACAAACTAAGTCATCTATACATATTGTAATAAAATCGTAAGAAAGTCAATTCTGTACATTGAATATGTTTGAAAAATAATACTTGGGACGTGATCTACTATACTAACGCGGACGAAGTCGCGGGCAACAGCTAGTTAATTAATAAAAATAAAAAAATAAGTATTAATTTCAATCGAGATGAAATAAAATTACAAATTACTTGGCTTGGGGGGTAATTTTTAATTTTGTGTTTTTCTACACAATGCCTCAATTTTTTTCTGGGTCCCATATCGCCCTTTAGACCTTCAGCGCTCACAAGGGGGCGTTATCGCCCACTTTGGGGGAAGGCTGCCCAAGACAATCAATGTTATTGTACAATATCACGTATTGTGCAATATTATTGACCGTCTATGGTTAATATTGAACGCGTCCGCCTTCCAATCTTGTCTATACATATAATAAAACTGTAGAAATGTGAATTCTGTACATTAAAGATATTCAAAAAGTAATAAGCGGGGGGTGTCACTAGATCGCTATAGAAGCCAAAAATGTGGTTAGTTTTTTGTCTGTCTGTCTGTCTGTATGTTTGTTCCACTATCACACGAAAACTACTGATCCGATTTGAAAGCGGTTTTCGCAGATATATTTATCCTCTTCCAACTTAACATCTGGTGTATAAAAAAATCCCCCCACCCCTCTAAGGGGACAAAAGAAGGGTCAGATTTTGTATCAAACTTTTTTCTTTAACACGAAAACTACTGATCCGATTTGCAAGCGGTTTTCGCAGATATATTTGTCCTCTTCCAACTTAACATCTGGTGTATAAAAAAATTTCCCCCCACCCCTCTAAGGGGACCAAGAAGGGGGTCAGATTTTGTATCAAATTTTTTCTTTAATGGACTTACTTCATATTATTAACTGTATTTTCCAACTTAACATCAGGTGTACACAATTTTTCCCCCCACGCCTCTTAAGGGACAAAAGAGGGGATAAGATTTTGTATCAACTGATGAAGTAGAAATACTTTAAATGGCAAAACAACGTTTCCCGGGTCAACTAGTTGTCAATAAAGTTGTTCAATAAAAAATTGTGTATGATATTAATTCGCAATAAAATAGTTCGTCTAGTCTAGACTCTAGGTTCTAGGGGCCCGCTAACATTAAGTTCACGTATTCCGACCAAATGACATGAGTCTATAAATTGAATTTCTTCGATGGTACAGTTTCGAGGTGGTCAAATGTCACCGTATGACATAGGTCATAGGCTATAGGTTTAATTTTGCTCCACGACACTACAAAGCAGCGGCAGCATGGGTCGCTAGACCAATGACCAAATGAAACCTATAGCCTAGGTCAAAAATCGTTTTCGGCGGCGGTAGACAAACGGCCTAACTTGCTATTGTGTTGAAAGAGTTTTTAGGAACACGATTAGCTAAGTCCACACTGTGCACTTTTATTTTCAATTTTCGTCATCTTCTTCTATTAAACTTTGGTTTGGCGCTTTCAATAATTTAATGCGTCAACGAAAGCAACGCCAACATTGTCATTTTGTTCAGTTGTAGTGTCTGTCAGCTTATTGTAACATGTGCGACGAGAACATATTTTAAGGCGTCTCCCAGACAGACGCGGGCAGCGGTGGCGGTGGCGGTCAGTTGGATGACTTGAGAGTTCTAGGAACGACACAGACACACGCGGTGGCGGTGGCAGTACAAACAACTGACCGCCGCCGCGACCGCCACCGCTGCCCGCGTCTGTCTGGGAGACGCCTTACTAGGTGGAATATGTGCGGCTTCATAAGAAATTCAAGAGAGAAAAGAACAAAGCGAAAGTTTTGGATACGGTCAGAGCGCATGCGTCGCGGCCATGCCTCACGTGCGCTGTTGACTGCGCTATGACGCATGCCTTTGATGAACAAAAAAGGCACAATGTGGACATAGCTAATGACTGTAATGAGTTACTAAATAATTGCCGTTTATCAAAACAGTAGACTGTAGACCTATTATAGCTTCATGTAAAGTAATTTTAAGATAATATAATAATATTATCATCTTTGTTATAATTTCGCAGGTAAATTGTATCGAGTCGCACCCTAGGTTCCCTGTAATGGCTACCAGTGGTCTAGACAAAGATGTCAAGATTTGGATGCCGAAGCGACAACAGGACCCCGACTATTCCGGACTAGAAAAAGTAAGACAAATTTGCGTATTTTCTAAAATATAAAAATTTCAAAGGCACAATTTAAAAGTAAAGGTTTCTATACTTTAATAAATTTTAAAATTCATCTTGCGATCCTTGGTTACGTAACGGTCGGAAGGCCCATTTAAATATTTCAAGGGACATACTCAGGGCAGCTGTTGCAGCAACCTTGTTTTTTATCCTTACTTTTTTATCCTTACCGAAATACTTTTAAAATTATAGAGGAAAAAGTATCCGAATGATTTGTTTTATTGCCTTCAAAAAGCGATTAAAAGCTAAAAATGTTGACGTCCACTTTTTTTCAGGTGGTACGTGAAAATAGCGTCAAAGCAACACCCCTGTTCAACGATTTTTTACCTACGTTCTATAGCGCGTTTCCCACTGATCGAGACGATGACCCATCCTACGGAGGAAATATTGAGTTCGAAGGAAACGTGTGCACGGCCTTTTAGCACCGCCTTATACATAATATCGATATATAAAATCGATCACATACTTAGAATAGATTTTGTTTGTCTCATTTTCAAGAAGATTATTAAACTTACTCATACCTATTTGATTTACATTTGCAGGATGATAAAAATTTTAAATATGATTAATTGATGTCTAACAATGATTAATATAACATCTAAGTAGTTTACTGAATAAGATTTTTGTTTTATCAAAAAATACGCAAATATTTTATTCTATTCCTAGACAACTTGTTTTGGAACAGAATAAAACGGTTCATGTTGCTTTTCTTCCTTTGAAATATATCAATTAATATATTATCGTAATTTAGTTTCATTTAAAATTATATAGTTTTATCACAGTATGTATGTAAATATCTGTATAACACTGTAGACTTAGTTACATTGCCCATTTACTAATAAAAATATATACATAGCGACTACATACAAAGTCTGGTGTTTTTGTCAGACCTATTTGAAAAGCCACAAGACAGAGAGTAAACACTAAGCAGAAGATAATATTTTTTAGTAATATCCGCTGTGTAAATATTATTACTAGTAAGGGGTTAGCATATGCATTATCATTTATCATAATACATAGTGATTTAGATAGACGCAGGTGCGGCCGGGTCGTAACACTTACACAGCTTCTCATTACAATGCGAATTTTTTCATTTCGTTCAAGAAGACCGTTAGTACTCAATGGTAATATTATTATTTATTTCATAATTGGGGAGAATGCACCTTTGTCTTTAAATACTTTATTACATGACAGCCGGTACAAAAATATTATAATTATTTGTTTTCTTATTTGTAATTTTCAATCCTTCAGCTTTTTTTAATAGTCTCGTATTTTACGCGCCATTGGGGCAATACTAGTTCGTTATAATATTTGGCATCAACCACTATTTATCGATTACTCAATATTTCTATTTGTTCCATAAAAGTTGTTTCCTCTTTGTATCTTTTTGATGATTTCATGACTTAAAAATAATAAATCACTTACGGCCGTTCCCAATATTTGATCTATCTCTTACTTGAGATAGGAATAGCTCACATTAGACATTAGCTCCATATATTTTATGTCAATTCTATGTCAGCTGCGATCGGTTGTATGTCAACCTAGAGATAGATTGAATATAGGGAACGGCCATTAGTTAGCTTTGTAAAACGTTTACTAGATGACATAATAATTCCATTTCCATTATCATAATTTTATCATTAGGTCCAGATATTTTAAAGGGCCTATGTAAAATGCTTACTTTCTGTACTCCGTTTGAATTAAATTTGAAGGTAAACAAAGCGCAATGTTATGGGTGACTAAAAACCACCCTGCATTGAAATTATTTAAGTTGCGTTTAGTTATAACCTGCATATTTTTTGCGTTTAGTTTTTTTTTTTTGTTTTACATTTAGGGAGTGTCCGCATTGCGAATTTTTTCATATAAATTTATCGCGAAACTTTTATCGCATGTGCGGAAACTACATATCTTAGGATTCAATGTAAGTGTTTATTTTAAATTCAATGAATTCCTTAGATTCATTGAGAGACTGTCCACACTGCGAATTTTAACTCAGATTTTTTTTGCACTTGTAAACTTGTAACACAGTGAATCTTATGAGAGTATCGCGTATTCGCACTTGCGATAAAAATTTCGCGAAAAATTTATATGAATAAATTCGCGCAAATAAAATCTGCGCCATTAAAATTCGCAGTGCGGACAGTCCCCACTTAAACGGAGTATAGAAATATGTTGCAGTTGGTACTTGGTGATTTTCTTGAACTGCTAGACGTGCCTGACATAATATTATCCATTTAAAAAATAAGTTTTAATATTATTTGTGTCTCATAAGTCTTCGTTTTTGATCGCATTTTGATAAAACAAACGTTGAGTAAGGCTAAACGAGATGCCTTAATTACATTCATGATAGATTTATACAAAGCGGCCAAATCATTAGGTGGTTTTCTATCTGTGAAAATGATTCAATAGTAGGTGAATTAAAGACATGTCCTAGAATATTCATATAAGGCTAAAGTCTTGTGCCTGTGATATGTTGATTTGACTTGTATTGTGTCCAGTCATAGTAGTGTTATGTGCGATAGTTGTTAAGTTACTGTTATTGTAATAAAGGAAAATAAACACTTTTCATTTTAAATTTCATTTTATATATTTTGGTCTTATTAATTTAAGTAGGCGCCTAGATCTACAATAATATTGAACAATATCACGTATCGCCTAATATTATTATTTATTATTGACCGTCTAGGGTTGATATTGAACATCGCCTTTATACCCCAGTCAAGTTAGACATTTGAGGTTGATAAATTCGCACAAAGCTGAAAATCGGTAAAGTTGTTTAGAACATAACATATCATTTGTAATCATAATATTATTCTAAACTATTACCGATGTTGCGAATTTAAGCAACCTCAAATGTCTAACTTGACTGGGGTATGGGTTCAATAAAATTGACAATAAAATTGCTCGTCTAGGGGCCCGGTAAGAAACTCATAACATATTATATATAACAAGTTATTCACAAAATTATTGTGATTAGCACTTTTATTCCTAATTAATTTAATAATAGATTAGCTTTCGCGCCTCTTTTTAAAATTTGAATTGACTTACAGCGCCGCCTAGTAGCTGAGCTTGGAACTAATTTAAGCCAATCGGAGCTATTGGTAATATTTCTGTCAATGGAAGGCCAATACTCTCAGAGCAATTTTTATTTTATTTATTGATTTTATGTTAAATATATATATATATATTAAAATTCTAAAAATTTATTGTAGTTACTCGATATTTATAAAAAGTATCGATCGCATAGTTTTTTCTAATAATTTATGTGTAGTTCACGGATATGATTCTAGGGCCAACCAATCAGATGCCGCTGTTTATTTAAAAGTCCGCGCCATCTTCGTTTTGAAACCCGTCTGATGGCTCCTCTTCAAGATGGCCCAGCGCTGGCCCATCGAATGGCGCATGCGATGGCCATGCAATGGTCGCAACGCCTCTACATGATGGCCGTGTTCAGTTGTGATCTAAACGTCGTTCAAGATGGACGTGTAAGCATTAGTCATTGTGGCAATGCAAAACGCGCATTTTTAATAATTTATGACTTCACCAGATGACCCGGTGAACTTCGTATCACCATTCACCTCCCTCCTAATTAATATGAACTTTCTCATGAATTCTACGAATAATTATTTCGAGACTAAAATTAAAATAATGGTTTATGGTAGTGATGATGATGATGACAATGATGAATGTAATAATAGCATGTATCTTTAAAAAGTCAGGAGTTATGTATATTTAATGTAAAAGCTATAATAATTATTGTAAAGTTTTATTAAAATCCGTTCAGTAGTTTTGAGTAAAAGAGTAACAAAAGTAACAAACATCCATTATGAGACCACATACTCGTCATTTCAAATGAAATTCGTAAATTGTAATACGAATTACGACATCCTCACTCGACCGCGGTCAGGCACCGACTGGCGTATCGCCAACGTGTAGAGGCGTACCGCCATCGCTGGGCCATCATCCTTTGATGTGCGGCCGAAAAACCGACACCGCCGCCATTCCACGGCCATCGCTGGCGCCATCGGCCATCCTACGCCACTACGCCCTCCCCACGCTGGCCCATCGTGATGGCCCACTACGCTGGCCCATCTTGAAGAGGGGCCTTGACGTATACGGTCTCGCTGGCTCGCGCCTCGCAGTTCCGAGTACGTCACGCTCGTCGCTCACTCGATCAGTCACTAGCAAACCGCGCGTCCGTTTAGAGGGTGTGCTACACTTTGAAATAATAATAGTAATTAATTAAAAAACAGAACAATCATGAGCACCAACGAAAATAACAGTGAAGTGGCCGTCGACAAGGTCGGAGATGAGAAAACCGGAGACGCGAAAAGTGATCTAAAAGGAGCGAAAAGGGCAGCCGAGGTGAGTGCACATGTCAAGTTGTATATAATCATTAAAGACGCTCGCCATTTTATGAAACATAAAATTATAGAACGCCAGAATAGTACCTACATTCGTAATTATTGTACCACGTGCTGTTGGTTGCCGCAATTTGCCGGTTTACTTCCGTTTCAGTGACCGGTATGAATAAAGTATAAGATGGAGACGCTTGCATGTGTTCGTTAGGGTAAAAGATGCCAAAAGCTTGAAAAAGACTAAACTACGAGTCAATTTGAATAAACGTAACATTGTTTACTCATTTTAGGAACAGGCATGACCTTGGCAGAAAAAAAAACATGGCGCGCCAAGAACAAATTCTATAGGAACTTATTTCAAATTAGGTTATTTTGTTTAATTTTACCATAATCCAAATGAAATTTCAATTACTGTAGTCAGTGGTACTTTATTATTGATTTCATTGCGCATCGTAGGCTATTTTTGAATATCTAAATTAGCCGAGCTGTACAATCGTGGTAGCGTGACGCTAGATAGTAACATGGCCGGCGAGATGTCAATAATAAAGACAGTAGACTTGTCATAATAGGTACCTATTCAGAGCAAAAATAACATAAATTAAAAATATCAACACACTCGATTTGCAATAATAGTTTCGATAACAACAAACTCGATTGGCATATTAATTTCTTCTAGGTACTTCGTTAATATAAGACATCATCTGTCATTATGTTTAAAAACTATTCTTCCTTTCTTTATGAAATCAATTAACGACGAAGACAAAATATCTATTTCGTGTTTAGTAACTACTATTCTAAAATGAAATTTAAAACGGCGGGAATTCTGTGCACGATAACGTGAACAAGCTCTATGTTGTATCTCGTTCGCACAGATTCGAATTTAGGTTAACTGAACTCATTGCTTGAATTTTCCAAAGCGCGCCTTAAAATCCATAACAATTTAGTTTACTCGTCTTTTACTTTATCAAAGTACTTTGAAATGAAACTAAACGAACTTTTTTTTAGCTCTATGTAGTAATCGTTACCTTTGAAGGCGCAGTTTAAGCATTTTAATTCCACAAGATGCCATAGAAAAGTAGGCCGTATGGCACCGGCTTATGTCTTCTGTCTCTTTCCTTCTCGATAGTACTACGATTATATTTTGATGCAGACGGATCCTTGTCTCTCGTCACCTGCGTTCATTATCTTGTACGCGAGCAGTGGGCCGAATAAGCCATGTTTGTTTAAATTAACACGTGAGACATTTTTACATCTATCGCGTGCAATGAAATTCGTTGGACACGAGCCAATTACGACGCGAGACATCAATGGGAAATCGTTAATTGGACCGTTCGTCGCACGGATTAAGATCGTTTTGTTTGTGTTTGTCCTTAGGAGAAAGTAACCGAGGCGAAAAAGGCGCGAAAGGAAGAAAACGGCGGCGGTGGAGAGGACGAGGGTCACAGTGAGGAAGACGATTTGGAGGGAGAGCTCGAAGGCGAGGAGGAGGACGACGAGGACGTGGAGGGCGAGGAGGGAGAGGAGGATGAAGAGGAATTAGGAGAGGGAGAGGACGACGACCTTGAAGGTAGGAGTGTCAGACTGAATGTGCCGAGGAACAGCACATCTTGCAAACTGGGTTGTCCTTTCTCAAAATCTTTAGGAACGTTTCCCTTTGAAAGGAATAATATATTGTTGTTCGCTGTTTTTATAGCTATTTATAAGGTTTCCATTATGTTGGGGTGATAATCATCGTTGTGGCATGGTAACAGAGTTTTTGAAGTTTTCTGGAAACCTGCTAAGTTTGTTTTGTAATAGTTTTCATGAATAAAGGAGCTTGTTTTCGAGCCTTTCGAAGTTGTTTTCGTTTTATAAATGTTAAATTCCAATGAACTTATTGAAGCAAAACCATCTCGTGGTCCTTTGTAACTTTAACGATTGCCTTCTAAGAAAAAAATACCTAGAAAGAAGAACTCATGGTTTCCACAAAATAGCGGGACTCGAT
This sequence comes from Plebejus argus, assembly GCA_905404155.3. Taxonomy (NCBI): domain Eukaryota; kingdom Metazoa; phylum Arthropoda; class Insecta; order Lepidoptera; family Lycaenidae; genus Plebejus; species Plebejus argus. The sequence goes on along the minus strand of FR989929.1, from coordinate 8,052,277 downwards.
CGTACAGTCGCACAGCCTAAGCGTCTTATTGTTGTGTATTTGTAATGCATTGTTTTAAAAATATACCTGACCAGTGACCGCCTAAACAATAGCAGCAAAACAATAAAATTTAAAGAAATGCCTGTCCTAAATTACGAAAGGAACTCAAGAGTCAAGTGCTTAAACATTTAAGATTTGATAATTTTCCATTTGTATTGGCACCGGTTTGAAGAAGTTTGTTGTTGCAGATGAGGAGGTGGAGGACGACGAGTTAGTAGGCGAAGAAGAAGAGGATGATGCGTAATACGCCTCGCGCCTCATGTTCACGGACAATGTCACAGTGGTGTATTAGTGTTTGTGACACCCGGCCCGGCGGCTGGCGGCCGCGCCTCGCCCCAACTGTACACCCAGCCCCCCGAAGCCGGCAGTTGGGAACACGCGTGGCCGGCGCTGCTCCCACCAAAACGGGTGCACTTTCTAATGACAAACGTAATTTAAGTCAATACAATGCAGAAATAAATTAATACGTTTATAAGTCTGGTACTTGTGTATCGACGATGATTCGCTGATCGCAGCGACGATTTTTATAATTAAGTCTTAGTAGAATACTGTTGAACTTTGTCATAAAATGTACAAATGTGTTTTCGAAAGTAAACTTTATTTTTAAGTAAAACCTCCTGTATTTAGGTTTACCTTCGTGTCCCTATGGTGAAGTTGTGATATTTTTCTCCTCTCGATCCGTCGTCCATAGATCGCGTTTCTAAATCCGGCGGGGCTGACTTTAACGTAACAGTTTACAGTTTAGTGAGCACAGTCACAAGGCTCAATTCTTCATTTTACTTGTTGTTGATGCGAGTTTGTGTGTACATATTTAGCGTAAGTGGAGGCTGAAAGGTTTTATAAACAGTGATGTAAAATATTGGTTATGATTTAATAATATACATAATTGTCCTAGTTTCTTTAGCTATGTTTATAACTGCCGAAAGTTACATGCAAATGTGTCAGTGAGACGATATGTTTAAATGTAATTTTCGTTAGTGCGTCGATTCCACACTCCTGTTATTTTCATAGTTCATACGTACAGCTTTTTATTTCGATTATCAACAGAGGAGTTTGGTGCCGGCGAATGTTTATATGATGTAGATTTTGTTCTAAGGAGTCTTTGTTTTGTTAGAAAAACATCACAATTTTGCCATTATCTTTTGCGATCGCGCGTCCGCCGCCCGCTCCCCTAGCGACTGATAAAGAGAGCGCGACGGCCGCAGCGCTGCGATAGCGAGGCTAACCTTAGCCGGTCTGTAATTTGTCCATATTGTTAGTAAAGAGCCCTCCGTTCGGTTTTGCAATGATTCGATGTGTGGACTAAGAGATTCCTAGGCTTAACATTTTAGTATGTAAGTTCGTACATCGGACGTGCTACGGCAGGGGACGCGGCTCGCCGCGGCGGGGGGCGGCGGGGAGAGGCGGGGTTGGCGTGGGTCCCCCCTCCCGCCACGCGTGGCCTCGTTCGATTTGCCGCGCGCCCGGCGTGGGTCCCCCCGCGCTCCGCCGCCTCCCCGCCGTCGCGCGCCCGCCGCGTCTGACGCTACCGACCCGTACCAAGCGATCGCAACGCGGTAGCTCCTATGGAAAACCACATTGCGCGTGTTCCATCGCTCCTATGTCATGTGGGGTCGCGTCGGGCCGGCGATGTATGACGAACGCCCGACTTACCGTTCTACCTACGAGTTTCCATGAGTACGTTCCCACACTACCTAAGTACTGATTGTCACCGGGCTATAGTCAACTCGAGTAGTAAGAAATAAGAATCGTATTATACTTATTTTTATACAAGCGCTCGGTAGATTGGCGGAGTTATGAATTGATGAAAATTAAGAAATGAATTAAAATTATTGTTAATTTATCTGAACTCGTAATAAATAATATTAATTATTGACATTGAAAATAAATTCAGTAAAATCGTATGATCTTATTAATTGATCCCGCCTTTGGTTTCAAGTTATAATGAGCTATCGCATAGGTGCCGTGTACGATGTACGCCTAATGTGAATAACTTAGAACGACTATTTATTTGTGATGTTGAACACTTATTGATTTTCTATGATGAAGGAAATGTAAATACAACCGATTTTAAGTAAAACGTTATTTTGTTTCCCGTTCTTCTTTATTTGACCCCTGGTATTGAATATTAACCCTATGGCCTAGAACTTAAGTTTCAAAATCGATGGATGGAATGGACGTGTGGAAGGATCATGCGATGAATAATACGATTCACGTGTTATAAGTTCGGATTCACGTCGTTCTTATAGCCATCACGTCAGACTATTGATTATTATGGGGCCATGATAGGTGCTGAATTTGGTTACTCCAAGATGCAACTCGCACTTTTCTATTCGATTTACATATTTAAATAAAGATAACCTCTGGTAATAATGTAAGGTTATTAATTCATTGTTGGAGGCCAGAGCTATCGAACACCTCAAAAAATGCCGCTGCATGGCGACATCTATTGTACGGAATTTAATATTTGGTTTTCTTCGTATTTCAATAGATGGCAGGATTGTGTTCATATATATTTGGTTGCAGATAATAATATATTCGTATTTGCATAATATTTTAATGGATTGTAGCATTTTTATAAAATGTTTATTTTGAATTTTAATTTATTCAAATATAATATCTAGGGTATAATAGATAACCGTAATTGTGACGAATTAGTATCGTATGAGACTTACATAATCTGTGGTCCCTTGGTGGTCCCCGCAACTAAAAGTTGGTGGCGCTGACGTCGTCGTATATTGATTGCGCGGCATTTCGCGTGTCGTTTAAAAACCTTAAAAACAAAATTAAGAAATTTAAAAAAACCCCCGCCAAAAAACTTTAAAAAGTAATGAAATAACATTTCCTGACTTTAAGTTTAAATCATTCCTAAGAGTAAAGTAATATTTTAGTCCATAATTGTTGTCAAGGTGTGTCGGGGGACCGCTAAGTACCTAAACTACCACAACAGCGACTTTTGCATTTTGTATCGCCATAATAGTTGCTGATTCTCTCGATTCGGGTCGCTGTGAACAGACCCTTAATTTATATTGTTATGTGAAATCAAACATCTACATTAGCGGTCCCCCGACACACCTTGACAACAATTATTATGGACTAAAATATTACTTTACTCTTAGGAATGATTTAAACTTAAAGTCAGGAAATGTTATTTCATTACTTTTTAAAGTTTTTTGGCGGGGGTTTTTTTAAATTTCTTAATTTAATTTTATTTTATGCTTTTTAAACTTGTGCAGAATAATTCCTATCAACTGGATCATATCCCAATGAATACCATCTATAAAATATGTCCTCTTGGATGCGGCAATCAATATGAGCCCAAACATGAAACCTCCACTTTAGGTTCATACGGAGCTTGGCTCCTATAGAATCCAGGTGATGCTGCAGCAGCAGCATGCAAATATTTACTGTTTATCTACGTCTTACTGGTTGTCGCAATTAAAATGAGCCCAAACACGAAACCTCTGCTCTAAGTTGGTGAGGAGTTGGGTATTCTATTGATTACCAGGTGATGCTGCACCACCAGGTCAACTTTCCAATAATGTGTATATATTCATAAGTGTCTCGAACCAGGATGCAAAATATAAAACCCATCAAACGACTGCAAGTTGCTAATCGTCCTATCACGAACCAGATATACCGTGATATTTCAGCAATGAGCAGGCTGATGATGATGAACTATAGCTAAGAACACTCACCGTCATGTCAGCTTTCAAACAAAAAAAACTAGATCAAAATCGGTCCACCCGTTTGGATGCTACGATGCCACAGACAGACAGACAGACACGTCAAACTTATAACACCCCTCTTTTTGGTCGGGGGTTAAAAATAGGTAAATTAATTTCTTACGTAATATTTTTATATCATGTAACATATTTTAAGTGCCTTGTATAATATTATTTCTTTCAAATTATTATTAAACTTGGGTTAACACGTCAAGTTAACATCGCTCTACAATAGTTAAAATAATGCGTCTCATTTTTTATGTCTCTTGCTTTGATAAGTAACACAATCGTTGCCTAACTTTTCATCATCTGCCTTTTTATATTGGATTGTTTAATGCCCCTACTTTTTTTATAACATGCTACCTTATGAAATTCAAACAAAATGGGATTATCTCTACCTATGAGCAAATAACTATTAGAAACGAATCAAAAGGTCCTGAGTGACCGTTTTTAGGGTTCCGTACCCAAAGGGTAAAAACGGGACCCTATTACTAAGACTTCGATGTCTGTCCGTCTGTCTGTCTGTCTGTCTCCAGGCTGTAACTCAAGAACGGTAATAGCTAGAGAGTTGAAATTTTCACAGATTATGTATATCAGCTGTTGCCGCTATAACAACAAATACTAAAAACAAAATAAAATTAATATTTAAGGGGGGCTCCCATACAACAAACGTGATTTTTTTGGCCTTTTTTGCTCTATATCAGTAATGCCAACAGGTAGGTAAGTACTTGAATTTTTCTCAAAGTCCTTAGTTATATGTGTACTTTCATATTTAATAATAATATTAAAATAAAATAAAAAATTAAGGGGGGCTCCCATACAAAAAACACAATTTTTGGCCTAATTTTGCTCTATAATAGTACGGAACCCTTCGTGCGCGAGTCCAACTTGCACTTGGACGATTTTATTATTATACTCTACCTCTATGACTCTACTCATGGACCTATCGTAGCTCACCTATGGGTGTATCTTAGGTCCATGTAGCCTATAATAGGTACCTACTGTTTTTAATTCATAATAATATTATGACCCTGTTTTTATATAAAATAACACGAGACTAGCACGATTAAATTAAGTAAACGTGCGTTTAGAATTTATCATTTAACTTTTAGGCAAATAATGAAGCTCAATAAAATTGGTGAGCATTTCTAAGGCAGATATTACAGAGCTGTTTAGCACAGGATTAGCGAATGTGTTATCCAAAACATTCCAAGTACATATGTGTATCCAAAGAGGTATTATGTACTAGTACTATGGTACTAGGGTACTGTTTATCACGATTCACGTGTTCGACCGTCGACGCTGTCGAGTGTCGACCAATGATTCAACGAAGCCGGCTGCAATCGTGAATCGACAGTCAGTTACAATAAACCGTAGGAGTTGGTGTCTTCGGTGTCGCTTGTAAATAAACATCGCGTGTGCACATCGATTTGGTATTGATCGTTGTTCGTTGTAAAACATGTCGTCAAGATATATGGTTTAAAACAATTTCGCCGAATTACAAGGAATAATAATTGAATCTAGATAAAAATATAGGGTAAGTAAAAAAATCTATAGGGATATTAAACTACTTTAAGTTAAATATTAGAAAAATCACAAAATAACAAGGGAGTTAACATAATAAATAATAATAGGTATAGGTACTTATTAACCAATAAGTAATAACTAATAAATAATAACCATGCAAAGTTCTAATATTCTGTGCCTCTGAAAAATGACGTCATGAACAACAACAAAATTAATGGAACTTTTCTTGATTGTGAGCTCGCTGATTGCAAATTTTCAAGGGATGTGCGGAGTGGGAAACATTTAGGCTGAAGCTGAAAACGTATTCTATAAAGTAAATATTTAGGTACTTACCTACCTAAGTTTGCAACTTGCAAGCCCCCTACATAAGTTAAAGACTTTATAAAAAAACCGCTTAATTGCTGGGCTTCCCAGGCGTGTCTGAAAGGTAAGGTTTGAGCTTTGATAAAGTATAAATGCAAAAAAAAAAACTGAAACACCGACACCCTCAGTGAACACCGATAGATTTTAGAAACTTAACAAATCTTCGTTAATCTGTCGCTTTGGATTCCACCGTAGTCCGTACAATGAAGCCGTCTTTTAGTGTGTACCTTTTTTACATGGGGAAATGCTTTTCACATCCCCGGCGGATTGGGGACATATTCGGCTGGGGTATGTGGGACTCTCCGAGGAACTACTCACTAAAACCCCATGGTGCTCCACTCCCCGCTCAGGCATAGTTACGGGCACGATCAACCCATCGCAACTTTACCAACGGTTGTATCATGTCTGTGCCAGACTCATCAAAACATGCAGGCTTTTCTAGGTCGCCCCGCGAGGTGGTCTAGAAAAGCCCACACGGGAGCTGCGATGTGCAGGAGCACCATGCGCATCACGGCTCTCTCTAGTCTCTAGGAACTCGGTGCAATGGGCGGCGGTGTCCCCACACCGCCACATATAGTGTGTACCTACCTATCCAAAATTTTTATACAGAAGAAGCCCATTGGTGGACTATCGTTTGCTCGTCATTAGAAAGATCCAGTATTTTTTAAAATAATTAACTAAGGTCTTGGTGTAACTCGGGAAACATAGATGTCCCGGTGAACTTTGTGTCACTTTAAAACCTTCCCTGGACTTCTACGAATATTTTAAGACTAAAATCAGCCCAATCCGTTCAGCCGTTTTTAGTTTTAGCGCGACTAACACATTTTAAAATATATAAGATTATTATTATCTACCGTAGATACTTTAACTTCTGGTTATTCTAAGCTATGGTACTGGTTATCTATAGTTTGTCAAAAAAGTGAAGAAATTAAAAAGTGGCAACATCGTAGTGTCTTTCATCCCTTTCAAATCAATTTAAGAAAAAAGGGATGACACTACGATGTTGCCACTTTTTAATTTCTTCACTTTTTTGAGACTATAGGTGGTTCATAAATAAAAAATAACATATTTTTTAAACCTGTTTGGATTTAAATCGAGGTCTAATGAAAAGTGAATATTAGATATACATAATTAATAATTATATCATAATATTATTATAATAATTTATAACACATTATATTGAACAATAGGGGATTGCATCGTATCAAAATATCAGCCATAGGTATCTTGTATCAGATGCAAACAATATTTGATCACCTAACCTTTCTTTGTTCTTTATCGTTCATTCACCAATGTTGGTACTTGAAGTATGTCGTGGAAATAATCATTAGGTACGCATTAGCCACGTTAGGTATTGTCCGTTGTACGATTGTTTTAAACAACAGGAAATCATCCAAGAAGTCATTATTGTCTTCACTCTTCTGTCTATCGTCGGAGTCTGAAACATTCCTACGGTGGTCGCTGTTATGTCATATTATTAGGTATGTGGAATTATTAAGAGTCCTAACCGTGAATCTCGCCAAAGGTAGTTGTCTACCAATGCCTTTACTATCAGAAAAAAGAAAATCGAAAAGGAAATAATATTTGCTTACAGATTTGCTTCGATCTTATCTTTCTTATTGATGGTTAAGGCATTGGTGCCATCAATCATCCTGGTGTTGATATCACCTTTTGCGAATTAAAAGCGACCCAAATCCCAATATCATCTAGGTATTCAATTCTGATTTTAGTAGTGCAGATGAACACTAACTTTGGTATGTAAGATTAGGATTCGGATAAGCTATCCACCACTTAACAGATAAGATTATGGAGAATCTGTCAAAAATGTTGTGAATAGCCTATTCGGCACTTTATCAGAAAGTGGTGAAACAGGCCAAATGTTGTAAACTGAGCCATTAAAAGCGAAATAATGAGCTTGGATTTACAGTTTACACATCAAACTGATGATGATGAATAACTAGTAGTCTACTCTGACCACTGAGGTATAATATACCTCAGCGACTCTGACCGGGACCGTCGCGTCTGAGCTATAGCTAATTCTAGATATATCAAAATATCATATTATTATCTTCTTTTTCATAAATACGAAAATCGAGAGAGTTTAATTATTATTACTACAATATTTATTCCACGAGTGCAGTGGACTTTATAATTGGAAAAATATCAAGTGTTCATAAATAAAAAAATCTGGTTAGAAGTTTTACATGCAAAGTGGTTCATAATACTTGCGGCTTCTTTGAAAATTTAAACGATTGTTGGGGCAAGAGGAACTTTAAACAGAAACATTTCGTCAATCTTTGACGCTCACACATTCGTGTCAGTTGAAGCTGGCTTCGCAAATCTTCACCCATCTTAAACTTTGTTAACATGAGATAGTACATCGTCACACCGGACACTGTTTCAAAAGCGAGCATCGTTCCATAGTGTCGCAAAACGATTTCTAACTGGAATAACCACTTTCGATGCAAAACGAGTTATTTAGGTTTATCTTGTTCTAGAATTTTATGTTTAAGGTTCGTACTTCGTAGTGTCAAGTGCTGTTGATTTAACCAGTTTTCATTTATTTGGTTATTCAACTTTAGAGCTCTACTATTTACATCCATTCGCATATTTTACTACCATTTGAATTTTAAGTCTCAATTTATGCTTCAGATATTCAGCTTTGGTTTCAAATTAATATTTTTTAACTTCTTATTTTAATTCTTCTTCCTCATTTTGGAGATAAAAACATTCATCTGTTTTTATCCTATTTCTATATTTTACCTGAGGAAAGGACCTTACGAAAATGCTTAGGTATTGTTCAATGGACTACGACCTAACCGATAGGTCATGGTAAAACAATATTTTAAGATTCCAAATTCCAGTTGCTATTTAAAGAACTCTGCTATAAAGTTGAAATTTTGTAAATTCAGAAGCGAAAGCAACTTGTCTCGGTTGCCTTGGAAGTTGGAGCTTGTATGAAGGCCACGTTTCCATATTGTTCAAACTATTTTAAATGTTTACAAGTACCATAACATAACGATAACAATCATTGAAATAAACTGAGTTTTTATAAGTGCACTTATTTTACTTATTCAAACCCGTTCTACGTTAAATTTTCATTCTTCAATAAGCTGATGAATTATTGTGTTTATGCACCCATCATCATTTGTCTAGTGTAGATCGGAAATACAGAAGCTTTGTAGTTTCAATGTTTTGTATTTAACGACTTGGGATTAGTCATTACTCATTGGAGTAGCAGGTGGTTCTGGTTAGGTACCCCGTAAGTATTTAGGCAAATGTGTATCTAGGTACTTTCCGCAAATATTGATCGATATATTGATAAAAATGACAAGATTCTTTAATATTGTTCATAACTGGGACACGCAAAATTTTCGCAATACTGCATTCATGCATGCAATATAATTGTATCTTATCTCTTAAAAGTTAAAGGTGTTTTACGAAACTCGGTTAATATCGCATTAGTAACATAATTGTTTGGAAGGTCAGGGTTTATTTCATAACGCTAATTTTTATTTCCATCTAATATAATGATTGATACAGTAATCGACACAGTTACATATTGAATAACTGGTTACTAACTAGGCATTTATTGATAAACAGACGCAGTATCAGCATTAAGATCTTTTGTTGAAGGACAATCACCTTTAGGATCAATATACGTATTACATAGTAACTCAATAGTACAACATTCAGTATCAAATTAGCAATGTATAGAGTAGACTAGAGAGAGATTAGCCGATGAAAGTGCATTTGAGAAATCGCATGCAATATTATGTTGGATACATAATATTATTGCATGCAAGGTTAAAGACCCCTCACCCCGGCAATCTTTGTTTTCATTCGAAACAAAATATAACGTCTCGCTAATCGCTATCTACTATTCGAAACGAACAAACAAAGAATATACCGAATTGTTAAGAAGATCCAAAACTACAATGCAATAATAAATGAAGATTCAATTGATATGAACTGCAATCCAATTACAGAAGATTCCAATGCAATTACTAATGCTGATTCTATTAAACTCCAATGCATCTACAGAAGATAATTGTTCAGAAGATTCAAACTTCCAATGCAATTATCAATGTACATTCAATTGATTTAAACTCCAATCCGATTATGTAGAACAAATAATAATCCCAAAACGCGATCCCGCACACCTGGAAGCGGATACCTGGGACGCACCTGGCGATTTCTTTACAAAATCCATTTCTAATGTACCCCTCGAACGCAACGAAAACCGTTACTCGGCCTTACATAGAATAATAAACACGTACGTACAGACACTACAAACAATGGTAGATTAATTGCTGTGTAAACTTCAATTACACCTGCCCTAGAAAGCAATAAATGATTACTGTCGTTGTAACAGGACGAAACGACATGACATAGAAAAGGAAAACAGCATGGGAGAATTTGCATTTGCATTTTTAGAAAACATTAAAAACAAGCCTCATTAGTACCAGTCATTTCTTGAAGACATTCTTTCTCTAAGCGTATGGTACGTATGGAGAAAGAAATTACGATTTTTCGGTAATTCTTGGCAATGCAACGTTCTAAATACGTTCAGGATAAGGAAGAACCACCTATCTACTAATAGCCTGCTGCGCTGCAACGATGTGCATTCTAATAGATTCAAACACGGTAAATGGATGAGTAGGTAAGGCAAGTACGTGAGAGTCCACCGCAGTTCTAAGCTCACGCCACGCGGAAGAATCTGCGGTCAATGTCGCCCGACATCGCGCCCTGAATCACGAATCACTTGTACTTATTGTCTGAGTGCGTTCAGACATAATATTTTGCCTTATGATCTTTAGACAGATCCATAATATATTTGGGAGCAGTCTCATAGAAAGTTAGAGATACTATAATTTTGTGAAGAATAAGTGGAGGAGTTGGAGTTTCCAGATGAATCTGATTTTTAGAACTGGTCTTTCTATAGATTTGTTCGTATCCAACAAATTATGATTTCCTTACTTCAATGATTATGAAGACTGGGTCAATATCGTCGCTCTTTTTATCGACGATCCATTTTATGTTTTTATTTTATTCTGTAATCTGTATTGTCCTCGATCGAAGGAGTTATGTTTTAACGTGTGTAACTATAGTTATTTATAATTATAGTAGCTATCCTTACAGTCATGGTCTGTGTAAATTATATCCTTTGTTGATATCGCGTCGGTCGTAGTTACATCCATCACAAATCGTGCGTCATCTAGGTATATCTGCCTTGAGTTATCTATAATAGACACAAGACAAACACTTATGGGGCTCTGATAAAGATCAAACATTTTTAGTTTCTATTTGGCGATCACTAACCAATGAAAAGCTATTATAGGAGTAAAGGCCTTATGAAGTAAATACTACCTTATACCTGCTATATAAGTGACTGTTTAGGTAGTGTTTAATTTAAGCCTTTGATGACGTAGTCTCTTGACATTGATCGGGGGCACTTGGATGTCTTCGGAACTTTTTTGAATGGTTAGTGTTGTGTATGCGCATCGACAGTGTTACAATTATTATTATAATAAACCAGTTCACGCTCGACTCCCGTCTTTCATTGACGTGTCCCGAGACATAACACTGGCGACGAGGACTACCTAATCGCGTGCGAATTTATATTCACAATGCCTATCGGCCGTATTGAACCATTTCTCGTTGAAAACAATAACTGGGACGCTTACATTCGTCGAGTTAATCAGTTTATTGCATTAAACAATATCGGTGACGAATTAAAAGTTGCAACTTTAGTGACGGTAGTTGGTGCGCAATGTTACGAATTAATGTGTGATTTGTGTGCTCCTGAGACTCCCGAGTCGAAAACTTTCGATCAATTGGTGGCGTTGATGAAGGAACATTTCGAGCCCGATAGATCGGAAATTGCTGAGAGGCACATATTCCGTCAAAGAGTGCAACGCCAAGGTGAGAATGTTCGAGACTACCTACAAGCGCTGAAACATCTGGCAAAGACTTGCAACTTCGGCACCTGTTTGGAGGTGTGTTTGCGAGATCAATTCGTATCGGGACTACTCAACGAAGACATGAGGTCGAGAATCTTCGCCGAGAGGGGTGTGAGCTACAAGCGGGCTGTGGAGTTGGCGCAGGCGCTGGAGGCGGCGGAGCGGCACGCGGCGACGGCGTGCGCCTCGGCCAGCTCGAGCGGCGCCCCGGCCAGCTCGCGGCAGAGCCTGGCTTCCCCGGACGACGACGGCTTGCATCGGATCGGGACGGCGGCAAGCGGTGCACGAGCTCCGGCCAGGGGCGCGCGGGGCAGCACCGGCGGCAGCAGCGGCGGCGGCGCGGGCGCGGACCGGTCGCAGCGTACGTGTTCGCGATGTGGTAAAACTGGTCATTCGGAAGGCAAGTGTCGGTTTCGTAACTATAGTTGTGACTCCTGTGGTGAAAAGGGCCATTTGAAAATAGTGTGCAGGAAGAACAGAAGCGAGAGAGGATATAAAGGTCAGTTCTTTTTAAATGACTCGGACTCGGAAGAAGACAGTTGTAACTTTTATAATTTAGTGGTCAGTAACGACGGCGACGGGCCGTATTATGCTGATTTAAAGGTCGAAAATATCGAGTGTCGATTTGAGATAGACACTGGCAGTAAAATTTCTGTTATTTCAAAAAAATATTATGATAAGTATTTTTCAAATATTCCTATACAGAATAAATTGTTATCTTTAAAATCATATACGGGCGACGTCATCGAAACTATCGGATACATCGTGGTTAATGTAGTTTGTGGTAAACACAGCGCTAGACTAAATCTGTTCGTTATCGATAACGGCGGGCCGCCCTTGATGGGTCGCGTTTGGATAAAACATTTAAAACTTGCAGTAGTGGAATGTTATAACTTAACAGACGATGATTCGGTGGCGTCGTCGTTGCGGAACGAATTCCCGAAAGTATTTTCTGAAGGTCTCGGTACTTTCAAAACTAAAATTCAGCTGCTGCTGAAAGATGACAAACCGGTTTTTGTTAAGGCTAGGACGTTACCGCTGGCGTTACGGCAACCCGTCGAACAGGAACTCGAACGTTTACAGCGCGAGAATATTATATATAAAGTAGAAAGATCCGATTATGGTACACCGATCGTTCCTGTCATTAAGGCTAACGGTTCTATTAGGTTGTGTGGGGATTACAAAATCACTATCAACCCTTTATTAAAAGATTATCACTATCCGCTGCCCCGGATCGAGGATCTGTTCGCTGTTCTCGGAGGGGGGGAGCAGTACACTAAATTAGATTTGACTAATGCGTTTCAACAATGTATTTTGCATGAGGAGTCACAACCGATGACGGCGATTACCACTCATGTTGGTACGTTTGTGTATCGTCGAGTACCGTTCGGAATTAAATGTATACCTGAAAACTTTCAGAAGATAATGGAGGAGACTCTAAACGGGTTGCCGTCGACGGCCGTCTTCGCGGACGATATTTGTGTAACCGGAAAAGACAAGGCCACGCATCTTAGGAACTTGAAAGCTGTGTTACGCAGGCTGCAGGATAACGGTTTAAAAATTAATTTTGCTAAATGTCAGTTTTTCAAAAATAGTGTTACTTATCTCGGCTATAAAATAGATAAATTTGGATTACATACAGATAGTAAAAAAATCGAAGCTATCGTTACTGCGCCTGAGCCTACAAACGTTACCCAGCTTAAAAGTTTTATGGGCCTCGTTAACTTTTATTCTAAATTTTGTGTCAATATGAGTGACATACTAAGGCCTCTTTACGGTCTACTAAAGAAAGATGTAAAGTGGGCCTGGACGAACGAATGTAGCAAATCTTTTAAAAAAATAAAAAACGTGTTAAGTAACGCTCCCGTTTTGACGCACTACGATCCCAGTTTACCGTTAATTTTGTCAGTGGACAGTAGTGCGTACGGCGTAGGTGCGGTTCTGACTCAGCGGTCCGCGGACGGTACCGAGCGGCCGGTATGTTGCGCCTCGCGAACTCTCAACGCGGCCGAAGTCAACTACTCGCAGATAGATAAGGAGGCGTTAGCTATCATATTCGGTGTTACGAAACATCACCAGTATTTGTATGGGCGGCATTTTACGCTGCGAAGCGACCATCGTCCTTTGAGTTACATTTTTGGCGATCGCAAGGGCATACCGGTGACTGCCGCTAGTCGACTACAGCGATATGCGGTCAAGTTGTCTGCATATAATTTTAGGATAGAATTTATTTCCTCGGAAAAAAATTGTTTTGCCGACGCTCTCTCTCGTCTTCCTCTAAAGTTGACTTCGAGTCAACTCAGAGGTAACGACAATAGATGTAGCTATTTAAATTTCGTGCAAGACAACTTTCCGATCAGTTTTAAAGATATAAAAATTGAAACTAGGAGAGATTCGCTCCTGAGTAAAATATACGGTTACATAATGTTCAATTGGCCCGACACGCTAAACGATAAAATAGAAAAAATATACTGGGATAGGAGACATAACATGCATATCGATCAAGGTTGTATACTCTGGGGTTATAGGATAGTCGTACCTACGTCGCTGAGGTCTTCAGTTCTGAGAGAGATTCACGACGGGCACCCGGGAGTAGTCAAAATGAAGCAAATCGCGCGTAACTACGTATGGTGGGAGAATTTAGATGCGGATATCGAGCAAGTGGCGCGGGAGTGCGTCGCGTGTAGGCAGCTACGAGCTGCTCCTCCCGCTGCGCCGCTGCACTCGTGGCCCTGGCCAGCAGAGCCTTGGTCGCGACTGCATGTCGATTTTCTCGGTGCGTTTAACGGTTGCTACTTCCTCGTCGTCATTGACGCCCACTCGAAGTGGATAGAGGTCGAAAAGGTCACCTCGACGTCGGCGAGTGTAGTCATAGGGCATCTCCGTAAATTGTTTGCGCGGTTCGGCCTACCTAAGCGAATCGTCAGCGACAACGGCCCCCCATTTTCGTCTTTCGAATTCGCACAGTACCTGGAACGGAACGGCATCAGACATACGTTAATACCGCCGTATCACCCTTCCAGCAATGGGGCAGCCGAAAATGCGGTCAGGTCAGTCAAGCGGGTGCTTAAAAAGGCGCAACTCGAAAAGGAGGACTACAATACAGCCCTAAATAGATTTTTGTTCACGTACAGAAATACCGAACAGAGTACGACGGGCCGCGAACCGGCAGTAGCGTTGTTAGGTAGACGGCTCCGGGGACGCCTGGACCTGCTGCGGCCCGACGTCGCCGAGCGCGTACGCAGCGGCCAGCTGCGGCGCGAGCTCGGCGACGCCGCCGCCCGCCCGGTGAGGGTCCTGGCCCCCGACGAGCCGGTCATGTTACGCGACTACACTAAGTCCGATCGTAAATGGACCGAGGGCGTCGTGATGGAACGGAAGGGTCCAGTTTCCTATAAGGTCAAGGCGGATGATGGTCAAATTCACAAACGGCACATCGATCAGCTGCAAACTCGAAAGTCGCGTTACTCTTTAAGTAAAATTAGTAGGCCGCCGATCGACCGAGATCACGTTGATAATCACGAGATGAGCGTAGAATTAACGGAAGATACGCGTGAGACAGGCGATAAAGAGGAGTTCTTTGATAGTGTAGGGGAGGGTGATAACACTGATAACAGCGCGCCGTCTCGAGCGACACCGCCTGATTCACCGTCCACGTCCACTGATAATAATGATAATAATCGCGCGCGCAGGCGTGCTGCTAAACATTGTTTAGAAATAATAAAGGACAATAAATATAATATATAACAGGTTATATCTACTAAGTTCATAATTAAGCGTAGGTATTGTAAAACTTATATTGTGTTATTCTATCTTTATTAGATTTAAGTTTACTGTTTATTTACGATAGGTTATAACTTATATTATATGCATATCTACGCAGGGGTAATAATTTATGTACTTAATATTTGAAATAAATATGGTGTAGGTTTATTTTTGTGAATTTCAAAGGGGGAAAAGTGTTGTGTATGCGCATCGACAGTGTTACAATTATTATTATAATAAACCAGTTCACGCTCGACTCCCGTCTTTCATTGACGTGTCCCGAGACATAACAGTTAGATAAACCACAACATTATGATTTTGTAGTTAATCCTAAGCATACTTACAATTAAAACTAATGTTTGAGTAATGAGTGTAATGACTATCAACAAATTACAGAAGGCTTTTATTAAATTATTACATTTGAAGCTGGAGGAAATTGAACCCGCTGTGAATTCTTGGTAGGTAAATGCTAATTTACACTACTTACTAATCTAAATTCCAATGTCCCAACACAACTTTTATAATAAACGCCATTACAGATTACTCAATAGTTACTACAAGCCGTTAATTACCATAATATAGTTACTTAATATGATTTGCTATGCAGAAATTACCTACTCAAAAATACTGAGAATATTCATACATGTTACAACAAATTCAAAAACTATTTTAGAAGGGCCAAAGAGGTCAACAGCATTTAAATTAATTAATTGCACAATAAACACCAAAATCTTAGAGCATTAAACCAGTCTGGTTTAATGCTCTGAGACCAAAATACATACAATGTTAGATAAACTTGAGATAAACTGGATAAAACCGCAGGCTGTAAAATTAAATATTCACAATCAAGGACGTTGAAAATAACAATTATTAACCTAAAAATCTAAATTCCGGCGTCTAATGGTTCGCATATCAGAACGGAATTAAAATTCGAAGTGCGATTAATGAATTATTGATGAGAGTCACATTTGGTGCTGTTTTCTATCGTAGTTTGTCTATCGGAAGATTCGGCCGGTATAAGTGGTGTCGAGACTCGAGTGGTGAAGAATACAGATGGCTTAATCATAGTCAAATTGACCTTTATGGTTCAATAAACTTACCGAAGATCAACAAATTTTTAGGAAAACGTTTGCTCTGTCTCTGTCATATAACGCATTGTTTACTGTAATAAAATATGCAATGACAACGTTAAACACGCAGTTGAATGATTTAGCAACAAGGACAACGCGAACGTTGAGAGCTAGAGTTTAGCCACCAACGTCGCAATTCTATCTTCATCGTTGACCGTCGCGCGTCCGTACCCGTACCAAATATCGTAATTACTTCTTGTCATCACATCATGTTGTCTCTGTCTAACGCAAAGGACGAAAAAGAAAATATTATATTTAATCATCGAGGTGTTGTTGAAAATAGAAATAACAAGCTGATTATATAATAATAATTAGACATCGGATTATATGCACGATCAAAGTGCCGAAATATGCACGCAAATATGCACGAAAAATGGCCGAAATATGCACAAAATATGCACAATCAAAAGTCACTTATACTACGTTTTACGGTGTAATTGCCCATAATAAATGCGCCAATTTCCATAATTCCATCAAATCCAGGATTTTTTCCTACTTTCCGATATCAATTTTAGTGCCGATGGAAGTTCAATAAGTACCTACCTTATTCAATTTTTTTCTAATGTTGCTAACTACAAGGAAACATTTTGTTTCTAGAAAGTTATTGTACCTATCGGGTGCATTGCGGAAGTCTTCAAACAGGGGTGGGGCCACATATTTGAAGTATTTTGATCTATCGTACCTCTGTTTCGTGGCCTCAGTGTGTATTATGATAGCTAGTTTGGAGACTACGAGGGCAAAATATGGCCGAAATATGCACTATCAACAGAAAATTGCCAAAATATGCACTATCGCCTAAAAAGTGCCATTATATGCATTTGCATATGCAAATATGCAAACGCATATAATCCGATGTCTAATAATAATGATGATTGCACTGTTTCAGATGCTGCGGTTATTAGCATGCGTGATGTGCGTCACCGTCGCCCACTCGCTGCAAGTGGGCGTGGGCATCGCTGACGTCACCGGACCCCCGGCTGAAGTCGGATTTGTGAGTTCCATTAGACAAGATTTACATAGAGTAGCAACTATCAAGCGCCTGTATCAATGAAAAAATAAGTTAATTAATATTAATGAAGGTTTCTGGATAGGATTTTATTTGAATAACTAGCTTTTGCCCGCAGCTTGGCTCTCTTTAAGAAGTATTATTTTATACAATCTTTCATCCCCTATTTTATCCCCTTAGGGGTGGAATTTATCAAAATTCTTTCTTAGCGGATGCCTACGATATAACATCTACCTGCATGCCAATTTCAGCCCGATCCGTCTAGTGGTTTGGGCTGTGCGTGTCAGTAGGGATTGCAATCCGGCGTCATTTTCAATCCGGACCGGATTTGACCGGATTACCATCAATCCGGCCGGATCCGGCCGGATTGACCGTACCTATTATGTACTTGAAATCTGAAAATGTCTCATTGGTTCACGCCTTCACCCAGGATCGGACCTATACCCTCCCCAGTCCCCACCACCATATTTAGCTGTAGTTATAATGGTGATTTGAAATTGAACGACATAGATCAAATTTTTTATTCATAATAAGTAACTCATGAGTCAGTTTCCACCAAATGGTCACATAGCAATCGACTTCTAATAGAGTGCTTATGGCCGAAAGGCCTTTTCAGCTACTATTGAAAGACTAGTGTACTAATCGGGCTTATTGTCGCAAAATAGGATCATATAAAGCGAGAAAATGCTTTTTCACCAGGGGTAATACGTTGCCCCTGATGAAAAAGCTTTTTCTCGCTTTTTAAAATAAGTTATTCATGCAACAACCATATCAGTTTACCACAAATTGCTAACACTGTATCCGGTCACCGGATCCGGTGTATTGGGACCGGATCCGGTACCCCTAAAATGATGCCGGATCCGGCCGGATTACCGAACCCGGTTTTCCGGATTGCAATCCCTACGTGTCAGTGAGTCAGTCTCATTTGAGTTATATAATATATTTAGGTATTATCTAATTACATGGGCTTGGGATTTATAAGTTTCATATTATGTAGAAGGATTTAACTGATAATGTCATACAAAGATTGCGGATTATATTTTGGTACAAATTTAGGAGATAAAAAATATAACTATACAAAATATGCTTTTTATAATCATTGCGTCACTTAATAGCACTGTCGCTCCCACTTTCTATTTGCATTTTATTAGCAACTTCAGAATATGCATAATGCATGGTATAGCTATCTAGTGAACGCAATTTAAAACGAATATTATTTTACCCTTTCCATTTTAGATGGGCTACGCGAATTTCGAACAAAGTGGTATGGGGATTCATTTACGCCAGTTTTCCAGAGCTTTTGTGCTCGACGATGGAAAACAGAGATTCGTTTTCGTCTCTGTTGACGCTGCTATGATGGGGATTGGTGTGAGAAGAGAGGTAAGTTGAAAGGATTTATTGAATATTAATGGCAAAAAGAAAATGGAAAGAAGAAGAAAATTGGAGATGAGTAAAATAAAGTCTGTCTAATACAATACTAGAAACGTACTTAATGTCTAATTAAGTAGAATAAGGATGCTTTGCAGCTTTAGACAATAATCTTGAATCTTCTGGATCTGGATCTGTTACAACTAACATACCTACTATGTCTTTAAAGAGGAAAATTTACTGTATTGTATCTACTCTCTGTATCTACCCATGTATTCCGTTTCACAAATCTCTGAACATTGTCATTTCAGGTTATAAAGCGTCTTCAGAAGCGTTACGGCGACATCTACAACGACAACAATGTTATATTGAGCGGCACACACACGCATTCCACGCCTGGTGGTTTCCTTCTGGACTTCCTCTTTGACCTGCCAATTCTGGGATTCGTCAAAGAAACTTACGTCTCGTATATTGCTGGCATACTAAAGGTTCGTTCTGTTTTCCTAACAATACTTTGTAAACTATGATGAAATTCTTCTAATTTAAAATTTAAATAATTTAGTTGACTTCGAAACTTAACGAAGGCATTTCGCACGCAATGTTCGTATAATCAGAATCTAGAAAATTCGCAGTGATACTGTAATATTATGTCTTGTGCTTTACAGAGCATAATAATGGCGCACAACAATTTAACACCGGCACGCATAGAGTACGGTGAAGCGGAACTTCTGGAAGCGAATATCAATCGTTCTCCCACTTCATATCTACGCAACCCACAGGAGGAGAGAGATAAGTATGTTCATCAACCTAATTATCGAACTATCGATTTATTGGTTTGACAACGCGTTATAGACAAAAACATAGAAATCATGATCCAAATATGTTTACCAATAATTGATAATTGCGATGTTTATGAACACTAGACAAATTTTCAAGTACTGAAATCCAACGAAGTCAATGCCTTACCTATTTACCTGATCCACGAGAAGATTTTAAATTACAGTGAGAACAAACGACTAAAAACGGCACTAAATATTCTCATTATCGAATTTTGCAGATACAAATACGACGTAGATAAGAACATGGCACAAATTCGGTTTGTCACAACAACGGACAAAATCATCGGAGTGATAAACTGGTTTGCAGTTCACCCTACGAGTATGAACAACACCAACCGTCTCATATCCTCCGATAACGTCGGGTATGCTTCTATTCTGATGGAGAAGGCGATGAATGGCAATAGCACGTTTCCGGGAAAAGTATGTATTAAAAGCTCTTTATGATGGATGATTAATTGATGACAAGATGTTGGAAAAGTAGAAAATAATGATATGTTGTTTTTCGGCTGTCGCCTCTAGCGGAAAACAAAAAAAATCTGTCGATCTGACTCAAGCAAAGCGCCGTGTCTTGGCTTTGTAAATTCAACAAAAGCTGATCATAAGAATAATTCTTTCGATACCTTCCACCTGTCATTTGCCACCAGGCACCAGATATCTCAATCTATCGGGTTCTCGTCGTAATCTCGTATCAAAAGGAGCCGTTTTATTATCAAACAATGATAATAAAACGGCTCCTTTTGATACGATCGAACTCTATTCGTTTTGATTTTCAGGGCCGTGTTGTCTGTGCGTTTGCTTCGACTAACCTGGGAGACGTTTCACCAAATACGAAAGGACCAAAGTGTGAGTTCAGCGGCTTACCCTGCGATCAGGAGAAACTGCAGTGTAAATTGCCCAAAGAGAGATGTTTCGCCTCTGGCCCTGGGAGGGATATGTTCGAGAGCACGAAGATCATAGCCACTAAACTGTTTGACACAGCAATGGTAAGTGTAAAGATTAATTTACTTATGCAATAATTACGCTTTAAACGAACGGCATCCTTTTAGTTTTCAATGTTATGTGATGCAATAACGCATTTTGGCTTGTTATTAGACGAGGTTATTAGCTAGTTAAAATATGCAATGATCGTAGAATGTTTCTTTCAGAAAATCCTTAGACAACCAGGGGACGATTTAACAGGAGAAATTGGCATCGTCCATCAGTTTGTCGAAATGCCGAAAGAAGAAGTTCATCCTTACGATCCTATATCAGAAACATTCAATGCTGTAAGTAGGTATAACGATTTACGATTGTAAATCGTAATAGATAATGACAGCAAAAATTAAAAATATGAAACCAATTTTCGAAGGTATCTAAGTTTTAGACCTAACATTCTCTATACTTGGAACTGCATAGTAAAGTATATAAAACAAAACATTATAACACAACTATTGATTGAATTTCAGAGCACCAGTGTAAAAGGTTGCCTACCAGCTATGGGGTACAGTTTCGCGGCGGGCACTACCGATGGGCCTGGAGCATTCGACTTCTCCCAAGGCACAACCACTGGTAACCCACTGTGGAACGCTGTCAGAGACTTCATCGCACAACCAACCGCGGAAGACATTGCGTGCCAGGCACCTAAACCCATTCTTTTAGCTACGGGACGAGTAAGTACTGCGTCTTTAAATTATTTTGAAGTCTTATTTAGTAAATAAGGCCGTGATTTTTCAAATGATTTATTCACAAATGGATAAAGGACACGGACTGACTTATCTGTACACAAAACCAGAGGATGTTTTCGGAAGTCAAACTATTTATGCAAACCGTAATGAGATAAGATCACTTCACCTTGGAGTCAAGGAAAACTTGATTTATTATTTAGTAAAAGTATAATAACTCGATTATTTTTAAAACAATCCAGACTTTATAAGCATATGAGTTTCGTCTTAAAACTTGCTCATATTATGCTCTAATTCCAGTTGTATGTTGTATTTTACTTATTTCTCTATTCTTTTCAGGCCAATTTTCCGTACCAATGGCAGCCGCACATAGTCTCTTGTTCCATCGCTCGGATAGGGGGTTTCGTAATGGCAGCCGTGCCCGGAGAATTCACCACCATGTCAGGAAGACGGTTGAGGAGTGTGGTAGGCAAAGCCACTGGGGCCAAACGAGTCGTCATAGCAGGCCTGTCTAATATCTACTCGGACTATATCGCTACTCCTGAAGAATATCAGGTAAATAGTTTTGTAACTGTTTTTCAATCCTTTCAAAGCTTTAACATCATCTTCGATTTTGTTTCACCTACTTCATGTATTAATAATTTAATTTTTCTAGGCTCAGAGATACGAGGCGGCTTCAACTATCTTCGGTCCGCACACGTTAGATATCTACCTCAACAAGTACCAGCAGCTCTCTGAAGCTTTGATAAATGTGAGTTTTGAATTATCATGACATCTTAATCTTTTAGTCGATTACTCAGCTATATTTTTCACTGCTAATTGCTATATGCAAGGCCTAATTGACTGCCTTTGCTTTGTCTTAATTTAGATAGACTTTATTGTTTAGAAAGATTAATCTGCGTCCACCCATCCATCATAGGTTTAGGTTTAAAGATCTTTATTCTCACTAAGACATAGGTCACTTACATGAGAACAGAAAATTACAAAAATAAATGTTGATACATTGCGTTCGTCAGTTAGCAAAAAGACATTCACTCAGTGTTAATTTTAATATTTATAATTAATGAAATAAGAGTCTAAATATTCTGCCCTTTCCAACACTGAATTATTTGGTAAAGGCAATTTCTTGCCTCATCATCATCCAGCAAAAACAATATATTGTTTATCTTTCAGGGCCAAAAGTTAGATCCGGGTCCTCAGCCCCTGGACTTCACAGATCAGCTGATTACTCTAGTACCTCCGGTGCTATGGGATTAAGAGTCTAAATATTCTGCCCTTTCCAACACTGAATTATTTGGTAAAGGCAATTTCTTGCCTCATCATCATCCAGCAAAAACAATATATTGTTTATCTTTCAGGGCCAAAAGTTAGATCCGGGTCCTCAGCCCCTGGACTTCACAGATCAGCTGATTACTCTAGTACCTCCGGTGCTATGGGATACCGCGCCCTGGGGCAAAGAATTCGGTGACTGTCTGAAGCAGCCACAGAAACAGTACAGCTGGGGAGACGTTGTCACGGCTACTTTTGTAAGTACTGACCAATATCTATCTATCAGTAGATGTCCCGGTGAACTTCGTGTCACTTATAAACCTTCCCTGGACTTTCACGATTAATTTGAGACTAAAATCCACAAAATCGGTTCAGCCAATCTCGAGTTATAGCGAGACTAACAAAATTAAGAATTCATTTTTATTCATATAGTTAGTTTTATTTATAAGTTACAGAGCTGAAAACTTTGTATTTACAGTAGACCCACGTTAATCCGGCTCACATTTTGCATGGCCATGTCGGATTAGCGGATTTGTCAGATTATAGAGTACTCATTACAGTTTTACACAAGCTTTGAACGAGTTGGTATGCCTGATAAGAAAACGAACATTCTCAGTAGTTCTAATCGAATATCTAAAGACGTATCAATTACGAGTCAAGAAATCTTCGAGTTTGATCTATTACGATCTTTTAACAACAGTTTAGTAAGAACCGGTGATATTCAGAGCCTTAAAACTGAGCAAACCATTAAAATATGAGATCCATTTTCAGGTATCTGGTCACCCCCGTAACGGGATAAGACATGGTCGGTGGTACGCAACCGTGGAGAAGTTAGTCTCCGAGCAGGATGAAGCCTGGGTAGTAGTCGCTACGGACGCTGATTGGGAGACCAAGTGAGTTAAATTCTTATGAAATTGATGATTATAATGAAGACAATCTAGATAATAGTAGATGGTAAACTAAATAATAATACAGCTAGACATTAAAATCAATAGGAATATTAGGACACATGGGGAACCAACTCTGCTCTTATAAGGAAACTTCTTGCATACAACGCAAATATTAATGCAAAAAAGTTATATTCTGAAGATGACGCACAAATTGAAGTTACAATATCGGATTTATTTCTAACCTATTTAAACCTCAGGTATATTTGGCTGCGAAACTCCAAGGTCCTCGGTACCAGCTACTCCGAGGTGGAATGGGAGATACCTGAAGGAACACCACCAGGGACCTATAGACTCCATCACTATGGAAATTACAAATATATCCTGGGTGGAATCTACCCCTACCATGGATTCACCGATCCTTTCGAAGTCACCTAAAGAACGGGGTGTAAATTTCTTTGTAAATAGTAGAGATTTAAATATGGCCATAGATGATATAATTTAGCCAATTTTTACTAAAAGTAAAATCAGGTTATGTTTACAATGTATTTGTGTAGTTTTAAGTAATTCATAAGAACTTCTATTTTTATATTTATCCAAAGAAGTTGTGATAGAACGAAGACTATGTTATTGTCTACCGAAGATTACTTTTTTGTTTACTTGCAGTTCGATTTTTATTGCTTGTTGTAATATTGTTAGTTTTGCCATTGTTCAAAAAATTATTACACAATTTGTCTAGTCAAACCAGATAACGTACAAGTTAATTATTACGAAACCTGTTTGAAGAATTGCGAACATACTGTAAAATGTTTTTGTTGAAGTTTCTTTGTTTAAGATTTATTACTGCTTGCCTTTGAATAAACATGTTTTATTTATACTCACACTTTCGTTTTATTCAAATGAGTACTTGAACATTTTGAAGATCTAATTTTTTTGTTCATAGCTATATGTAGACCACGTTTGCGAGCTACTCCCACAGATCTTTGTAAATTATAAACCAAAATTAATTCTTATTAGTTAATCAGCATTTATCAGCTACAATTTCATTGCCAAGATATAGTTATAGGTGGGCAATTAATCATTTCATATAATATTATGATAACCTACCATAATCTAGCGAGCACTGATTGGAAGAACAATTTGGATAATGGATATTATGATAATTCGTTTATAGGAGAATTAAGGCTTAAAACATACGCATTCCACGCAATCGCAGCTTTACCCTATAATGTAATTATTACAACATTTCATTTTAATAATATCATCATCTAGATGGTTTTTGAATTACATAATATTAGCAATTGTGTTGTTTGTCATCTTTATTATAAGACTAGCGGTCACCCGCGGCTCCGCTCGCGTGAATGCAGGTTACCGCTGCAAAAAGTCTACCCAGAAAAGAATCGGTCAGCAAAATGTTTCCCAAATCCCAGGTCAATTGACAGACTCCGACGCTAACATTGACGACGCAGTCATTATATTACGCAGGCTGCATACTGCACAGATTGCCTTCCTCCCGCACGCGCACCCCCGCCTTGGTGACGCCTACTATCGTAATATTTTAATTTCGCCATAATTTCAAAACCAAACATCCAAGTTTAATCATTCAAAGAGCAAATATTATCTACATAAACTGTACTTAGTGATGTAATAATTTATTTTGATAAGGATTAATAGCATGAGTAAAATAAACACGTTTAAATGTAGTCCAAAAAAAATTCTAGATTTTTAAATAAAAAATGGTTATTGTCAAATAAATTATTGTGCCTCACTCGACATAGATAGGTATAGTGTGTCGCGGACATTTTTGTAGATATTTATAAGATCTACAATTACTTAGATTATTTTATGGTTCTATCTTTTATAGTTTAGGCAGCGTACCCAAAATATGATTTTTTACACCTTGCGTCCGGAAAACCCAAATATCTTAATCTTACGGAACCCTATTTTTTTCCAAAATAAAATTTAGCCTATGTTCAGCAGAAATAACGTAGGATTCCAATGGTATAGGAATTTTTCAAATCGGTCCAGTAGTTTCGGAGCCTATTCAATTCAAACAAACAAATAAAAAATCAAATCTGTCCTCTTTATAATAATAGTAGTGTAGATGTAGATTGACGGTTGATCTGAAGCATCTATAACCATTAACCAGTGTCCCCACAACTTAATCGACATGACGTACAATGTACCTCGCCAATCATTGAACGTCATACTTTCCTAACAGCCATTGTAAAGTTACTAAACTCTTCTTAGGATACAAAGGACTCTTCCTGTTCAAGTGATAGCAGAAGATTAAAGTTTGCAATTGCATTGTTATTACAATACCTATGATTAATAAGCAAGCATGCTATTTTACATGGTCGCTAATAAACAAAATAATCTCAGCATTATCAAAACTGGTAGATAGAAGGAGATTAGTTTTTAATCGCTAATTATTTTTTATCGACCCTTGAACTGCCATTTCGATTTTAGTCGTTATCATTTTAAAATGTGCGGATAATTAATTTTAAGTGATATTTATTACTTTTATTAGTAAGTATTCAAATTGTGTTCGTTTTAATCATCAATTTTAGTAATTTTCCTCCTAGCAAGTAGATTCAAGTGATTTAAGTAACGGATAATTTAAAATTTTAAAAAACTTTTAAAAACTATAGAACTATAATAAAAAGCTTTCCCATTCCCTTGGCGTACTTCAGTCAATTAATAAAATTGCCGAACTAAATGCTGACATTTTCATTCCAGAAGCAACCATGATTCCACTAACAGGAAAAATAGTAATAGCACTGCTAGTGCTGGGGGTGACAGGCGGTATGGTAACGACTATAGTGTTGCTAGTGAACCACGAGAGTGATGGCGACGATATTAATTCAGTAACTTCATCTACAGCCTCACCGAACCGAGACCCGGACCTGTTGTATGATGTCGGTGTTGGCATTGCGGACATGACGGGACCGTGCGTGGAGATCACTTTTGTACGTATTGTACAAGAAATAAGAGAATACTAGGATGATAAAATATTAAAATTGGTGAAATTGAAATCTACATAAAATATTATTTTTATTGACTATCTTTAAGAAGCGTGTTATCGGATGCATTAGAACATTGCACCCACCAATAACATTGCAAGATAAGGAAGGACAATCGTACTTAACATAGGCAAAAGTATATTCGGAATACGAACTACATACCTACTAGGAATGACCTTAGCCACTAAAACCATAAAATTTTGATAGCTTAAATTTATTTGAGACTACCTAGCAGTTGAACTAATTTCGAATGTTTATTTTAGATGGGCTACGCAGAATTGGGACAATCCGGTAGTGGTATTCACTTAAGGCAGTTCTCCAGAGCTTTTATCTTTATGAAGGGAGACAAGAGAGTAGTCATTGTAACAGCAGAAGTTCAATCTATCGGAATTGCAGTAAGAAGACAGGTGGGAAAAATTATATATCATAGAAAGCTTATCTAAAGTTAAAGTAGGATAACTTAAAGAAATTGGATCATAATAGTCATTATTTCATGCAGGTCGTGAAAAATCTGCAAGAGTTATATGGAGATATCTACAACCTGAGAAATGTGATCCTCATGGGTACCCATACCCACAGCACTCCGGGAGGATACCTCGTAGACTTTATATTCGATGTTACCATTCTCGGCTTTTCTAAAGAAACTTATGATGCCTATGTTGATGGTATTACAAGGGTAAGAAAATTTAAAACTAACGAGAATAATAATCATAATACAATGCTTTCGTAAAGAGTTACTGTTTTATAATATATTCCCAATTTCAGAGTATTATTAGAGCTCATGAGAATATGGTACCAGCTAGATTATTCTTTGGAAAAACTCGTGTATGGAATGCACACATGAACCGATCTCCTTACTCTTATGAATACAATCCACAAGAAGAACGGGATAGGTAATGCTTATTTTTCAGATGGAAAATATCGTATAATAGTTATAGAAATTAGAATTTAAGAATTAATTTGTTGTAGATACGATACTAACGTCGACAATGAGCTGACTCAAGTTCGTATAGTCAAGTCTGACGGATCTCTTCACGGTGTGATGAACTGGTTTGCAGTACATACAACCAGTATGAACATGACAAACACTCTCATTTCGTCTGACAATTTGGGATATGCCGCCTTGAAAATGGAATCCGTTTTGAACCCAAACAGTTTAGTTGGGAAGGTGACTGTTTTTCTTGTTTTGGACAAAACTAGGACAAATTATCACACTAGAAGAGTTAGCCGTAAATTTTTGAGAAGAAAAGTAACTATGACCTCTGACACTATCTCAACTTTTTAGCCGGATATCGTGGCTGGTTTCTTCTCAGCAAATCTCGGAGATGTGTCTCCCAATTTACGAGGTGCTCGCTGCGAGTTTAGCGGAGATGAGTGCGACAATCAGTTCCTCTTGTGTGAACGAGGAGAACGCTGCTACTCTTTGGGACCAGGAGATGACATGTTTGAAAGTACTAAGATCATCGGAGAGGCTATATTTGAAGGCGCTTTGGCAAGTAGTACCAAGAAAGTTTTCGAGGAAATGATTTAAAATTAATATAATAGGTAATTCTGATGTTATATATTTTTAGGTAGTTCTTAATAGTCCCGGGGAGGAGTTGCGAGGTGAAATAGCAGTTATACACCAGTTTATCCAAATGTCGGAAGAAGTGGTGCCACGATATGATCCGATTGAGAGGCGTTTTGATACGGTACTATATTATTAAAGACTATTTTTATTAAATACATGATTATTTTACTAGGAACTTTATGCTAAGATTTCGGAAAAATGGTTTTAGGATAATCCTGTTCGCGGATGTTACCCAGCTTTAGGATACAGTTTCGCATCTGGAACTATCGACGGTGCAAATACTCTTAACATTACTCAGGTAAATATTTTATGATCCGTTACATATACAATTTTAAGTTCTTATGTATTGCTCGTTACTGATTTTTTATTAATTTTAGGGAACATTAACGAACAATCCACTTCTAGATACTGTGGCTGGAATTGTTGCAAAACCGACACAAGAAGATAGCGATTGTCATGCACCAAAGCCTATCCTTTTGGGCACAGGAAGGGTAATTATGATTATCATAAAGAGCTTATTTGGACGTGAAATTCATTATACTTTGTATTGTTGCGTATTTTTATTCTCACAATATTTATTTAAAAATTTTCAGGCTAACTTCCCTCTACCCTGGCACCCACACATAGTATCCGTTTCCTTGATTTGGCTCGGAGACTTTGTGATCGCGGGCGTTCCTGGGGAACCAACAACAATGACTGGAAGACGCATAAAGGATGTTGTTGGATCTGTCATGACGGAACACGGTTTTGAGGCCAAAGTGGCTGTTTCTGGCCTTACTAATGAATATGCACACTACATATCTACAAACGAGGAGTACCAGGTAAATTCTTGTTTTCAAAAAAATCTACTTGCATTTTTTCTTTAAAAACGAGTGGTGTAATTACGTCTGCATATTTTTATGCTTTACTTTTAGGTACAACGTTATGAAGCCGCTTCAACTCTCTATGGTCCACACACACTGGATATTTATTTGAACAAGTTCCATCATTTTACTAAGTTAGCTATCGAGGTAAATAATATTCTTCAATAACCTTGAATTTTTAACGACGATTCTTTCACCACAGTGTAAATAACAGTGTAAATATCTATTTTTAAACTGTGCTTTCACTTTGCATTTATGATAATAATTCTCTGGATATTATTTTGTTTCTTTACAGGGCGGTGATGTCCAACCTGGTCCAGAACCGGCGGACAATAGAGATCGTACTATCTCCCTAATTCTGCCAGTTATTTTGGACTCCGCTCCTATAGGAAGACGTTTTGGAGACGTCACTCAACAACCGCCAACAGTTGCTCAGCCAGGGGACAAAATCACAGTCAAATTTGTAAGTTGTTTTGCATTCAATTTCAACTTATTACCGAAATCAAGTGCATATTTTCATGGAATCTCATGCAAAGCAAGATGTTTATCAGGATATTTTTAATATTTTTTGTGTTTACTTTCAGGTTGGTGCGAATCCAAGAAACGATTTGCGCCAAGAATCGAGCTATGCTTACGTCGAGCGATTAGAGCTAGGACAATGGAATGTGGTTGCTACAGACGCTGATTGGGAAACCAAGTAAGTCTTCCACAGCTGCAGTTACAAGAATAATAAAAATACGTACTTTTTATTGGCAAATATAATATGAATTGCATGGTCGTTGCAAGACAGTATAGAAATCAAAGCATTATAATATCTTTATCCAGATAATATAGGGAATTTATCAAGAACATTAAATACCATTATCTAAAAACATTATTTTGTGTAATGACCAATGCTATGTTTTTTTTACAGATTCCACTGGGAAAGACTGTCAACCGTTCTCGGTACGAGTGAAGTCACTTTCGAATGGGAGATACCTTTGACAACTACCGGAAGACACCTGACGCACAGAATTGTGTACAATGGTGCTGCAAGAAGTATTCTCGGAGGCTCTATTACGCAGTTCCAGGGAGTTACTAATAGTTTTCTGATCGTATAGACACGTAGGTGCATAGCAAGTGCTTAGTGCATATCAATGTATTATAAATTATAATAATTATTATGTATTGTATATAAATATATTAATGTTATAAAGTAATACGTGTTTTATTGGCAAATGCGTAAGTATAGACAATTTAAAGGTATTGGTAAGGTAAACCTATTTCGGAAAACGTTAAGCAATTAGATGTATACTGCTAAGTGCTAACAGACAGCTATGAACATGACATTGACATGTTCATGGGGACAAGATTTATTTGAAAGACTTTAGTCTCGCTTCGTCTAGGCATTTTTTAACCAAATCTTCAATACGTTACTTCAACTTACTCTGATAGTGCAGTAGCTACAGACGTAGATGAATTCTCATCTAATTTAGTCCTTCCTTCTTTAAAGGTAAATGGATTTTGAGCATTAACAAGAAGGGATAAGGTTGAAAACAGTTTGAATCAATTACGTAATATTCTCTGCAGCTACTCAGACTTCGTTAATTCATGTGTTAATGCTGTGGTTTAATACCGCAGTTATTGTGTACTAAGGATTTACTGTGAACATTTTTAAACTTATTAATTCTTCAGTAAGGTTGTCGAAAATTTGTAGTCCTTACTTTGTTTAATACGAAATGAGCGCAAGTGAGAGGTGACAAATGTTTCTGAATATTTGGTGAAATAAATCATAAAAGTTTCAAGACTTTTATAAAATGCAATTGAGTGTCTGCGTATAAAGCTGTACTTGGCAGTAGGTAAGAAATACTAATTAAATGAAATAATAAAAATATGTACATCAATATTTTGTTTGCCATTTACCTAGCTATCAAAAAGATAATTAAGGTTATAATAACATAGGTCGTCAAAACACTGTTAATGATTATAATATATAAGGACAATAATATTTTTCTTATTGTCCTAAAACTATTATAAGTAACTTTTAAAATTGTTAAACTACACTAGTTTAAAAACAACTACTTCAAAAAGTTTACAACAAAATCTTAAGTTAACTTAGATATAAAAATGAAATAAAAGAAAAATACTATTAAACGGAGTACATCACAGTATAGCAATATATATCCCTACAGTAGTGAAACGAATGTACTTGCGCAGAGCAACGGAGGGGTATCCGCGGGGAAGCGGGCGGCGCGGGCCCGCGCCGTCAAACTCGCGGAGTTTGTACGAATTTGCGCGCAGGTGTGACGTTGGCGCGTTGTCTACGAATTTTGTGTTGTAAAACGATAACTTATCTTATAAACAATGGGATATAATAAGTGTTCAGTGTACAGAATATGTAAATCTGATTCAAAAAACAAAAAGGATTTAAATTGTCATAAAATATAATATCGACTCACAGTTCACACTAATATTGTGTTGGCCTTGGTGGAATTTATTTGCAATTTGCATTTCTGTTTTATTGTTTACGTTGTAAGAAGTGTAACAAGGAGAGAAACAATATAGAATAAAAAAAAAACTGTCAAATACCCTGTTACATACTAATTAGTACCTACCTAGCTAGGTACACAGGGCCACAAATCAAGTGTAACATTATGACATTTGGACCGCCCTTACCGCGCAAGTAATAAGAGCGAGTTTTGAAGTGCTTCTGTTACACCTGACGTGTGGCCTACCGTACCTACCAATTGTTATAATATGATTAATATTGTTGGATATTTTATACATCCGAATGCGTCTTCATTATTTTAATCCTTCGATCGTGGATTCTTGGAAATCTATTGTTATTCTATTGTATCTTGCTCACCGGTGAGCTTAAGGGGCTTGATAGGTTAATAAAATTTTTAAATCCATACTAATTAGTAATTACTAATATTATAAATGCGAAAGTGTGTCTGTCTGTCTGTCTGTCTGTTACCTCTTCACGCCCAAACCGCTGAACCGATTTTGCTGAAATTTGGCATGGAGATACTTTGAGTCCCGGGAAAGGACAAAGGATACTTTTTGTCCTGGAAAAATGTACGGTTCCCGTGCGATTAACGAGTTTTGGCACAACGGAGTTGCGCGCATCATCTAGTAAAGAACTCAAATCATCTAAAAATAAAGTTTCACGTAAATATCTGGCAGTACGACAAAATATTATGTAAATATAACACGCTGATTAATTACAAGCACAATATTTTATTTTTATTTTATTTCCCGTTTCGTGGCAAGTGGCAACCCTGGCATATCTGATTGGTACTTACACCGGTGGCGGCATCGTGCGACATCAAAGGCGTTTCGTTACTGTAGGGATATTATATTGCTATACTGTGGAGTACATCGACTATAACATTCTAGCTTCAAATGCTGTCGGTAAACAAAAGCAAACCAACCAAGATATGAACAGTGCCATCAGAAGAAACAACGCCTTTATTATCGGATTATCAGTGTATAAGGGTCATAAACTTTGGCGAGATAAAATAAGAGTTCCTTACATTTAACACGATAAGTTTGTATAAACTATCAACTCAAAACAGTACCGTTTACTTACGGGAGAGGTTTACTTAATGGGCTCATTACAGCTAACGACAAGTTAGGCAAGAAAGCTAGCTTTGAGTGGTTTTACAGTTTAACAGTAAGTACCTACTAAGTGTTTTATTGATATTGTTTAAGCTTACATTGTTGTTTATTGGGATTTTATCGGTACGAGAACACGATCTGAACCTCGCGAGCTAGTCAAAGTTAAGTAATTTTTGCAGATTTAAATATGGCGTCAGGTAAAGCCATAACGAAGAAAGTAATAAACTCTCCCGAAACATGCGTAGACGACAATCTACGAGGGGTGGTGGCTTTATATCCGAACCTGCAATTGTATCCGAAACACAGGGTGGTGACAATGAAAACTGTAAGTAAACACTAAGACCTTAATCAACCAACCAACCACCAACATCAACCAAACAGGAGTACCAGGCCTACGTCTTTGACGATTCCCAAAAAAACAAGTTTAATTGATTAAAAACTAAGTTTAAGAATGCACCTGACCCTAACTTGACTACATACTTAAACCTAGATCTCAAAATCTGTAAGTTCTAGAAAGCTGATTTTTTTCACAAGTAACTTCAATTCATGAAGATTAAATGCTCAAGACGAAAACATGATTACTAAAAAAATGCTCGATAGTTTCTTTTTTACAAAAAACCTTGTTTTAGACACATAAAAATGTATAAACTAGCTTGGATCTTCGAAGTTTTCTGTTTTTTCTTTATTATTTTTTAACATCTAAAAAGGCGTTGATAAAACCTAAATTTGCTCAAAATACTTTTTTCATAATCATTATAGTTCGTCTTTTATTCAAGTAAAACTAACTTGTCGATAATTCCGCGTCGTCCTTTTTCACCTGGCATATGAAAGACGGGCGTGAGTGTAAAGAGAGAAGGACTATGTTTGATTTTTTGGGTTAGTAGTCCTCCTAAGTGTAAACTTTTCATAATATTTACTTTTTAAGGACAACACAGTCTCAAAGAGAGTGGCTATCTTAGGTGGGGGTGGCTCCGGTCATGAACCATTTGCTGCAGGTATTAGAAATTAAACACATTTAAAACTATCACTACTAACACGATATAGAATAGCAATATTTCCGAAAAATCTTAATGTTCTTCTATTAATAGACAAGGTGACGATATAATATTTTTCAATGTCCTACATTTCAGGTTTGATCGGTAATGGTATGTTAAGTGGTGCAGTTGCTGGTGGTGTGTTTGCTTCACCACCCACTGGACACGTGCACTATGCTATCACACAGCTGGCTAAAAGACATTCAGGTAAATTATCTACGATTTCTTATTTCACATAATTATGACTAGAGTGAGCCTAAAACTATAATATTCTACTTTTGCAGGTGGAGTTTTAGTAGTTCTAGGCAACTACACTGGTGATAGACTGAACTTTGGAAAAGCGTTAGAAAAGGCTAAAATTGATGGAATTAAGGTATTTAATTCCGACAGCAAAAACTATGGTACGGTGAACAATATCCAACATGTTATGAAACAAATAACGAGATCCATTTTAATTTCAGGTAGAAGGATTTATAGTAGGTGAAGATGCTGCTTCGAGTCACAACAAAACTGGCGGAAGGGGTATGTGCGGTGAAGTTTTCATGTATAAGGTAATTTCATGAGATATTATTAGATGTATAATCTAGTAATAGGCTACCAGAAACAACAGGAACTTAAAGGCATTGCATGTCGATGTTACAGATATGTGGAGCTATGTCAGCAAAGGAATACGGCTTAGAATCAATCCGTGATATGGCAGCAGTGATCAACAAAAGTATGGCAACACTTGGTGTGTGTTTAAGCGCTTGCTCCTTGCCTGGTAAGTTATTTTTCCCCTTCCCAAAGGATATAAGTACTCATATTACACTGAAGCAAATTTGAAAAAAAAAATATTCTCAGGGCAACCACCACTATTCGAAATAAAAGATGACGAATTTGAACTTGGTGCTGGAGTTCACGGGGAAGCTGGTATCGAGAAATTAAAGATGGGACGCGCAAAAGAAATCGTCACACTTATATTGAATAAAGTAACTTTTTTATACTTTAAGATTGCTATTATATACAATATTAATTATAAGAGCATGAAAGTATAGAATACGTTCCTAATTAAAAAAAAAACTGAAGATGGCAACTAGGAATTTACATTTGTGGTGTAATCATTTTTCAGATAGTAGATCATCTTACGCTCCAGACGGGTAACAGAGTAGCTGTGATGATTAATAACATGGGAGGGACATCATTAATGGAAATGAATATTATTGCAGCCGAAACCAAAGACTATTTAGGTAGAATACAAAATAGTATAATAATTAACATGTTGTATACCGTATCTAGATGAGACATCATAAAATATAAAAATATAATTAATTTTAGAAAGCAAGAAGATAAAAGCAGAACGCATATACTCGGGACATTTAAAAACATCGCTAGAAATGCAAGGCTTCCAAATATGCCTGCTACATTTGACTAAAGGTTTTGGAGATTTGTGGCTACAACTGTTGGATTCGCCGACCGATGCAATTGGTTGGACAGGAGGCGTTATGTCCGTAAGAGATGAAACACTTAAGGATGATGAGGAATCTCTTATCGAAAATGTTGGAAAGAAGGTAATTATTGTTATTATTATTAAGTACTTTAATGTTTAAGGGAACCCAGCAAAAGTTTTTATATCTTAATTAAGTATCAAGGGCTAAAAATAATAAACTTTGAGTATCAAAATATAAGAAAAGTTCGACATTTCAGGACATATTTGGTGGTAAACTATCAGATAAAGAACAGAAAATATTACGCAAGAGTTTACAAGCGGCTTCAGAGAAGCTCATTGAGGGCGAAGATCTATTGAATAGACTAGATTCCGGTTGTGGGGATGGCGACTGTGGAATAACGTTGAAGAAATTTGGAAAAGGTGAGGTCTCTCTCTTGTTTCAGATATTATTTAAGATGAGACCGCATTAGATGTACACTGCTGTAGAGCAACGCGACACGTCACAAAAATGACGCCTAGTGTGGTTTATTTACTAATTTTTATATGGACGATTTGGGCTAGGGAGCACTGAAAATGAGTACTATATTAATCAAAATATTTCAGCTGTACTTTCTTACCTGGAGAATGCTGATTTAAAATACCTGTCGGATATTTTGTGGAAGCTATCAGAAATGGCTGAGATGAACATGGGAGGAACTTCGGGAGGCATTTACAGTTTGGGGTTGTATGCAGCGTTACAAGCTATTATCAGGTAATCATTAAAATAGTCTGTGACAAAAGCAGCTAGGACAACTTTTCAAGATTCTGTTGGCAATGTCATTCTGCAAAGACAAAAGTAAATATTATCATCTTATCTAAGTATATATTAATACGCGAGCGAAAAACTTTGGATCCCTTTTGACGAAAAATGCGGAAACGTAGACCGTGAATGAAATTTTGCACAGTTATAGTTTATATGGTGAAGGAGATGCACTCCTTCATCATTACGAGCCACGAGCTAACATTATTTTGAAATTATGCTTTTATCATACATTTTTTTAACAAATAAAACATTACACACTGTACAATGTGCACACTACTATATTTTTAAATGACACGCCTAATAGATACAATATACGAATGATACTCTGTTTATGGTTGAAGTCTGTTGTCAAATCAAAAATTGATTTTTTTATTAAATCTGAAATAGTCAATACTTCAACCGGGGAGCCAAAAGAAGAAGATAATTAATTTTAAGAATGAATTTCGACCATTGGGCGATCTCTAGTACATATTAAATGCTATAACGTAATTTTTCAGTGCTAAGACTAACGATAGACATGCGTGGCTTGCGGCTCTAGAAAGTGCAATGGCTGCTATTACCAAATATGGTGGAGCAGAACCCGGAGACAGAACTATGGTAAATATTTTACATTTAGACAATAATACCCTAATAATACTACAATATAGTATTAAGAATGTACCATCGAAGAAATTGATTCATAAGCTGGACGTTACGTCAAGTGGTTGGATTATGTCAACCTAATATATGTCATAATATCGGCTGGGTTTGACAAAACGCAACCAAACTACGTAGGTCCCCCATCTGCCTAGGAATCAACTTTTCTGATAGTACATAATAATTTAAAGAAAATACAGATTAATTAATTTGTAACGCTTTCAGTTGGATACTCTACATGCTGGGGCCGTTGCGTTTAAAAAGCACTTAGCATCAGATTTAAAAGTGTTGGCGCGTGAAGTGTCTACCGCAGTTGAGGACGCGGCTAAAGCTACTGCTAAAATGACAGCTAGGTATGTATTTTGCAATATTATTGGAACGAAGTTCCTTATTGCGCGTTGTAAAAGGGGGCTAGACAGAAAAAATTAGGACGAATAGTTGTAACGACACTTTTTGCTATAGTTGTAAGCCGTGCGTATTTTTTTTATATTTTTTTTTCAACTAATATAATAGCCAAATATCACGTCCTCGAGTGTTAAACATGTCTCATCAGTCATGCTGTATATATCTCTCTCTCTCGCATTGAACAGTGTGGTGTAGGCGCAGCGACGATTTTTTTGTTTTTTAGGGTTCCGTAGTCAACAAGGAACCCTTATAGTTTCGGTCTGTCCGTCCGTCTGTCCGTCTGTCCGTCCGCGGTTTTGCTCAGAGACTATAGGACCTACAAAGCTGTAATTTGGCATGAATACACATATTAATAATGCCAACAAAATGGTACATAAAATATTTAAAAAATATTTTTTTATGGTACCTCCCCTACACATCAAGCGGGGTTTAATTTTTTTTTTCGCGCCCACCCCATGGTGTGGGGTGTCGTTGGATAGGGTTTTAAAAATATTATGAGTATTCATAGATCATTTTTCGATTTAGGGATCCATTTGTGAAATATTAAGTTTTAAAGTGGAAAAAATTGTTAGAGTCCAGTGTCCCCCCCTTCTACTAGCTAAACGGTTGCTTCTGGAAATGTGAAAAAATTCACGGGAGTAGGAAATATGCTGAATTTAAAAGGAAAACTATCACGACTAAGTTTACTTCATAAGTTATTGAGTAATAGTCGATCAACTAAAAAAATGTATTCGGCGAAGTATAAAGGAACTTTTCGTTCAAATTCCTTTGAAAGTAATTGAGATGATGTTGTTAGTAGTGTAAAACATGTTATAAATGTACATTCATTGACCATACAAAAAAATTCAAAAACTAGTTTTTTATAACTTCGTTCCATCCGGGTGTCTCTTGACACCTCTCAAGTTTTATTCATGAGAATTTTTAATATAAATTTAACTACAATAAGTTTTTGATCGTTTAAAACATTGTTTCTCAACCTGTGGTTCGTGGACCCCTGGAGTCCCAGGACGCACAAGTTACAAGATTACAAGCGATTTCCAAACGACGAAAACAAGCTAATATCACTGCTTTCAGAAATCAGAGACGTCAGATAATAATTATGACAAACTAGATGACGCCCGCAACTCCGTTGCGCCAAAATTTGTCTATCGCGCCGGAACCGTACATTCTTCCGGGATAAAAACTATTCTATGTCCTTTCCCGGAACTCAAAGTATCTACATGCCAAATTTCAGCAAAATCGGTTCAGCGGTTTGAGCGTGAAGAGGTAACATACAGACAGACAGACACACTTTCGCATTTATAATATTAGTATGGATTGCCGTAATAATTTCAAAATACAGACTGCAGGGCCTACCATACTCATGGTGTCTTCTTAACATTTTGTGTTTATGTTTAATCTTGGGGGTAAGACGTTAAAGGCCCGCACAGACTTAGCTATAATATATATATTAATATATTTATAGCTAGGCATATTACTATATTATATTTTCTATACAATTTTCGCGTGACCACACACTCAGCTATAATATATATTTCTGGTCTCAGTGTGTTTAGTACGGTATATTAATATATATTATAGCTAAGTCTGTGACGGCCTTTACAGCTTGTCATTAAGTCTGGAGCAAGAATAAATAGTTGAATCTATTTGATGAGTTTTCGTCAACGCACTCTGACATTGGCGATTCACTAAGGAGCCAATTTTTAAAAAGAAGAAGAAGAAGAATCTATTTGATTGCAAAAGTTTGGTTTACAGTAGCAAAAATAAATATAGTTATTTTTAACTTACCCAAGACAACCTTGTTTGCAGGGCGGGCCGGGCGTCGTATGTAGCAAGCACTTATATCAAGGACGAAGACGCGGGGGCGCGCGGCGCTGCTATCTGGCTTCAAGCAATTTTGACCATTGTTGCTAAGGAGTTATAGGTTCTTTGTTCATGCAATCTTGTATGTTTTACCTATACAATGATTTACTATTAATAATATATTTATTATGTGTTACTGAAAATATTTTGTTTCAATTATTCAGACTTACTTTAAAGCTTTTTTTTTGTTGACTGATGTCTTAGCATGATTGGCGAAAAATCTCTCAAAACGTCTAGAAAATGTACAAAAAATAATAATCGAATAAGCCATCAAAATATGAGCCAATTCATGTAATTATTTTTGATCATTTTGCAACATAATAATTATGTATTTATATTTTAGTATCGCGAAATCAAATGCGACAAGATGTAACTTTCAAAATATTTACGTGAATCGGATTTTATAAGTCAGAATGATTTTCTGAATTATAACTAAAAATATATTAAAAATTCATTGATAGGAATAATTTAAAGGGACTTTTACAATCAGAAATAAAAGTCCGTATTATCGGTATTTATTATAATAAATAGGATATCCAACAACAATCTATGGACATAATAACATCTAAAATATATTTCTAATTTATTGTTTAAAATACATACTACTTTACTAAAATAATTTTTGAGATTTCTTCTGACAATCTAAAACTGTCTCGTCTCAAACTTCTTTCGTACTAAGTGTTAGCTCCATTTAATTGATAAATAACTCTAATTATTTTAGTAAAGTATAGAGAGCGTCAAAGTTGTTTCAATACGTAAGTAGCACCATATTATTAAAGATAAAGCATCGTTAGCTATGTCCACATTGTGCACTTTCATCTTCAATTTTCATCATCTTTTGACATTCAACTTTCATAATTGGCGCATTCAATAATAGAATGCGTCAACGAACGCAACGTGCCAACATTGTCATTAAAGAACAAAGCGAAAGTTTTGGATACGGTCAGAGGGCATGCGTCGCGGGCATGCCTTACGTGCTCTGTTGACTGCGCTATGATGCGTGCTCTTAATGAACAAAAAAGGCACAGTGTGGATATAGCTATAGATCAGAGTGCCTAGTGTGAGTTTTTTGTTTGACATTCGATTGCGAACGCGTTTGGCGTTTACTAAGATTCTGTATGGAGCTGGGCTCACTCCCGTGAACATCGCTAGGTGGCGCTGTACAAATCCCATACAAAATCTCAGTAAACGCCAAACGCGTTCGCAATCGAATGTCAAACAAAAAATCACACTAGGCACTCTGTAGTCTGTATACTATTTCTTAATTTAGTCGGGACTCGGGAGCCAGTTATTTGTATATCAGACTAAAATCTGACACTTACAAGACAGCAAAAGTCATGCTGTTGCATTTACACCCGCCATTTGATGCGAATACATAGTATACACTGTCGATATCTTGTATTTTGCGATCGATCATTTCGATCTATTGCAAATCTACTGGTATGAACTGGTTTCTAATAGGAATTGATTGTATTTACTTTGTACTATCTGAGAAACTGTTGAATTTCGAACACAAAACAAAACGGACACATATCCATGCAGCAGACTGAGAAGAACATTGAGTTAACCGAATCCGGCCAAAAATGTAAATACCAATGAATCAATTTCACTGATCTGTGGACTGATGGTACAAATCCAGTTCATACTAGTTTATTTCTGAGGTTCCCTAAGAGCCAGTCCATACGGCGCGTTCCGTCAGCGTTGCGTCGACGCAGCGCTGCCGTTGCGTTGTCTTACATACAAATAACGAAGCAGTCTTAACGTCAACACCCACTCCCGTTCCGTTTCAGGGGCTGCTGTCCGTCATGTGTGCGTTGCGGCGACGCAGCGCGCCGTGTGAACACCTTGGTTATTTGTATGTAAGACAACGCAACGGCAGCGCTGCGACGACGTAACGCAACGCGCCGTGTGGGCTGGCTCTTAGGCGCGTTTCAGTGCGTCCAGTACTGCACAGAAATGGGCTCTAATTGTCTACTGTATGATTGAACTTGTAAAGATAATAAGAGAAATGGTCCTTAAAGTTTAAACTATTAATGATATCACATGACATAATATTAGGGCAGTGATATGGGCTTGGTGACCTTAATAGAGATATAATTGCACTTTATGCGATTCTTTGAATACTGTAAGTCTTCATACTGAGGCTTATAAAAGTACTATTATATTTTTTCTGCTACGGACGCGACTTGAAAAAAAAAAATCAAGTTTTTCCTGACCTGCGCTTGTAGACTTTGAAATCGGTGTACTTATTTTATGTTTCAAAGCTGATTATCGAATCAAATAAAAAAATATGTTCTATGTCACAACTTTGACGTCTCTGGCAAGATAATTTGTTGTACTAGAAATCCCACTCTGTCGACTTCTCTATATCCATTTCCGACAACTTTTCTTGTAGGAGAAGCGCTGATATGTCATCTGAAATAATAAAATATGAACACTTAAGCTTATGATTTCCAAATTCTGATTGTCATAAAATCACATAATGCAAATAAAAAATGTGTAGAAATGCTCAATAATCATAAGTTATTAGTTATAGTTTTTAATAATTTATAGATTGAGTTTATACCAAAGGTGCCTTTTAGGCTCAGAACATAGCCTATTAAGCAGTTATCACTACAATAATAATTATTACAGTTTTATATGCAGATGAAACAAAAATAATCACAAAATAGGTTTTCATTCCTTCATTTATTTTAGTTTGTTACCTATGACATTTCGGCATTTATTCCAGATGGGCTAACTTCCGCAACTGTTTTTTTGCATACTTGAACTTAAATTACCACACACCTGGATCAGGTTTGATAGGTTTAACTCGTCCGATGAGACTCGGCAAGAAGTCAGTCTTTCGAATCTGTTTGAAGAACGGGTGGTTCAGCATTTGCGTAGCTGATGGTCTTCGTTCAGGTTCCCTGTAAAATGTGAAAAATAAAAATGGTTAAAATTATCGTAATTAAGGTATAAGCATAGAAGAAGGAATAAACATCGCTGTAGACATTGTATGACATGTAATTAGTTACTATCGTTTGCAGTGAGGGGCGCTGTTTCGATGTCATACTGCATACTAATATAAGTAATAATTGTCATGAATAGCATAATATTATTATTATGATAAAAAGTAATATTTCTGTTCTCCATAGAGCACTAAATTCAATTCAAATTTCAATAGTCTCACAGCCCACTTATTAGTTAATTTATACACGAAACTACAGTATCGAGTTATTACTTATTAGATGTTGTCACGTCAAAAAAAAACTGTTACCTCTGAAGCGCGGCATCGGCTAGCCTGTGGAAATGTTCGGAGAGCTGTCGCGCCTCGTACACGCGCCGCAGCCGCCACACACCCTCCGCGCTGTCACCCACGCCGCTGTCCGTCGCGTACGCGTCTAAAATTATTAAAACCCGCAAAAAATCATGCAACATGAATGCAGCTTAACAGTTGAATCCAGTCTATTTCCTTACAAACAGCAAATATAAATATTCTCATATACCTTAAACAAAACAATAATGCAGGTTATCAGTTAAATCTAGTCTATTTCCTGACAAACAGTAAAAAAAAATCTTATAATATAATATATCTCAAACAAATGTTGTAAAAAAATATACAGAAGGCTGAAATCAAGAACTTTGGCTCACAGCACAAATATCAACTTGGTGAGAGATAGTGCTGCAGAGTGCAGCTGGTGGAAAATGCACTAATACATTATGCTATTGTACCAATTCAAATAAGACAATTTTAGGCTTGACAACAATCCTTACTCTTTGTCTCCTCAGTGAGGGGTTCTGGGAATGAGGTACAGTCCAGCAACTGAGGCCGGCTCCCCCGCACCTTCTCCGTAAACATCAGAGTGGTAGGAACTTCTGCAAATGGTACTGCACCATTGGCTAACTCACATGTCAGCACACCAAATGAATAAATGTCCGATTGCTCATTATACCCTCTAAGATTCTGAAAAATATATTTTTTTAATTTTCCATTTCAGTGTCACAATAGAAGTCGTAAGAATAATTTACGACTTCTATTTCTGGACACATGTATAAAATAATCTGAAAGCTAAAATAATTAAAATAAGGAATCACAAGAGCCTAAAATCATAATTTAAAGATAAAAAACTGAACAATACCTGTTCTAACAATTCAGGACTTAACCACATGAGATTGGCATTGTCGTGGTCAGGAGGTGGCAGGCTATGTAGCTGTTTCTGTCTCCGTCCCCGCACCAT
The DNA here is from genome assembly GCA_905404155.3 of Plebejus argus. Lineage (NCBI taxonomy): Eukaryota > Metazoa > Arthropoda > Insecta > Lepidoptera > Lycaenidae > Plebejus > Plebejus argus. The sequence goes on along the minus strand of FR989929.1, from coordinate 8,009,293 downwards.
CATGGACGCTGCACTTCGCAACCCTGACAGCCTTACACTGCCATTTGTGTCCACAAGCACATGACTTGCTCGTACACTCCTGAAAAATGAGGAAAAAAACTATGTGTGTTTTCTGATTAGGTTTAGAAATGAATTTTCATTGCCATTGAAAATATTTAATGAGAAGAAATATTCTAAAAACACAATTATAACTTACCTGTGAATATAAAATTGTTTATGTAAATATTGTAAGCCTAATAAAACATCTCTAAGTATAAGTGCACAAGCCAATTCAGGCAGTCCTTCTTGGAAATATCTGTCCAAGATGTCCCGACATGAGCCTAGGCTCATCAATGGAGACACAACATACAGTTCCGGGCCATGAACAAATGATGTAAAATATGGAAGTATATTTTGATGTTGCAGTTCCTTTCTTGTTAAAATATCTTGCTAGAAAGAAAGGGAGCAAATTAATTTCAATACATTTTAAGGCATACCTACAAGTAAACAACATTTCAATTTTTTGAGACTGAAGCCGTCCAGACTGATAATGACAGTATGTGGTTGATAGTTCCGAATAAATTTTGAATGCAAAACTAATGGAAAACGACTATTGTGGGTACAGTTTTCTCAACGTAAGTATATTTAAAACATACCTGAATCAAGTTTGCCTTCTCTTTCGACTTATCAACAAAGTATCGTTTAATGGCCACATTTTGGTTGTATGGTTTGTAAACGGCTGAATACACAACAGCCACGCCTCCGCAACACTCAGCTATGATCGAAGTCAGCTGGTAATCATTTAAATCAGGGTTAAACATCTCCTTCGGGGTCAAAGTCAAAAATACTTCGCAATGTAACTACTTGTTCCTACTTTCTAATTTTACGTACTGTTCATCGTACATTGAATACACAGTACACACTAATGTTTTCATATCACAAGGTCTAGTAATAAAAATATAAAATAAATAACAAACAACAAAAAACCCTTTTGTACAAATTCTTTGACGTTTGAAATTCTTTCTTTTTTCTTTTTCTTCGTTTTTGGCAACTTGACACAAAGTATGTGTATGTTGTGCCACAGACAAGGTAAAAAGGTAAGGAATATGGCGGGAAAATCGTATTCCTCCTATAATAATTTTCAGCATCGTTTTCATGTAATATCGTCAGGTCATTTAGTCTAGTCAAAGTCTAAGTAAAAGTCAATACAGTCAAGGAGTCAAGTCGGTCGTTTCAGTAAAGTGGTAGACGCTTTAATTAACTGAAACTTTCAATGGAGTTTTGGAGGGAACACAAAATCGCACGTTTCTGGATAATGCATCACTTTCCTACACTTGTGCACGATAACGAATATCTAATGGTTAATATTCTACCATTATTACACATTAAAAACCCAACTTAACACAATTTTAGGAAAATAATACAAAATCACAACATCACTCTTTCACATTCCCGGCAAAACAGACGTTTGAAATTGCTCAAAATGACATCGACATTTAGCTCTCGTCCACAGATTTCGTAGACAGAGTAATAGGTATAGACTGCTGTATATTTCCTTTTCACTCACACAAAGAAAGAGATAGTTAATTACGTATTGCTTGTGGAGAAAAGAGAAAAAAGAATTATTTTCTGTCCCTCACCGCGTGGCCATTTTTTCCAATGTTTTACTCTTTAAAGAGTAAAACAAAGTTTGACGTTTCGTAAACAAGCAGCTCGGATTTACAAATTTTGTTTGATTTAAACTATTAATTGTAACGTTAGAAGTAGTGGTTGGTGTTTTTACGTAGCTGTGTATTTGCACTATATTAAAATAATGGTGGGATGCAGTGTTATGGGCTGTAAAAGCAATACAACAAGGAAAATTGAGGGAGTATCTTTTCATACGTAAGTTTTCAAAAATTTTGTTATATTTTATTAGCACCACAGTTTTTATAAATTATCTTTCTATAATTAATAATATTGTGCACATTAAGCATATATTTTACTAAAATTAGCATTTAATATGTTGTATTTTAAGTATTTCATTTGTATAACCTCAAATGCCAGTGTTGCCAGATGTTGCTTACATTATGTACCCTGCTAATGGGGAAATTTGTGTAATTTATGTTTTTTTCAACATTTTGTTGTTTTTAACCGACTTCAAAAAAGAAGGTTATCAATTCGACGCGTATGTATGTAATATTTCTAGAACTGCCCAGTTTTTGTATATGTTAGTTTAGATCAGGTCTGAACAAATGTGCCAAATTTCGAAAGTGTATGTTTGTATGTTTTTATGTTTGTGTTTGCAGATCTCCGGAACTACAAGTCCGATTTGAGTAATTCTTTTTTTGTTGTAGTTGTTGAAGTCGGTTTTATACTTTTAAAATACTAAGTATTCCAATAAAATTAAGTATCCGAATTTTTTTTTAGATTTCCTAATGACCCTGAAATCCGGAAATTGTGGATGTGGATTGAAACTGCAACGAATAAACAAAATTGGGACCCACCACTTGGTTCAAGAATATGCAGTGAACATTTCAATAAAGAAGATGTATTAAATCGTGGAAAGAAAACAATTCTTAAACCGAACTCCGACTTTACTTTTGAAGAGTACTCCCTGAGATCATATCAAAGGGTTTTTGTGGTTGGATGCCGCTGTCGATTCTGGCGATACAGGAGACACAGTGGTGGGAATGTGTGGTGGGCCAAAGCCCATTCAAAAAAATCCTTTTTTAAATACTTACTGCCGTACTCAGAGAAATTTAATGATTATTTAACTTCAATTTAATGAAGAGTTTGACAGATAATGTATGGGGCTTATGTCAACATTTTTATTTAATCACAGTTAGGTAATTATTGATACTCGTCTCGAGTGCGGCAGTTAGCTAGTTACCCTTTATTTGATGCGCATATCAAATGTATGTTAAATAAATATGTTAATGATTGAATTGTGTTTTTATTTATTGGCCAGATTTTACCCGCGGGTTTGCCCGCGTAAAATTCTAATTGATTGCTAGTCTTTAACGCAATAAATCATATTATACTAATAATTAAAAACTGAACCACATAATTCAAACTTGTAAGTTTGAAGTTATGTAGTTTACGACCGGAAAAATGTCACAATATATTTTTCCTAATAAACCGCGGGTAACACCGCGGGCCACTGCTAGTATTAATTAATGTAGAATAATAATATTATGAAAGGATTATTCACACTGTTGAATTATTCACAGTGTATCACATTACAATTACCTACTAATATAATAAGTGAGGCAGTAATTACCTAACGTAAGTGAAAAAGTAAAACATCAACTTTTAGTTTTGGGTAGATGATGATTACTGAATGCAACAATCAACAGTATGATTCTGAAAGTTATAATAGGCCTTAATATATTATGCAGCTGTAGTTGCGGTAAGTAGCTAGCTTAAAATATCTAATATTATGAGATCCGTGGGTAATTTTTTCATATTCCTCGTTACTGGTAACACTAACTACTTTTCTTCCTGTCCCTTTCAGTGACACGCTGAGAATGGTTCTAGTGGTTTCTTTTTCTTTGACAGATTTATATACCTATATTAAACCTCAATGCCAATGCTCTCGTCAGTCGTTCGGAAACTCGATTGCAGGCGAAAAAATATTATAAAAAACCATAGATGTATTTAAATGTTAAAAAAACGTAAAAAAATTGTACTTGTTCAATTCAGTTATTTAAATTAAAGCCTAACCAGAAATATAAAAAACCTGCGCTGAGGGCGCTAAATGAACTATGATTATGGTAACAAATAGTACAGTCCACGGAATATTTTATATATATTCCGTGGTACAGTCATACACTTACGAATTGGCTAGTGTACAATTTTTAGCTGGTGTTCAATTTAATAATTTAGAATATTGCAGAAATAATTTGACAGATGACAATTTATGACATCTCATGAGCATCTCATAAAGATTGTTGCCAGTTGAAGAAATTAGTTCCAATCATGTTCCAATAGATTTCCGCAATATTTTTTATTTTATTGGTCGGGCTTTTTATTAGAGTTCATATATTTTTGCATTTTAGTTAGGTACATACTTTATTTGCAATTGTGTTGAAACTCAGTTCAGTCAGTCGTTTTCCTGTTCCCGGCCCCATTTCTGCTCCCATCGTTGCCCGCTTCTTTTCGGATTACCTACTTGCTTTAACGATAACAAAATTTTTCACTTACTAGCAGGGCCCCCGCTACCATATGTGCAATGTGTGCAATGCACACGGGCGCCATCCTCTAGGGGCGCCAAATTGCCATCTTTAAGGGCGCCAAAACCAAGGTCGCAAAAAATTTGCCTAAAGGGGCGCCAAAATCCTTTTTTTGCACACAGGCGCCGCGCAGTAGCCCTTCGGGGGCCCTGCTTACGAGTCCTACAGCACCCGTCTCCGAGCCACACTTAGTTTGCTCCTATCCTCGTTTCCGTTCCGCTCCCGGCTTATCCCACTTCTGCCTCCGCTCCCGACTTCCACTCCTCTCCTACTAGATAAATACTTAATAAAAATTGGAAAATTTAGTTTGGAAGTAAGTTACTTATCCATAACTCATATGTTTTTAAATTTTAATAATACCCTAAGCAGTAACGTCTTGGGATTTCAGTAGTTGATACAAAGCGACTTCTTTGAAAGATACACGGTATGAAATGGAAAACATCTTATAATTTGCTTACTCTACAAACCGGCCAATATAAACGATAACATATTATTTTCTTATCATTTTATTCAGTTTCAGAATAGGTAAAAGTATTCAGTTTTTTGGAACAATGCCACCAATAAAAATTGTGTACGAAGCTGTAAGACCTAATTTATTATCCTGCATAATACATCATTGTGAATTATAAATAGGGGAGTTTTGCGAGTCTAGAAGACTAGAGTCTAGAGTCTAGACTCTAGACTAATGTTTTATGTTGGTGACTGGGGTTAGGTAAACCGGCTAGCGAAGTTCATGTTGAAATTGACTGCCAATCAAGTTAAGTAGATTATGTTATTTTACAAAAATTGGCCAAGTGCGAGTCGGACTCGCGCACGTAGGGTTCCGTACCATTATTAGAGCAAAATTAGGCCAAAAATTGTATTTTTGTATAGGAGCCCCCCTTAATTTTTTATTTTATTGTATATTATTATTAATTAATATTAAGGTACACATTATTACTAAGGAATTTGAGAAAAATTCAAGTACCTACCTACTTACCTGTTGCCATCATTGATATGAACAAAAAAGGACAAAAAAATCAGTTTGTTGTTTCGGAGCCCCACTTAAATATTAATTTTATTTTGGTTTTTAGTATTTGTTATTATAGCGGCAACAGATATACATAATCTGTGAAAATTTCGACTCTCTATTACCGTTCTTGACGCTAGGTAGGTATATTAACTTTATGTTCTTGACTTAAGTACAGCCTGGAGACAGACAGACAGACAGACGGACGGACAGACAACGATGTCTTAGTAATAGGGTCCCGTTTTTACCCTCTGGGTACGGAACCCTAAAAATGTATTTAAAATCTAATACAAAGTGTACATAATATGATTTTAGCTTTATTTTTCATTCTGGCTGTAGAACCAGGCACTTAGGCAGTTATAGAACCTAACGTATGGTTTCTTAAATTATGTCAGTAGTAGAACCATACCTACATTCATGGCCACAGCATCAGTACCTTAAGGTGACTCCTTGATAATTTGGCTGTAGCGATGTCCATTTTTCTCAGCAATGACTAAAGCTAAGAAAATAAAGTTCACTGTCAGTATTCATCATGTTTTGTATTTGAATTACCCATAGCATAACACGATTGGTCAACTTTTATAACACAGAATAATCAATCAAAAAGACCTCTTTAAATAATCGGCCAAGTGCGAGTCGTACTCGCGCACGAAGGGTTCCGTACCGGTATAGAGCGAAAGTAGACAAAAAATTGTGTTTTTTGTATGGGAGCCCCCCTTAGTTATTTACTTTATTTTAATTTTATTATTAACTATTAAAGTACAAATATAACTTAGGATTTTGTGAAAATTTCAAGTGCCTAGCTAGTAGCTGTTACCATTATTGATTACGAGCAAAAAAGGACAAAAAATCACGTTTCTTGTATGGGAGCCCCCCTTAAATATTAACTTTATTTTATTTTCAGTATTTGTTGTTATAGCGGCAACAGATATACACAATCTGTGAAAATTTCAGAAGTTTAGCTATTGCGGTTCTTGAGTTACAGCCTGGAGACAGACAGACAGACGGACGGACAGACGGACAGACAACGAAGTCTTAGTAATAGGGTCCCGTTTTTACCCTTTGTGTACGGAACCCTAAAAAAGGGATTCCTATTTTGCCAACAGAGGAGAGTGATATAAGCTTCCAAAATTTGTACATAAATTGGTTCTAGTATACACTTTAATTTGCCCATAGCTTATATGAAATGTATTTATGGTTTTTAAATTACGCGACAAAAACCATTTTGTCGCTACGCCCTTTCCATTTTTTGCTGTTCCATTGCTTGTTTTCTATGAGAGGCCGGGCCAGCCTCGCATAGAAAACAAGCAATCTAAAACACATCTAACACGGTTTTTTACTTTAACATGGCGTCACCTTAATAGACTTATAACTAGAATAATTGACTGCGGTAAGCCCGGTAATCAACCACAAAAACCCTTTGATATTATAATATACGAGCTTTTGCCTGCGGCTTCGCTCTCGTTAAGAAGTATTATTATATGAAAACTTTCATTCTCTATTTTAACCACTTGGGGTTGGAATTTATCAAATTCCTTTCTAGCGGATGCCTACGTCATAACATCTACCTGCATGCCAAATTTCAGCCCAATCCGTCCAGTAAAAGGGATTAAACTCGATCGATTGAAGTAGATCACTGTAGAGCACAATGTAGTGTAGAGAATGCAGCACCATAAAAATTATCAAAAAATTATAAACCAGCAGCTGACCTAATGCAAAAAAATCAGATAAATTAAAAAGCGGTAATTCCTATATATAATATGCTGCGCGACCGCATCTCGCATTTGCTTTATACGATGTACTCACTTCTATATAAAACCGGGGCGAGAGCCAAGTTCTAAAATTAAAGATCGAAGCGGCCGATCGCCGCCCGCCCGCCTCAGTCCACCGACGACTGCCGCCGACATTCCCAAAAACGCGCGGTACCGAAATTCAGTCGCATACGGCGAAAAAAAACGAACACCAAATTTGGGTTTAGTGTGTGTGACCGTGGAAGTGCGTAGTGCTCTGAGGATTGAATTGTCTGTGTAACCGGTGAGTACTGGACCAAGTAGCCGCTAAGTAGCTAGCACGTGCTCGTACGGAGGAGTGTTAAGTTACAAAATGTCTGCATTTAACCTAATTTTATCCATCAAAACGAGAGACGTCTTGTTTTAAATTAGTCGCACTCGCTTATTGCTTTCGTGTCCGGACTCCGGAAGCGGAGCCGGTGTTTTCCTAACCTCAAAGTCATCGATATCTTTTTCATCTGGTTTTTAGGGTTCCGTACTCAAAGGGTAAAAACGGGATCCTATTACTGAGACTTCGATGTCTGTCCGTCGGTCTGTCTGTCTCCAGGCTATAACTCAAGAACCACTATAGCTAGGCTTCTAAAATTTTCATAGATTATCTATTTCTGGTGCCGCTATAACAACAAAATATACTAAAAAGAAAATAAAGTTAATATTAATTATTCCCATACAACAAACGTATTTTTTTTGCTATTTTTTGCCCGATATCAATAATGGCCGATATCAAGATAGGCACTTGAAATGTTTACAAAATACTCAGCTGTAACAGAGACCAGACTTACTAAGGTACTTATACTTTATTAATTAATAATAAAATTTTATTAAACTAAAAAAATTGAGGGGGCTCCCAATTCCCATACAAAAAGCTCAATTTTTGGGATATTTTTGCTCTTTATTGGTACGGAACCCTTCGTGCGCGGGTCCAACTCGCACAAGGCCGATTTTTCCTGTATATTAATGCATAATATTTTTGTCAACATATGCAGCCTTACAATAGGACTACGCATTACTAAATAGATATACCTAGATCTAACGATTTCTTACTTAATGTTTACATAAGTACTTACCTACCCAAAAAAATATGTGTGATCACTGATCAATCATCAATGATCAAAGTATAACACACATCTTCTACAAGCGTGTATAATATTATGAAATGGGTGTAATGCTTATTTTCTTACTGCATTGCGTCACCACACAAATTAAGTCTGCCGCAAAGTCTGGTGGACGTCGGAGATCCTGGTATTGATTTAAGAACCTTGTCGTAGTGCTGTTTCATACTTACCGACCTCGTTGGGATTTGGGTGTATCATTATTCATTATACATTTTATACTTTGGTATGAGTGATTATTATATTTTATGAAATCTCATTTATAACCATTTGTTTATCGGATTTAAAGAATCCACCGATTAGTGGGTTCAATAGCCTCCTCCTTTTTGGAAGTCAGTTAGTTAACTTCTGTATCATTCAGAGTTATAAGCCTCATTATTATCTGTCAAACTTCGTTTAATTGCAGTTTTAAAGTAAGTATCTAATAGTAGGGCTAGCCCAGAGTGCTAAATTCGTGTACTTAGTTACTCGAGCGTCATGGAGACCTAGGTTTCTTAGATAAGGTAAGACTAATAAAATAATAATAAGAGCGCTTTTTAGGGTTCCGTACCCAAAGGGTAAAAACGGGACCCTATTACTAAGACTTCGTTGTCTGTCCGTCTGTCCGTCTGTCTGTCTGTCTGTCTGTCTGTCTGTCTGTCTCCAGGCTGTAACTCAAGAACGGTAATAGCTAGAGATTTGATATTTTCACAGATTATGTATATCTGTTGCCGCTATAAAAACAAATATAGCAAGGAGGCTAGATACGAGTGTGTGACAGTTGCTAGGCAACCGGGTGTTATTATGATTATTATGGGGACTCGGAGCTTGGAGAATTTGGAATAAAGGATTGTAATTTGTACAGCATTACACTGGCGCCCAACGGCCCCGCCATTATTTTTTCCACAAGAAATAACGAACCCAGTCCCAGTGTTCTGTGTGTAGCTAGCCGAACTGTAACAAAAAGCAGAATGCCACGAAACACATGCCAACATCCTCGTTACGAGAGTGAAGAGGAAGACACACAGCAAGCCAGCGACGGCGAAGAACCCGGGAACGAGACGATAGTTTTCGCCGACCCGCGGCAGCCCCCGCCTACTTCCACCGCGGCTGCTGGAGCATCTACCACCACCTCGACAGAACGAGTGAGGATAGCAGTGTTGGAAGCGATAGTACAATCGCAACGTACGCAACAGGAGATTAACAGAGCCCTCCTGGAAACACTCCGAGCCCTCCTACGGCATGATCCATCCGGCGATTACGGAACCCCTACTACGGCGGCCGCAATGCAGAGAAGCTCGTTTGCCCCTGCCGCTGCCGCCGACCCGCCGGGCAATTTCACTAAATGCACCGCGCGGTTTAATGGGAAGGCACGCGACGCCGAGAAACCGGAGACCTTCCTGGACGCCAAGGAATGCGCGAGAACCCCTACTACGGCGACGGCGATGCAGAGAAGCTCGTTTGCCCCTGCCGCAGTCGCCGCCCCGTCGGGCAATCTTACAAAGTGCACCGCGCGGTTTAATGGAAAGTCTCACGACGCCGAGAAACCGGAGGAGACCTTCGATTTCGCTAAGTCTTATTTCCTTACCAATCCGGAGCCGACACGTAGCCGATACAGTTTGGGAGCGGCTTTAATGCAGGGGGAGAATCGGTTGGAAGATCCGAATATTAGGAAAATATTAAAAGACTTAGAATCCAAAGATTCAATCCGTCGCAGACCATGGCCGGACAAAGGTCAATTATCTTTTATGTCTAAGAGGAATAATAGCCCTAGCCCTTATAAAAGAAATAAAATCATAAAAACTACTACATACGAGGTAGATAGTATCAGTGATGGCACCTCCATTGGCAAGTATCACGCGTCACTTCTCACTCCATTTGTTGGTCACGTCCAAGCTCCTGTAAAGGACAAGCTGATATAGCAAGGAGGCTAGATACGAGTGTGTGACAGTTGCTAGGCAACCGGGTGTTATTATGATTATTATGGGGACTCGGAGCTTGGAGAATTTGGAATAAAGGATTGTAATTTGTACAGCATTACACTGGCGCCCCACGTTGGGCGCCAGTGTAATGCTGTACAAATTACAATCCTTTATTCCTAACTCTCCAAGCTCCGAGTCCCATAATAATCATAATAACACCCGGTTGCCTAGCAACTGTCACACACTCGTATCTAGCCTCCTTGCTATACAAATACTAAAAATAAAATAAAATTAATATTTAAGGGGGGCTCCCATACAACAAACGTGATTTTTTTGGCCTTTTTTGCTCTATATCAAAAATGGCAACAGATAGGTACTTGAATTTTTCACAAAATCCTTAGTTATATGTGTACTTTAATATTTAATAATAATATTAAAAAAAAAATAAGGGGGGCTCCCATACAAAAAACACAATTTATAGCCTAATTTTGCTCTATAATGGTACGGAACCCTTCGTGCGCGATTCCGACTCGCACTTGGCCGATTTTTTAATTTAGCGGTGAGGTGAAACTGCAGCCATTTTGAAGTTATGAAAAAGAAAATATGTTCAGAAAATAGCTTTTTAGGTAAATTATAACATGATTTTAGACAACGAGGACTAAATCATTTAGTTGACTACAACATAAAAATATATCAACGAGATAAAATATCTTAGGAAAATATGAAGCTTTAACTTTTTATATTTTAAAAGTCTCTACATGCTTACCTTACCTCTACTATATCTTCACGGTCGTCAGTGCCTTATGTGGAAGCTTCTTTGGGGTATGCTAAACATCCCCTATCTTAATCTGACCGATTCGATGATATTTCAATACTTGAAAATAACTTTTTTTAAACCCACCACGTGAGAAATCTGATTTCTATACGATTATAATCTAGACACAATATTATGTGGGAAGTCTATACTCTATACAGCTGAATCTGACACGCTCGAACAGTTCGCGAAATCAGTTTCTCCGCTCCCCTACTATTAATAATTAATATTCATCTCTGACTGCGGCAGTTAAATGTTGAGGTTCTAATTAGAGTATGTAACGTATGGATTACTAGGATAGAGATGATGCAAGGTTTGTATATGAAACTCGCACCTCCTTTTAACGCATATTGAATAAGCGTTACCGTGAAGTAAGCATTGAAATAGGTTTGTTTGACGTGGTTTCGTTCAGTACGGGCATTGATGTAAAAAAACACAAACATTTCGCTAAATATAAATAAATATGTACAAAAAATTCAATTGACGTCCTCTGTGGCTCAGTGGTGGCCCAACTAATAAAAATTGCTCCTGTAGTGGCTAAAATTTCCAAAAATAATATTCTTATAGGAGTCGTATCATCGAGGATAAGAGTGCGTTTGGGCACAATTTATAAGGGTAATAAACCTTATACCCTCCTTATAGTTGCTTTGTTGTCCGCTTTTTTTTCCTATACGTGTTATATAATGACAAAGAACAGGTACTTCAACTTATAAGAAACATATGGAAAGCGTTAATACGGGCGATAACCCTTATACGTGTTATATTATTGTCCGATACAAAGGAGTTTACACTCAATGCGGCAAATCAAAGGCTCTTAAAATCCGTTGGCCCAAGGTTGGCCCTTTTTGCCGTCATAAGTGATTTACATTTTCGCAACAGTTTGGAGAAGAAATAGTAACGTCAGCCATTTTACTGTCAAGTAAACGATAAGTCATTATTTTATGTATCGTTTATATACCTTAAAACAACCTTAAAATGTAATATGTAGGTCACCCGAGCATCCGATCGACTCGATAAATATGCGTCGCGGAGCTCAGCGCGGCTCGCCGTTTTGCACGTCAGCGAAATCGAGTGGGTCAGCAACAGCCGCCGCCGTCAGCTCGCCGTCACCGCGTGACGTCGACACGAAATTGAGGCCATCGACTCAACAGAAAAATTATGCAAGCGTCGCTGCTTGCCCCGCACCGCCCCCGCGGGTAAAGGCGAGGGGTGCAAAGGAGGGCCGCAAAGCTGAACATCTTCGACTCGGCAGGGACGAGAGCAGGAGGTGCGATGAGGAGGGCTTCGTTCTGGTGGAGAGGAGGAAGAAGAGGAAGCCCACCGTCCGCAACCACCGCGGCACCGCACCTTATGTGCCCGAGCTGCGCCTGCGCAGCGAGGTGCCCGCGACACCGCTCTATGTGTCGCGCCTGCACTGGACCATGACGGTCGAAGACGTCGTAAACTACATCCGCGAGAAGACCACCTACACCTTGAGGGTGGAGCGTCTGCACTCTCGCCACAAAGTGAATTTTAGTTCCTTTGTGGTGAAAGTGCCGACTCAAGTTTTATCCATCTTCGAGGTGGAGGAGTTCTGGCCCACCGGTGTAGTTTACCGGAGGTTTCGGGGGAGGCTCCCGAACGAAGCGCGCATCACGTCGCCGAAAGAGACTTTAACGTGATAAAGTGTAGTGTGATTGTGTGTGTGAATGTGAGAATAATATATATTAGGATAAAATTGTTCGGCGTGCATCCGTTTTCTGATTGCCATAATACAAGTTTTACTTAGTATGGGATTAGACGACGTGATGTACGCTACCTTGCTTTTATACTATTGTATATTATTGAATGATTAATAAAGAATTTGAATTTGAATTTGAATTTGATACCTGAGGGTGTATATGCGAGTTTTATTCGATCATATCTCATCGAGAACGTTAACGCGAATTTGTATGGGATCAAAGCGGTATCTACGTTAGCCAGTAGGTGGCGCTGCTTTGATCCCATACAAATTCGCGTTAACGTGTTCGATGTATGGGGAAACTCGTGACGCCTATACAAAAGTGAAAACAAGTCGTCTTTCAGCGCTGCTACTTTCACAATGAACTCTCTACAAGGAACACGTACACACCCTAAAGTAATATCACTTAGTTTAGTTACACACTGTAGAAGTGACAATAATTATTGTCTACGGCTTTTATTGGGCCCGCCCAGTCAGTTCAGTCCAGATTTACATTTAACTTCAGCTATGCCTGCCTAGCATACGTCAACGAGATATCTCACCCTCGAGATAATTAAAAACTACTCGTCTCATAATGTCAAAATCTCGACATTATCTCGACAAAACTCTACAAAAATGTGTTATTTCGATGACAGATTTACGCGAGAAAAAGTGTTTGTCATGCTAGGGTCAATAGAGATGAAGATACAAACTATCAAACATCGAGAAACATGTAGAGTGAGATATCTCGTTGGCGTATGCTTGGCAGGCAGGTCAAAAGTATAAGTTTTTTTTATCTATTAATTAAAGGGGTTTTTTCGGTGACCGACTATGCCACCCCCATGAAACAAAATATAAAATCACAACATCAGATACTTATATACTACTTACAATAAAATCAAAATAAATGTCTAGTAGAATTCGGGCCTCTCTTGAATGAGGCGAGGATAAAAAACTATTGCAGACTCCTATGTTTCCTAAAAGACAATGACTGAGTCTACAAAGTATTTTAAAGATTGAACAATGAACAGTCACTAGAAAAGAGATCACAAATTATTGTAAATCCCTTACTTTAAAAATCACCGACACTGGGAATGGTGAAACGTCCTCGTTTTGTTCTATGTAGCATGATGGTACTTTACTTTCTTGGTACAAAACTTTTAAAATACCCGTAGACTTTTTAATTTTTTCTCAGAAACTCTACATTTTAAAGTGCCGTGAAATTGTCAGAAGTACGTATTGTGCATCCTCAATACTCCCGGCCTTGATCTGCCTACGTCTTGTTTGGGATGCCCCACTTTCGTGTATGTTAACTCGCGTTAATAACCATTTCGATCTAATGCAACGTGCCAACACGACGACCTAAAAAATTAAAGGTTAATTTTTTTACACTTAAGCACAAGTTTAAGACGATTGGTTCTACGAAAGTTTTAAAACATTTTTAATTTAATTTCGGAGAAACAATAATTGTCACAGGAGGTGGATTTTTCAGAAATAAGTAAACTCAGTTATTTTTGAGAACTAGAGTCTCTATAAAACGATGAAATCTTCTGTTTTTGTTTGAACTGTGGCACTAGAGTGCCTAGATTAATTAATGTTTATAGGTACTAGGAATACACATAAACTACTCGCATGCTAATATTTCATCTAGTACATATTAATTCATAATTAAGTCCATCATTAAACATTTCACTTTAACTTAGCATAATCGTAAAACCTGTAGACGTAGCAGGTAATAAATAGTTAATGAAAACTATGAGGACGACTTAAGGGTCCACATGAAAGTTCTAAGAAAATCTATTGTTTTACTAGAAATTCGGTTACTAAAAATAAACGTTACTGTTTTCATGCCCTTGGCAGACGTAAAGGTTAGATCACACTCGCGCTTGGCACTGAAATTCTGACACGCATCGCCAGAGGATTGCGAAGCTACGCGCTTTTTAACCGCACGATTTCCGGACTTCATTTTCGTTGGAAAATTGGTGAAGAAAACATTATTTTCAGCGAGCGTTAATATTAACATTAAATTGTTGTAAGTGATATTTAGTGATAAATAAAACGTGATATATAGTGGTAATTGATTCTCTCGTGAGTGTTACAGTTTAGTGAGATTTTAAATGACTTAGTTTTTACTTTGAAAGTCGCATCAAGCTCAGTTGATCGGTAAGATATTTTTTTACAATATGTAAATTTTCTCGTTTCTTTCATAATATAACTTTGTTGTACATAATATAGTTACAGGAAAATATAAATGTTTAAACTAGGTTATTAATTATTATAATATTTTGTTCTACGTGCAATGTGCAATGTGCATGGCCGACGGCTCTACTTTATTATTCGTAGGCTCTAAATATAAAAGCAGTACGTGATTCCATAGATTTAAAAGTAGGCTCTTATAGTGAAGAAAGTATTGAGTAATAAATAATTATTTCTCAAGCTTTATTACTATTTATTAATAAGGTAAATATTAGAAGTAAGTCTATGCCTGTAAATTGTAATAAGTTAATAATCATTATTTAAAAGGTTTTGACTCTCTATCAAGTTATTGACGAGCAGACTAAATAATAATTAAGTACTTATTCGAATTATTAATGATAGTAATAAGATTCCTTTTAAACATAAAATGTAAATGAGGCAGTTTTGCAGGAGGTACAAAGAATTTTTCGCTTACCACTACCTGCTGTTTAGGTTTTCGGTAGTGTTTTCGACTACAACACACGTAAAAATTTGGGAAATAATGCTGGTATCATAACCTAATGCGACTTTTGCTAGTAAGGCCATCGGTAAAGACCTCAAAACTTGAAAAAATATTTATACGAACGTGCGCTGTCTTTGTAAAAAAATGATCGTGTTTAGTCGAAATCGTTACATGATTATTTAAATGTTTTAAGAATAGATGAAACACATTTCAACATACATTTTCATAAGTCCCTCAGCCTCTTACGCCCACGGACGTGCGTAAACACTACCAAAGATATATCGCAGTTATGAGTTAACTGATGTTTTATAGCTGGAGAAAACCGAGACATTGATTTATCCGACAAATAAAGAGTTTACAATAAAACTATATTTTATAGATACTATTTCTAACGTAATCATACATTGACTACACAACAATAGGACTTAAAAAGTATGTAGAGCACTTAAGTATCCGTTTATTCTTCGTTCAAGATATATTTTATTTAAGAAAGAACGACGAATAGAAGGGACTATCTTTATAATTATACAACGTGAAATTTTAGTGGTTGTTTTCCCGCAGCAGAACGATTTACCTATAGTAGTACTATCGAACCATGCATGTTATTTTTTGAAAATACAAAATATTTTGTATGACGTACCTACTATGGAAACTTTATGCCGATAGGCGCGAGTTACTATGGACCCGACCGAATTTTTTTTTTGATTTGAACCGACCGACCGACTTGGCCGCGAGTGAACCTAATTTATTACATCTAGTAGTCTATGACGAAGTCAATCATTAAAGCTGAAATCTTTTGTTGGCAAGTGTACTCAGAGATCTGGAGAGTTACAGATCATGTGCACTCGAATCGTTCCGATGTTTTTTCGTCTAAATCTGTCGATTGTATCACTCCCGTCACTGCATCGACTGTTATAAATATATTGACTATGTTATTATAGTTTTCAGTGGTTTGAGTGAGCGACATGACGTTTCCTATTCTTTTTGGTATGTAACATACTTTCTTTGTTTTTGTCGTCTTTATTGTTGTCGCATGACCTCATAAAACTAAGCTGTGTTCGAAAATTATTATTACTTATCTTCTAAACTAATTAGAGCTCTACAAGTATAACTTCAGCTCATGTATCACTGGGTTATACCCATTACGGACCTATAACTCTCTACAAGGAACACGTACACACCCTAAGTATTATCACTTATTTTTGTAACACACTGTATAATATTAAAACGTACAAAAATTTAAAGCAACAACATACCTATATTTTATTGAAGTGAAAACTTTAGTATAGCGGCGTTGATCACTTTTGTGGGATGGGTAAAAACTGTGAAACTCGCGTCAGGTCATGTGTGCTGATCGAAAAACCGTAAGACGGTTGGAGAGTAGTATTGTTAATAATCAAGTTTTCACTTCTGCCGGCACTCCCGGAGTGCAACCCGTCTTTTTTTTCTTAGTTGTTGGGTCCTTGAGAGTTGAAATCTGCAAAAGACCATTAATCGAGATCAGATAGAATCAAAATATTTATCTACCTAGACAAATATAATTTATGTGATTTTTTTATAAATCTTCGTAAAACAAAAATATACAATACTTAGAGTAAAACTGTAAAACTAGATAAGAAGTCTCGTCTATCGTGGTACAATTTCTCTGGGCTAGTTTGGAGGACGGCCAGTTTTTTCGTCTGAATATTGGGAGAGTTATCAAATTCTGGACGTCAGCCATTATGTCTATTTAGAAGGTCATTGACTACATTACTGATTAAATCGGTGATGCAAATAACTGTATCAAATGATTACATAATTAGATTTTGGTTTTCGTTATCAATGCATTACGTTTACATCCCTTGCGGCTTTTCCATTGTTAATGTATAAGTTGGAAGCCGGCTACTTGAGGATGCAGCAGACGACGTGTCGTCGCCACACTACTGGTTTCATTGTTCTACGAATACGTGTCGCTAGCTGCGCAGGGAATTTCATAGAAATACAATGGCAGAGGTTACACGATCAATTTTTCATCAACCTGACCCATCAATCTGATTGACGGAATATTGATGGTTATGAAAAAGTCCATATTAAAAAAATGATCAATCCATTAATCCGTGGGTTAGACGATCAATTTTTCGTCAATCTGGATCGGATTGATGGATCAGATTGATGAAAAATTGATCGTGTAACCTCTGCCATAGAAATCAGTAGTGTCGCGATGACAATATGTCGTCTGCGGTTGCTTCATGTCGTTCGCTGCCAACCGGCACCTAGCCTCTGATAGGATGACACAAGTCATAGTCGTCTGTTATTACTTATTGCCCACGATCACGATTATAACGCCGATTGTACTATCAAAGAAGTTGATTCATAGGCTGATGGTGGAGTGTGGACCTATGTAATTTGGTAACGTTATCTCGAACCAAGCCGACACGCACGACGTCGCGTAGGTCCGCCATCTGCCAATGAATCAGTTTCTTCGATGGTATGTGCTGTTGACTACTATAATATCATGGTGTGTTTAACGCCTCCGTGGTCTAGTGGTACAGAGCGCGGCTCTTGACTCGGAGGTCGTGGGTTCGATTCCCGCGTTGGAAACATGCTATTTCCAAGTTTGGTTAGGACAATGCAGGCTGATCACCTGATTGTCTGACAAGTAAGATGATCCATGCGTCGGATGGGCATGTAAAAAGTCGGTCCTGCGCCTGATCTCTCACCGGTCGTGTCGGTCTGCCGTCCCACTGGGTTATGAGAGTAAAGGAATAGAGAGTGCTCTTGTGTACTGCGCACACACTTGGGCACTATAAAAATACTCCTGCGTAGCTGGCCTGGTTTCAATGAAACCGGTCACCGTCACCGAAACCGGTGTGGGAGCTATTATATTATTATATTATATGGTGTGTCAATCTTGGCTAACCATCGTAGCTTAACTCGAAGCGAGGCTTCGAGCTGAACCACGATAGAATACTAGTACTGATCTGCCACAATAAGAAATATATTCAATAGGACATAATTCTGAGAACATATTATAATTTTTATAAAATACAGAGGTTTTAACTCCCGCAAGATTTTCTCACATAAGTCATAGGCATCGGGCATCTGGACTATTTTACATATCCACAGCACAGATAATATTTTCTAAATACAGATCCCTACGGTGAAGTCCGGAAATAGAATGTTTCGCTTTTCATATCTTTCGTTCTATTTACAGGACGTACGTTAGGTGTATGTCGAATTTTTGGTTGCTCAATTATACTTTCTCGTACTTATAGCAGATGAATAATTCATTATCATCATCAACATTAATTGGTAGTAGCCATTAGCCATGAATCAATGATGAGTACAAATTTAATTTTGAGTTGTAAATTCCCTCAAAGACGTGTGTCAAGTTACCATTCCACCACTGCATCTTCTGTGTTGCCAGGATGAACAGCAGTCAGCACTAATGAGGACAATCATTCTGTTGCAGCGATGCAGATAACGGCGTGACACCCCGGGTTGACAGGACTCAATCCGCACGATGTCGCAGCCACCGGGCCGGGGGCGCGCGCGCCTCACCCCCTCCCCGTCCCCGCACTACCGCCCGCCCTCGCCGTGGGCGCCCAGCCCGCCGCCCATCATCTCCGGCCCGCGCCACTCCACCGCCATCCTGTCACCGCCGCCGGTCAACCCCTCGCCCCGGCCGTTCCGTCCGCTCCACTCGCCGCACCTGAGGCAGCACTCCCCGTCGCCGAGCTCCCACTTCTCCATATCCCCGTACCCCATCTCCCCCGTCATGGGACAGAGCCCCGAGTACTACTACTCGTCCCCGTACGAGCCGGTGCGGGAGTACGGGGAGCCGACCCCACCGCCGCGGCCCATGATCTACGAGGAGGAGGACGAGGACACGGGGCCGTCCACCGCCGAGATCATCGCCAACCAGTGCCAGGAGGGCTACGTGGACGAGAAGCTAGCGGAGTACCAGGCTACCATCCAGCTGTTGCAAGGCAAGTATACTGACATTTATACATATTAATAGGTGTAAGGTTTGTTTTGGTACACCACCCAAAACAAAGTGTGTATGTGTGTTCCCTTTATTGAGTTCACTGCGAAAGTAGCAGCGCTGAAAGAGCTTCTTCTTTTAAATGATTGTATGGGAGAGTTCATGATGTTGGGGCATTTCGTATAGAAACATAGAAAACATAACATTTTGTTTTGTTAAACCTTGTATAATATTTAGAGCTTCAAACTCTGACGTGTACCGATTAAATACTCTGCGTAATGCTCTACTCAACTCTTCTGGCAATCGCACCTCATTTGAGTACCTCTGTTTTTTCGGACGACTCATAAGGCAGTGTAATCGTCCAAAATAAACTCGCTAATGTAACAACGTGCATTGTAACACTGAAGATCTGGCACATGCGTTGGATTTTATCGTGTTTCCTGTTATGAAATGCCACATGCTTTCGTTTAAGTTTATTCGCTCTTACCGCATGCTAAATCATACTAAGAACAATGCTCAATACGGGTGTAACAGACATTTACGGTCTGGGGAAATGTTGTTTATAGATTAGCATTCGTTGACTACGAAATCACAGCGATTTTCACTGTGTTCACGATTTTGCCCTCCTTTCCTTTATATATATTTCGACTAAACAAACACAGGATGTTTCTGGTTGTAGTACCTACTACCTTATCCAGTTAGGTTGCAACTTGCACCTAGATGAATTTATTTAATTTACTGACTGTACAACTGATTCAACACCATTAGGATAGACTGTAGAGATCGCCATTAGAGTAGACTGTAGAGTCACATTATAATTTGTGACCTGTACGATCTCTAGCAAAAGCAATAAAAGTTTTGCAAAAGCCCTAGCAGGTTGAAAACTTTTTACTCGTTCCTTCTCTCTTTGTCAGTTGCTAGAAATTGAAAAAAAATATCAATAATTACTTAGTAGCAACTAGCGACAAGCGCTATTTTACCACTGTCGTAAGTCGTAAGGAAACCCGGGCCTTTATTTGAATTATGTTATGTTTTCCCTACAAATCAGTCCTCAAGTCCATGAAATAAACGAAAACATCCTTGTTGACAAATGTATGCGGGTATATGAAAGTCGCTTCATTCTGCGACTGTCAGCCAGTCAGCGCCGGCGCCTGCGACCTTCTTGTCCTGGCCATTCGCCAAGGAGACGTCCATTTCACATGCAAACTATGCATGCACCAAAGCTGTCATTGCATAATTACGTTTCTGCATAAGGAAGGCACTATTGAGTATAATCAATTAATGTTATTTCATGTTTGAATTTATTCGCTACAGTGGCTAAAGTATTATAATAATCATTGAGATACTATAGTAGGTCCTTAATCTGTGATAATAGTAGTGCGTTTTACTGTCAAATATCTATTTTGACTTCTTTTTCAGTGTCTTTCGGCCGCACTCAGATATCTATCAGAGATAATATAATA
The DNA here is from genome assembly GCA_905404155.3 of Plebejus argus. Lineage (NCBI taxonomy): Eukaryota > Metazoa > Arthropoda > Insecta > Lepidoptera > Lycaenidae > Plebejus > Plebejus argus. Next base: position 7,988,650 of record FR989929.1, on the reverse strand, counting down.
TTATTTTAATGATGATTAATTTTTAATTTAATTAAGATTTTGACAGATAATGTATCATGGAGGTTTTTTTAGTCAAAATCTTCATAAATCATAATATAATTAATACAGTAAAGGCCGTCACAGACTTAGCTATAATATAATATTAATATGTTTATAGCTAGGCATATTAATATAATATATTTTCTATACAATTTTCGCGTGACCACACACTCAGCTATAATATATATTTCTGGTCTCAGTGTGTTTAGTACGATATATTAATATATATTATAGCTAAGTCTGTGACGGCCTTTAAGTAAAAATTAAAATTAATATTGATCTCGTTGTTGCGGTAGTTACTTTAAATACTAAGCTGAGAAATATCTTTGAATATTCAAACTATACGCGCTTCAATCTGTTAAAAACTGATGAGACTAAGGGGCTGTTTCACCACTTCCTGATAAGTTCCTGATAAACTATCCACAACTTATTTGATAGACAGCCTATCCGGCACTTATCAGGAGGTGGTGAAACAGCCCTTAATTTTCCATAAATTAATGGAACATCGTTTAAATTATCGTCATTATTATTAACTTATGATCCAATTCCACCGGGACTGACATTCACCTACATAATTTAGTATTTTGTTTTTTTAATTACAGCATAATAACAATAACACTGACTCAGGAGATTTTATCTAAATTGTCCTACGGTAAAAATAGACGGTCGGACCAACTAATTAAATAATTACATGCCCCATGAATATTTAGTAATATAACACTTTGACCCATTTGGCGCGGTGGAAGGTTAGTCATCTCGGAATGCACGTCATGTCACATTTCGAAGAAACAACAAACATAAGTCAAAATATATGTATAGTCACGTCACCGAACAAATAAGATATAAATTAGATTGGCAATAAACCTGGAGATTCGTAGAGTTTGCTCTACATTGGTGTTAACTGCTGTGTGGCTCTTAAACTATAGAGATATATTTATTTATGTTATTTATTTAATAAGTACTGCCACATCATGTACATTATCAGCTTAAAACTAAAATCACATACAGTATTACGTCTAATGCGCATAACATCGCATAACTCGACGACCTCTGTGGCTCAGTGGTGAGCGCGTCGGTAGCTCAAGCCGGGGGTCGCGGGTTCGAATCCCGCCGACGGAACAAAAATTTTCAATGTTCCCGGGTCTGGATGTGTATTAAATATGTGTATGATATAATAAAAATCTTAAATATATGTATAGTATAAGAGTATTAAATATGTTTCCGTTGTCTGGTACCTGTAACACAAGTCCTTTAGGTACTTAGCACGGGGCCAGACTGACGTGGTGTGAAGCGTCCATAGAAAAAAAAAAAAAAAAAAAAAAAACAACAACGGTGTACATAGCATTTCCATAAAAAAGTGTCATACATTTAACTTAAAATAATTATTAAAGATTCCTTAAAATTACTTAAAATAATCTATAATTTTTTTGGTATAAGCATTATAATTATCGTGATAAACGTCGAGATCTGTAATTTCACTATTTATTTTGTTATATTCGTTCAGAATTTTAGGCATTGGAGAACATAGCCCAATTACTAAGTAGAATATTGTTGTTAATAACAAATTTACCAAAATTAATATTTTTTTAATGTTACTTAATTTTTTTAACCCTTATTTAAATGTTACCATATACCTTTCTGCTGCACTTGAGACAAATATTAAAATTTACGTAACTGTAATCAGCTGATGAAGATTTTGACATGAGGCCCAGTCATAAATCATAATCTGTCAAACTCTTAATTAAATTGAAATTAAAAATAGGAAATTAATAATCAGCCAAGTGCAAGTCGGACTCGCGCACGAAGGGTTCCGTACCGTTTAGCGTACCGTATACCGTATAGAGCAAAAACATGCCAAAAATTGTATTTTTGTATGGGAGCCCCCTTAATTTTTTATTTTATTTAAATATTATTATTAATTATTAAAGTAAAATTATATTTAAGGCCTTTGTGAAAATTTCAAGTGCCTACCTCTTATCATCATCGATTACGAACCAAAAAGGCCAAAAAAATCACGTTACAACTTACAACAAACGTGATTTTTTTGGGAGCCCCCCTTAAATATTAATATCATTTTGTTTTTAGTATTTGTTGTTCTAGCAGCAATAGATATACACAATCTGTTAAAATTTCAGAAGTCTAGCTATAGCGGTTCTTGAGATACAGCCTGGCGACAGACAGACAGACAGACAGACGGACAGACGGACAGACAACGAAGTCGTAGTAATAGGGTCCCGTTTTTACCCTTTGGGTACGGAACCCTAAAAACGGTGAAAAGAATGTCGATATACTGAAAATTATTGCTGTATTTTTATTATAACTTTGTAGCTTTCAAATTATGAGTTTATAAGACTCTGAATACGGTAAATTACGGCATCTCCGTAGGGGGAGCGCCTTAAGTAATTCTGTGCTTCAAAATTCTATGTACCTATATCTGCTACGTGTCGGTTGACAACAGACAATATAATATGTTAATTACTTTACTAGTGTTCTTGATAAACAATATCTTAGATGACTCTATCCTCGCTTATATCAGCTAAAAACAATCAACCACTATGTAGTGTAATATATAGCATATTATTATTATGTTTAAATAATCACATATATATGTAACTCACGCAAATGTTTGATTTTTAACCGACTTCAAAAAAAGGAGGTTATAAATTCGACGCGTATATTACATACATATTTCCAGAACCGCCCAATTTTCATATATATTATGCTAGTCTGTATCAGGCATCAGCACGTATCAGCGTCTGAACAAATGTACCAAATTACAAAAGTGTATATATGTATGTATGTAGATATGTATGTATGTATGTTTTTATGTTTGTGTTCCCATATCTCTGGAACTACCATTCCGATTTCAGTAATTCTTTTTTTTGTTGTACTAGGTATTGTTCAACTTAGGGAATTGTGCAAGTTTCATCAAAATCGGTTTAGTAGTTTTGGAGATACGGAGTTTTAATTCTCAATTACGTACAATTCTTAAGTCGGTTTTATCTTTTTAAAATACAGTTATAATAATATTTGTAAAATGTCTCTGACAATTGCGACGTTCTTTAAAATAAAAGTCATGGAAAAGTTAAAATTTAAAAATATTTATTCAAAATTAACTGTAGATTTGAAAGAAAATACTTATAAATTAATGTCTGGTCCCATATTTTTATTTCCTACAAAAAATCTATGTCTTTTGATAAAAAACAATAATCATTATCTCTATCTGGGACAAACCGCAAAAGGTACATGGTATAATTATTAGTTTTCTTTAGATTTTCACACACATCGACGACACACGACAGTCTGGTCTAATATTTATTTAAAATGATCGGGAACAAATCTTAAATCTATAGGCCCATTATAGCCACTTGACACTGCATCGTAAAAATTCAAATGCACTTAAAAACCGTTTCATAGCGTTAGGCTTTGTACCCAGATCTCAGCTAGAAATAGCGCTACAAACAAGCTACAAATATAATATCGTTTTCGGTCAACAATAATTATTGGCTGGCTTAGTCATAGGAAAGAGTTATTTTAACCCAATTGCATTAATTATGCCACTATTAATTGGTGATTACTAAATAATTAGATGTAAACAGCCTTGAAATTTAATCTGCATAGCTGTAACTATGTCCTAAGCTATAGTGATTATGAGAGACATTTACAGCGGAGCAGACGTCACGGCGGCGCTGACGCAAGCTAATCAGTTATATTTAGGGACTAGATTTGGTGCGGAAAAATATCTAGACTCTTCGCAAACGTCAAACTAGTCATTACTTCGTTCTTCAACCGGGGATGAATTTAAAAAAGCGGCGCAAGCAATTTGACTACGGCGATATCTAATAACACTAAAGCTCACGAGCTATGGTGTGGTACAGGTACAACGTACACCAAGGTGTACCATCGAAGAAATCAATTCATAGGCAGATGGCGGACCTAGTACGTCATTTGGTAGAGCTTTATTGGCAATCCAATGTTTGTGGTGACTGGTGATCCATCGGCTGGGTTTGACACAACGCAACCAAATTACGTAGATCATCTTTCCTTAAAATCTCCTTGTCTAATAGTACATAGAGTTAGGCCGCGTAGATTCAGAAGCTTGGCTCTACATAAGATCTTATGTCTTTTTCATAGGGAAAACCTTTTGTGGTCGTCGAGGTATCATTTAACATGAAATGTTTTTGGTGGGATTTCAGTCCTTTTTGTAAGTTGCTACTTGCTAGGCACTAGGCCTCAGTCTTTTTTTATTTATTTTTATTTTACTAATAGGTTTTTAGTTACTGTCTACAGTTCCGTGTAAACTTTCATATTATAATTCATAAAGTTGGTGATAGTCTCATGTTTAAATTTCATTACTAAACTTATTTTACGGCGTATAATCAAACGGCATATTTTAGATATCAATAAAATCTAAAGCATTAAACCTATTCAATTGAGACTTTGTATGTTTAATAAGCCTATTATTGACATCATATCATGAAAGTATAAACTATCTGGTACATCGGAAACCAAGTCTTTGAGGGTCAAAGTCCACCTCCCTATTTTAGGGGATGGGGGGCGAAAATTACAAGTTTATGAATTTTTTGTTGGTTGTATCCTAAACTTAGATTACATACCAAGTTTCAGCTTTCTAGCACTTCAGGAAGTAACCAAACATTTTGATGATCATCATTCATCAGTGTGTCAGTGATGAAATCGGCGTATTTTAGATATCTATAAAAACTAAAGTATTAGAGCTATTCAATTGAGACTTCATATGCTTTATTAAGCAAGACTTATTAGTCTTATTAGTCTATTGATGACATCATATCCTGAAAATATGAACTATCCGCTATAACGGAAACCAATAATTCTATGAAAGTTCGAAAAAACTGTGAAACACTTCGAGAAAAGGTAGGTAGTGTCTTGCGCTTCGCTTTGCTCGTCTCGGCGGGGACACTACCGTGTCTCCAGATCATATGAAACGAGCAACAAACATATAGTTTTTGTTTGTTAAACAGCTAATATATTATATTCTGTGTTTTTGTCAAAATAATGTTGGTTTAAGGTCATATTGTTCCTAATCCATGTCAACTTTCGGCGTCCACGATTTATGCGTAACACGTGTGCCGCTAATTTAAGAAATGGCTGACCCACTTTTAGATCAAAATTCAAATGCTTCAGTCTTGATGATTATTCCAATAATAATGACTCCTTACAGACGTCCGTTTTGTTTTATTACGTAGAGTCGTTTCGTCTACACTCTATCACATTCTCTACAAGATTTATATGAAAATATTATTTCCGAATTGCGAGGGAGGTGTGTTTCACTATACTTTGTTACCTACTGAAAAAATCTTAAACAATACATAATATTATACTGGGATATTAATCTCTGGAGATGTGACTGTGGTAGTCTTTTGCTTCTTGCAAATTGTTAAGTGCAAAAAGTAATACGACTCACGGACTGCTAATAGAAGTCGAAACTTTTACATGAAAAAAAAAATATCCACAGCCGAACATAATAATATAACCTCCTCCTTTTCGGAAGTCGTTGAAAAAGGTGTTTAACTTCTGAGAGTATCGGTAGCAGAATTTTTGAAAAAATGTTACATTCCGCTTAAACAAGTGCATTTTTTACCTACGTGTCCGTACGGGCTAATCACAGTAGCATTTTAATCCTAAAACGGAAATAGCATTGGCAATGAATAATGATGCATATTTATTGAGGAAGTTTTACCTGTGCGCTTAGAAATGACCTATGCAGCCAGCTGTATCGCGACTCTGAGTAGATAAATAAATGTCAGACATGACATCATTCAAGGTAAGGTTGGCGAGATCATTAGAAGGCTTTAACACCGAAATAGGAGTTGTATTAGAAAATAAATTAATATGAATTAAAAATGCTAGTCTCGCTAAATCTCGAGAACGGCTGAACCGATTTTATTAGTCTTAAAATATTTGTGGAAATCCAGAGAAGGTTTATACGGTAGAAAATTTATGAGTTAACTAAGTTCACCGGGCATTTATTTAAAAAATAAAGTTGCAAAATAATGTTGATTATGAGTTATGACGGTTGCTCCCAAAATATCGTGTTGTTGGTGTAATTGAGCAGTAATGGGAGTCCAGGGTCATGGTTATGTAGGTATGACATCAGGCTGTGGTTCGCGAAATCCAGTGTTGCAATCTGCGCGCGGTATCAAATTCATGATCTCTATGTTAACCTTCGTTCTTTGTCGTTTGGATTACTATGTCAGTACGTGTAAAGCAAGCTTAATACAATTTGAGTACATGAAAAGTGACACTGACAACCGTCTAAACATGCCCAACAGTTTAGAAATTCGTTTTGTAAATTGTACGTACCTAATAAATAACTAACGTACTAACATGACCTGAACTTCATTCGCATTTTTTCAGTTACTGTAAGGTCTCAAATATTTTTTTGTTACCAAATTTTCTAGATCTTTATCTCGGTTCTCGACTTTAGACATATATGAGACAAAATCTAAAAATACGCACACAAACAAAATTAGGCGCCAAATCCCACGTATGCGTTCCAATCATTCGTTACATTTCTAAATTAATAGTGATTATATTTAGCATTCATGTCATCTTTATTTGAGACTATCACCGTGTGCAGCGGAAAAGCTGCTATCGTAGAGGTGATTTGCTATGGCTGAACGAAATCGTGCGAAACGAAAACTATTACTACCTATGTTAGCTCTATACCTAACTTTTTCATGTTTTCTTTTTAAAAAGATTATGGTAAAGATTAAGTTTTTAATTTTTATTGTATTGACTTATAGTTTTTAGGGTTCCGTACCCAAAGGGTGAAAACGGGACCCTATTCATGAGACTTCGATGTCTGTCCGTCTGTCTGTCTCCAGGCTGTAACTCAAGAACGGTAATAGCTAGAGAGTTGAAATTTTCACAGATTGTATATATCCATTCCAGACGACCTCTGTGGCTCAGTGGTGAGCGCGTCGGTAGCTCAAGCCGGGGGTCGCGGGTTCGAATCCCGCCGACGGAACAAAAATTTTCAATGTTCCCGGGTCTGGATGTGTATTAAATATGTGTATGATATAATAAAAATCTTAAATATATGTATAGTATAAAAGTATTAAATATGTTTCCGTTGTCTGGTACCTGTAACACAAGTCCTTTAGGTACTTAGCATGGGGCCAGACTGACGTGGTGTGAAGCGTCCATAGATATTATTATTATATTATTATTATTATTATTATTATCCATTGCCGCTATAACAACAAATACTAAAAGCAAAATAAACTTAATATTTAAGGGGGGCCCCCATACAACAAATGTTATTTTTTTGGCCTTTTTTGCTTTATATCAATAATAGCAACAGGCAGGCCCTTGAATTTTCCACAAAATCCTTAGTTTTACTTGTACTTTAATATTTGATAATAATATTAAAATAAAATAAAAAATTAAGGGGGGCTCCCATACAAAAAACACAATTTTTGGTCTAATTTTGCTCTATAATGGTATGGAACCCTTCGTGCGCGAGTCCGACTCGCACTTGGCCGATTATTTATACTTAATTCAAATCTTAAGAGGATACACTAAGAGAAATCGAAAACAACTTTTTTTTAATCTATTGCTATCTCATAATCTCACTAATCTCAAGTCTCCCCCCGCAGAGCGCGATAGAGACAATAACACGACAAAAGTTCTAATAAAAGAACAGAAAATCATCGATTTATTGTCCTCTGCTTTCTTCTCCAAAACTTGACCGATTTAAGCACAATAATATTTTTTTTTGTATCAAGCTTTTAACATAGTACTTACCTAGATATAACAAACATTTAAATTATTTTTAAAGGTGATTCAAGTTTAGTGTAAGTATACCAAAATAATACTTTAATTTTGCAAGACGAAAAATAATTTATTGACTGAAAATAAAACAAATGTTTAAAGGAAAACATTTTTTTTACATTTTAAAAGTTCACACGAAAAGGGCATTCCAAGAATACCTGCAGCTACCCACGCACTCATAAAACACAGTATTTATAAACGTATTCGAAGACTTGAATTAATTCAGTCATAAAGCAGGTTTAGAAAATGGTAGTTGCAACAATTAAACATTTGTACATTCTACACAAATAATACCTAGACATAATTATTCTATGCAGCAATTTATGACTTTTAAGTGCTAGTTCGGATAGACTAAGATTTGGATCAGACGTTGTGCGAAACCAAGGGTGCCGCATAACACTTGAATATATTATGTAATATTTTATTGTGTCCGCGATTCCCACAACCGAGGTAAGATCCCGGGTATAATTATAAGTGGAACTGGGAGGTTGATCGTTTCGTTTGGATTGATCGCTGGCCGACTTGACTTGAGTCCGCGTGGCTACGGAGTACTATTATATTATATTCTGTGGCGTGGCTATATTATACTGCGTGACTGGTGAGACATGTTCAATACTCGAGGACGTGATATTTGGCTATTATATTAGTTGAAAAAAAATAATATAAAAAAATAATATCAATTGATCACTGAGTAAATGTAGCTTAAAGTTAATTATTTACCCAACGCATGGACACCGCGGGAAGGGTAGTTGTGTGGTGTTTCTTTGGTAGCGCACGCCTCTGCACCGCGGCACCGGCCGCATAGTATGCCTACTTGCCTAGCCGCGTAATTTACTTGGTATCCATGATTCATTTATTTTTGGGAAATTCGGAAAAAAATTAAGTACCTAATTTTATTACATAATTATAATGAGAATCGAGTACAGAGTACTCTCCATAAGTATCGGTAATGTCTCACCAGTCATGTTGTATTCGGGGGTCACTTTTTCTTTTGATAACATTTTACCCTGCAGAACCGCATTCAAAATGCACTAGAAGCATAATGGAGATTCACGGACGACGAGCTTATGGAAGCCGGTTTTTGTTTAATATATAATTATGTCTATGGCAAAAACTATCAAATTATAGTTTTTCGTCTGTAACTTTGGATTTTCGGGAGTTTGGCTCGCATTCGGATCGGATGTAATATGAACAGTGAAACAGTTTGGATCGATTCCTGCATTAACCCTATATCGGCCCTTACTTCTTAGCGAGTGCTGCCTACTTCCTGTAGAGTGTACACTGTAGGGCGTTCGTGATCACGGGTCGTTCTCAGTCACGTTTCATGAGAAATTGCTAAACGGAACTCATTGTAATTGGGTTAAAACATTATTTATAGCTTTATGTAAAGACGGTTCGCAGTAGATAACGACTTGCGCACAATTTGCGTATCCTTTGTTTTCTGTTTTCATTTGCTTTTAACATTTTTGAAAACGAGGATAGCTTTAAAAAATAAAAGTATTTTAATAATAATAATTGCACTCGGTCTTCTAGTCTGTGTGTCTAGCACAATAGGAAAATCCATTATTATGAGTTATGACCTTCGTAAGATTTATAATTTGTAAAACCTCTTTTAATTACTTGCTCCGTTCGGATACAATTTATTTGAAGATTAAACGAAGCGACTACCATTGGCACAAATTAATTATTAAATGTCATTTAATTTTCGACACACCTATTGTCTGTGGAGGAATATGGAGTAGTGCGGCGCTTTGGGGTTGATGGGCTGATCTGTTACCTTTTCAAAGCCGTTATCTTATACCTACTCCTCTTAGCATTGTATCTAAGTAAAGCTTTCGGTTCGAAAATTTCACTTAATTGACATAATATACTTAACAATGTTTTTTTTAGCAAAATGTGAAACTTTGTTTACCACATTTTACGCTACTTTTGCTTACCTCGTTGGAAAATCTAAATTGAAAAATATTTTTATGTGTGATATTGGAATTTGGATATAGTGTAAAATTCATAGCGAAAAAAATCCGTTTAGTGAATTTTGAAACACGCAACATGCGGAAACACACAAAATAATATGTTATTTCAATCCATTTAAAATAGCTATATTTGCCGACTTTCTCGTATGAAATAAAGGAAGAAAGAGATACCTGCTTAGTGGTTAGTTAGGTTTTACTTAAAGCGTACCTTTTGAATAATTACAATGTTGCAAAGGGTGATATGAATGTGAGATCCAGACTTAGTGCATATAGTTAGATGACCTAGAGTGTTCCGGTCACAACAATGGCCGCTCAGATTTCTAGCTCCCCGTCCAACCGGTCTGCGCGGTGTCTGTACTCCGAGTTTTCTTATTCTGGACATTCCAGAAGTGTGTGGGACGTGGGTGTTTGGATATTTCGCTCGAATATTGCTTGAACTCCAAATCAAATCTGATTATTATACAAACATACCTTTGTAAATCCATGCTAATATCAAATGTGAAAGTCTGTGTGTCTGTAAACTACACACATTTTTTTAAGAAGTTCGGTGTAAAGATACTTTAATGAACCCCAAAAAAATGTTGCCGGTCGATAGACGAATTTTAGCACAGCGAAGTTGAGAGCAACATATAATATTATTAAATAATTATTTTTATTGAATGTCGTACTGCGTACAGTATGTCTGTCGTTGTGCTTACTTATACAGAATGTAACAAAACTAAGTGATAATATTTTAGGGTGTGTACTGTGTATGAGTCCCGTGTATAAGTAGCTGTGAAAGTAGCAGCGCTGAAAATGGAAGTTTTTTTTTTACTTTTGTATTGGAAAACGTGACGCTGTTGCGTTTGCCCATACAAATCAGCAAAAAATTTTGGTGACTTGTATGGGCAATTGAATTGTAATAAAATAAACTAATAAAAGTGGAATAAATGCATGAAAAGTGTAAAGTATTATTACTGTGAAACATGAATTTCCACCAAGAAGTTACAGTACATTCAATATCATATAAAAAATGTGGTTTTTCAGCGCTGCTACTTTCACAGTGAACTCTCTACAAGGAACACATACACACCCTAAAGTATTATCAGTTAGTTTTGTTACACACTGTAATCTGTATTTAAACATAATCCCAGCTAGCCTAAGAAGTGGAAACGTAATCGAAAAAAATTAATAAGTAAATGCATTTTAGTGAAAAGCGAAAAAAATGCTCTAGGTTTTGTCCCGAATCCCGATGCGCAATACTATTTTTTTACACTATAACTAAATGGGATTAACCATCTAGAATCTAGGTTTAGGACATTGTAAATTATCTTGTACTACATTTTATCTACTCTCAAAATCAGTATTCATCTGTCAATCGTAGGCTGAACAATACATTTCTCTATCTAGGACATGTAGCGCTACATTTCTCTTGTCGAACCATATTCCTGAGGGTGTAGTGCGAGTTTTATTCGATCATACGCATCGAGCACGTTAACGCGAATTTGTATGGAATCAAAGCGGTATCCACGTTAGCCAGTAGATGGCGCTGCTTTGATCCCATACAAATTCGCGTTAACGTGTTCCGATGCGTATGATCGAATAAAACTCGCACTACACCCCCTGTTGTGAGAAAGCATGTCTATCTGTCTCTGCTCTCTTTACACTCAAACTGCTGAATCCATTCAGATAGACAATATGAGACTCTAGATCAGTGGTTCTTAATCTTTTAGTCATGACTCATGAGGGACCATTTTACCAAAATATGTTTGTCTTGCCGGGGACCACCCTGTTGGTTTACCTCAATTAAGATGGTTTGATAAAGAAAACAGGCACAACTATAAATAATTATAAAATTATTTGCACTCATTTTTCATTTGTCAAAAATTTAAAAGTTACAGATTTTAATATAATTTGATTTTTGTGACTGCATTTCGGAATTCTCACGTATTACAGGTTGGCTTCGCGGACCACATGGAATGCCTTCAGGAACCACCAGTAGTCCGCGGACCACCGGTTAAGAACCACTGCTCTAGATACTCCAAGATGGCTATTGCGCTTTAAGGCTGGATCTACTGACGTTTTAATTGTATTGCGCCATGGACCAATCATTTGCGCCAAATTTCTCGTTACATATTAAACGTTAATATAAAGCTTAAAAAATGTTTTGGATGCTAATAATTACTTACGGAACAAATTCTAGTCGAACAGAAACATAATATTAAAATATTATGAAGTATGGTAGTTCTATTCGTATCCGTCAGGATTTAGGACCCTAGCTAGGAAGGATGTAGAAAAATGGAACTACTAAAGTTTCTGAACTATTATGTAATTTACTATTTTTCCTTTTTAAATAATTAAAATTATAATGATACCATAAATAATAATAATCAATACACATAATATTATACTTTGTACTTGTAATAATTATATCATCGACTCTATCATTGTTATCAGTGATTGACATTGCTATCAGGCGACTGGTAAAATTAGGACAACATTGCAATTTTCATTTTTAAGTATTTATTAAATACTTATATGCTTACTTTCTTGGCAAATAGTACCTAGGTATACTTGTATTTGTGATGTACTTAGTCAGCACAAATACAATATGTTTTATCTAATACTTCTGTGATCTGTCAGCTAATACTCCTTTTCAATACAAGGAAAAGAAAAAGTAAAAACAACACGACAGTCTGGAAATCGGCATTGGTATAATGCCGATTTCCAGATCATATTATTCAGATATTATATTGACATTGCATGATTGCATCCAATAATTATTGGATCATAGAGTCCAGAACTCTACCAAATACAAGTCAAAATAATATGTTATAACTTTAAACTTATAGCCACTGGCTCAATGTTGTGATAGGTATTTGTTATTCAGGGCCACACGTAAAGGTCAGAGATCTTTATTTGTTTATTAATTGGTGTACTTAATATGTAGTAACAAGTCACTAATCGATTTAAGAAAAACTTAATAGCTACTGAATTAACTTTTAATTCTGTCTCTTGCAACTTGATGCCATATTCTAATTATTGTTCTTTGCTTACTTATTCATCTTTGATATACAATTATATACCTAATTTGAACAATAGTTTTTGTGAATAGTAAATCTTAAATTAAAATTTAACGTAATATTCATCGAGAGCATTACATATTTTTTATGTTTAGCATAATATTATTAATCTTATTGATGCATATTATTTAAAAGCGTAAAAACACATCCACTAGAATTCCTGACTATCATTAATAGAACGAATCTCAGCAAAATTGTAACACAAAGGTCCATAGATAAAGGGTGACCTAGAGGTCAAAGTCAGTAGGGTGCACCGCGTAGTCGAAAATGTCAAAGGAACTCTGAGTGTAGAGTGCCGAAGCTTTCTTCCATCGCGTCTGGTGAGTGGTGCGGGGCGCGGGTCTGCAACTCTGCACGTGGGCGCCGCGCATGCCTCCGCCCTCCTAACTTAGTTTAGTATCGAGCGATCCTCCGCTAGAGGAGGTCATGTCGCAATGTCCGACGACCGCGACAATCCGTCGCCCAGCGGCCTCCGCGACCGCGTCAGCTTTTTCGAGCGAGTGTGGACTGGACGTTCCAAAAAGGATGCGGTGGACGCGACGGCCGACGTCGACGATATAGAGAGGAAGATAGAGCAGCGCAAACGGCGCCCCGAGTCGCCGAAAATCGAAGTTAGACTTAAGCACACTCGCGAGACTGTTTCGCCGTCCAAGAGTTTCGAGACGACGTTCCCTGACTTCAAGCTGAGGCACGTCGAGGTGGACGAGGTGGACAGAGGGCTGCCGGTCGAGGAGGGCGACCTGGCGGCTGGAGTCCAGCTAGTCAAGTTCGAGCGTGTGACGGTGAGGAGGACGGTGACGGAGTCCCGCGAGGAGCGGGCGCAGTCTCCGCAGCACGAGTGGTACTCGGAGTACAAACACCAGACTCTACACAATGCTCCCAGGAAGGAGTATATGCGCAGCAAGTCGGAGTACGACTCTCATATTGCTGCGATACGAGGTACCTGCTTATATTTATATTATAGCGAATAAGAATATCAAAAGTCAAAACGCACCTAGGCAATAATAATAAATTATTTAGGTAGGTACATATATTTAAAGTAGGTACTTATGAGTGAAGCAATTTTATATTTTGATTAAAGGTAAAAGTAAACAACATGGTTTACAAAACCACACTTAAAATAATTTAACACAAAACAGTTAAGGATTTCATAGTCATAATAATATTACGAAGGCCTTTCCATGAGGTCATAACGATTTGTGACCTAATCTGTGGTTACTAGCCACTGATCTCTATTACTAGCTCAATACAATAAAAATTAATAAATAGTAGCACGATTTCTGCGAGTCGCTAAAGCCGCGATTTTCTTTGACCTTGGAGCAATATTATGATGCGAAGTTTGTTGATAAATTACGTTTGCAGCAGTCTGAGGACTTAAAAAAAACCAAAAAATGTTTAATTATTTATTTAAAATTAATTATTACAATTTTAAAACTAATTATTCTAAAGCGACTGTCCTAATCGAAGTGGGATTAAGAAGTGACAATTTAATAAATGAAAATTATGGTTCTGGGATTAAAACAATGGGGACCTAAAAGAATAGCCTATTGTAAGGGATTCGGAGAACTCGCTGGCCACCGTCGATGGGAAAGTTGCAGGAGCGCGATGTCAGCTGTTTTCATATATTAGGGTTCCTTAATTCCTCCACCCCTAGAGAGGCAACTATTTGAGAACTCGGTGCGAAAATGTTGCCGGGATGCTTGTGCCTTCAGGGCTCTCCTTGTTCTTGTCTTTTATTTCATCTTCTTTATGCGGCTTCGCTGGATTTCTAGTGGTCTTCATCTTGTACAGGTAAAATATGATGATGAGTACACCTGTACTTAATAACAGCGTATATAATGGTATAGTGGTATGGTATATAGCTGTATTATGTCCATGATCTATTCGTAGTGGCTGCTGCATTATGACCTTTTCTTGAATTCTATGAAGTCCTTGTAGATTGATTGAGGTAATGTTCAAAGTGGTGTCGGGCTGGTGAGCGATGTCGTCTGGAATCTTCATCAGTTTCAGGGGGTGTCCTTTGAGTTCGTTGTTCTCGTTGACTATTGTGAAGTCTTCAGTTACAATTTTGCATTTGATTGGAATAGATAATAGGTAACTTCCTTTCAGCTTGGTGAACTCCTGGGTGTTGCATGAAATCTGTACCTTTTCTTCGTGTGGGAATGATACAACATAGTGTACGTCGTCCAATTTTTCCATTGAGTCTCGTATAAGGTTGATTGAAGTTAAGTGGCATGTTTCTTTCAGAACTTGGCTGGTGATGAGGTCGTGGATACAGTCAGGTTTCGTGCGAAGACGGTGATTAAAGTCCTTCTCACAGAGATACCAGTTATTATACTTCGGGCATTCAGCCTCTATGTACACAAATGACATCTCGTTAGTTGCAATGAAAGGAGAGGGCGGAATGAGAGCCTGAGCCTTCCTATTTGGTATCACTGCTAATCTATATAAAGTAAAACTATCCTTAGAAATAATAGGAAATCTAAATATAAAAACTACCTGTCTATTACTATAATAGGAACCAGGTTTTATAATATCGTAATAATTTCTTAATTCTAAATTTAAAATTTTATCTTCGCCATAAATTGATTTCATTTTATTAACCATTAAACCTAATACATCTATACTAATCATCGAATGATGCATGCTTGATGCATGAACAAACGCTAAACTATTTTCTATTCTTAATAACTCATTCAATAAATCATCTATATTCTCTGTTAAAATTACTAAAAGCTGAGCAAACTTAGCATATTTAATTAAAGTGAAATCCTTATACTCATTACCAGCTAAAATTAACGATAAAGTACTATTTATTTTATTCTGATTATCTACTAATTCGGATAAAACACTACTATATTTCGTAATAAATTCCTTACTAATACTTAATTGATTATTCATCTCATTACTTATTTTATCTTGATTTTCTTCCAAAAGTTTAATTGCTTGATTATATTTTAAAGCATCTGTATAATCTAAATTTCCTGTAATACTTTTGATAACTGATCCGAGACCATCTATGATTCCTCTTTTAGCTCTTGAAGGTTCTAATGATTTTACTTGATCAAATATGTCATTTAATTTATTGAGCAAATATTTTATCTGAATTTCATAAACTGCATATGTATCATTATTCAATTGGCTTTCAAAGTCTCGTAATTGGTCTTGTAAAGTCGTCATTTTGTCTTCTATGTCGTCAAGTCTGATATATTGAATAAATGTATGATAGTGTGTAGTAATTTTCATATGTCCAAGTCTGTATGGTAGTAGTCCAGGTCCATCATCAAGACTTTCTATTTTAATTTCTTTGAGATATGCCAGGGGTATTATCATGAGTATCAGCGTGGGTATCCTGTAACAAATTCGCTGCTTTAGGAATCCGTTTTAAACGAGATTTTGCAACGGGACCTCGTTTCTTTCTAGTGTATATGTGTATGGGTAAGTCTGCAATAACTGAGTCATGTGTGTAGCGTGGTGCTGTCTTTTGTCTAGCTGCTGATGGGTTCCTAATAAAAATCTGTTGACCGGGTGCATATTCTGTTTCAGGTTCACGGGTCCTATTTCTATTTTCTATTAAAGCTTGCCTATCGCTAAGGGATGAACTATTAACTATATCATAGACTTTCTGCATTTGTTCTTTATGTATCTGTAAGTATTGTTGTAGCATTTGTTGGGTTAGTCATACAGTCATTAAAATTCATTTCCCTGCTTTTAAAATAATTTGTCGGAGGAGGGTTTCCCTGCTTATACCAATTATGTCCTGTCAGTGTGTGCTGTGTAGGTGGTAACTGTCGTGTAACATAGTGGCTAACACCACTCATAGGCTGAGGCTGCGAGCTAGAATTTTGAATAGGCCTATGCGAAAAATTATTTTTAGGTTGAATCCTAAACATATGACTACGCGGATTATAATTCGGTGGTGGTGCACTGAACATCCTCTGGGTATGTGTGGGTTGCCTGTGCTGATGATGATTATTAAATTTAAAAGGCTGTGGATTCTGCGTAAACGGTCTTTGTCCTAGCGGCACTGGGAAATTACTATTATTAATTGGCATAGAAATATTCTGTTGAGCAAAGTTGGGGCGTTGAGTAGATGTGTGCGGTGTAGAAGAAATTTTAAATGATTTTGGGTCAAACCTATTATGTATGTACATGGTGTTAAGCTCTTCCTGTACATATTCAAGGGCTTTTTCAATTGTAGGCGGTCGCATGCAACGTATGCGGGACCCTAGTGGTTCCTTAAGACCACGTACATATGCCTGCATAGTAACCTTTTTGTATAAGTCACGCTTAGCTTCTATAGTAGTCGCAAGTCCTTCGTGTAATGAAACATATGTCATTAAGGTGCTGAATAAATTTTGACAATGGTCATAAAATTCTTGGGGTGACCTATTCCCTTGAGTAGCTAAAGAGAGATCACTATAAAGAGCAGTTTCATCTCTTTGGTCGGAAAAGTTATTAATAAGTAAATTTTTAATTCCTATCCAACTATCTGGGATTCCGTTTGAATTTATGGTATTTGCTGCGGAACCAGTAATTTTATTTAAAATTCCATTTAAAAGGCAAAGGTTAGAAAATTCACTTCCTGGCTCGTTACTAACGTACTTAATTACTAATTGATCACATATCTGGATAAATCTCGTAAGGATATTTGGATTTCCATTAAATTCTGGCACCAGGCGAAGGGCCTTAAAGATTGTATCTGGATCGTGTGCCATTTTATTACTAAAATTTAATAAATCTGAATTATTTAAATCTAAATTTGAACTATCTATATTCCTAAAACTATCAGCTAATCTAGTCCGACGCGCCTGCCAAGATTCAGGCTCTCGGGATCTAGAGGCTCTGGGATGATAAATTTTGGAAATTTAAAATAGGCTTAGGGCTAGAGAGGAGCAACACGAGAGCTATTCTAGTGTACTCACATATGCATTTTCTGGTCTCTGGCTCGAATCGATGGCTGGATTCTGGTCCTCGAACTGCCACACGTAGGTTCTGGGTGGATGACTCGAAGCTGGATGGCCACTCGGGCGGCACTCAAACACGGCGCGAATTAGCTACTGTACTCAAGCGAACCGGCCCGCGAGTATCCTACCCCCCAAGACTGCGCCAATTACGTTTGCAGCAGTCTGAGGACTTAAAAAAAACCAAAAAATGTTTAATTATTTATTTAAAATTAATTATTACAATTTTAAAACTAATTATTCTAAAGCGACTGTCCTAATCGAAGTGGGATTAAGAAGTGACAATTTAATAAATGAAAATTATGGTTCTGGGATTAAAACAATGGGGACCTAAAAGAATAGCCTATTGTAAGGGATTCGGAGAACTCGCTGGCCACCGTCGATGGGAAAGTTGCAGGAGCGCGATGTCAGCTGTTTTCATATATTAGGGTTCCTTAATTCGTGATAGCTACGTAGTGTCAACAGCTACCAAAATATTCACGAAACCGGATTCATACCCATTTGAGGGGATTTAATGAGATATGGGAACGAGTTTAAACTTTAAACAACTTGCAGGATAAATTAGCGTGTAATTTATTCAACAAACTTCAGATTCACGATCGTAGCTTTTAATAATTATGACGATATTATATTATTATGTATGTAGCTATTCTAATAAATACAACGCATGTTGCAATTATATTGTACTACATGTTGTCTGTAACTTTGTTTGCTCAGTGCTCACAAGTCGTACATTTTCCCATAATAAAAACTGCCTTACGGCGACTTTCCCGGGACTCTAACTTCTTGTCACTCTATACCAAAGTCCATGAACATCGGATTAGTATTTAGTGGTTTAAACGTGAAACGGATAAAAATCGGCCAAGTGCGAGTCGGACTCGCGCACGAAGGGTTCCGTACCGTTACAGAGCGAAAGTAAGTATGGAAAAAAATTGTGTTTTTTTTATGGGAGCCTTTATTTTTAACCGACTTCCAAAAACGAGGAGGTTATACGTTCGTCTGTGGATATATTTTTTTTTTATTTTTTTTTTATTTTTAGTATTTGTTGTTATAGCGGCAACAGACATACACAATCTGTGAAAATTTCAACTTTCTAGCTATTACCGTTCTTGAGTTATAGCCTGGTGACATACAGACGGACAGTTCACAACGAAGTCTTAGTAATAGAGTCCCGGTACGGAACACTAAAAAGTATCCTACATCCTTTCCTGGGACCCAATGTATCTCCATACCCACTACCCAGCAAGGTCGGTTCAGAGGTTTCCGCGTGAAGAGGTAACAGACAGACAGACACACTTTCGCATTTATAATATTAGTATGGATATGGTTGTAGGATTGAACATTAATAGTACTTAATTATTATATTTCCGTATAATTTATATTCAACCTAATTAGTAATAGGTGAAATATTTCACTGCACATCCTATAAATTCATTAACGTCCCGGCTCTGACAGTTCTGTAAGTGCAACACTGCAAACTGAAACTGGTTTCAGATTATGCAAAGACTAAGAAGATAATTACAGACTGATCCTTAAAATTATCATATTGTATCGACCAAGAAGGATAAAACTAGTAAAAATGTAGATTTAGGTTGACGCATGTAAAATGCTTCAAAATTTCTGATTAAGTAAATTACTTAGGTATAAAACATTAGGTACGTTTTATGTACCATCGAAGAAATTGATTGATAGGACGGACCTACGTCATTTGGTGGAATTATGTCAATTCAATAAGTTGTGACTTGTGATCTGTCGGATAGGTTTGACATAATGTGACCAAATTAGGCGTCTCCCAGACAGACGCGGCCTGCAGTGGCGGTCGCGGTAGCGGTCAGTTGGATGATTTGAGAGTTCTAGGAACGACACAGACATACGCGGCCACGCGGCTAAGTCATCTAACTGACCGCCACAGCTACCGCCACCGCAGGCCGCGTCTGTCTGGGAGACGCCTTATTTAGGTCCGCGTCATCTGCCTATGAATCAACTTTTCTGATAGTACATAAAAGAGAACTTTCTATGTTTATAATCGTAATAATTATAAAAATCAATGAAGGACTCGGCACAAACGTAGAGCATTTGTAAAGGGCTAAAAACTCCATTGGCGAGGGTACTACAAGTTTTTGTTAAATCGCGCAAGGCAGACTTATATGAACTCAAATATTTTTGCAACACTGATAACACTGTTTAATGTAACGTTATCATTGTTATTAAATGTGAAATTTGTATGCAGTGTTAAAGTCAGGGCGATTAACAAGCTAATCTTATCAATGACACTTGACGAAAATTCATTCTTAATGAAATCATCACAAAAAATAGAAAATTCAAAAATCTTAAAAAATCTTAAAAAATCTTAGCAGTAAAATAAGCTATGTAGAAGATCGATAATGTACTTTTAATTAATAATATGTACGTGTTGCAATTTATGGTTATTATCAATTAGTAGCAATCGTAATTCGTAACTTATAATAAATTATCTTATCAGAAACGAAAGTCGACAGACAGACAGACAGACTTCGGGGTATTATAATAGTAATACCCCGAAGTCTGTCCAGGATCTTATACGTAGCATTCATTTCAAATGAACTCACGACAAAAGAACACAATATTCATTAAAAATTTGATGATTGAAATAACGTCATTGGTCAAAATGAAAGCAATGTAAAATTAATTTGGTTTTGCTTGCACTGCATTTGGATTCTGGACTCAGAAAAATTCAAACACTGAATAAAATTAGCATAATACAGAAGATAATAAATATTATGTAAATTATATTCAAAATAAATTATTCACAGAATTAAAAAGAATAGAGCTAATGCAAGGATTTAAATTATTATAAACAAGATAGAATACAGGTTTTTGAAAAAAACTTTAAAACCATGATTTAGATTTTAGAATCTACACAGAAAATTTGTTACTGTATCTACACTACTATTATAAAGAGGAAAGATTTGTTTGTTTGTTTGTTTGTTTGAGTCGAATAGGCTCCGAAACTACTGGACCGATTTGAAAAATTCTTTTGCTATTGAAATCTCACATTATTTCTGCTGAACATAGGCTACATTTTATTTTGGAAAAAAGTAGGGTTCCGTAAGATATTTGAGTTTTTCGGACGCAAGGTGTAAAAAATCAGCTAGAAAAGTTACTTATTTTGCGTACGCTGCCTAAACTATAAAAGATAGAACCATAAAATGTTCTAAGTAATTGTAGATCTTATAAATATCTACAAAAAAGTCCGCGACACACTATACCTATCTATGTCGAGTGAGGCACAATAACCATTTATTTATTTAAAAATCCTAAATTTTTTTTGGAATAAATTTAAACGGATATATTTTACTTACGCTATTAATCCTTATCAAAATAAATTATTTTATCACTAAGTACAGTTTATGTAGATAATATTTGGTCTTTGAATGATTAAAATTGGACGTTTGGTTTTGAAATTATGGCGAAATTAAAATATTACGATAGTGAGCGTCACCAAAGCGCGTGCGGGAGGAAGAAAATATTCTGTTGTAGAAATGAATATTCTGTACATAAAAGATATGAAATGACACCCGAAATTACACCTTTGTCACTACATCGCTATAGAAGCCAAAAATGTGGTTAGTTTTTTGTCTGTCTGTCTGTCTGTCTGTCTGTATGTTTGTTCCAGCATCACACGAAAAATACTGATCCGATTTGAATGTGGTTTTCGCAGATATATTTATCTTCTTCCAACTTAACATCTGGTGTATAAAATTTTTTCCCCCCACCCCTCTAAGGGGACAAAAGAGGGGGTCAGATTTTGTATCAAACTTTTTTCTTTAACACGAAAACTACTGATCCGATTTGCATACGGTTTTCACAGATTTGCATACGGTTTTCACAGATATACCTATTATATTTGTCTTCTTCCAACTCAACATCTGGTGTATAAAAATCCTCCCCCCCTCCCCTCTCAACCCTCTCTGGGGACCAAAGAGGGGTCAGATTTTGTATACAACTTTTTTCTTTAGTGGACTTACTTCATATTAGGTATTAACTGTGTTTTTCAACTTAACATCTGGTGTATGACCTTCCCCCCCCCACACCCTCTTAGGGGACAAAAGAGGGGGTAAAACATGTATCAACTGATGATAAAATATACTTTAAATGGCAAAACAACGTTTGCCGGGACAGCTAGTAGTGTATACTTATGTTACAGCAAATTTTGATCACAACTCCGTTTGCGAAGAAAATCGTTTACCGCGTGAAACTCTACATTTAACCGTCATATTATAAACTACCTTATGTCCTCTCTGAGGACTCCATGTACACAATACACATGTAACACGGTTTTCGCGTGAAAATTGAAAAGGTTACATACGTACCCCGCGTTCCATTTGATGTTAAAAACGATCGAAACGCTCAAAATGCCTCCTATTTTGAGCGTTTTGATCAAATAATTTCTACATGGATAAATCCATGTTTCGCGTAATCTCAAGTAGCATAAAATGCAGATACCTATGCAGTATATTGCGATTGTGATGCAACTCAAAAGTATCAGTACGACAATGTATCGTTACTCGTAGTTGTTAGGTGTCGACTATCAAGTAGTTAGTAGACTCTGTTGCTTAAGCACTCTTTGTTACAAAAATAGGTGTGATGTCACTTGAGTCGGTCATGTTTATTAATGCTCCGGATTCGTTGAATATCGCAATTACTTTCGCCCTCTTGATAGATACGATTAATTTATAGCTCTTTTAAAAATTACGTTAAAAATTCAAAGTTTTCTTGATTTAGAAGCAGTTGGTATAAGATCAGCAATTATAGTATAATTTATTTTCACCGATTGCCTCTTTAAAGGCAATAACAGGCAATTCTTTTTCTTTTTTCTGCATGGTATCACCGCAGGCACTAACGAGCTAGATAACTAGCCCTTAGGTATAAATATTGGAGAAATCTAAAATGTAAGAAATGTACCCTTATTGATCGCTATACATTTGACCATAATATGAAGCGGTTTGAAAAAATGTTTTAATTGGGATAGGTAATATACTTTTAAGTTTGCCAAGCAAATTTTAAAGATGCTTAGCTAAGAAGGGCACGATTTCGGTGTGGTCCAGAAAGCCCATAATATCATACGAAATGGGCATTGTTATATTGTTACTTCGCAAACCGGTCTTCAGCAACAGGATTTCAATTCAGCATTATAATGTCAAAACGATATAGTGGGAAGGGAAAGAGGACAAATAAATATATTGTGTGTATGTATTTACAATTTAAAAAACGCTACATTTGGTATCAACTTTCTTCATCATCTACATTTCATTATTTATGTGGAAAAGTAGATTTAATGAGCAGCTGATATTTTGTAGAGAATTGAAACTATAATAAAAATAATAATTATTATTAACTACTATAGGTAAATTTATTATTAATTATGTACTTCTTAACAATAAAGGGATTTTACTAAAGGGATCTTGGAGAGTTCATTCGTAAACGAACAAATTATTGCTTTATTCCTTTTCGGAATCATATTGTATCAATTATTCACATAATGGAATTTGGACACAATTTAAACAACTTTAATTTCCAAAAACAAACAACGAAAAATCCGTTCTCCTAAATGAATGAATATCCTTGTCAGAATGATTCATTGCAATTAACATTCGGTTGACCCAATTTTAGAGTGATTTTATCAGGGGCCAGGGGTTGAATTATTGGTTAACAGGTGAGAGGGGAGCCTCGCCTTTCCGGTGTTTTGACTATAAGCACAGAATATAATATTATAATATTTGCTATAAGTAACTTTGTGCTGCCTCTAGCGTGAAACAGTCAACATTGCAGTAAAATTATATCCTATTTTATACGGATAGTTCTATAAAATCAAACGAGCTTTGTTGTCGCAGACCGCAGTAAACACGATCTTACATCATCCAGTAAAAATTTTGTTGTGATCATCACTCCATTATATATTATCGTCTTGCTAATCGCTGACATACAATTTAGAATGAATTATTGTTAGACAGAATAAATTATTATTATTATGAAGCATTTATGAAGATCCAATCTAGAAGATTATTGTAATAAGTTAACTAATAAGTAATAAGCACTAAATGCTGCTAGTATAAACTTGGTACTACTAATATAATATATTCTGTGGCATAGAATTAGAAGTATGTATTTTGATATCGTTGTTCTGTGGTATTACGTACCTATTTACTGAGTGAGGAATTAAATTTTTTGTGTGATAAAGACTGGACTGAGTTTTAAAGATTTGTATCTTATTTAATTACAAAAACAATATAAAATCAATATCTAAGATAAATTGGAAAAGCTAAACAGGTTATTTGAATAAGTAAATAAGAACCTCTCCAAAAACAACAAAAAGTGCAGCCGAGGTATTGATTACGTCGTAACTATATTTTAGTATTTCTATTTTTAACCGACTTCAAAAAAAGGAGGTTATCAATTCGACGCGTACCTATGTAAGTATGTAATATTATTTCCAGAATTTTTGTATATGTTAATCTATAACAGCTTCTGAACAAATGTGCCAAATTTCAAAAGTGTATATTATGTATGTATGTATGTATGTATGTATGTTTAGGAGACCCCTTACGGGAATGATATTCGGAGATAATATTAAGTATTTATTGGGCGCAACTAGTCGCGCGCGCCTTCACCCGAACACTGGCCATACTGCCTTTTACATCATGTACGATATTCATACAATATACATAGAACACCCCTACAATATTCCCCCCCTTTTTAAAAAAAAATTAAAATACAGTCAAGTGAAAGAAAAAGTTATCCAATGCTTAAATGTACTTAGGTAGACACAGCTTACATGCATTATCATATATCAAAATTCATAATAACTGATTACAAAGTGTGCATTACAATGAATGCAAGTTCATTACAAGCAAATATATCATGCACGTATGCATGCCACCTAGCCCTACGACCGAGGTCTTGGGATCAGTTTACAATTACTGCTAGGGGCGCAACATAATAAAATGTTGTACACATATAACTTACAATTACTTATCTATCACATAGCACTATAATA
Source organism: Plebejus argus (assembly GCA_905404155.3). Classification (NCBI taxonomy): domain Eukaryota; kingdom Metazoa; phylum Arthropoda; class Insecta; order Lepidoptera; family Lycaenidae; genus Plebejus; species Plebejus argus. Next base: position 7,963,761 of record FR989929.1, on the reverse strand, counting down.
ACATCACTATACTTGCTGCACAGTGTATGGGCGCTGAGTTGCATTTCCTCCTTGGCTCAGCCCAAACGAGAGGGATGATAATCCGACTTGTTTATTAAAAAGTTTAATGGTGATTGGTGTGCTTTTTGTAATGCTGGTAGAGCACATATATATACAGCATGACCACCGCTGCTATTACGCAAAACAACATCACGTACACGTGGTTTATCTTACTATCCATTGCAATTTGTTGAGCGGATGCACTGTTCGCTCCGTTTTGAGCTATTATGATCTCTTGCTCTTTACTTTGGTTCTTTCCCATTATGCTCGCGAATATAGCAATGTTTAGCTCATAAAGTATTGATTACAAATGTGAAACAATTTCTGAAATAACATTATATTAATGGTACAATTTATGCTTAATCTATTGCGCAACGATACAATACTTGCTAATTAATTTAGAACTAGGATCAGCGTTTACGTTTAGCCTCCTTAGAAACTATAAGGGCAGTTACACAATATCATAACAATTATTTTTATTCCTACTCAAAGTCAAACCTAACAGGCCGTTTGATCAATCTACCGTGCCGGGAAATTTTGGGCTGCACTATACATGATTTACTTAAAAAATCAGGACTAGGAGTTTGACGCTCGTTATTTGTAAATTGCTTATCTAAACTTACCTGCTCATTCGGAGTGTGATCAGGTACCGGATGAGTCATCAGGTAGGCTGGTTTGAGTCTATCTATTGAAACTCGAATCTGTCTTTGGGGTAGCTGCACGGTATATACTTTACCACTTTTTTGTAATATCCTGTATGGACCATCATACGGCGGTATCAGTGGTTGCCGTACCGCGTCATTTCTTATAAAGACATGAGTACATGTCTTTAAGTCAGGATGGACAAAAAACGATTTTGCGCTCGAGTGTAGACTCGCCTTAGGTTTCAATGACCTCAATGTGTGTCGTAACTTATCGAGGTATACATGTACACCTGGGTTTGTCTGTGACGTCTCAGTGTAAAACTCTCCTACCTTGGCCGTAGACCAGCTGTGCTGCGCTTATGTTAGTATCGCTTCGTATTGCCGCACGTAATCCTAAAAGAACCGTAGATAACTCGTCACTCCATGATTCAGAACTCAGCCGCGCCATTATCGACGCTTTTAAACTACGATGCCACCGTTCGATCATCCCGTTACTCTGTGGGTGGTACGGCGTGGTCCTACATTTTTTAATGCCCAAAAATCTCATTAAGGAATTAAAAAGATCACTTTCAAACTGCCGCCCTTGGTCGCTTGTTATCCTTTTAGGACTACCAAAACGACAAATCCACCCCTCATATAACACTTTAGCAACTACATCGGCCGTGATAGTCGTTACCGGAAAAGCTTCAGGCCATTTAGTAAATCTATCTATGACTGTGATGAGATACCTGAATCCTTCTCGAGTTGTTGCCAGAGGGCCTATAATGTCGATATGGATGTGATCGAATTTTTCACTAACTTGAAACTCGCCTAGCTCAGCGTTTGAGTGACGGGATACTTTCGAACGTTGGCACCCTAGGCACGATTTAGCCCACAAACCTACATCTTTATTTATGCCGGGCCAGAAATATTTTTCAGATACTAGTTTTCGAGATAAGCGAATTCCTGGGTGACTTATATTATGAATAGAATCAAAGGCTAGTTTTCGAAAACGTTCGGGAATGTACGGTCTACAATTGGATGAAATTTCACAGTAAATTTTATTATTAGAATTCGGAATGTTGCATAACTGAAGTTTAAAATGCGCGTTGCAATCTGACCGCGATAGCAGGGACGTCAACTGGGTATCATGTTTCTGTGCATCGGCGAGTTCGTCGAAATCGAATGTCGTAGGGCTGTCTATACTCTCTATACGTGATAATGTATCTGCCACGATGTTTTGACTACCGGTTATGTGTTTAATATCTGTTGTATATTCACTTATGTATGATAGTTGTCTAACTCTCCTCGGAGTTTCTTTATCGCTCGTAATTCTAGTAAATGCGAAAGTTAAAGGTTTATGGTCCGTAAATATAGATAGCACACGACCTTCGATCTGATTTCTGAAATAGTGGACGGCCATATACATCGCGAGTAGTTCCCTATCATAGGTACTGTATTTAGCCTGAGTATCGGATAGTTTTTTAGAAAAGAACCCTAGCGGAGCCCACGCTTTGCCGTTCCATTGCTGCAATACTGCTCCTACACAAGTATCAGATGCATCCGTCATGAGACCTAAGGGCGCGCTCGCTAGTGGGTACTCTAGGGTCGCGGCATTTTTTAGGCTGACTTTACAATTTTCGAACGATTCTATCGCGGAGGTGGACCATACAATTTCAGTTTTATCTTTTTTCTTACAATTAATTAGATATTTATTTAGTTCCTTCTGATGTTTAACTGCCTGAGGTATATGAAGCCTATAAAAATTTATCATCCCTAAAAACCTTCTCAACTGTTCGATAGTTTTAGGGCGTGGCATTTCAATAATAGCCTTTACTTTTTCACTCAGAGGTTTTATGCCCTTCGCTGAAACCTCGTAACCTAAATATTCTATCCGATCCTTAGCAAATTCACATTTTGACACATTAATAGTTAAGCCAAATTTTTCGAAACGTTCAAACAATAATTCTAAATGTTTTTTATTTAATTCCACCGAGTCACTAGCCACAATGACGTCATCAATATAACAAAAGAGTTGTGATTTTTCACTTCTATCACCGTCGTTCGGGGTGCATAAAATTTGCTCGATTCCTTTAATGATCACATTGTCCATAAATCTCTGGTATGTTTGGGCCGCGTTACACAGGCCAAAGGTCATACGAGCAAACTCGAACAGCCCGAACGGGGTGATGATCGCTGTCTTAGGGATGTCACTGGGATTAATAGGTATACAGTGAAAGGCCCTATTTACATCTACTCTAGAGAATACCGACTTACCTGCCAATCCGTACGTGAAGTCCTGCACCCGCGGAATCGGGTACCTGTCAGGCTTGGTGATGGAGTTCAGCCGCCTGTAGTCACCGCACGGCCTGATGTCTCCGTTCTTCTTGGGCACCACATGAAGGGGGCTGGCCCACTCGCTCATTGACGGTCTACAGATGCCGACCTCTTGCATGTGCTGAAATTCACTCTTTACCTTGTCGTAACGCTGGGCCGGAAGCGGCCGGGCCTTGGCGTGAACCGGAGGCCCTGTGGTCTCTATGTAGTGATAGACATTATGTTTAGGTATATCTTTAAAATTATAAGGTTTAGTTATATTAGGATATTTAGATAAAATATCGGAACAAGGGTTAGTTAAATTAAAAGTGCTCACTAAAAAGGAATCGGTACCATTGATCAAGGGCCCTGTTACATGTAGATTAGTAATTTTATCGAGAAGCTTTTTCGAACTAATATCGACTAACAACTTGTAATAATTCAAAAAATCAGCTCCAATAATGGGCTGACTTACGTTAGCTATTACAAAAGACCACTTATAGGCTCTTCTTAAGTTTAAATTTAGTTCTAAGTTTATAACACCAAAAGTTTGAATTTCTGACCCATTAGCGGCGTACAATTTATATGGAAAATTTCTACGTTTATAATATCTGCTAACTTTAGACACGGGTACTACTGAAATATTAGCTCCTGTATCAATAAGGAAACTCAATGAATTTTTAGAATCATAAATACAGAGACGATGATTTTTCATACCGGCGGATGTATCTCCCGTCTCCTCGGAGGTCGCCTCACTTAGTTTTCCGATGACGATCTCTTGTCAAAATTGCACGGTTCTTCGCACCTTCTGGATCTGGCTCCGAACCGGAAATGATAGTGACACAACCAGTCAGGACTCTCAGGGGTCCTAGCCACAGAGGTAGACCCATACCTCGATCTACTTCTTGATCTTGAGCGTCCCCTGAAGTTAAGTCGTGGTTTCCTTCGAACCTCGTTCCGTAAAGCAGCTACTTCCAGCATCAAGTTGTTCATCTGCGTACATAACTCTTTATCAACAGACACCTGGGCGGAATGGCATCCTATATTGGCCAGCTCACCCGTTAAGGAAGTCTGGTGCATACTCTCCATAACTTTATCCGCAATCGGCGACAAGTTGTCCAGTTTTTGGTCTGCACTAGCGGCCAATACAGCTCTGACCGCTGGAGGTAGACGCGAGAACCACAAGCTCTGTACCGTCTCTTCACTAGCTTGACAATTTCGAGCGAGCTCTCGCATTTTTCTAAGGAGTTGCGAGGGCTTCTGCGAGCCGAGGTCTAATTCACTCACAAGCCTCTGGAACTGTCTCTCTGGTGATTCCTCAAATACCTGAAGTAGCCTATCCTTCAGTGCCTGGTATTTATTACTGTCTGGTAGCTTGTACACGATGTCCGACACTTGTTGGAGTGCGTCGCGTCCGAGTTTCGATATCACCAACTGAAACTTGCAGTCGTCACCTTGTTTTTGAGGGTTCATCGTGGCCTCAAATTGAGCGAACCACAATCTTGGTAGCTCCACCCAAAATTCGGGAATTCTCGTCGACACCGAAATTGTGGCTAAATTGGACTCCTCTGTCTTGATCACCTGAGTCGTCGGATTGGCGGGTGCCGGGTTCGGCGGAAACTGTCCAACCACAGCGGGGTTCATCATTGTTCCAACGATCACGTCGGGGTCACCAATTTAGGAGACCCCTTACGGGAATGATATTCGGAGATAATATTAAGTATTTATTGGGCGCAACTAGTCGCGCGCGCCTTCACCCGAACACTGGCCATACTGCCTTTTACATCATGTACGATATTCATACAATATACATAGAACACCCCTACAATATGTTTTTATGTTTGTTCGCGCATATCTCTGAAACTGATTTAAGTGATTCTTTCTTTTTTTATTGTACTAGGTATTATTCAACTTAGGGAATAGTGCAAGTTTCATCAAAATCGGTTCAGTAGTTTTGGAGATAGGGAGTTTTAATTCTCAATTACGTACAATTTTGAAGTCGGATTTGTCTTTTTAAAATACAGTTATGAGTCTTGATAACTTCTTTTTATACCTCCAAATCCAACCAAAAAAGTTGTATCTTTGACGAGTCTGAGACTGTATTTTTGTATTATTTGATAGCTAACGACCTCTGTGGCTCAGTGGTGAGCGCGTTGGTAACTCAAGCCGGGCGTCGCGGGTTCGAATCCCGCCGACGCGACGGAACAAAAAGTTTCAACGGGTCTGGATGTGTATAAGTATTATGATATAATAAATAATCTTAAATATATATTGTATACTTAGTATAAAAGTATTAAATATATTTCCGTTGTCTGGTACCTGTAACAGAAGTCATTTAGGTACTTAGCACGGGGCCAGACTGACGTGGTGTGAAGCGTCCATAGATATTTATTAAAAAAAATATTCCTTATGCTATAAGTACATATAGGTAACCTTTCTGATGATGATTTTTAATTTATTTTATTTTAAATCGTTCCACGTTACAGTGACAAGTGTAAGATGATATTCTAACGTCGACCTTGGCACGTATTGCCGCCAACTTGACGATTGTCGATTGCAGCCTTCAGTGCATGTGACTATAAACTTTATTGCTCTTAAAGGCAATAGAGCAATTACTTGTTTTTGCCTTTTTGTAGCCGTATGTCGCTTAGATTTATAAAAGGTGCAAGTGCAAACCATTACTTTTCTATTTTCTATAAGTATGTAATATTTATACAGTTTAAATAATTACTTAATTAGGTACTGATGCGTTAGATTAGAAGCCTGATGCTCACTCATGTAGTTGTAGAATGTAGTGTAATGTGTATACCTACAGTCAGAAGAGAAGATCAGATTTTTATTTAAATCGAGAAATATAGAAATTGTGATAGAGAAAATAATAATTCATACTCTGTTCGTCGTAAACCTTAAAAATCGGTAACCTAAACCTTAGACATAGTTTAGTTTTTTTTGGTTCCGTACCCAAGGGTAAAAACGGGACCCTATTACTAAGACTTCGATGTCTGTCCGTCTGTCTGTCTGTGTGTCTCCAGGCTGTAACTCAAGAACCTCTATAGCTAGACTTCTGAAATTTTTACAGATTGTGTATATCTGTTGCTGCTATAACAAAAAATACTAAAAACAAAATAAATTATATAATATTTAAGGGGGGATGCCATACAACAAACGTGATTTTTTTTGCAATTTTTTGCTCGATATCAATAACGGAAATACATAGGCACTTGAAATATTCACGAAATACTCAGTTTTATTGTATACTTTAAATATTTATAATAAAATAAAAATAAATGAAATAATTAAGGGGGCTCCCATACAAAAAACACAATTTTCTGCCTATTTCTGCTCTATTGTGGTACGGAACCCTTCGTGCGCGAGTCCAACTCGCACTTGAAACATTTTATTTAGTTTGTATAGAAAACGATAAAATATGACAAGTTTTTGACAGGGAGACAAAATTCCGCGATCTGAGAATAGATAATTCCTAATTCCTTTTGTTGCTGACCGTAATATTATGAATGAGATGAAGAAATAAAACACTTCAGGCTCTCATTTCACCGTTGACGTAACATCGTTGGGTACCGCGGCTGGTAGAGTCAAGGTTAATGGTTCCATTTCAAAACATTACCACGACAATTATATGGACTCGGCCGGATTGCACATCAAAGGGAGTGATTTAATTCCTTTGCAAAATGTATTAAATGGTGTTTCAGTTCCTAAATCACATTTACGAGACCCTACGAGAGCTACTCAGTAATCTCTATTCTCTACTACATATTTAGGTATATCTCGGGCGTTTTATTGAAAAAGTTTGAAAGGTTTTCAAAATTGATGTTGTAACTTACGGACTCAAATTAAATCTTTATTAAAATATTTTTTTAAATAAAGATTTTAATAAATATTTATTTCTTTTGCAATAAAAATTTGGTCTGTTCCACGTAGGTTCCACGAAATCAATAAGATTCATTTGATTTCTAGAAAACAAGTATTTTTAATTTTACTGCCATATAGGTAGGTACATAATATTATATTAGCTAATATAATATTATGTACCTTATTAGTTATTACTTATACCTATATTATGGTATAAGCTTAGCTTTGAGCTACAAATTACAATGTCCTGTATCCTGATATGAGATCACCGTTGTCATATTATATTACAGTTTAGTAAAGTTTAAAGGATTTTAGTTATTTTAGTTTTTTAGTTATTTTATTTTAAATTAAGTAGATAGGTATATAAACAATATAGACTATTTATATAGTGTTATAATATTTTGTAATTAGGTTATTATAATAAATAATAATAATCAAGCTTTGAACATTCTGAGCACTAAAAATGCAATAATTTTTCATTAATGTTAAAAATAATGAATATTAATAAATTATTAATAATATTTATTTTTACTGTACATTTTATTAAAATTTAATGATTTTGGATACTTAATCATAATACTTAATAATAATTGCTTTGATTGATGATTGACTTAAAATATAATAAAAACATACATTAAAATAATCGGCCAAGTGCGAGTCGGACTCGCGCACGAAGGGTTCCGTACCATTGTAGAGAAAAATTTGGGCAATATTTTTGTTTTTTGAATGGGAGCCTCTCTTAATTTTTTATTTTATATTAATATTATTAATTAATATTAAAGTAAAAATAAAACTAAGGTTTGTGTGAAAAATTCAAGTACCTACCTGTTGCTATTATTGATATAGAGCAAAAAGGCCAAAAAATCACGTTTGTTGTATCACGTTTGGGAGACCCCTTAAATATTAATTTGATTTTGTTTTTAGTATTTGTTGTTATAGCGGCAACGGATATTCATAATCTGTGAAAATTTAAACTCTCTAGCTATTACCGTTCTTGAGTTACAGCCTGGTGACATACTGCAGACGGACAGACAACGAAGTCTTAGTAATAGGGTCCCGTTTTTACCCTTTGGGTACGGACTACGGAACCCTAAAAAAACTTGTTTCGTTGTAGACACTAGACGTCAACTAATAACTATGTTAGATATATAGTTGACGACTACAACGAAACATATAATATTTAAATAAATTTTATAACAATTCCACAAAAGTGTCGTGTATTCCTGGGCGTCAACTAGATGGCCTTTTTTAGGGTTCCGTACCCAAAGGGTAAAAACGGGACCCTATTACTAAGACTTCGATGTCTGTCCGTCTGTCCGTCTGTCTTCAGGCTGTACCTCAAGAACTGCTTTATAAATAGCTAGATTTCTGAAATTTTCACAGATTGTGTGTCTGTACTCTGTGTTCACGCAATACAGAAAATTAAATTAAAAACAAAATAAAATAAATATTTAAGAGTAATCCTATACAAAAAACACAATTGTTTTGCCTACTTTTACTCGATAGTGGTGCGAGTCCGAACTCGCACTTGGCCGATTCTTTTCAAATAAAATAACTAGCTATTTTTAATATTGTGTGACGGCCAGTTTGTTTTTCTACACCCTGCTTAATAAAATATTAGATAAAGCTGCTGGTATTTACAAATTATCTTTATGCAAATTTTACGATTTGTTCAGTATCCTAATTGATAAATAAAAGATTAGGGGAAGGAACACATAAATGGTAAAGTTTTAGTGCTTTGAAATCCTTAAGTATTTTAATTTTTAATACTTAATTTACGCAAACGTGCAAGATTAATGATCATTAGGTATATTTTAGCAATACAAAATTAATACACGCTTATTCTTTTTCTATAGGTGAATAATTGAATAATATATAATCAATATTCAAAATAAATATTTCGAAACAGGCATTTGTAAAATTAGCACTTAGTGAAATCAGTATTTTTGTACTTAAGTATTTTGGCAAGTAATCGCTTATTTACAAACTTACCTTTCTCAAATTAATAAATCTTAATTTTAATTAAAACCAAAAACCTTTAATAACAATGCATTTTGATTTGCTGAATCAATGCCTATCTATCTAGGTATGTTCTAAAAAAGCTGTTGAAGTGTGCAGCCCAAAACAACTCTACGTGTAAGGTATACGGGGCGACTCGAGTTTATTCGCATAATAATGTGCGTTTTATGTCTTATTTGGATTCCAGTATTGACCATAAATACCGGTTAGTAAAATCTACAGTTTGAAAATAAATATTACATATTATAAGGATTTTCACAACTCTATAACCATTGGTTTTGTCCACATTGTGCCTTTTTCTGTTCGGCAAGGGCATGCGTTATAGCGCAGTCAACAGCGAACGTGAGGCATGCCCGTGACGCGTGTTAAAATCGTAGCGCTCGCTATGACACTTTTCTTTCAACGCGGGTGGATTTTGACGCATTCGATTATTGAATATGCCAAACGAAAGTTGAATAAAAGGAAGATGACGAAAATTGAAGATGAAATTGCATAATGTGGACATAGCTATTGGGTAATAATTCAGGTATGATTCATGTAAAAAAAAAATAACCAACTCAACAGCAGCATAATAATAATTATTACCAGGCTCTCCCCGAGAAGGTCAAGAAGTTTAACAATTGTAGCTCCTATTCTAAATATTGTTAAGCTAGAAATCTTTTTACAATGCTCTATGCAGGAGGAAAATTGAACCTACGTAGGATATAGAGGTATAACCTAAATTACGAATTACGAGCTTGGTAAGTTCCTTTAAAACACTTCCTCAGAATATCTGTTGCCTCTACGGTCTAGTGTTTTTCGTTCTTTATTCTATACCCGAAATGAAAAAGCTTAAAATGATGTTTTACTCGCTCTACTATATTACAATCTATGATTGTCTGAAAAAATCTGTGGTCTGAACAAATAGGTAAAACCGGCTACCGCCACCGAAATTGATACAGTGGCAGGCTGGCAGCCTGTGATTTCCACTCTCTGATATATTTAGTCAAATATTTAACACAATGGAAAGCGTAAATCCTATTTAGAATCTATGGATGTAGAATCAAAAAAAATTAAACAGCTAGGTGTGTTTGAAACGCTAGGTGCGTTTCATCTCCTGAACTTCGAGAAAAAACTAATCAAACAAGTTTTTGGCACGTGAACACGCCGAAACGGAAAGTGAATAAATTTTATATCCGTGCACACTGCACTGGAATTTGATACATTACACAACTGATCAACGATCATCAACTAAAAATTACTAATAAATTCATGGCTAAAGCAACTTAGAAAGGTTTCTTTTCAATTGTTAGTTACCTGATTAGTACTCGGCCGCACCTGGGTCTGGACCATAAAGTTAATATACCTAGCGGAATAGAGAAACAAAGGCCTGAGCAAGCGAGATGTCACTATCAGTAACACTGCGTGGTAAAAAGAGACGTGTGATACATGACAGCATCACTCTTTTTTTGACGACCGTCAGCCCGGGGCTGACCATTGACAATTTAATCTCATAGAATTCATGTTCAATCATGCTTGCAGCTTGTGTAAGTGTATACGTACACATATTTTTCACACAGATGAAAACCAATTTCGGTTACGTTTCACAGCTCGAGTTTGTTGCTCTATTCCGCATTAACTTTATGGTCTGGACCTGGAGACAGAAGAGTTTGGCGGAAAATATTGAAAAAAAAAACAGAAAATTTGGTCGAATTTAATTAAAGTTAAATGATCGTTATATTATGTCTTCGAAATTCGAATGCGGCGTCTGTCACTTGCTGTTCATAACTTTATTGTTTTTAGAGGTGATGTCTCTCATTTTCATTTTATTTTGATAACTACGAATAGTTTACTTCAGCCTCCTTTCATTCACTTTTAGCACGTTAAATACAAGGTGTAACAAAACTAAGTGATAATACTTAAGGATGTGTATAATTTATGTTCCATATAGAGGGTTCACTGTGAAACTCTTGACGCTGGGGCGCTTGCGCTTGCCCATACAAAAGTGAAAAAAAATTGGTCTTTCAGCGCTACTACATTTACAGTAAATTAACTACAAGGAACACGTACACAGTACACACCCTAAAGTATTATCACTTAGTTTTATTACACCCTGTTTATGTTTAAGTTCGTTTTTTCAAAATATACCTACACTATATTTTAATGTGATCATACAATACTCCGAAAGACAAAAAATACAACAACAAGCCACTAAAACCTTTACTGATTTCCAACAGGATAAAATGGAAACTTGCCGCGCCATAAATTCGACCTTACACACCAAAACAAAAAGTTGAATTTACAATGTCCATCAATCGCGTAGAGATGGCGATAACATTTAATTCTTTATGTTTTTGGGTAATAAATCTTTGGATACAAGTTGAAACGCCATGTTAGACTCCTAACCGCGCCTCTCTCGTCTGACCAGTACAAGGTCACTGCAATTTGGCATAACATAATATAAACAACATAGCCAGCCAGCTTCATGCAGAAATAACCGGTTTGAGTTTTAGCTTAGATCATTTTGTGTTCAATGCGTATTTAATTTAAGATAAACAACAGGAAGGTTCTATTAAGGCTTTGATTAGATGCCTAGCAAGTAGTAAGTAACTAGTAGTCAACCCCCCAGAAGTGAAACGGCTTCGTTTTAACGGGGGGTTGAATGCGGTTTTCACAGATGTCCAATAATCCAACTCAACATCTGGTGTATAAAATTTTTCCACCCACCCCTCTAAGGGGACAAAAGAGGGGGTCAGATTTTGTATCAAACTTTTTTCTTTAACACAAAAACTACTGATCCGTTTTGAATACGGTTTTTGCAGATATATTTGTCTTCTTCCAAGTTCCAACTCAACATCTTGTGTATAAATCCCCCCCCCCCATTCATATTATTTTCTGTGTTTTCCAACTAATTACATACGGACCCCTAAGGAAGACTGCTGACACCGCGACACGTGCCTGGTCAACGCCATCGTCTTCACATCAGCAATTTCATCATTACCGCGTTTTACAATAATTCATATTGTTATTCTATTTTGCTCGCTCGGATCGCGAACATAGTTTTGTAAAATAGTTATAAGTTAGTTTAAATAAAATTTTAAGATAATTTTTGGTTTTTTTTTGAGAGTCCGGGCTGCCGAAAATATAATTGGCGCAGTCGGTAGGATATTCTTGGGGCTACGAGATCGCGTTTTAAGAAGATTTCCGGAGCTCTAAAATCGACTCCGCGCGCGGTCGATTAGCTCTCGCTTTCAAGCGTTCACCGAGAGAAGAACCTCATCATCGAGCGGCCGGGGCGTACTCAAACTTCAGTACAACTCAAGGAAAACCAGAGAAGTCGACGAGTTATGTGAGTACATTGATTTATTTTTCCATCAGTGTTGCTTTCTCCTCGTCACAATTTTCCGTCCCACGAAAGATAGTCCTGCCTCCTCCAGGCTTAAAAATCGTAGGGATAGTGTAGTTGACTCGAATCGTCAATTAAGTGAAGGCTCGAATTGCCCTCAAATAGATTTAAATATTTCAGATTCTCTTATTTTAGATATTAATAATTCTTCCGAGAGCTCGAATTGCCCTCAAGGAAATTTTTGCGAACAAGAATTAATGAATTCGGATAGTATTTTAAATAATCAATTAAATTTAAATAGTGTTAGTGAGTTAAGTAGTATAATGGATCCCGACACAGTTTATAAGGCGCTTCGCCCAGTCCCAGAATTTGACGGGAATCCACATATTCTCCCTAGATTTATTAGAATTTGCGATCAAATTGTAATTAAATGTGTAAAGAGCGAGCCAGGCTACGAATTATCAAATTTATGTGTAATTAACGGCATCTTAAATAAAATTACTGGTCCAGCAGCTCGTACTATTAATTCTAATGGCATTCCTGAAAATTGGATAGGGATTAGAAATACTTTGATTAATAATTTTTCCGACCAGAGGGACGAGACCGCACTTTATAATGACTTAGCATTAGCGACGCAGGGTAATGAGACACCGCAAGAATTCTATGACAAATGCCAAAACCTTTTTAGCATCATAATGTCGTATGTATCGTTGCACGAGACAATAGAGACTACCGTGGAAGCTAAAAGAATTTTATACCGTAAATTAACTTTGCAAGCGTTTGTAAGAGGGTTAAAAGATCCTCTCGGGTCCCGTATTCGGTGTATGAGACCTGAAACTATTGAGAAGGCTTTGGAATTTGTCCAAGATGAATTAAATGTCATGTATTTGCAGCAGCGAAATAATTTAGCAACAGATCGAAAACCATCATCATCAGCAGCACCACACAACTCACACCAACAATTTACACAGCCGATGCCTAAATTTCCTCCCATGAATAATAACTTTAATTTTCCTAAATTCACACCCGGGCCAAGTTGGCAAAAACCAAATTTTAATCCCCAATTTAATAATCATCAGCGCATGCCTATGCAACCAACACGTACTCAGCAGATGTTCCGAGCACCGTTGCCTAATTATAATAGTGGTTTTAGGATACCTAACAGGCAACCTCAGCAGAATAATAATTCTGGCCCTAAGCCGATGAGTGGCGTTAGCCATTTTGTAACAAAACCTTTCCAACCTAGAATTCCTGGTCATGATTGGCAGAAATTTGGCAACCCTCCTCCTTCTAATTATTTTAAGAGTAGAGAACTTAATTATAACGAATTTTGCGATTACAATAATTTTGAATATGGTAATGATGATACTGATTACGCTGACTATTACTACAATACAGACTATGACTATAATAATGACTATTACGGACAAAATGTGAATTATGACTATGACAATCAGCAATATGAACTGCATGACTTACCACCTATTGAAGATAGCCCGTGCTACGAAAATAATAGGCCTAGTACTAGTAGAGCCAGTCAACCGAGGCAATCTCATAGTAGACAGAATCAAAATTTTCGCCGGAGCCAAGAAAAATCCGCACCAGAATAGAACTTAATTTACAGTCAAAAAGGGAATTACCCTATATTAAAATTAATAACCCCCCATTAAAATTACTCATTGATACAGGGGCAAATCAATCATTCATAAGCCCAGAAACAGTTGACAGATATTTTAGTAATTTCCCAAAAATTTATGACCCTTTTGAAGTAACTAATTCAAGGGTAACAAGTACTCACGAACATTCAATTTTAATTCCTAGTTTTCCTGAATTTAATGACAACAAGAAAATTAAATTTTTCATTTATAAATTTCATAATCATTTCGATGGTTTAATAGGATTAGATTTGCTAGAAAATTGTAAGATTGATTTAAAGGACAATATTTTAGTTACTGATTGTGCGAAAATACCATTATTACGTTACCAATGCAAAAGACGTAATACAGATGAAATAATACCAGCCAAATCATCTCGTTTAATTAATATACCGATTCAGCATGAAGATGGTGACGTATTTATACCAGAACAATTAATATCTAACTGCATTATTCATGAATGTATTACAACTGTTACTGATCAGACTGGTGTAGTAGAAATAGAGAACATGACAGACCAAGACACTGTAATTTCATTTGACAGACCTATACAATTAGACTTATGTAACTTTGAAAGTTCATATACTGAACCCGACCCTAACAGAGTTAAACAGGTTTTAGAGAAACTTAGAACTGACCATTTAAATAGTGAAGAACGAGCTAATTTAGAGACTCTTTGTAAACGCTATGCTGACATATTTTATATAGAAGGCGAACCATTAACTTTCACTAATAAAATTAAACACAGTATCAGGACTCACGACGAAAACCCCGTTTACACTAAAAGTTATAGATATCCTTTTGTACACCGACAGGAAGTTAGAGAACAAATTGCTAAAATGCTCGAACAAGGAATCATACGACCTTCTGACTCTGCTTGGAGCTCACCCATCTGGGTAGTCCCAAAGAAAGCTGACGCATCTGGTAGACAAAAATGGCGACTTGTAGTAGACTTTAGAAAATTAAACGAGAAGACTATTGACGACAAATACCCAATTCCGAATATTACCGACGTTTTAGACAAATTAGGAAGGTGTCAGTACTTTACAACCCTTGACCTTGCATCTGGGTTTTACCAAGTTGAAATGAATCCTGATGACATTCCAAAGACCGCATTTAACGTAGAAAATGGCCACTTTGAATTTCTACGTATGCCGATGGGACTTAAAAATTCACCATCGACATTTCAGCGAGTAATGGATAATATACTTAGAGGCCTACAAAATGTAATATGTCTAGTGTACCTCGACGATATTATAGTCTTTAGTACATCCTTGCAAGAACACATGATTAATTTAGAGAAGGTTTTTAATAGATTAAGAGAATCAAATTTCAAGATCCAAATGGACAAATCCGAATTTTTAAAACTTGAAACAGCTTATTTAGGCCATATAATTAGTAATGAAGGTATAAAACCGAACCCAGACAAAATTAAAGCCATAGAAAATTACCCTTTGCCCAAAACGACCAAGGAAATTAAACAATTTTTAGGACTTTTAGGTTATTACAGGAAATTCATACCTGACTTTGCTAGACTGACAAAACCAATGACTAAATGCCTGAAAAAGACTAACAAAATAACTTTAGATTCCGAATATATCAAATGCTTTGAAAAATGCAAAATTTTACTGACCAACGATCCTATTTTACAATATCCTGACTTTGATAAGGACTTCATTCTAACAACGGACGCATCAAATGTAGCTTTAGGAGCAGTACTTTCGCAAGGTACAGTAGGCTCGGATAAACCGGTTTGCTATGCTTCTCGAACTTTAAGTGACAGTGAATTAAATTACAGTACGATTGAAAAAGAACTTTTGGCAATAGTATGGGCAACTAAATATTTTAGACCCTATTTATTTGGTAGGAAATTCAAAATTATAACTGACCATAAGCCACTCCAGTGGATTATGAACCTGAAAGAACCCAACTCTAGACTGACACGATGGCGACTGAAACTGAGTGAGTTTGACTATACAGTAATTTACAAGAAAGGAAAGTTTAATACTAACGCTGACGCTTTATCCCGTGTACAAATTAATAATGAAGAAATAGAATCACTTCTTCAAGAATGTGGTATAGACACATCGATAAGACCTGAACCATCGGGATCTACTACTGTAACAGCTCATACATCCGCTGAAAATCCCATTCTTGAAATTCCCATTACAGACGAACCATTAAATAAGTTCCATAGACAGATTTGTTTGACTATAGTAGGTGACATTAAAAGAAGACCGACAGTGACTAAGCCTTTTGACACACATACACGAACACACATACAAGTTTCAGAATCCTCCCTAGAACAAGATGTCATAAACGCAATCAAAGAATACGTTAACCCTAAAATAAAAACTGCCATTAAAATAACCCCACCATTAGGTATGTATTCCATTATTCCTATTTTGCAAAATAAATTTAAAAGTAATTCTATGCATCTAGTTTTAGCAAAAACTGAGCTAGAAGACGTTAAAGAATATTTAAGGCAGCAAGAGATCATTAAACACTATCATGAAGGTAAAACTAACCATAGGGGCATCAACGAATGCTACTTAGCCTTGTCACGTCGTTATTACTGGCCTAAAATGAGAGAAGAAATAACCAAATACATAAATGAATGTACAATTTGTGGACAAACTAAATATGACAGAAATCCAATTAAACCACAGTTCAATATAGTACCACCTGCAACTAAGCCTTTTGAAATAGTTCACATCGATCTATTCACAGCACAAGCTGAAAAATACCTTACCTTTGTAGATTCCTTTTCCAAGTACGGCCAAGCATATCATTTACGAGATGGTACAGCCATCAGCATTATTCAAGGACTATTAAATTTCAGCACTCACCATGGACTACCATTGACTATTGTGACAGATAACGGGACAGAATTTACTAATCAACTTTTTGCAGAATTCGTTAGACTACATAAAATTAACCATCATAGAACACTAGCCCATTCACCTAACGATAACGGTATAATTGAGAGATTCCACTCCACATTATTAGAACACCTTCGTATCCTTCGCCTGAAAAATAAAGATGAACCTACAGTTAATCAAATGCCTTATGCAATCCTAGCTTATAATAGTTCAGTCCATAGTTTTACGAAATGTAGACCACATGATATAATTAGAGGTCACTTTGACCCTAGAGATCCTTTAGATTTTAATTTAGCTGAGCACCTCATGCAACAATATATTATAACTCATAGAGATCAGATGAAGACTGTATACGAAATGATTAAAGATGCTACAACTGTCGACCGCACAAACTTAATGACTAACAGAAATAAGAGCCGCGAGCCAGAAACTGAATATTTACCAGACCAACAGGTTTTCATTAAAAATCCCTTAGCTAGTAGGCAGAAGCTTGCACCACGATACACTCAAGACACAGTCCTTGCAGACCTTCCTATACACATTTACACCTCAAAGAAAAAAGGACCTGTTGCTAAATGTCGTCTGAAGCGAGTACCAAAGTCATCTAAATTGTTACAGGTACCGACTAATACTGATAATGACAATGACGCAAGCAGCAGAGATAAAACTTGAGACTCTTGACAATGGACCTGGACTTCTACCCTTTAAACTTGGCCAAGCCAAGCTGATTTCTCATTATCATACCTTTATACAATATTTAGAACTTTCAGAATTAGAAAATCGTATTATATCTATAAATGAACAATTAGATTATTTTAAAACTAAACTTGATAATTCGACTTTGCCTATTTATGAAATTCAAATAGATTATCTTTATACTAAATTGTTAAAAATAGATTCACAGTTAAAGACATTAGAACCAACTAGAGCAAAAAGAGGACTTATTAATGGACTAGGATCAGTTATTAAAGGACTTACAGGTAATTTAGATTATTCAGACGCTGAAAGATTTAATAAAGCTATAGAAATATTAGAAGGAAATGAAAATAAATTAGTTTCAGAATTTAATGAACATATAAGTGTTAATAAAGTGTGGATGAATCAGTATTCGCAAATTATTAATAATTTAGTTGAAAATCAAATTAAAATTAACGAAACACTAAAATTAGTTATAGACAAGTCTTATCTGATTGAAGCTAAATTTGCTAAATTCGCTCAATTATTAGCTATTATTACAGAAAATACAGATGATTTGTATTTAGAATTAATTAGAATAGAAAACATGTTAGG
Source organism: Plebejus argus (assembly GCA_905404155.3). Lineage (NCBI taxonomy): Eukaryota > Metazoa > Arthropoda > Insecta > Lepidoptera > Lycaenidae > Plebejus > Plebejus argus. The sequence continues at coordinate 7,945,742 of FR989929.1, read as the reverse complement.
ATTTATTCGTGCAGCGAGCACGCACCATAGTATGATAAGCATAGAAAACTTAGGATATATGATAAGTAGACTTAGAAACATTTATGGTAGTAATGAAATCTTAGACATTGATTTAAGAGAATATTATAATCTCATTCAACCAGGTAGTTATTTCATAGGTAAAAGAATAGTTATAATTTTTAAGGTTCCTATTATATCTAAGGATAGCTACGATTTATTTAAGCTTTCCATTGTTCCTAATAAGTTCCAACAGACCTTTATACATATACATCCTTTCATAGCAACCAATGGGAAATTTTTCATGTACTTGCAAACCGAATGCCCTAAAATTGGCGAGTACCTTCTCTGCGAGGAAAGCACAAACTATTATCAGCCACGAGATCAATCAGATTGCATCCAGAGCATCATCATTCATCAATCTTTAGACAAATCGTGCAGCCCGACTGAAGTTTCAATCTCCAGACAAGCTATGGAACAATTAGACGATAGACATTACACCATTGTCTTCCCGAAGCCTACGAAAGTCGAACTTCAATGTGAACGACAGGAATTTGTATCCTTATCCGGCAGCTACTTAGCAACAATACCCCATGAATGCTCTCTCCGAACAGATACCTTCAAGATCACCAATACTGAAGATGAAGTCAAGGGACAGCCGCTGAAGATCACTGAAATAAGAAACAATCGCACTGAAGCTGAAAATTATGAGATTCCACATATCACTCTCAACTCTTTGAATCTCGATAGTCTACATCATCTGGAAAATAGAATCCTACTGCAGAATCCTGTTCATCTCGCCAACTCCGATTCATCACTGTACCATACAACGTTACCTCTCTATACGCTTGTATCTGGTATAGTTATAATTCTCCTTGTACTCTATCTTCGTCGATACCTGCGGAAAACCCCTACTAAACCAGAAGAAGAACCAAGAAGCAGCCCCATATATGCTGTTCCTGAAAAATCTGGAAATCAAGGAATTCCAGCAACATTTTCCCTCAACGTGCTCAAATAGTTGCTGCTCTGGGGGTGGAGGAATTACATACGGACCCCTAGGGAAGACTGCTGACACCGCGACACGTGCCTGGTCAACGCCATCGTCTTCACATCAGCAATTTCATCATTACCGCGTTTTACAATAATTCATATTGTTATTCTATTTTGCTCGCTCGGATCGCGAACATAGTTTTGTAAAATAGTTATAAGTTAGTTTAAATAAAATTTTAAGATAATTTTTGGTTTTTTTTGAGAGTCCGGGCTGCCGAAAATATAATTAACTTAACATCTGGTGTATACACCCCTCCCCCCTCTCCCCTCTTTTCCCTAAGACGGGTGGTATATATTATATTTAAGAGACTACTGGATTCTTTTCCTGTATTTAATTCACAATGGAAATAAATATTACGAACAAGAAGAAACTGTTTGCCTTTGGAATGTACCTCCTTTTTAAGCTGGACAATCCTGGAGCTATAAATCATTCGTTTACTTTTCGTAATAATTTTAAGTTCACAAGCTTTTTATAATCCAGAATCCTGATATGACCCAATTTGAAGTACTCAATTTAAATTAATATTATGAATAACTAGACTAGTTACAACACTACAGAATTAGAAGTGAAGGTCAATCCGCGCTAACCAAGTTCAATGTTAAACCAGTAGGTAAACAGTAATTGTTTACCAAACAAAATCATTAAACAGGCGATCAAAAATGTAATAATCTGTCATTCTATATCTATTACACTTATATTTTTAATTGAACTTTACCTTTGAACTAGATAAGTAATATGTGTGTGTATATGGGCTATTAGTTTATGACTACTTATAAGTAATTAATATTATACCAATTGATTAACTTTAATTAAAGTAACCCTCCGGCGTGCAATTTTGTATATGAAACTGTAAACAAGGATATTAGCGTAATAAAATCACGTGACCTTGGAATAGCCGCCAATGGCAGTCAAATCAGGTGGTCATAAAAATAATTGACCATTATACTTCGTTGCTGCATCCTATGAGATTTAATAAACCTGTAGTCCGAATTTTGTGGTACTGCATCATCACACGCCATTTAGATATTATTTATTTAATTTAAAACTGAAAAAAGACAATCAATTGGTTTTATAGTACTTCCGCCTTGCTTTCCTAGATGGCGGTGTTAGTTCGTCCGTCATTCGTTTTTCGTGTGCGGCATCGTCAACACGTTATCCTTTTTAAATTAATTTCTACAGTGTTAAAGTGTTATAATTAGTGTAAATCGCCGAATAATATTGGAAAAAGGAAGAATAAGGATGATTACGAACATATTCGCCGCAAAATACGGCGATTGGAAGTAAAATTACGCTGCAACAAAGGAAAAGGTACCAAACTACCCGCATTAATTTTTAAAAATATTATGAATTTTTTCTTTGTTCTCAGCTATGGCATGGTAACGATACGTTAAAAAAGGACTATCTTAAGGGTTAATACGTGATATTAACTAGATAGTCAACCTTTTGTACCTTAATGGGGTAATACGCGATATTATCCAGGTTACAAACTGAGTCGTGATGATACGTGATATCATCCTGAAAGCAACTTTATGCTTTTGCTTATTCACACCGGACAAGATCCGAGTCATCAGCGTCTTCCTCCCGGGAAGGCCGCTGCGATAACGAGCACTCATCCGACGACAAAAGGCGCGATGAAGACATCGACGCGCGGGAGGCTCAATCTTGCTGTGGAACTCCACAATCTTTAGCCGACGTCAAAGACGTGGATTATATGGAGTCGGCCGCGCCTGCACCGGCGTCGCCGCAGGCCGCACCGCCGACATCAGCGCCGCTGAGCCAACCAGAAGCCACCGTACCAGTAGATCCTAACCAAGAATCTACTCCCAGGTTACCACTTGAAATACTAAATATTCTTGGCAAGGCCAATAAAACAGAGAAAGCCCTAGGCGAACGCATTCCCACCGAACTCTCTGAACGTTGGGGTAAAATCTTGGTCGATGGTTTGGCTAAAGAATACAAGGAGTCGCTTGTGGCGAAGCCCGCCCGCACGAGCCGCAGCCGTCGACACGTCGGCGAGGAGGGCCCAGCAGCCCCCGCGCCGCGGCCGCCCCTACGCGAGCGCCAGACCGAGCAACGACAGGAGACGCCGCTACTAGAGGTACCTCACGCTGGCCGCATCCAATTCTTTTTACGCAATTGGCTTCTAATAACCTCCGACAGCACGGTGCAGTGCTGTCTTATGCTAAAGGATATTATAAAATACCCTTCTGCATTGAGTTATAAGTCCCTTCTGTAAGCCACCTTACCAACGTGTGGAACCAAGTAATCCACCTTTTACAAAGAGTCAGATGAGCAAAGCAATAAGTGAACTCAAACAATTAGGTGCTATTTCAGTATGTAATGAAAATTTGCCAGACCAATTTATTTCATACATTTTTCTTACACCGAAAAGTATCGGTGGGTTAAGATTTATATTCAACTCAAAATTACTTAAATACATTTCTAATGTGCACGTAATCAACTTTTAAAATGGAAGATATTCGCACTGCTATAAAATTGGTCTTTTCAAATGCCTATATTCCTCATATCTCAATCTCAAAATATCTCAATCGATCTCAAGGAATTGCTTGTGCGGTGTGCCGATTCATACATTACATAAATTTATTATTATTATTTTTTGAGATTTCGATTTCATGATAATCTTTGTGAATTTAACTGCCTTCCTGTACGGCTTAAGTTCTGTGCCATTTATATTTGTAAAGCTTCAAAAGCCTCTTTTTATGTGGTCAAAAAAGCAGGGCCATCTAGTGGTCGAAATTCGAATCGAAATCTAAAGATTATGCTACTATATTATATATTAAGGTCAAAATTGAAACAATTAGGTTTTATTATCAACTTTGAGAAAACTAGTATGACGCCTTCACAACTTTGTAGATTTATTGGCTTTGACCAATGATATTATATTAGCTTTGACATAATATTAAATACTCAAGTCATGCAGTTACTCCAGAAATTTTCTAACTAGCCAACGAAATCCATAACAAAGCGCGATTTCGCGAAGTTCATTGGCACTTTAATTTCAGCATGACCAGCAATAGCATACAGCCGTGTAGTTGTATATTCTTGGATACAACTGGCCGCGTACTAAATACTTTGAACGAGAAGTTTTTAGCTTCACAAAAATGTAATAATAATTTTGATTCCATCATGCCTGTAAAACCACAAAAAATGTGTACCACCAGTTGGTGGTGCAATATTGTTTTTAATAGAATAAAGTAAGCTTTTTAATAGAATAAACACAAGTTTATACGAGCTGGAGATCTTCACAGACTCGTCACTCACCGGCTGGGGCGCCGCGTGCGACGGAGTAGTAACTAGATGCCATTGGTCTGCGGATGAAGCTCGCCATCATATCAATTATCTCGAATTATTGGCTGCCTAGGGATTGAAATCATTTTTCATTTCATCGTTGTGATAATATTTTAAATGTCTTACTAAGAATAAATAATACTACTGCCATAATTATATTATCTTATATTATATTAATATTATAATGTGAAGTATTCAATTTCATCATCTCAATGAAATCGCGAGAGATATATGGCAGTAGTGCGAGAAACAACGCATATAATTTATTTGCTTCTTATTTATATAAAAACACAGATGCTGACCAGGCGTCTAGGTACGTAACGTAACGATAGGAACTTACTAAAGATCTTATTGAGCTTCGGTCAACCTGACAACCTGATGGCTGATACAGGCCGTACTTACTCGCGTTGTGCTTTAATAATAAGTGCTATATTATTATCTGCTAAGATATTATGTCTCTTGGAAACAAGACCCAGGTGCCTTCATCATCCTTGCTTTTACAATTTCATGGCACGATTATTTTTTCTATGCCTTTCCGCCATTCGCGCTCATACTGTCTTAGGAAAATTATAGAAGAGGAAGCGACTGGTAAATTAGTCGTTCCGTACTGGCCGTCGTGTCTCGGCCGTGTTTTCCACTGTTTTGATCGCTTCTCAAATCTGACGAGATTTATTTTAGGCCAGATAAAACCTTCTGGCGTGCGCAGTATTGTGCGGAAAGTCTACCTAAGACGCTGAATACCGGAGATGTCTATTGACAATTTCATACTAAAACCGTTATCGGGAGGTACAATTAATCAGTATGATACAGGATTAAAACAAATTGGTTTAATTTTTGTCAAATTAATAATATTGATTTGTTTTAAGGATCCGTAGCTGATATAATATTATTACGAATTCTTAAATTTTAACAGAAAAACTTAATGAAAAAGCAAGTTGCGGAATGTTAAATTGTTATAGGTCTAGACTCTAGTTTGTCTCTAATCATTATTAATAATCATTGCGAGTTTCTTACGCCGGTTCTTCTCGCCGGGCTAGTTCCCGAACCGGTGGTAGGCACCAGTAGTATCAACGTTCTGAAAGCATTTTTTTAAAATCTATTCAGAAATAAAACAATTTTTATTTTATTTATTTTATTGGTAAATCCCGTTGCAATAACGATCCTAAGATTTTTTAAAGGAGTTTTTAGGAGTAAGCCCAGCTTCCTAAAGTATTCATTTTTAAGGGAACCTTATAAACTTTTGGAGTACGTATCTAAATTTTATCCGTAAGATTCTATACTTATTATCATTAGAAATTTTATAAAAAAAAAAAAAAAAAAAGGTAACTCTCATTCTAATATTATAATAATTATATTAGGTATATAATAATTCAACTCGTTGTCGACGGGACAACGGGTGCAGACGTTATCACTCATAAGAACAGAAGACGTTCATTCCGAAAATTCACGTATCGTAATCACTATCAATAATTATTCATCAAGCCCCAGCTAAAGCTTTATCTGTGTACCTAGATAAGACAAAAGAGCTGAGAAATGGCCCAGCTACTGATAAGCTCATTTTAACAACTAGAAAGCCTTTTCATAATGCCAGTTCCCAATCTATAAGTCGCTGGATAAAGAGTGTCCTCAAGGACAGTGGCATAGAGATTGGCGTTTATTCAGCACACAGCACGCGACACGCCTCCACGTCGGCGGCGCGCCGCGCGGGAGTCTCCGTCGACATCATCAAGCGATGCGCTGGCTGGGCCGGCTCATCACTTTGTTTTGCTAAGTTTTATAACTTACCTTTACCAGATTTAGCACAAGACAGAGCTTTCGCAGAAGCTATTTTTAATGTAAATTCTGATTCATAGCATATCCAAACTAATTAAGTAGTATTATTATTTAGAAGTACAATACTTTATTAAATAAAAATTGTTATCATGTCTATAATGTTATACCTATCATTTTAAATTCCGTAATTAATTAACTTAATGTAATTAATCTGGTATTTTATCATTCCGCAATTACGCGCTGAACATCTACAGGTTTATTAAATCTCATAGGATGCAGCAACGAAGTATAATTTGTGGTTAATTGAACTTACCTTAAGTGAACTTCAACCAAAATTATACGAGTTGCTGCATCCGTAGAGATTTAAAATCCCACCCCACCCACTTCTCTTAGTTTGTTGCCCCTATTCTTTACTTGCGGAATGATAAAATGTTATGAATTATCCTCTCTAAAAAGAATGACGGACGAACTAACACCGCCATCTAGGAAAGCAAGGCGGAAGTACTATAAAACCAATTGATTGTCTTTTTTCAGTTTTAAATTAAATAAATAATATCTAAATGGCGTGTGATGATGCAGTACCACAAAATTCGGACTACAGGTTTATTAAATCTCTACGGATGCAGCAACTCGTATAATTTTGGTTGAAGTTCACTTAAGGTAAGTTCAATTAACCACAAAGTATCTATATTTACATCTATTTGACTTTTATACATTCTTGATCATTTTGGAGGATCGTGATAAAGACGTAGACCCCGCCCGCGAGCTCCGAGGAATTGTTGAAAATGTTGCAGGGGAGTTATAATGTAGCCTGTAGGGAATGTGTATTGTGTAGGCAACAGGGAAGGCACACTTTGGCATAATAGAGGGCTCAGGAGTCAGAACTCGATTCCTCGGAGCTCGCGCATGGAGTATATTCAGCTGTCTTTGTTACCTGAAGTATATAAGAATGTCTTAGATAATTTCATCTATTTCCATTAGTCCATTTTTAAAAAGTAAAACTATACATTAATATTTTCATGGTTTGTTTAAGTAATTGAGAATTCTATTGTAACTCTATAATTATTTAATTAATTGTAGAGACGAAGCTGCATTAGTTGCATGGGATAGTCGAATCCATGACTATTCAACAATTACACTTGACCCAATATGACCGTCACCATGTCCTATAATATCAGCCAGGTCCTGACCCATTGATAAACGGCTCACAATACATGACATCATCGCGGTCGCTACCTTGGCGCTGTGTGAATTGTTCGATCACTTAACTTGTTTGTCACTACTAACACACAGTTTGTGAATTCAGAGAAAAACATGTCAGCTACGAAAATAGACTTATCACTATTATCACTATGTTTTAATATTATGGAGAATGGAGATAGAATGAAATGTATGTACAAGTATAGCCACAGGTATAGCTTGACCTCTTTAATCCGAACCCCGAAAACTTAGAACCCGTTTATTAAAGAAAACAAAAAGTATTGACGTAAATACAATATTCTAGTTTTTCGGGTGGTATTTAAACCATACTAACATTATAAATGCGAAAGTGTGCCTGTCTGTCTGTCTGTTACCTCTTCATGCCTACAACACTGAACCGATTTTGCTGAAATATGGTATGGAGATATACTTTCAGACCCGGGAAAGAATATATTATGGTACAATTTATCCGAGAAAAATGTTAATACGGTTTCCGCACGACAAACGAATGTTGGCGTAACGAAGTTGCGGGAGTCATCTAGTGATAAATAAAACGCTTTGTCTCGTAATTTGCGCAAAAGGGAGTAACAACAACAAATATACGCATGTCACCAGACAGCAGACTCAATGTTTGGTGAGCAATTACTAGGCGAGACAGCGAGTGAAAAAGCGGACGGGGGTGGGTCTACTAGGGTGTTCGGATTAGAGGGGGTTCGGATTAAAGAGGTCCTGAATCCTGTATTTCATATCTATATAATGCATCAAATGTGTCATTGACAGAAATAGTTTTTCTGTCCGCCTGTCTGTTAATCATTGAGGCAATTTAGATGTTTAGTATGTAAACTATGTATTTAGATACTTTAGACTCCCAGAAAAAGACATACAAGTCGCTATCAGGTTTTCCGGGAAAATAACTATCCTTCTGCTTAGGAACTCGACCTAACCGTTCTAACGTAAGGCAATGTATTAAATAATGTCAACGCCGGGCTTGCAAGTTGCACATTGCAATGTATATGCCGACAGCTATGTTGTTCAGCCCCCCTAGCATACGCCAACGAGATATTATCTCGTGGATATCTCACTCTCGAGCGTAGTGATATTGTCGATATCGATAATCGATATATATCTCTTTTTCGCTAACATGCGTACGTCGAGACTCGAAGGATAAATTTCCGTTCGTATATGGTTCGTTAATATGTAGACAAAATAGCACATATAAAAAAAAACAAAATCATCTCTAATTTTGACGACAGACGTACGAGAAAAAATGTATGTCATGTAGGGTCAATAGAGATGAAGAGATAAACCAGTTAACACCGAGAAAACGTGTAGACAAAATTGTCTCGTTGGCGTATGCTAGCACGGCATAAGTGAGACTTGCAGTAAGGCTAGTACGGACGCCGATAGTTGCGGTCATCGGTCACGGTATACGACTCATTAGCAGTACCGTGACATTCATCGTAAAATAATAACTAAGTACTAATAAAAATGCAACGCAATTTGAAATTTGTACAGGGTACAGTACCGTCAGATATTATAGGTACCTTTTTTCTTGCGGGAAATACCACTATCGATTATTATTATTTATTACGAGCTTTTGCCCGCGGCTTCGCTCGCGTTAAGAAGTATTATTATATACATAATAAAAACTTTCATTCCCTATTTGAACCCCTTGGGGTGAGAATTTATCAAAATCCTTTCTTAGCGGATGCCTTCGTTATAACATCTACCTGCATGCCAAATTTCAGCTCGATCCGTCCAGTGGTTTGGGCTGTGTGTTGATAGATCACCATGTTAGTCAGTCACCTTTGAGTTTTATATATATAGATTAGTATCGATCTCAACATCAGTCGCTATATTTGTTAATTATACATTACAAAAACGTTTCAGTAACACAAATTGACAACCATAGAATTTTGCTGAAAAAGTGCTACGCGCTACGCGATGCTACGCCGCGCTACGCTACGGGAATATTATAAATAATTGTTACTAAAAGTTTAAACTTTCTTTTAGTAATATGTAATAAAAATTCGTAATTATAGCTTAGAAATAATAATATTTAGATTCTAGCTAGATTCAGAAGTTATAAAATAAAATATTCAAAATTGCTATGCATAAAATATATAAAAATGTTATTGCAGAACATATTTTTAAATAATTATACGATTGTAATTTTGCAAAATTTATTAAAACAACAATGGAATTACGTAATCCATACTAATATTATAAATGCGACAGTGTGTTTGTCTGTTTGTTCATCTGTCTGTCTGTCTGTTACCTCTTCACGCCCAAACCGCTGAACCGATTTTGCTGAAATTTGGTATGGAGATACTTTGAGTCCCGGGAAAGGACATACTTTTATCCCAGAAAAATGTACGGTTCCCGCACGATAAACGAATTTTGGCAACGAGTTGCGGGCGTCATCTAGTTTATTTCACATTTGCATTATTCTTGATGTTGAAATAACCTAAAATATAGAATTCTACATCCTCAACATGACTGTAGCTTAGATCATGTACTATAAAATATGTAGCCGGGTAATAACCATAAAGTTAACATACCTAAGGTATATTAACTTTATGGTAATGACAAAACTTGAATGTAATTTTGCGCCTCGTGGCTTGGCATAATATGAATTTATGTTCGAATCATAGACTTATAATATACTTATAGGTTTATGGTTCGAATGACACTCATTTATATACGTGCTACGTATGCCTGTCGCAAACAAAATGGAAATAATAATATGAAAAGCATAACAAAAATCTATTATTGCATATCAGGTGGTACCAAAAAATGTAAGCATATCACCTGGTACCAAAGTTTCGAAAAGTATATACGATGAGAAAATGGCTGACTGTCATAATGATGGAGATCGGTCGTTGCCCGTGTCAGGTGGTACCTCGCGTGATGCCCACCGGCACGCAGGCTCAATTGATGGACTTCAGGAAGTTCCGAGAAGTTTAATGCTTTCGACGTACGGCGTACGCCCGTGACGGTATCGAATCACCTGTCAGCATTAACTGGTTCATCGGAGGCGTTCAAAAGACAAACGAAAGAGTTTTCGTAGTAACATGTCATCTATGAGTTATGAGTTATGACCATAAAGTTAATATACCTAGCTTATTCCGCTAGGTATATTAACTTTATGGTTATGACACACTACAGAAACGAGACATACGCTCTATTTATAAAATGTCTCCTTTTGAATCTCCGAGAGATAAATTTAAAGAAATTGGCATTCTAACTGTTGCTTCTCAATACATTTTGGATAATGTAATATATATGTTAGAAAAAATATAAATAATTTAAAGCTAAAAGAGATATTGACTGTAGGAAGACCAGAAACAAGCACAAGCTAGATTTGCCGGTGATCAGACTTGGTAAGGTCAGTAAAACTTTTAAAGGTCAATGTATACGCCTTTACAATAAAATCCCTGAAAACGTTCAAAATCTTTCCATTAATAAATTTAAATAATCGGCCAAGTGCGAGTCAGACTCGCGCACGAAGAGTTATCGGTATAGAGCGAAAGTAGACAAAAAATTGTGTTTTTTGTATGGGAGCCCCCCTTAAATATTTACTTTATTTTAATTTTATTATTAATTATTAAAGTACAAATACAATTAAGGATTTTGTGAAAATTTCAAGTGCGTAGCTGTTACCATTATTATTGATTACGAGCAAAAAAGGCCAAAAAAAATGACGTTTCTTGTATGGGAGCCCCCCTTAAAAATAAACTTTATTTTATTTTTAGTATTTGTTATTATAGCGGCAACAGATATACACAATCTGTGAAAATTTCAGAAGTCTAGCTATAGCGGTTCTTGAGATACAGCCTGGAGACATACAGACAGACGGACAGACGGACAGACGGACAGACGGACAGACGGACAGACGGACAGACATCGAAGTCTTAGTAATAGGGTCCCGTTTTTACCCTTTGGGTACGGAACCCTAAAAAGTAGTCAAAGAACGTTTGTGTGCCAAAGCCTATTTATTATAAGGTCAATGATTTCATAAAGACGATAGCACATCTTGGGAGTAGGAACTAGGATGGCTTCTTGCAAGGCTACTTCTACATTAGTGAATGACTTACAATAATTGACAACATTTCAAAATTTTTAAGCCTTAAAATAAAAAATACTGTTTCTTTAGTTTCTTCTCCTGATATCAAAAAAATATTCAAAATTTTTTTATATTGCTTATTTACTGAGAAAATAAAGAAAAACTGAAAAATACGCTGTGACGTCATACATACGGCATAAATCAGACATTTTCTTTGCCTTGTGTAAAATAGTTTTAAAAAGACATCATGAAGCATAAAAAAACAGTCACTGTCAACAATAACAATTGACATTTCACATTTCTTTAAAAATAACTTGAAAATAACCAAATTATTGTTACCACAAGTTTTACAACATACTAGTGAGTTGTGTTAGTAAAGTTTATCTGGATTACAATGGGAAAACAATACGAAATAGAGGCGCGTAGAGGTTGACGTCTGACGAAGACATTGACAGACGCCCTAATAAACGTAATAGACTTACATTGACAACTGACATATTTTTTCTTTTGTAAACTGTAATGGAATAATAACCGTTCAGCCGTACTTATGACGTCACTTGGCGCTTACGTCTCTTTAGAATACGAAGGAATAAAATCTATTTTTTAGGTATCTTAAAAACATAATTTTGAAAAAGCAAAAAACACGTATCGCCTTATTTTAAGTCTACTTTCATATAAAATAATAAAAAACTTTTTTATTATTTTAAAAAGCCATGAAAAATGCCAAAATTTTAACATGGCTTTTAAAAAGCCATGTTAAAATTTTGAAATGTTGTCAATTATGTTGACATTGTATAATTTTAAGTTACGACATTGTAAATTTTATTTTAAAAGATTAATTTTGCTCACTTATTTTGGTAAAAAAGTGGCCCCCTGCGAGTTTCTTACGCCGGTTCTCCTCGCCGGGTTAGTTCCCGAACCGGTGGTAGGCAACGTAGACTTCTGACGTTCAAAAAGTGTATATACCTATTTTGAATAAAAAGATATTTCATTTCATTTCATTTCACTGGCGCGGGCGCAAAACTGATTTAAAGTTAAACCTGGATTAAAATTCAGTCATTTCTAACTATTTGATTACTGATTAGTATTTATGAAAGAGCCTGTAACTTGGTTGAACTGATATTAATTGTTTACTACCCAGAATCCGTTAATTTTTCATACAGCATTAATTATTTATCATATTGGTTCGTTTCTTTAGCGTGAAGAGATAATAGACAAACAGACAAACACTTTCGCATTTCAATGTTTCGATTATTATGTGCATAAAATGATATTTAACTTGTGGTGAAATTTGAAAATGTATTCCATGGTCCAGGAAAAACATTACACCATTTAGCTTCGCCAATGTCGGCTAATAATTCTACGGGTAGCAACGTAAACAGTAACATGATACAGATTGGTTCCCATTGTTGACTGACAGTATTTTTAGTCACGAAAAATATGGAATTGGGTTACTATTACAGAGATTACATCACGAAAACATAAACATGCAAACATTGCATTGACACACACGAAAGCTCCCTTTTTATTTCCAATTAATGATATTTTTATTGATCTATGCTTTTTATTGGTTTAGATACGTCATACGAGTGCCTGGTACTAAGCTTCAGGTAGAGCATTACAAATAGATGCAGAGTGAACCCTGGAAGAGACCATGGTTTGATAATTGTAAATTAAAGAGGAGCATTTTATGTACAGCTTTTAGACTGCTATTCCGGACACATTCATGAGGGTTTTCGATTTGCACATGGTTTTCGCAGATATATTTGTCTTCTTCCAACTCAACATCTGGTGTATAGACTTTCCCCCTCCCACCTCCGCCCCCCACCCCTCTAAGGGGACCAAAAAGGGGGTTGTATCAAATTTTTTCTTTAATGGACTTACTTCATATTATTAACTGTATTTTCCAACTTAATATCAGGTGTACACAATTTTTCCCCCCACCCCTCTTAGGGGACAAAAGAGGGGGTAAGATTTTGTATCAACTGATGAAGTAGAAATACTTTAAATGGCAAAACAACGTTTGCCGGGTCAACTAGTATTACAATAAAACTGTAGAAATTTGAATTCTGTATATTATAGATATTCAAAATTAATAAGCGGGGGGTGTTACTAGATCGCTATAGAAGCCAAAAATGTGGTTAGTTTTTTTTCTGTCTGTCTGTCTGTATGTTTGTTCCACTGTCACACGAAAACTACTGATCCGATTCGAAAGCGGTTTTCGCAAATATATTTGTCTTCTTCCAACTTAACATCTGGTGTATAAAAAATTTCCCCCCCCACCCCTCTAAGGGGACAAACGGAGGGTCAGATTTTTTATCAAACTTTTTTCTTTAACTCAAAAACTACTGATCCGATTTGCAAACGGTTTTCGCAGATATATTTTCTCTTCGTCTTTTTCAAACTCAACATCTGGTGTATACATTTTGTTCCCCCCACCCCTCTAAGGGGACCAAAGAGGGGGTCAGATTTTGTATCAAACTTTTTCCTTTAAGAGAATTACTTCATATTATTTACTGTGTTTTCCAACTTCACATTTGGTGTAAAAAAAGAGAGGGTAAGATTTGTATTAACTGATGAAGTAGAAATACTTTATATGGCAAAACAACGTTGTGTAGTATTTATATCATAAAACCGTGGTATAATTTTTTACTTGTATTCAAAAACTCACCTGACAATAAAATACTAGAATAGACTAGAATACGATGTACCCATTACCCATATTACTAAATCTTGTCCAACTCTACCAGTTAGTTTGGCGATAAATTCTGCACTTTAAGTGCATTACAAATCAAATCGAGAACGTATTGTTCGTCCTTAACCGTAAATCACTTGATCTCGTTTAAGCTAATAATAAAGATAGTATGAAGTGTTTATTTGTAAAGTTTGGCTGAGGAGCCGGGAGATGCATTTATCGGTGCACTGAACTTGGCTGTTGCTGCCAATGAATCACCAATGTTTTTAGATTCGCTGCCAATCGTTTCATGCAACTATGAATTAGGTAGTAATTAGTATGCTAGTAGACTCGTATACAGGGTGTCTAAACTAACTAAACTAATTGATATAATATTTTGAACTAAGAAATACTTTAGTAGAGTTTAGTGTGTACTATGTACTGACTACTGTGTAATGTGTATGAGTCCCTAATAGAGTTCATTAAAAAAGTAGCAGCGCTGAATGAGCTACGCTTTTCAAATTCACGACTTTAGGTCATTTCTCATTGAAACATATAAGTCGAAAGTAAAAGGCACAAAATTGAGAACGTGTAGGTATCATAAAGACAACGTTCTGAAGGTTCAGTCTACGTAAGATCTTCCACCAGCCCCGGATAAATAGGTCGTATAGGCCGGGGCCTAGGGATGGCAGTGTTGTAGCACCTCCATCGTGGGTATCGCAGACAAAATTAATCAATTGTTATGCGGCGGCTGCTTGGGGATTGATGGGCTAGGGCGGCTGCAGCGTCCATAGGGGGCCAGCAGATTACGAAATCATGGAGCGGAAATAAGGTGGCCTACACTCTAAAAAAGTATATTATATTAATTCGGCACTGCATCTTCCACGCAACGATTTGGGAAGTTTACCGGAGAGAAGAATTATTGTAGGAATAATATATACTAAAGTTTGTATTTAATGTAACTTACACTTTGCTAATCGCTCTCAGTAGGTAATCATTGCGTTTTCCTATGACTTGTAATTACTTTGCTTGAAAAATCACTCAGTCACAGATTGTAGTCGGACTATAGAGTGATCCTATGGTGTTTTTCAAAGAGTAAAAAAACTCTACATAATAATATTATATACGATGTAGTTTACGATAAGCTGATGGCATGTGAAAACATTGGTCATTAATCATTATGGAATCGATACTCATTAAAAAATATGTAACGTTAATTCAAGGTGCGATAACGATTAAATAAAAATCAGTCTGGTCATTTTTAATGATTTGCAGTCCTTTGATTATGTAAATAATCAAAGTTGCAGTCATAACAATATGTTTAAATTTCTTTCGTTAAAATAATTAAACATTGTACCTTCAACTCGCTTGCAACATTTTGAAACATTTTCAGCATGCATATTTTGTGAAATGTAGCCTAAGTTTTTTAAAATAGAAATCTTGAATGGCTTTATTACCTTATATATTAATTTTATTTTTTCCTTGTTACAGATGAACAGGAGAGGGTACAGAAAAAGACGTTTGTAAACTGGATCAATTCACATTTATCAAAGGTATTTTTTAACCAAGACTCCCATAATATTCGTAATTTCGTAACCTTCCTTTTGGAGTTAGTTAAAATCTTGAATATGTTAAAATAAAACTTGTTATCTGACGAAACAGCCGAGCCATACCTACATATTGACTGGTATGTAGAATTTGCATAAGTTAGGGTCGGTACTCGGTAGAGTTAGGCCGTGTAGATTCAGAAGCTTGGCTCTACATGAGGTCTGATATCTTTTTCACAAGGTAAACCTTGTGGTTCGTCTCGGCAACATTTTACATAAAATGTTTTAACAAAATATAACAACTTTTCTTCTAGCGCATACCTCCGTTGAGGATCGACGACCTAATATACGACCTCCGAGATGGCACCAAACTACTGGCGCTGCTTGAAGTACTGTCCGGCGAGAAATTGGTAAATGTTTTTTTTATCCTAGCCAATATAGGGCTCGTCGTATTATTCGCTACAGTTTATCTGTCAATTATTGCCTGTTACTTGTTAATTGTTCATACCCTGTCTTAGACGGTATACCGTATACCTTACCACGTTGAAGAAAAGATTCCGTAGCACAGTACCAGTTACCACGTAAACGTGGTAAACCTGGTGAACCGTGTAGCTGCGTACGGCGGGTACCGTTTTATTAATTAGTGTAGTCTGTTCTAATTTTCCAGAAAATTTTAACCATTTTCTTAACAATATAAATTTTAATATAAAGTAGACTATTTAAATTTCAAGGAGATGCAACGTCTCCCAGACAGACGCGGCCTGCGGTGGCGGTGGCGGTGGCGGTGGCGGTGGCGGTGGCGGTGGCGGTCAGTTGGATGACTTGAGAGTTCTAGGAACGATACAGGTACACACGCAGCTACGCGGCCAAGTCATCCAACTGACCGCCACCGCCACCGCCACCGCAGGCGGCGTCTGTCTGGGAAACGCTTTAAACTGTACCGGTTTATGAGAACCGTCATCAATATCAAAGGCTCTGAATGGACTGTCACTAAAGACTAATATTCGTTGCAGCCGATGGAGCGCGGGCGCGTTCTCCGCAGGCCGCATTTCCTCAGCAACGTGAACACAGCGCTACGATTCCTCGCCGGCAAACGTATAAAGCTGGTGAACATCAACGCCGCTGACCTCGTAGACGGGCGACCGGCCGTCGTCCTCGGCCTCATATGGACCATCATCCTGTACTTCCAGGTAAGCAACGATTACTGCATACCGTACTTTGTTAGCTGTTCAATTCTATTCGAACTTACCCTAGCTATTTAGCCGCTCCGGGCAAAATCATTTTCGCCGTCCTTTACACACAACACACAACAGCTAGTTTTGTTAGGAGATACTAAGGGGAATATTTAAGCAAAATACGTAAGCATTTCACTATTCAATCGAAGTTGGAAGGTAAAATTCTGTAACTTGGGTGGTGGAGCCTGGAGGGCTAATGGCTATGTTGGAAGATAGGAGTAAGTCAATTTTGCCGTCCCTCGTTTTTGCCGCTCTGGGCAAATGCTCGGCTCGATCCCTTAGATCGGGCCCTACCACCAAGCTTAAGTTGAGCGCGGAGTAGGTACAATGAAATGAAAAAAAGAATGAAGAAAACGTAAGGTTTTTCTGGGATAAAATTGACCTACCAACTTATCATTACTAGCACTATTAATAATAGAGTAAAAAAAGAATGACCTAGTTAAAGATTTGTTTAGTTTGAGGTTTTTTTTTTGGCTAAATTAAATGTTTAACTACCACAGTAATTATAATCTATCTGCATGGATTTAGTGCTAGTACATATAATCATAGATTTAAATTTGCACCTAGATAATTGCTACTACTATTTACAACGCGCAATAGAAATACGATACATTAGTGTCTTAGTGATCAAAGTTAATTACTACTAATAGAATTACACTTTGTTACATTTGTAAGTTAATCAATGTTTTCTATACTACTATTATAAAGAGGAAAGATTTGTTTGTTTGTTTGTTTGTTTGTTTGTTTGTTTGAGTCGAATAGGCTCCGAAACTACTGGACCGATTTGAAAAATTCTTTTGCTATTGGAATCTTACATTATTTCTGCTGAACATAGGCTACATTTTATTTTGGAAAAAAGTAGGGTTCCGTAAGATATTTGAGTTTTTCGGACGCAAGGTGTAAAAAATCAGCTAGAAAAGTTACTTATTTTGCGTACGCTGCCTAAACTATAAAAGATAGAACCATAAAATGTTCTAAGTAATTGTAGATCTTATAAATATCTACAAAAAAGTCCGCGACACACTATACCTATCTATGTCGAGTGAGGCACAATAACCATTTATTTATTTAAAAATCCTGAATTTTTTTTGGACTACATTTAAACGGATATATTTTACTCACGCTATTAATCCTTATCAAAATAAATTATTTTATCACTAAGTACAGTTTATGTAGATAATATTTGGTCTCTGAATGATTAAAATTGGACGTTTGGTTTTGAAATTATGGCGAAATTAAAATATTACGATAGTGGGCGTCACCAAAGCGCGTGCGGAGGAAGACAATATTCCGTTGTAGAAATGAAAATTCTGTACATAAAAGATATGAAATGACACCCGAAATTACACCTTTGTCACTACATCGCTATAGAAGCCAAAAATGTGGTTAGTTTTTTGTCTGTCTATCTGTCTGTCACTCTTTCTGTGTGTCTGTATGTTTGTTCCAGCATCACACGAAAAATACTGATCCGATTTGAATGTGGTTTTCGCAGCTATATTTATCTTCTTCCAACTTAACATCTGGTGTATAAAATTTTTTCCCCCCACCCCTCTAAGGGGACAAAAGAGGGGGTCAGATTTTGTATCAAACTTTTTTCTTTAACACGAAAACTACTGATCCGATTTGCATACGGTTTTCACAGATTTGCATACGGTTTTCACAGATATATTATATTTGTCTTCTTCCAACTCAACATCTGGTGTATAAAAATCTTCCCCCCCCCCTCTCAACCCTCTCTGGGGACCAAAGAGGGGTCAGATTTTGTATACAACTTTTTTCTTTAGTGGACTTACTTCATATTAGGTATTAACTGTGTTTTTCAACTTAACATCTGGTGTATGACCTTCCCCTCCACACCCTATTAGGGACAAAAGAGGGGGTAAACATGTATCAACTGATGATGTAGAAAATATACTTTAAATGGCAAAACAACGTTTGCCGGGACAGCTAGTAGAAAATAACAAGAGACACTTCAGTGATCTATCTATTTAGCAAATGTGTTTTTTGTCAAATGTATTCCTAATAAAATAAGTGCGAAAAAAGTCACTTGTGCATCCCATTGTAACTACTTACTTATAATAATTAGCTTCATGTTATATTAACTTATCCATTTGTTACTTCTGTATAATTTCATGTAAGTATTCTCCTATTTGCATAGAAACCGCCCATATAATATGAAATCTAGATGTAGCATGACCATTGTCCCTACTTCCCAATATTAATCAATATTATATTTATAACCTCTATTAACCAATATTCTATATCGATCAGGTTTTATTTATGTAAATGTTTCTCGTTTCATTGGCTAGAATATTGTTTTGTTTGCGCAAGCTTCACTCAATGTATTGGGTCTACAGGATAAAGAACGCGAGGTGGGTGGAATCACAATATAGCTTTCTTCCGCTTCTTATGTAGTTGTAGTTGGACACGTAACTTGAGTATATTATACGACAAAGAAGAATTGTCGTAGCAGTTGTGTAGTTTTTCACGATTGTCCCTCTCTAAAACTAAGCAGCGCGGCGCCTGCTCAAAACATAAATTAAAAGGGTTTAAACACTTCTTATAAACTTTAAAGGCTTGGAGCAGGCCGCTTTAAAATTAAAATTAAAATTTTAAAGTGAGACTTGATCATTTTTAGCAGGTTCGCCATAAGAAGGTGTATTTCACATTATACTAGCGAGGTCTAATGCCTAATATTATATTATGTAATAAAATATACGTATCGTGTCATCGCACGGTCAAGATGAGATTTAGGAACTCTACTAAATCAATGGTATTGTATTTTCCAACGAACAAAAAAAGGAAGGTATCCTAATTAATGTTTTTTCCCTAAAGTGATAACCATGATAATTACTGTCATCAAGGAAATGTATCGTATTAACTATCTTTTATCCAAATTTACTCTCCTAGCCTATTGATATTTTAGCAATAATTAATTCTTTGTACAGTTCAGTTATTTTAATACTTGTTATGATAATGATTAATGTCTGAAATTATTTCCATCAGATCGAAGAGAACAGCAGGGCGCTAGAATACCTTGGCGGTTCGCGATGCGCCTCGGTCATGTCACAGGAGTCCGGCGCGGCCACACCCACACACAGAGCAGAAGACAGGTGGAAGCAAGGCGCCAAGAAAACCTTGCTGCAATGGGTCGCCAACGCTTTACCCAAGTAAGTATAATACAGCCAATAATACAACCATATAATAATATAAAGAAATAATAAAAAAGCCAGTAGTAGAGTAGTGCGCAATTAGCAACCCTACATTTAAGGGCTTTTTCATACTTAATTACTTTGTTTGATGGAATCAAAAGATCTTTATCTCAATTTTGTCGTCTTGAGCTCAAATTGTTTCTATTTATTATTTGCCGAAATCACCTGTCAGCTGTTTGAATTCTGGGAAAATTCGATGAAATAGAACAATGGAATTCTTAAAATAAAACGAAGACATTATTATTTAAGTCGTGGGAAATTCACGAGTGAATTGGCACCTGCGACGAAAAATGTGATTGTTATTTTAGAGTTGTTTTTTTATATCAGGGACTCCAACATCCAAGTGACAGATTTCGGTCCTTCTTGGAGAGACGGTATAGCTTTCCTCGCGATCATCGACGCAATCAAGGCTAACCTCATCAACCTCGCTGAAATGAAGCGCAAAACGAACAGACAGCGTCTGGAACACGCCTTCGATGTGGCAGAGTCAGAGCTGGGCATCGCCAGACTCCTGGATGCCGAGGATGTGGATGTTGACAAGCCTGATGAGAGGTCCATCATGACATACGTGGCACAATTCCTGCATAAATACCCCGAACCTAAGGTAAATGTTTCACGATTACTTATTTATAACTCTAGGACTTACAATTAGTTACAATCGTAGCACGCCGAGTATTTATAGCCTTATAAGTTATATGTAATCAAAATTATTGATTTCAACCTTGGCCTTTAGTTCGATGAAATGTTTATTAGTCTAGACAGGTATTTTAGTACCTAATTTAGAATTTAGGTCACAAGTTTATAGTTTCAAAATGATGTAATAGCTTGTAGACTGTGGTACATATTTTGATATTATATGCTTTATGTGAGTAGGTATAGCTTAGATTTTAGAATATAGTCCTAGTTGTGTTATGTAGTATGTACCCACGTCTTAATAAAAATGTCATGTTATTTTCAGACTACAGGACCAGATGCAGTGGCGGCAGTACAAGAGGAGTATGAATCTCTAAGGATGTGGCTGACGGAGCGCGTCTCCCTCATCCAGCGGCAGTACGACACGAGGACACTCTCGAGAAACTACGAGGACTACGTCCGCGCCGAAAACGATCGTCTCGCTAGAGAGCCGATTTATCAAAAACTCGAAAAACTTATGTACACGCAGAGCCTAGTAGCTATCGCCCCGAAATCTTGGCGCGAATTAGTCGCGCTGTGGATAGAATTAGAGAGACTGCATAGGCGATGGCTCTGGCTTTTGGACTCGGAGCTCCCGGGCGATTTCCGCGTCATCGGCGAATGGCTAGCGAAGGCTGAATATTTGCTGTATTTCGATGAGATACCGACCGATCTCGACGACAGAACCGCCGCAATCATAAGTGAAAAATTGGAGGAGCACAGCGTCTTCTTCCAGGACCTCCCCGAGGTCATCGACAGATTCGAGGCGGCGCTCCGGTCGCCCGACGCGTCGTCGATACCCGGCGAGCGATTACAGAACATGCAGGAGCGACTGCAATCAGTGAGTCGTAGAGCACCACAGAGAAAAGCTAGATTAAAGTATTTAGAACACAAGTGTTGTATAGTTGCTTTCACAGAATTGACTAAGTCCAAGCTCTCCACGTGGACCGGTAAATACGGCCGCGTAGATCACGTTCGTGCCTTACTAGAAGATTATGATAATTTCGTGATTAAAAACAAGATTTTCCAGGAGTTCGATAAAGCTTACGTTGATATTAAGCAGGTGGTCGATGAGTATAAGAGAGTGTGTGAAGTTGATAGATCTGAAGCGAGAGAAATTGACGATTTCTTGAGAGAAACATCGGAAACTTGGCGGCGAGTGGCCACAGACGTCAGGTGTGCGCGTAGTGTTTTGGAGGAAGTGATTTCACATTGGGAAAAGTGGACCATTCTTACTGATGACTTCACGATTTGGTTAGACAAAGCGCAGCATATGTTGAGAGTATCTGAAGATGAAAGATTGGAGTTCTTCCAAGATCTGACTGTATGGAAAGAACGACACCAACTTTTAGGAGACACGGCAGGCTTTTTGGCTGCTACCTGTTCTGACGAAATAACATCTGAAATTAAGAGGAAATACATAGAAATTACCGAACGTTGGGAAAGGATTTGGGAGGAGGCAGAACCGTAAGTTTTTTTTCGTTAAGTATACCTACCTATTAACACCAAGCTAGTCTATCTATACCGTATCAACTTGAAATTAGTAGACGGATTTATTATTCTATTTTATCAATGATTTTTATATTATTACATAGGTATTTATTGTTTGGTGGATGTTTGTTTTAGATACGTTCGTGGTGGCGATGCCCTTCGCCACCGTCGTCAATTGGCATCCGGTATTCAGCAACTGGATGCGTGGCTTCTAAGCGCTGAAAACCTTTTAGCCACACAACCAAGAGCCAACACGCAAGATATTCAGCGATACATTGACCAGCTGTTACAGCTAAATTCTGAGATTGAACCAAACGAAGAGCTTTTCAAATCTATTAGCAGGTTAGTGTCTAGTAGGTACTTTTAAAGTCCTATTAAAGTATTATATTTTATCAAATAAATAATTGTAGGTATACTTATACCTGTTTTTTTATCATTAGGTGCCTACTTATTTATTTCGATTGTTTAACGTAAGTAGTTAGTAAAGCGTCCTATTTTAGTACCTACGTCTACACAGTACAGTGTATAGTGTACACACATCATAGAGAAAAATAATTTATTTTTCTCTATGATGTGTGTACACTAAAATAAACACACACCATTATGAATAATTTTGATTGAAACTAGGAAATTCAATTTTGCCGTGATAATATTATAATTATTGATAATCATAACCTGTGTTAACCTCCGCTAGGAGTAAATGTGTTCTATGCTGTTGTTACTAAGTGCTGTTTTTGTTAGTAAGTGCACCTTCACAGGCGCCATTGCCATTAGTCATGTTCCTAAAATAAAAAAATAAAAAATAAAAGAAGAAGAAGAAGAAAAACAACAACGTTAGTTAAAAAAAAAAAACAACAACAAGAAATTAGAAAACAAAGTTTTATTTTTCTTTTCTAAATTGTATGTAATAATGTTGCTAAACCAATGTATTGTTGTTGCGTTACGTACATTTTTCTGCATTCACGTTAATTGTTTTGATCTGGGGACAAAACGTAAGCATTAATTGTTATTTAGTTAAATCTGGCAAAAATCCGTTCCTATGAACTATGAAGTAGGTATAGGTACAGAATAAAATGTTATTATTCATGTCATCCATTTCCATAGAACCTTCCAAACTGCGATATCCGAGCTACCCCGAGATGAGGTGGAATCGCGGATGGCCCAATTGAAACAGCAAAAGGAGGCACTGGTGCGTGCCCGAGCAGGCGTCCCGGTACGCCTGCACCAAGCCCGACAGTTGCTAGTCCAGCACGAATCGCTTGAAGCTGGCCAGCGTGAGCTGCAAGCCTGGTTGGAACGGGCCGAAAATGTTTTGAGGCAACCAATCGAAACACGAAGGTGATATTAAAAAGTTTTCAATAATACAATAATATTTGTGACCTTTTCTGTGTAGGAATATATTTGTTTATGTGCTATGAACTCTGTAAAAAGTTTTCAACTTGTAATATAATTTCTTGTGCTTTTATTTTAGGGAAGTTGTAGAGGAAAGATATGAAAGTCACAGAAGTTTCTTCTCTCGGACCACATACTATCGTTCTATGCTGGAGAGCAAGAACAAAGTATTCCAAAATATTGTAAAGGCAGCAGACGCAGAACGTAGTGCTGATGTAACTGACCAAGTACATCTAATGAGAGATGTAAATGAAAGGTATGTTATTAGTCTGTATAACTAGATATCTCATAAATAATGAATTAGATAGAAATTACAAAAGTGTAAATAATGCATGGACACAACTTTTATTTAATAATAATTAGTTATTACTATTTTAATCCATCGATCGTGGAGTTCTTGGAAATCTTTTGTTTATCTATTGTTATCGCGGCCCACTTGGGCCGTTCAGGGGTTAATGGGTAAATAATGTTAACTATCTATTTATGTAACATTCAATAAAATATATGTTTAAGTAAAGCTAAAGTAAAGCTTAGTGGTTAGCCAGCTCTAAGCTGATCTACTAGATGATAATATGATAATTGATAAGCAAACAATAGTCATTTCAATGTCTCCAACAGGTTTGCTCATGTCTCATCTGAGGCAACTCGTAAAGAAGCAGAACTTCAACGTCTAGTTCGTGCTTGGGAGGACTTTGAGATCAAGAAGAGATGTGTGGAAGAATGGGCTTCTAGAGCAGAAGCCTTATTGGCTGACAACAGAGTAGACTCAAAACAAGCTGTAGACTTCCATAAAAAGTTCTTCCTGGAAGCCGATGAAAAGGCAGTTTCTGAACTTGTCAGATCAGGACGTGAATTAATTGAGGTATGATATGGTTCATATTTGGAAAAAAATTAAAATATTACAAAAGTCATTTTCTTGAATAAAATTAGATATAATTATCTCGTTTGATATATTATTATAACAATTATCGACTTTGAATTATGCATACTGAGTATGTATGATGAGTTAACTATGTACTTAGGTATAGTTAAACAACATTAAATTGTTAAATTTAACTTTAAAACTTGATTACCTTTATTGTAAACTAATAAATACTTGGCTTTCCAGCTTGTCAATGAGGCAGATAGACCACATGTGGTGGCTACTGTAGAAGGACTGCAGCGGAGGTGGAAGGAGCTGCTAGACCGCGCGCCACCGCATCTCATGCGCCTCGAATTCCGTCTCGATGAAGCTATCTTCAATCACTGCATAAAAGACATTGAAAAAGAAATTATCTATGAGGAACAAGTGAGTTATTTTTAATACTGTTACATTATTACTTTAAGCCCCAAGCGGTAACCGGCTACCGCAATAACAATATCTAGAAAGGCTATTGTGTCTCGTTTTTCCACAATCGAGGGATTGAATTCACTAGAAATATGCAAATTTTAAAATAATAAACATGCATATTTCTTTTTTATTAACACCCTCGGCCCTTGCCTATTGTGCAATCAGTCTAAACTCATTTTACTGAGGTCAATTAAAACTTTACAGGCATACAACCAAAGCGACGACGCTGATGGTATTTTAATACGCAACGAGGAATACTTTACCAACCAAGGCAAAGTGATGCAAGTAGAGCATTGCTTGCAAAATCTTAAAAAGATCTCACAAAGTTACACTCACCAAACCAATGATATTACACTTGAAGAGTCAGTACGAAGATGTGAGCAGATGTGGGAAGCGACTGTCCACAGAGTAGAACATTTCCGACAACATCTTCAGCGGATACCAGCTAAGTGGGATGCGTACCGGGAGAAGTTCCGTGACATGGAAAAATGGATGGATCATGTAGATCACACCATGGACAGCATTGTTAGAGAAGTCGACTCCGCAGAAGCATTTGAAAGGGAGAAGACAATATTCCAGGTGAGTAATGTTTAAGTATGCAGACTTTTGTCTTTTGTTGTCTGCTATTTTATTGAAATTAGATTGTGCTTACTCCTCTGCCCATAAATTCATATTTTTTTCTTCATATTGTGTTTTAAGTATGTATAGGTGACTTAAATTTAAGTAAGTACTCATATTAATTTTACTACTCACAATAATTTTGTTTCCTTATGGCTTGCAATTATCAGCTTAAGGAGCTTATGGTAAATATACAACATTATAATTTTTGGACATTTATTGATAAGCAAGTCATCACTTTATTTATAGTGTGTGTGCTAACACTAATAACATTATAATATGATTAATAATGTGTAATATGTTCCTTATTTGTTACCAGAATATCTGCCGTGACGCTGATCGCAAACGTGAAGATATGAAATGGCTAGTTCAAACACTCGACATGCTTTCAAGTCACTGCGCCGACACCGAAGCTCAAGAAGAACAAGTAAAGCTAGAAAATCTCATAACAAGGTACAAAAACCTCATACCGACTATAGAAATAACTATGATTAAGACTGAAACGTACACACGTTGCTACACGTACAGGCGAGAGGTACATGAAGTAATTTGCATTTTGGAAGGTGCAAAAGAACATGCATTAGTTGAACCTGAACCACAATCCCTGCAACATGTGGAACAATTAGTCTTAGAACAACAGGTTGCTGTACAAAAATTGGATAGGCAACGTCCTTCTGTTATGTCAATGCTACAACGTGGCAAGGAACTTATCAAGGATGCGAATGCTCCAGCATTTGTAAGAGAAGATGTCAGAAATCTTGAAACTGGTTGGAATACAGCCTACGAGTCTAATACTGACCGCTTACATAAACTTCGTGACACACAAAAAGTGTGGTCTAACTATGAGTACCAAAAAGAGGAGTTGCTGTCTGATATTGATAAAATTGAAAATTATGTGGCCCATCCGGGCTTGGAGATTGGTGTCACTAACATATCCAGAGAGTTACAGGATACAAAAGTTATCAGTACAGACTTAGAACGTGCAAAATCGGAACGTTTCCCGCAGCTGCAACGCGCCTATGCCGAGCTTCAGTCTCTTACAGCGAATAAACCAAAACCTGTAATTGAAAAAGATTTAAAGACGATAGAACACAAACTGGATAGAGTGCAAGAAGAGGTAAAAACAAAGGTAGATCATTTAGAAAAATTCAATCAGGAGTGGGTTCAAATCGAACACAAATTAGAGCATGTGCGGGAATGGATAAAAAAAGAAAGTCCAGCTTTAATATCTCAAATACAATCAGATAATATTACACCTGAAGAACGTCTAGAAAAATCTCAATCCTTACAGAAAATCATATCAGAAAAGTTAGAAATAATACGAGGTGTTGCAGATCAAGGAAACAAATTAGCAGCTGAACACAGAGTTCAAGATGCAAATAGATTGAAGGGAGAAGTTGTTCTTTTAGAAAAAATGGTTGCAGATTTACAACGTTCTATGGAACACCAGTCAAAAGTAGTTGAACATGACCTAGCTAGCTGGCAAAAATATCAAAAAGGAGTAGCTGAAATAAAGCCTTGGATAGAAGAAGCCGAAATTAAACTAGGAAGTGTTCCAAAACCGTCATCTTTACCGGAAGCACACCAACTTCAACAACAATCGAAAGCTTTAGTTACAGATTCTGATAAACAGTTAATGAATTTGCAAATACTTTCCAGTGTTAGTCACCAACTGTCAGGTAAAACTACGGCACCGGATGAGGTTGATGCTATACATTCTAGGTGGGCTGTCGTGCATGATTTGGCAGACCAATGGAATAATAGGCTAGAGAAACTGATAACTAACTGGGAAAATTTCGAAAAAGAAGCGGAAAAACTTGAGACTTGGGTCCAAGAGGGCGAAAAGCTTGTAAGCAGTCGTAGCCTTATGGTCGAAACTCCTCAAGTAGAAAAACTGGATCGTGAGTTAAATAGACTTAAATCGTTTGGTAATGAAATTTCACAACAACAAGCAAAGATAATAACTCTGTCACAAACTTGTGATACTATTTGTCACAACATCCAACCAGAAGGCGCAACACTATTAAAAAATAAAGTGGCAGATATTAAACAAAGAACAAATTCGTTGGCAGAAACTGCAAGAACTAGAATAAATGAACTATCAGATAAAATTATTGTACGCCAAGAGTTTCTTGCGAAATTGCATAACTTCGATAATTGGATTACGGACTTTAAGAGAAAGACAGATAGCTATGATCAAATAAGCGTTGATAAAGTAGAACCATCTTTGCAGTCTATGCATGTGTTATTACAGGAGCATGCTGCAAAGGCCCCAGAATTTACAGATATTTATACGGAAGTAAAAAATATGACCTTATTGTCTCACCCAGAAGAAACCAGATCTCTTAGCGATACCTATTCCAACATTGCTGAAAACTATCAGGTTATAGAATCAAATATTCAACAAAATAAAGGCATTTTGCAAAAGTGGTCGGAGTTATTAAATTGGTTTGAGGATAACAAACAACAGCTAAGCCATATTCAATATCAGCTCGATGGGCCAAAATTAACGTCTGAAAGCTATGAAGTTTTAAGACAAGAATTAGAAAGTATTCTTCATAAAATACCGGAGTGGAAGAGCAATGTCGCCTTACTAGATGGTCCATCAAAAATTAAAGTTACTGATCAACACTCGGGCCGTATAATTTCCCCCACAAGCTTAGTAAAAGAAATCGAAGTTAAAGCAGATTCATTGCTTAACCAAGTGACGACAAAGAGGGACCTTGTTCAAAAAGTTGGTGCACGTTGGGATAAATTCAACTTGCAACATAACGTTTTGTCGCAAGTATTACATAATATTCAGTCCACTCTTAATGAGATGTCTCAGGTACCCGTACCGTTAACTGAAGCAACCATTCAAGACATAACAGAAAAACTTGACAGGCTTGATTCAGATCTAAAAGAAAAGCAATCTATTCGCAAAGAGCTCCGAGAAGAAGGCTTACACCTCATGAGGGAAGATCAACCAAACATGGGGACTATTCAAAATGCCCTCTCGGCTGCTGACAACAACTGGGACCAACTTGTCAATACTGTACGAGATACCAAGAATAAATATATTCTACTTTCATCAACTTCCCAGGAACTTAACAATTTCTCTGTTGCTTTTGACAGAGAAATGAATCGCGCTGAGCAGTTGTATGATAGTTGTAAAGAAGCACCTAATGATTATGCACAGACCGCTCAGTCATTGGAAAAAGCCAAAAAAGCTTACGAAATATTAAAGAGATCTAAGGGCTTACTAGACCAAATGGAGTCAATAAAACAATCTGTTTTGAAGCAAGCATCTACTCTAGGTGGTTTCGACACTAGTCCTATTGAAGAAGCTTTTCTCAACTCACAAACAAGATGGGAGAAAGGCAATGATGCTGCTATAAAAAGAATACAAGACTTAGAATCTCAACTAATTGTGTGGCGCCAAATTGATGAAACAAGAAATCAAATTGTTTCTTGGTTAAGTGAAACAGGACAAAATCTGGCAAATGCTTGTGATAACTTGGAAATAAGATTTGGTCAAAACCATCTTACGAAATACAAGGAAGAGCTGCCATTATATATTGGACTAAAAAATAGTATTAAAGCTAAATGCGAGCAAATAATTAACCTTAACAAAAATATACCAACAAGCCAAGTTGCTTCTATAACAGAATATCTTGATAACGAATTCCACGCATTAGAATCGTTAGCTGGAAATCTAGAAACAGCTGTCTCTTCATTGGAATCTAAAGAAAACAAACTTAAGGAAAGCATCAAAAAGCTCTCTGATAATGTTAGTAAGATTCGAGATGATATCATTAAATGTGACGATATGTCAGGAGACAATGTAAAGATTTTAGATCGGCTGAAAAAATGTCAGCTATGCAAAGCCGAACTTCAAACACTTAATGAAGAGATTGATAACTTAACTCAAGATGTTTCTGAAATGAATTCGAATTATCCTGGATTTTATGAATCGTTAGTGCCAAAAGATTTAAGTACTTTACAAAAACGTTTCGAAAGTGTTGTCCTGCACGCTAATAAAACTGAAACCACATTGTTAACATTCCTTCAAAAACTTTTTACTGACAAATTAAGTATGTTAAATAGAAACTTAAAAATTTTAGACGATAAAACACGGTGGTGTATGCCTGATGCATCGACAGATAAATATAATTTAGAAGTAAAATGTGCAGCCCTAGCTGATGTAGAAAATGGCATTGCAGATTGTCAATCAAAAATAATCGAATTAAAAGACTCCTGTAATATTTTACACGCTGTCGCAGAACCTGTGTCTGCACAGGAAGCAGCCGCACAAACTGAAAAGGCCCAAAAAAATCTAGAGGTCTTAACTTCAAATTACGAAGAAATCAAAAAAAGGCTACAAGAAAACATTGAAACTTGGCAAGACTACGAAAAACTTCTTGAAAATGTTTCTGAATGGCTTAAAGATAAAGAAAACCGAGTTAGGCAAGAGGCTACTAAATTAGTTGATTTAAATAATATTGATGAAAAAATTGCTGAAATTGAAGGTATTAATAAAGAGGTAAAAGATTATGGCAATCAAGTGAAACATCTCGTTGCCGTTGGTAATAAAGTGCTGTCACAAAGTCCCGATTCACGAGTCATGCAATATATTAATCATTTAGAAACCAGATATCAGACAGTTGGTAAATTTATGGATAACCAATTAAATCGGCTAAGAGATTTAAAGAATGATCAAAAGAAATACGACAAAGCTATAGCAGATTTCAAAGATTGGATTAAGGGAATAAACGGAACAGTATCGGAAGTATCTGCAATGACTAAACATACAAAACCCACAGCTGCAGACTTGGATAACATAAAAAAATTAAACGAAAGTAAAGAGCTGGGCCAGAAATTCTTAAATTCTGCTATTGAATCAGGAGAAGCACTTTTCAGTGGTATTACACCAGAAGACAGAGAGAAGGTTCGTAATGAACTAAGGTCATTAAGAAGCGCTTTTGAAGATTCTATTGATTCGCTAAACAATGTGGTAAAAGATATTGAAACTACTATTAATAAACGGTCATCTTTGGATGATACATTTAACCAAGTCAAAAAATGGATAAATGATAAGGAGACTGAAATAGGAAACAAAAAATTATCTTCAACTCTACCAGAGAAAAAGGCTCAGCTGCATAACAGTAAAATTTTATACCAAGAAGTAGAATTATATCAAGCGATGTTGTCGCAACTGGCTGAAAAAATTAAGTTGATGCCAGATGAGGAAAGTGAAAAAGTTCTTGAGAACATATTAGACAGATACAAACACATTTCTAAGGAACTTCACGACAGAATATCCATTTATGATACTCACGTGTCGGAACATGAAAGATACGTACAAATGTTTGAAAATGTACGAGATCTAGTAAATCACGTTGTTGCTGAAAACAGTTTGGTTAATTATGCTATAGTTGCACAAAAGGATGATATAGATTCAAAAATTTCCTCAATTGAAAATATTATATCAAAAGGATCTAAAATAGAACAGGACATTAGTGATCTCAAGACTCAGTTGCACAAAGTTTTAGAAACTACTAATCCCAACGGACATCCAGTGCTTATAAGTGAATTTGAGAAACTTAAGACTTCTTGGGATCAATTTGCTCTTCAGTGCACTGAGCACGACAAAAAGCTAAAGGATACTATGAAAATATGGTCTGAAAATCAAAAGAAACTAGATGAGTTAGAAGAATGGTTAAAAGTTAAAGAAAACCAACTTAGAGACCAGAGTTTAAAAAGTAATTTAGATGC
The DNA here is from genome assembly GCA_905404155.3 of Plebejus argus. Lineage (NCBI taxonomy): Eukaryota > Metazoa > Arthropoda > Insecta > Lepidoptera > Lycaenidae > Plebejus > Plebejus argus. The sequence continues at coordinate 7,914,421 of FR989929.1, read as the reverse complement.
TAAGATTGCTCATTTACAAAAAGTAAAAGAAATACAAAATGAGCTTGCGTCAAGAAATGTTGAATTTTCTGACCTAACCAATAAACAGAACATGACAGGAGAGCCTGAAATTATATCTAGGACCTCTAAACTTGCTACTATGTATCACACGTTAAGCAATCTTGTTAATGACATAATTTCAAAGTATGAAGTTTTTGTGTCCGAACATCAAGCTTTTGAATCTGAATGTATTGAAATGGAAAAATGGCTTACTAATATGCTCAATGATTTACAAGACTTAAATGAAATTGTTGGTGACTATGCTGTATTGCAAGAAAAACAAAATAAGGCCAAAGAATTATATGAAATAAGAAACAAAAAAGCACCTGCATTTGAAGAGTTTCTGGGACTTGGTGAAAAGCTGTATACACACACGAGTCCCGATGGACGAGAAATAATCCGACAGAAAATTCGTAAAGTAAGAAGTCTATGGGATACCTTTGGTGATAGTTTTCAGGAAACTGTTAATAAATTGGACCAGTGTCTTTTGCAATTTTCTGACTTTTCCCTTGCGCAAGAGCAACTAACAAAATGGTTAAAAGATGTTGAAAAGGCGATGCAGCGTCACACAGAACTCAAAGCCTCACTTGAAGAAAAGAAAGCTCAACTCCAAAATCATAAAATTATGCATCAAGAAATAATGACGCATCAACAATTAGTTGAATCCGTATGTGATAAAGCTCAACAACTAGTTGATCAAACTCACGATGCATCTTTAAATGTTTATTTACAATCTATAAAACAGCTTTTCCAAAATATTGTTACCAAGTCACAGAACCTTCAAGATAATTTAGAGGATTGTGTTAAGAGACACGAAGAGCTTGTCAAACTAATTCAAAGCTACAAAGATTGGTTTGGATCGCAATCAGAAAAAATATTGGATATTGAAAACGCGGTTGGAGAAAAACCTGAAATTATTCGAAAACTTCAGTCCGCTATTACTATGAAAGATATAGAAAAAATTGGCTCAAATAAGTTAGATGAAATACGTTCAGTTTTTGCTACAGTGAGTAAAAGTACCTCCGAATCGGGAAACGCTGCTATTAAGACCGAAATAGACAACTTGCATGATCAATTACGAAAAGGAGTTGAAAATATCGCTCTATCAGAACGAAAACTCAAACAAACTTTAGAAATTTGGGACAAATTTGACTCCTCTATTGAATCAATCTCAGAGTGGCTAAAGGACATGGAAAACAAATGTCGTGATCAGGCATTATGCTCGACGCTGCAAGAGAAAGAAGCTCAAATGCAAAAAAGTATAGACATTCGCAATGAAATACACGCAAAAGAAAAAGAAATTGACAATTTCGTGGACGAATCTCATAGTCTTATACAACTTAGCGGAGTAGAAAGGTTAAAATCCTTAGTAACTCAGATAAATAACCGATACCAGCAGCTCCATTTAATATCTAAAGAAATTGTTAGTCATTGGTCTGAGTTAGTTGTGGACCATAAAAAATACGACCAACTTCGTAACGAGTTTGACTCATGGCTTAAACCTTTAGAAGAACAGCTGTCACAAATGATTACAAATGTTCATAAGTTTGATATTGAAGGCAAGGGTAACAAATTACAAATATTTATATTAGAAAAAGATAACGGAGAACACAAAATCAATTCCCTAACTAATGCCAGTGATAAAGTATTGCCAGAAACAGCAACAAATGGTAGAGAAGTCATTCGAGGTGAAATAAGAGACTTGAGAACAAGATGGGATAAATTTAATGATGGTATACTGAATCAACAAAAAGAATTTGAATCCCAGACATTGCAGTGGTCAAGTTATCAGGAAGTACTACAGCAAACATTGGCATGGTTAGATGAAAAAGAAAAGTTAATAGACGGAGAAGAAAAAAGTATACTTAACTCAGCGCAAGAAATAAAATCTAAATTGCTTAAGAATAAAACCCTTTTACAAGAAATAACATCGCACAAGAGGGTTATAGAAACCGTTACCGAAAAAGCTAAAAGTATCGCGGCTAGTTTGCAGGCAGGACAAAAGGACAACGAGGAAATGAATTCTACGATTAAATCCATTTGGGACCGCTACAATAAAATTGTTAGTAGACTTTCTGCAGTTATTGATAAACATGAAAATCATTATGAAATTTATCAACAATTTATAGAACAGCAAAAGTCTTTACAAGATTATCAAAAGCAACTGTGGGAAAGACTTCATGCTTTATCAGATTACACTGGCAATAAGGCTGCTCTAGTTAGTAAATTATCAAAAATACAAGAATTGCTGGATGCTGTACCTAATGGAAACACAAAACTTAAGCTGCTAACTGATCTTATAGATAATAGCAGTGATAAACTATCGCCTCGCGGCAAAAAAGACATGTCTCGTGAATTAGCTATATTGAAGGCGGATCTGGAGAAATTTACCGCTACTGCGCACGATGTAAAACGTGGTATCGAAGAAAAAATTCAACAATGGATTGAATTTGAAAGTGCAAATGATCGCTTACAACATTGGTTGGGAGACACAGAAATGACACTGAAGAATTATACTCCGAAAGCAACTCTAGAAGAGAAGATAGATCAACTCAACAAATACCAGGTATGGGTTATATTATCTTTTACTATGTGCATAATTTATGATACACACTAATAAAATATGTAAATTTTAAACAGGAGGTATGTAAGGCTATAGATAAACACGAATCTCATCTAGATGAGGTCAAAAAATTGGGTGAACCGTTGGATCAAGTAAGAACTTATTGTAATGAGCACTAGTGGGTGGTAGTCTAATTTTCAGTAGTGAATTGTCTAATCTCACGAACTGGATATTCTAACTAAATATGTATAATTTTCAATAAGAAAAGTTATAGCATTATTCTTAAGAAAGGGACACCGGTATGCACAAATATATAAATAAATAACAAGTGAATTTCATTCAACATTCTTTATATTGAAAGAAATACATTTAAATAAGTATGTTTTTAATGTTATTATAATATAACCAATAAAGTTCGATTGCGGAGTGCGTTGAATGGCGTACTTATATTAATTAATCTGGGGGCACGATAGTGCCCTCGCCAAGACGAGCCTAGCGAAGCGCAAGGGCACTACCTACCTTTTCTCAAAGTGCTTCGTCGTTGTTTCCAATGTACAAGATAATTTATATACTCAGGATATAATGTCAATAATGGAATAATTAAAGAAAATAATAATAAGTAATTAGGCTTTGCTGTTTCGTTACTTCAGATCAGGAACTAAATATTGGCATCACCTCCACCGCGACGGTAGCGAAACATACATATTTACTGATATGTACTATGTAGAATTTGTTGCGTCTATTTTATGAGATGTTTGAATTGTCATATCTTGGTGAATTTTTAAGCTATCAGAGTCATTCTTTCACCGATGTTTCTATTTTTTAAGGGTCTTTCAATTACCAATAAGAAAAAAATTTGTCATCATGCCTATTGCGAACCTATTATATACAACATGACTGGTGAGACAATACCGATACTTATGGAGAGTACTCTGTACTCGATTCTCATTATAATTATGTAATAAAATTAGGTTCTTAATTTTTTTCCGAATTTCCCAAAATAAAATGAATCTTGGATACTAAGTATTTTACGAGGCTAGGCAAGTAGGCATACTGTGCGGCCGATGCAGAGGCGTGTGCTACCAAAGAAACACCACACAACTACCCTTCCCGTTCGCGGTGTCCATGTGTTGGGTAAATAATTATTAAACTTTAAGCTACATTTACTCAGTGATCAATTGATATTATATTTTTTATATTATTTTTTTCCAACTAATATAATAGCCAAATATCACGTCCTCGAGTATTGAATATGTCTCACCAGTCACGCAGTATATTTTGTAATATTCTTGCAATTAATGGATTTACTTTTTAAGGAAACGTTATAGAATTTGTTTCAGAAACTTTATAAATTAGTTATGAAGATAAAATGCCGGTGTCCTTTTTTAATATTTCGAGTATAGTATACAAAATGTCAAATCTAAATTAGGTCTTTATATTATGTAGTTCTTTTTATTATTATATTTATTACTAATAATTTCAAATTAAATATTGTATTCTAATGTAGATTAATTTAACGATAACAGTAATACTAAAAAAAAACCAGTTTCTTTGCGTCTTAAAATGATGCTTCATTTATTTAAAATTATTTACTGTTTTTGTTTTGCAGGCTATTTTAGCAAACCTAAAAAAGACCGAGAATGATGTCGACAAATTAGCAGATGAATTTAGCGATTTGATTGAAAATTGTAACGATACCAGAATAACAATGAATTTACAACAAATGACATCAAGATTCCAGTCCGTACATTCCACAGCGAAAGAACTCGTCAAAAAGTGTCAGCAGGCAGTTAATGATCATAACGCTTATCAAGAAAAATATAATCAATGTGGCGATTGGATCAAAGCTGCACAGTATAAATTTGACGAATGCCAGAGAAATGTCTCTAACACCCCTGAAGCAATTAATATAAAACGTGAAAATTTGAAGGATTTATTGAGCCAGCGTCGTAATGCTACACTCTTAGTAAATAATACAGTTGAACTAGGTGAAAAACTTTATCCGTCGACATCTCCTGAAGGAAAAGAATTATTAGAACAGCAACTTCATGAAATACGTCAATCTGTTGATAACTTGTTCGAAAGTATTACAAAAGCAGAAAATGATCTTGATTCCGAACTTGTCAAGTGGTCATCATTTAATGATAATCTAAAGGCTGTTCAAGAATGGCTTATGGTAGCAGAGACTAACTTGCCTAAGGAAATCGATCTGAAGGCTACTTTAGACGAAAAACGTGAACAACTTGACTTATACAGGAAATATTTACAAGATGCTATAGCTCATCAGCAAGATATATTGGAGTTAGAAGGAAGAGCTCACAGTTTACCTGACGCAGATAAAAATATCGCAAAAGAAATTGGTCAACTTAAGAAAAGACATAGTGTTATACTTGGTCGCGCTAAAAAGTTCGTAGAACAATATGAAGCTATTGTAAACAATCATCAACAATATAGTAAAGCTGTTATGGACTTGCAAGAATGGGTAGAAGCTACTCATAACACTTGCCAACTTTGGGGTGATGTGAACTTAGAAAGAGTAGCCTTAAGTGGCAACATCGAAAAACTAAAGTCTCTTCAAGTTACACTTCCTGAAGAGAAAAATCGTATCGATAAGATTCGTATCTTAGGTGAAAAAGTCTTGCCTGATACAATAAGCAGTGGCCAAACTAATATACGCAACCAAATTGATTCTTCACATCAAGAATGGGAGGGCTTAGTTTCGTTCATTAATAAAACCATTGAATCTTTGGAAAATAAAATACAACAATGGAATGAATACGAAAACATGAAAGATGAATGTTTGGCATGGATAAGAAATACTGACAATCAAATTCACGCTGTTGATCTCAAAGCAACGCTTCCAGAAAAGCAAGAACAATATAAAAAGTTCCAAGAAATGCAAGGGGAGGTGCGTGCAAAAGAGCTTGAAATTGATAGTATTACCGAAAAAGCACAACAACTATACACATCTATGCTCGCATCTCGTAGTTCTCAAATATCTGACCTTACAATTAAATATCAAGCTTTATCACAAAAGATTAAAGATGTCACTAATAGGTGGCACCAATATGTTAAAACGCATCAAGAGTTTAGCACTAACATAACAAAATGTTCACAATGGATTGAAGAATTGCGGGACAAGTTAGACTTTTGTGGCGATCTTGGTATTTGCTCTCAAGATGATCTTGAAACTAAGCAAGTTTTAATACAGAATCTTTTACTTACAAAAGATGAGGGTTTCGCCAAAGTACAAGCATTAGTTGAGCTGGCTCAAAATGTAATGGCAAATACAGCACCAAGTGGCCATGAAGCTATCAACAACTCTTTAGTAGCTTTACAAGAACAATGGTCTGCATTAGTATCTAGAATGGTAGAAATCAAAAACTTGTTAGATGATTCCGTCACGAAATGGGCTGGTTATTTGGAACAGATTCAGTCTGTAGAAAAAAGCAATAATTGGCTAGAAAGTATGTTACAAGAATTGACTCCGTTTGAATCAACTATGTCTGACAAGCGAGCACAACTTGATAAACTGAAAGAAGTAGAAGAAAGGGCACGTTGCGAACGCTTAGATGTTGATACTCTTAAAACTAAAGCTGCTGAAATGTTAGCTTCTGGTCAACAAAATCAAGCAGCCTCGAAAGCTCAAGAAGTTTTAAATAAATCTGACTCATTATACGATAAAATCAAGAAGCTCCTAACCGATCGTGAAGAGCAATATAAAGACCACAGACTATACAAGGAAGCCCACGATGAACTTATTCAATGGCTAAGTAGAGCACGAGAGAAAGTTCCTTCAATGAAATCTAAGCCTTTAGGTGACAAATTGGCTATTGAAAACTCCGTAGCTCCCTTAGACGCTCTCATTAATAAGCAAGCTCAAGGAGAACTCTTACTAGAACATTTACAACATACAGGAGAAGTCGTCTTAGCAAGTACTTCAACTGAGGGTCAACAAATAATTAAAAATGAAATGAAGGCTCTTAAAGAGAGTTTTGATCATTTGTTTAATGAAATAAAACAACAAAAAAATCAATTAGAAGAAACCGTAAGTCAGTGGCGCGAATACAAAGATGAATATGAAAGAATATCAGATTGGCTACAACAAAAAGAAATACTCATAAAAAATCACAAACTAGCACTATTAGGAACTGCAAAGGAAAAAGCTAATCAAGTAAAAGAAGTGAAAGACATCGTAGATCAATTAAATAAGGGGAAAAGTGATATCGATAACTTTAATGCATCTGCTGCTGGTTTATTATCTTCTCATTTAGATACTTACGTTAATAATCAACTTAGACTTTTGAATTCAAGATATCAAGTTGTGGTTAACATGGCAAATGATGTTTTAAAGAAAGTTGAAACTAATTATGAACAACATCAAAACTATGATGACAACTACGCTAAGACGAAAAAATGGATAAACGAAGCTTGGGAAATTACAAGAAGTGGTGGTGAAGCCGGTAGTAATAGCAGTAAAGAAGCTTTACAAAAGCGATTAGGTCAAATTGAAGACCTACTGAAACGTCGAGAGGAAGGTCAGAATCTTGTACATGCTACTGTGAATAGCGGAGAAAAAGTTTTGCGTAATACAAGATCTGATGGAAAAGATAAAATTAATACAGAACTCAAAGAACTGCAAAATGAATGGGATCGACTTGTTAAAAAAATGACTACAGCGAAGGTACACCTTGAAACATCACTACTTCAATGGGCCGACTACAGTTCTAGCTACTCACAACTGCAACAATGGATTTCAGACAGAGAAGCGAAACTTCAAGAAGTATGTGAACAAAAGGTAGCTAAATCTAAAAAGGGACAGGACCGTCTTGTAGGTTTGACGACTGGTTTAAGTCTTGGTGAACGAAAAGCTACACTCCGTCAAACAAACAATATTGTTCAAGATATAGTTTCGTTTGAACCCATGATTCAGTCCGTAACTTCTAAGGCTTCAGAACTTATGCAGCAAGCTCCAGCATCTGAAATAACAAGCAAATATGAAAGCTTATCTAAACAAGCGAAGGACTTATACGAAAAACAAAAAGAGACCGTAGAACAACATCAAGCATTCATAGATGCTGGTACAGATTTTGTCCAATGGATTAGAGCAGCTAGAGAAAAATTAGGAAAATGTTCAGACGCTACAGGAGACAAGGAATCTTTAAGTAGTAAAATGTCTCAACTTAAGGTCCTCGAAAGTGAATTACCAGAAGGACAAGCTAAATTGCAAAAGGCGTTAGAACAAGGCGAAATAGCGTGTAGCTTAGCTGATGACGAGGATAGAGAAGAAATTGAAGAAGAGGTGGCTTTAATGCAAGAAGAATACGATACTTATGTGTAAGTAGCAATTAAATATTATTAGTAATAAAGCATTTTTAATCGACTTCAAAAAAGGAGGTTATCAATTCGACGCGTATGTATGTAATATTTCCAGAACTGCCCGATTTTCGTATAATATGTTATTCTATATCAGCGTCTGAACAAATGTGCCAAATTTCAAAAGTGTATGTATGTAATATGTATGTATGTATGTTTTTATGTTTGTGTTCGCACATCTCCGGAATTACAAGTCCGATTTGAGTAGTTCTTTTTTTGTTGTACTTGGTATTGTTCTACTTAGGGAATACTGCAAGTTTCATCAAAATCGGTTCAGTAGTTTTGGAGATAGGTCATAGGGAGTTTTAATTCTCAATTACGTACAATCTTGAAGTCGGTTTTATCTTTTTAAAATACACTTATTCATTGTAATGAATTTCCAAGCAAAAAAAGGTTGCACTATTTGTAATTTCAGTTAAATTTTTATCATTTATATTTTATATAATTCTTAAATCATATTTTTAATTCGTAAATCATTTATATGTAACATCAAAACGTTTATTTACAGAGAGCAACTGAATAATACGAAGGCACTCATAGAAGGTGGTATCGTTAAATGGACAGAATATGAGGAGCAATACAAAGAAGCCTTGGATTGGTTGTCGAAGACTGAAACACTTGTGCAGTCTTTCAATAAACTGCAAAATAATTTAGAACAAAAGAAAGTAGTTCTTGAAGAGTTCCAGGTATTACACATAACCTTAGGCACGTAATGTTATTTGATTGTTAATTATTATATATTTTATTTGTAAAATCTTTTACTATTTTTTGCCAGGGTCATCTACAAACGCTATTTGATTGGCAATCAGAGCTAGATAAACTGAACGTACATGCGCAAGCCCTACTAGAGACGTGTGCTGATACAAGAGTTTCCAATGGAATAACACAAATTACTACAAAATACAATGCTCTGCTATCATTAGCGAAGGAAGTGATGAAGCGTTTGGAACTTCATTATCAAGTAAGTCACTCACATTTTCGTTTTTATGATATTAAAAGCTTTAAATGTTAGCCTATCTAACAAAAAAAAATAATCATACAAATTATCTTTACCAGGAACACCAACAACATAATGCTTTATATGGAGAATGCCAAGACTGGCTTGATAGAACCCGTGAAAAACTTAATCAATGTGCTGAAATACCGAACACACTTCAAGAAGTTAACAACAAACTGAATACAGTGAAATTGCTGCGTCAATCGCTAGAACAAGGCCAAAACAAACTGAGATATCTCCTTGAGCTTAAAGAGAAGGTTATTATGAACACAGAACAGGCAGGAGCGGCAAAGATTCAAGAGGACACTGATAATTTGAAACAAGAATTTGATAAATTAATAGCTGATTTACAGGATATAAGGAATAAGTTAACGGCTAGAGCTTCTCAATTCGATGACATTTCTAAGGTACACAAAACAATCATAATTTATTAAAACGTAGTTTTATTAGCATAAAAATCACAAATAATGTGCGTAAATACACAATTAATAATTATAATTATGTTTCAGATTCATAAATTGTTAGTTGAGTGGCTAGACGATATTGACCAAAAGATACAGTCAGATGATTCACTCCTTAATGATCTTTCGGAGAAAAAAGCAAAGCTTGAAAAGTTCAAGACATTTAACAGAGATATTGATTCACATAAAGATTTGGTTGATAAATTAAACAATAAAATTAAAGAGGATGCGTCTTTGAAAACAAAAGACATTGAGGATACTCTAAAACGATATGATGAGACCAAAAAATCCGTGAACGAAACTATAGGTGTAAGTATTTGTTATATCGTGAACTTTATAATATCTGATAAGTCCTAATTAGTTGATATTTACTATTGTTTATCTTTTTTCCTCAGAAATTGGAAGAATATGTCAACTCACACATTAAATACAAAGAATCCTATGATAGCTTTTATGATTGGATTAGAAACTGCAAAATTGAAATACAGCAATGTTCAGACTCACATGGTGATAAAGAGGAAGTACAAAAGAAGTTAAAGAACGTTCAAAAAGTCTTAAGCTCTTTACCTAAAGGCGAAAATCTGCTCAAAAAAGCCATTGAGCTGAGTGACGCCGTTTTAAAAACAACGGGAAATGAAGGAAAAGATAACATCAACCAAGAAATTAAACAATTGAAAATAGAGTGGGAGAATCTACAACAGATTTGTAAAGACACAAAGAAATTACTTGAAAAATGTCTCACTGCTTGGTCAGACTTTCTCGAGACTCTGGATAAAATGTCAAAGTGGGTCAAAGAATTTGACGGTAAACTAAACGCCGTGCAAAAAGTTGACAAGATAACACCAGAATATTTGGAAAAATGTCGGGTAAGTATCTACATCATAAACTATACTAGAACTACTTTTGCTTAAAAAAACGACAAAATGAATGTTGATTTTAATAGATTTTTTATTTTACAGGATTTACTTGCGGAAGCTTTAGCTAACAAACATGTGCTAGAAGAACTTAATGATAGGTGTGAAAATTTGATGGAGTTAAGCGCTTGTTCGTGGGTTCGCGACAAGACAGTTAATTTGCAGACTGAATACACAAACCTTCTTACAAAGATTCAGGGATTAGTATCTAACGGTGAAAAGAATCTTTCTGATCACACAGAATTTATTAAAGCAAAGGATGAATTACAAAAATGGCTGGAAACAGCACACGGAACAATACATGATTCCGTTGGAGTAGGGGATCTTGATACGACTAAAGATAAGCTAGAGACCGTTAAGCTCGTTAGTAACAGAATGACAGAAGGTCATCATTTACTAGTTGTTTTGCAAGAAGCATTTAAGAAGGCGCTCAACAACACTCCACCAGAGGAGCAAGATGGCCTCAGAAATGATGTTAAAATTTTACAAGAAAGCTGGGACCAACTAAAGATTAACTTGAATTCAATAACGGCTCAACTTAAGGCCGCTATCGGTAAATGGGAAGACTTCGAAGATTCCAAGAATAAATTCAATCAATGGATCAAAGACACTGAGCAAAATCTGGAAAAAGTACCAAAAACCGGTGGTGAGTTGGGTGAAATGAAAACTTTGCTTGAAAAATACAAACACATTGAAGATGAAATTGATAAAAAGGCTCCGGAACTGGAGCGATTGAAGTGTGAAGCCGCCGAACTTAGCAGTTGGGCAAGAAAACCAGCTGTGAGAGCATCGGTTGCAGAAATAGAAAAGAAATGTGAAGCTCTTAAAGCCAAATGCGCTGCTAAGAAGGCAGATATCGAGTCTGAAATCAAAAATTATAATCAATACCATCAATCGCTCCAAGACACAGAAAAATGGCTACTTCAAATATCATTCCAGCTCATGGCTCACAACTCTTTGTATATAGCAAACAGAGAACAGACTGAAGAGCAATTAGCGCAGCATGCTGTATTGTTGGACGATATTCAGAAGTATCAATCTACATTAGACGATTTGGAAGCTAAAGGACGAGCACAGATTGAACGTTACGAAGCAACCACGCCGTCTATTCGTGATACAGTTGGAAAGCAATTGAAAAATGTCAGCGACAGTCATAAGAGTCTCTTGGCTACAGCGCTGCAAATTGAAAAGCGTTTGCGAGAAGGTCTCGCCAAATTCAAAGAGTATGAAGACACGCTGGAAAGCATATTAAACAATTTGGACGAATGCGAACCAGCAATCACCGAATTGGATGTTCCAGTGGACGGTCTATCACATGGACGCGATCTACTTGAGAAGGCTAGGGTAAGTGATTGATCCCATAGGGTGATTGATCTCTAAAAGAGTGGCTAAAATTAGTTTCCATACTTGGCTTCAATCAACAGTGGCAAAGTCCTCAAAACAACAATGGCAAATATCTTTTTTTTATGCAGGGATTGCACAACCGTCTGCAAACTGAGAAGGCCCGTCTCGGCGCGGCGGTGGCGGCTTGTACTGCTGCGGCCGCGTCCGTTTCTCGGCCATCTTCGCCGGCGGACACCGCTCCACCGCCCATACCACAAAATGAACTGCGCGTGCGAGCTAGACTAGAAGACCTCATTGACCAGGTACTGCGAGCCTCCTCACAGGTTCTATCTGCACGTCTGCTTGATTGAACTTCTCCCCGCTTAGAGAGATGTTACTATATGCGCTCTCTTTCCTTGTCTCCTTGAGATATTATTTTGATTTCTATTAAGCTCAAATAAGTATGCTTTAAGAATTTCAAGAAAAGCTAGAACTCCTGACTCTAGTCAAAATTTTAAAACCATATTTTGCTACTGAACCGTGTACGTGAACAAGTGTTTCCTTTTTCGTATCTGCAGATGATATAAATGCACAATCAGACAAACACTATTTTATTTTATATCAATTGTTTCATGCTATGTGATTCATGTTTGAGTCGAATATATAAGCCTTCCTTGTATTGCATCAATATTAGAATGAATTGCGACTTGCGGTAAGAGATAATAATAATGACACATTTTAAAAATAATGGCGTATAATATTTCAAAATGATAATGAAGATGATATTGATGCTATATAAGCTGACTTAAGATTTTCAGATGTTGTACCCACTAAATCCGATTTTAAGCTGTATTGCCAGGTTCGAAATATAAACCAACGTGCTTTAAACTGAAAGTAAGATAAAAAATATTGTAAAAAGAGTAGCTAAAATTTGAGTAGTTAGATAAGCTTGTTGCTGGATACGTTTTTTTGCACCTGGTAATATTGCGAATTTTAAATGCACTAACCAACATCTAATGTTTTATGTTGCCTTTTCACGACTGATAAGCTTTTTACTAACACCAAAAAATATCAATCCATTACAAGTAAGTACCTACCAAAACAAATTTTGACGGACAATAACACGTCGTGCTATTTTTAAGGATGAAATGAAAACTTTTCAACCTTTCATTCAAAGTTTACGTAAAAATATACCGTAGAACATGAAACTTGTTTTATTATTAAAAATTTTAAGAACAAGCATCCGAATTCCAAAATATGATAAACCTGAACATTCTGAATGGTGTGTGCTTTGAACGCATCGAACTACGAATAAAAATATACGGAAAAACAATACTAAATCACAATTATAATTCCATATCCTTGAATATTTCAAACCTTTTAATTTGTTATTATGCTAAAATTATCCAAAAATTATTGTAAAACAATAAGCAATTAAAAGCACTTTTACTAACTTGCACTGTTTGTTGTGATGCATGGTTTTGTTCATAGAAGCACATTAGCGATGTTGGCAGCACTCGCATCGATGTTTTACTTAAGAGTCTTGAAGCTCCCGAATACAACGAAAAACTCGTGGCTTTAGAGAAAAAGGTAAGTGCTTAGGCACTGTTTGATTGTTTGGATTGCTTGTAAAAATTGCACTGGATTGTAAATTATATACAAATTGTGCTTTATTCCTACAATGTTTAAAATATGATATCTATATTTCATCCAGGTACAAAGCCACTTAGAGGAGCTTAAAGACACTGTTAGTGGAATGGAAGAGGCGATGAAACAGGTCATTGAAATCCAAGAATGGATCAATGTGCATAAGGCTCTGGCTAATGACTGGCTTTCCAACCCCTCGAAGCTACGTCCAGAAGCTGCGAAACAAGACATGGCAGCCATGAGTGATGCCTTATCTTCAATAGTCGAAAAGAGAAACAGACTTCTGACAGAAATACCAACTGAAGGTAACCCTTATTTATGTCAAATCCATAAAATGTATAGACATGTTTTTAAAATTCTGTTACGACTTAGTTTTAAATAACAATATTTTTAAACTGAAAGGTAATATAATTATATTTTGTGCTTGCCATAATAACTTTAACAAAGTAATTAGTAATTAATGACTATTTTTGCATTTAGGATTAGAAGATGAAATCGACTTAGAAGAAGATTTAAATGTATTGGAAAAAACAATCGCCCAAGCAATAGAAAGAGAAAAGGCCAACCAAGCCATAATAGATAACTTCCGACACAAATGTCAAGAGATTCACGACTGGTTTGATTCTGTTCTTAAGAAAATGAGTTTAGCTGATAAGGGATCTGGACTCCCTTGTCCTCAAAAGCTTAATGCTATTCAAGAGTTATTTACGGAATTCGGACAAAGTGGGAAAGATAAATTAGACACTATTAAGGATGTTGGAACAAAAGTTATAAACATTGTTAGTAATCTTGAGTCTCAACAAGTAGAAGAACAAGTAAGTATTAATATGATATTAAAATGGAAATAGGTATGAGCTTTAAGGTTTCTTCAATGACTTACATTGTTATTTTTTTTTAGATGAAATCCGTAGAAAGAAGGTACAACGATATTTCCAAACGTATACAACGTAAATTACAAATGCTTGAAATAACGCACAAAGCCATCGATGGAACAAAACAAGAGGTAGCCGCACAAAATGAATGGCTGCAAAAAGAAATTGATGCTATTATCCATCCAGAGCCATTAGGTTACGACAGTAAATCCGCTAAAGAAAGACAAAAGAAAGCTGCTAACCTGTTGAAAGAAACCGATGGCAAGAAAACGGTTATAGATTCATTAGAAAAGAAAGTCAGCAACATTCAAGGCGAGCTTGAACCATCGGAGCAGACGCAACTTGAATCAGAATTAGCTGAATTAGCTTCTAAACAAAAACAACTAGCAACTCTCATAAAGCAAGAAATCGACAGATTAGGTGGTTGTGTCGAAGATAGAAAGAAACTAGAAAATGATATTGAAAAGGCTAAGAAGTGGCTGAAAACTAAATCAGCTGAAATTAAAAAATTAGGAGGACCCATTCCATTAGAAATAGCTAAAGTAGAAAAAGAATTAGATGTGTATAAGCAAAATCAAAGCGAATTGTCTTCATTTAATAACGACACACTTAAGGAAATAATGAGACAAGGTAATACCGTGCTAAAAGATTGTTCACCTGAGAACCGCACGAAATTACAAGCTATCCTTGAAGATCTCAACAAAACGTATACAGGAGCTAAAGTTGATATTGATGAGAAAATAGTGGCTCTTAACAAAGTCTTACAAGCCAGAAATGAATTTGAAGCAGATGTTACAAAGTGCCAAAGCTGGCTTAATGAAGCTGAAGTAGCTGCATCACCCGAATTGCGAACAACTAATCTTCAACTTCTGGAAGAACAATTAGCCAAGTTTGATAAACTTAGCAAAGAAGCAGAAGATATTGAAAAGATAATAAATAAAATTAAAGACAAATCGAAAGGTATTATTGAAACACTTTCTGATTCAAACAAATTACAACTCAAAGAGCAAGTTAATGTTTTGTGTGACAGATTTGCTAGAATAAACGCCATGATTAACGATAGAAAGAATATTTTAATGAAACATATCAAAGACTACAAAGATTCATCGGCGAGAATCGCAGCTGCTTTAGAATTCTTGAATGAAATTCAAAACAAACTTAAAGCATTGAATAAACCAATTGGATGCAAAGTTGAAGACGTTCAGCCGATCATTCAAGCTTACGAAACTATATTGGAAGATCTCAAAAACAATAAGAAAATGCTCAATGAGCTTCAAGGTGGCAATCTTCATGACCTACAAGACATTCTAACAAAACAAGATGAACTCGAGAGCACAATTGAAGATCAAATATCTAAGCTAAAACAACTCCTACTTCAACGTGAGCAGTTCTTCGTTCTCATTAAGGAAATCCAAGATTTCCTTTCAAAACATACCGATCTGGTATCGGACATCGAAAAGTCTAACGATTCTATTGAAGACAAGATCAAACGGTACGACGACCTGATCGTAAAAATTCAAGGATGCGAAGGCTTACTAGCCACGGCAACAGACAAAGGTCAACAAATAGCAGCCGAAGGAACGGTCATAGATAGAAATAACGTTACGGAATTACTCCAATCTCTGAAACAACAGCTGCTGTCACTTAGAAGGACTGTTGAATCTAAACGCCAAGAACACGAAAAAGCAGCAGCCGAACATAAAAAACTCGCTTCAGATTTATCGGACATACTGCAATGGCTTCACGATAACGAAGCCGCTGTTAATTCACGCCCTCTCTTGAACAGGGACGTGGCCAGCGTCGACAAAAAACTCATCGAACACGCTACATTAGCCAAAAACGTGCAATCCTATTTGGACAAACTTACAAAGATCACGGATGCAATTAAGAACGAAGACGGTGTTCCTGGAAGCCTGTTGGAGATGATTTCGGAAGCCAACTCATTGAAAACGTCCTTGCCCGCCGAATTGGTGAATAGAGAAAAGCATTTACAAGACAATAAGAAGTATAGGCAGCAGTATGCCCAAATGGTCGAAAAGTTGAATATCTGGGTCAACGAGGCCAACATAAGACTGGGTATGGGCAAAAACGGCACCGACTTTGAAAACATCGAGGCTGATCTCGAGGAACATAAGACATTCTTCAACACCTCCGAGCCCGAGATGAAGGACTTGGTCGGGAAACGTATGCAGGATATCGTAGATAAGATTTGGCCATCGCTCACTTCATCCGAGCAAGAGGAGCTGTCCAAGGAACACCAGAAACATAATCAACTTCTTAAGAATACTCTCAACTCGGCGAAGTCTCGTCAAGCCCAATTAGAGCAGGACCTAGAAATCTGGAAGGACTTCTGCCAGCTTGTGGAGAAGATAAAGGCGATTCTTCAGAAGAACACCATCGAAGACGAACCGATGACGACTGTGGAGGCGCTGAGGATGCACGTTGAGAAGCTCAACCACGCCAAGAATGATTTGGAGGTAAGATTTTTCACATCCATTGCATAACTAAAATGTTACATGATAGCCTTTTTAAAGGACAGGTTAAGTGACAAAGTTTTATTACAATATAGTAGAGTTCAAAAGTGACACAAACAAAAATCACAATTATTATTGGTTCAAAAGTATTAAGTAAGTATGTAAATATTAATGGTAGAAATTGTAGAATATTATGAAGATAAACATATAAAATGTATTCTTATTCGTTACCGAAAATAAACTGAACATATTAAAGTTACAATGCAATGAGCAAAATTAAATAAAGTAGATAACTAAAGTAAATCATGAGTCATGAGTTCATGACCCATTATCGTTTTATAGCATTTTTGTTTTATGCATAACTTATGACGTCACAATTTTCGCAAATAAAATTATTCATACCATAAAATTTAAACGATATTGCGTTCTTTAGAAAGATATTAAAAGAGAATAAAATCCATATCCACTTCCATACTTAATGTTATAAATGCGAAAGTCTCTGTCTCTCTGTTACCTCTTCGCGCCCAAACCACTGAACTGATTTTTCTGTTTAGTACACAGATAAAATTTGAGCCCCGGGAAAGGACATAGAAAACTTTTTATCCCAAAAAATTGGACGGAGCCCGCGCGATAAATAAATTTTGCCGTTGTTCAACTAGTGACAATATAAAATGCATTGCATTCTTTATGAATACATTTTCTCGCGTGATCAAGCGCCGCTGCACTGGCATCGAACAAATTACCATACAATGCGTTAACCTGGTTTACTTTACTGAAATTAAATATTTTATTGTAATTTCAACGACAATTTTAAGAGTTACTGGAAGTACAACTTACATCAGTATAGTGTACCAAATACCAATATTATTAATGCGAGGTTTGAAACAATATCATCGTAGGTAGTTCTATTAATTTACTACTAAAGACTAGACGTTATGTCACTCGTACTAAGCATATTAATTGATTAAAATCGTTATTAGTTTCAAAACGGAAATCCTGTTATTATAACTTATGTTGATTCTCTATATTTATGAAAGAAGTACCTACTTACTTTTTGCCTTAAAAACGTCTTAATTTTTTTTTAATAATAAAGTTAAGTATTTTCGGCAGCTATCTCAATTCTCTACAAAATGTTATGTTCAATTGTTTGCTATTGCGGTCAGTACACTTCAGTTTAAAGATGCGACAACACGATAAACGGCGATAAACATAATGTTAACCTATGTTTAATATTATACAAACGCGAAAGTGTGTAGGTATATCAGTTACTTCTTCACGCTTAAACCGATCGTTTAAAATTAAATGAAAAGAGATAAATTATTACTTGGAGTAAAAATAAGATGAACGGTTCCTGCACGAACATCTTATTTCTGCGCAATGAAGTGGCGGGCTGCGGGCTGCATCTATTGAATAACTATTATTTCAAAAGATATGACAAATATACGTCATATTATACAAGTAATTTTAAAGAAAATATAGGAAGTCCTATATTTTCTTTTAAGTAATTCAATAAGCAGTAATTTCGCATTGGGTTCTCATTAATAGCATTAAGGTTAAGTGCGTTTATGAGTATAAATCTCGAGCACTCGATATACTCCGACCGGCTCTATGTCGTTGTCACTGCGAGTGACCTGCCAGCCTTGATTTACATATTCAAGACTACCTCACCGCTGCTTATTATGAGGTCGCACTCACCATCAGCACATTATTTTCGTTACATTATTTTTATAACGAAATAACGTGTAATTATTTAGTTAATTTAAAGGAGTACCTAGTATATTTAGCTGTTTTTATTTATCAAAATAATGTTTTTGGGAGCTATTTGCTCCCAGTTCCCACATTAAAATGCTGATCAAATATTTTTATGCGTTTTCTCACAGCCGTTATCATAAATGACAAAGATAAGATATTAAACTTAGTGTTCGTGTGGTATTTGCAATGAAGAATGATAATATCAACTAATAGCATCACAAAATAGGATTACATTTTGAAGGTGGGGTGGTGTTTCATCTTCTGATTCGTCTTGAATATTCAAGATTTTAATTATTGCTTTAGCAGAGCATTTTCACAACCAAACATAATATATTCACTAAAAATATTTTTACATCTAGAGTACTTATAGAACGTCAATCGTCTGGATGAGACATAGACCAATTTGGTATTGGTACGTGAAAAAAATTATAAAGGGTCTAAATAATTGCACAACGTCCGCGCACGTTCCCCTTAACGAATGATGTCATGCATCAGTCAAGGCCTCTACCGGCAGTCATTGTCGGCACACGCAGCAATGAGAACGCAACGCTACCAAAACACACATTTTACCGCTTTCTTGTTGTGCAAGTGCATTTACGTGACAACTTAATTTGATATCATTTTATTTATTTACTGTAGAATAAATCGGTAAAAATTCCGCGCAAAAGGAAGGTAAGTGCACGGGATATTTTCGATTTCGCCGGCGCGCGTGAATTGTAAACAACGTGACTAACTTATTTCGGCTTTAGGAAATCTTTATTTCTCTAATATTGTATTTTTTTTTTCAATTTAATTTTACATTGTAATTTGTAATTGTGTCATTTGTAGTTGTAATCATTGTCATTGTACATATTTGCTATTAATTTACAATATGGATTAATACAAATTATAGAAATGATGCAAGGACTGCATCATTTCTGCACGAGGATTTTTTTCATGCACGAGGAACAAAAAAAATCTTCAATTCAATTCGATTTAGTATTTAAAACGTTTCTGTTTTTACTTTCTCAGTGGCTATTTCAGTTATCCTATTACCGTGTTTCCTGAAGCATAAAGAACCGCGTTTTCGCCGGTCATTCGATTGTGCGAAGACCAATTATTTTCAACGGATCTTATTGTTTTTGAAAGGAATTCTTACTTATTTCCCGCAACTCTCTTGCGCCGTAATTAGTTTATCGCATAGGAACCGTACATTTTTGCGTCTATTGTCCTATGCGCATTCCCGGGAATTGAAGTGTCTCCATACCCATCAAAATCGTTTCAAATCATGAACAGAAAGAGGGACAGACACACTTTCGCATTTATAACATTAGTAAGTATGGATTTTTCACTAGGAAATAAAAAGTACCTAGTTAAGTATTTTTATTTGCTATGATTTAGAGGTGATTATGTTTTGTTATGTAAGTAGTTAAGATTATTCTTATTTATTTCATACCTATTTCAAGTACCGGTTATTTTAATTTTAATTGCTCTTAAATTTAATGTAGGTAATATGATTGCAATAATGCAAAAATGCTAGTTATTTTAATGTAGAGTAGATAACTACTAATGTTGTAATTATAATTTACAGCTTAAATTACTTAAATAATATCATGTGAATGATAATAATATAATGTGTCTACTATAGCTATAAAGGTACCTAATTAGACATAATTTGTAATTAAGTATGTTGCCTTTTTAAAACATCCATCATACTTTCTATTTTAATGATCAGCTTATTAAATTATTAAATCTGTTTTAGCTAATAAATGTTTCAAAGAATGATTGTAAATATAAAATTCAACAACGACTGTTGAATCGAGCAACTGCATTTAATGAAAGCCAGTTTGAAAAGTTGCATTGCCAAATATATGTAATTGGACAGGTGAACGTATGTCTTGCGAAAAGTTTGTTTTATATATCGTTGCCATGTCAACCTCAATGTACGTTATTATAAAATCAATGTATGTCTGTCTGTCTTACTCAAATCCAGGTCGTGTCACCGATTGCGATAAAACTTTGTCAATTTGTTGAAATATTAATAAAAATTTACTCTTATTTTTCTCATACATATTTCTAACGGCTGCACTCAAAGACATAGGTAATTATTTAGTTAAGACTTCTATATACTTAGGTAATTATTCAGTTGAGACTTCTACATACGATTTATGGACTTTATGTCTAAAATCATAATAAGTACTTAAGTACTAAGTATTGTTGTTGCTACTAGCTACTAGGTATTAGCTTAGTCCGTTTGAGACATAGATAGGTGTGATATTATTATGTTCCACATGTGATTCTCTCGAGTGATGACTAGATAATGCGTCACATTTACGGTCCTTGAGCTTCAATTAAACAATTATACCACAATTTACATCCATTTAACACTTTAAATTCCTTGTTACAAGACTTTAACACCCCTGAAAGTCGGTCAGTTTCAACATGATTGGATAAACTGCCCATTCGTCGGCAGTCATCCTACTATTAGCACCTTAGATTTATTTTCGTTTAAAAATGCTAAAAATGTGAATAATAGAAATAGAACTATCAGTAGTATGAACTTGGAAACAAAGTGAACTATAAAACTATAATGCTGACTAAACTAGGTATTTATTTTGAATTAATGTTAGTCACAAGTCACAACTTATCACGTATGTGTTTAATATGAATATGGGTTGTAAATTTTGACTTCCAAGAAAGTGATAATATCTAAGCATTTCTTATAATAGTACATTCGTTATTACTTAATACTAGATATACTATAATGTGACTAAATGATAAATTAGTGACGAATCTGCATTTCAATATTATAATATTATGACTTCAAGAATCATTTAAAAGAAACTAACATTGTAATTGTAGTATTCGGTCAGTTCCAACTTTACACTTGTTATATTATAAGTTATAACTTATAACAATGCCAGGATAAGTGATGCTGAAACCTCATTTTGTAAACACAGCCAGACTGGGCAGCTATAAATAGCTTAACGATTCACCATGCAACGGTTCAAGGTATTTTCCGCAGATGTGACCAACTTTTTTGCTTAAGCCTCCCTATTATAGCTGCATTGCAAAAACTGTATTAAACCTTCCTGTTTGACAAGTACTATTTAAATCCACACGAATACATGTTATTATTATAAATGCAAAAGTGTGTCTGTTTGTCTGTTACCTTTCACGTTTAAACCGTTGAACTAATTTTGCTGAAATTTAGTAAAGAGATACTTTAAGTCCCGGAAAAGGACATAGGATACTTTTTATTCCAGAAAAATGTACGGTTCCCGCGCGATTTGCGCGCGTCATCTAATTATATATAAAACTTGTATAAATGTGAAAATTCTATTACACGATTTGCCATAAAAATATTTCTAGTGCAGTTTATGATACTTATCAGCGTAATCTCTGATAACATTGTAAAGTGTAAACAGTTGATAACGGCTTACTGAAGTTTACTACTTACTAAAAAAAATCTTAAATTAAATTTTGCACTACTCGGTGCATAACTATACAGTATGTATTTAAAGTTTCTACGCTTTATGATATTATGGAACTTGTTTTCTTAAAATAGATATTTAGAAATGTATTTAATGTGGTAAAAAAATCTACTCTTGTTCTCTCTAGACTTAAGCCTCATTGGTAGCTAGTTGGCAAGTGATTTCTGTGATTAATTTAAATAGTCATAAAAAAGTAAAGAATTTTATAGCAATACGCCGCATGCCGAATTGCCATCTGTGCTGCTATAGTCACCCGTGTAAACCCCGCATTAGGGTCAATACAGGCCACAACGCGACGCGTAGATATTATGCATAAAATTTCTAAATTTATATTGCACTGACCGATTTGTATTACGTCTCACCCAATTGAAGTCTGTCAAATCCATACTTTAGAAATGCATCTACGCGTCGCGTTGCGGTCTGAATTGACTCTTAGTTATGAGGGGGAGGGGGTAATAATACATCTCATATCCTGATAATCCTTTAATCGTTAACTTCGTTTCGCCAGAGTCAGCAGCCGCTCCTCGACGTGGTCCGGGAGCGGGCGCGCGAGCTCAGCAGCGGCGCGGACGCGGCCAGCGGCGAGCGCGTCGAACACAAGACCAGGGACCTCGCTGACACCTGGACCGTTGCCTGCGAAGGTAAAAACTATTGAGTATCGACTATTATGCTGATCGCACATTTGTCAGCACCGTACGCGTTGTACGCGCCGTATTTTAGAATTCGTTGTAAGTATGAAATGACGTCATGGCGGCGCGAAGTACGGACACATTCATCCGCACCGTACGCACCGCATAATCGGCCTAAGGTGGTGACAAATGTGCGATCAGTTTTAAAAATAACAAATTCATACTATCAGAGAAATTGATTTACATGCGAATGGCGGACCATTTGGACGGACTATGTCAAGCTCAGCCGACAGATGGATTATTATCATTGACTTGTCATAACCCGGCCAAATATCGTAGGCTCGCCATCTGCTATGGACTAATTTCTCTTGGTACATTATCCTTTCGCTGGCCTCTTTCACACGCTAGAGATTTCGCTACCGTATCATCTAATGATAGGAAAACAAGAGCAGTATATTCTAACCGGAGTAAAGAGATTAAAATACATATAGTAAAAGGTACAAGTTTCTACCTGCTTCACGATCGCACCAGTTTCTTGTTAAGGCTTAAAAATTAAGATAACGTTTTAGGCAAACGTCACCATCGCATGGTGTAGGATTGTTTTTTGAGCAAAGTATAATATTTTTTCGTACAATATCTAGGCATGCATCGTGAGAAATTATTATGGAAACTTGAATATAATGTACCTTCCATATAAGTCATGACCTTACATCCTTAAAAGTTTATATTACCTAACGTAGGAAACCAAAGTAATAAGTACAAAAATGAGTGGGCTGAGATTAATTATTCAGTTCAACTCGTTTGTTAACATGGTCAGCGTTCCCACATGTTTTAATATTAGTTTTGGCAAGTAACAAAAAATACTTAGATAACATAACTTGCAAAATTTAATAATGCCTTACCACCACTAAACAGCACAAAAGATTCTAAAATTTATTTCGTTTATTGCAAGAAAGCTAGAGCGATGTCACATAAATAATTAAATTTCAGAATTTGCTCCTAAAATACAGAAAACTGGTCACTAACGTATCGGTAGCCAATCAAATATCAAAACGTACTGCCAGTATAATGTTACGATTTCGGAACACACGTCTAATGACATAATATCTCCAGGTTTAGCGAAGCGCGCTGCGACAGCGGACAGTCAGCTGCACCGCTGGACGCAGCTGCTGGACACGCAGCGGGGACTGGCATCGGCCGTCACCGCCGCCGCCGACCGCCTGCGACAGCTGGACGCCGCGCCCGCCACGCGCCGCCGCGCCGTAGACACCAGGCACGCGCTGCAGGTAATTCACCTCAACACCTGGACCGTGACCGTACCGCAGACAGTCAGCAATTCACGATTATCACTCGACTCGGATTCTAAACTACCGTGCGGGCATTGGTCAAGGCCTACCGTGGCAGCGATTATTGGATGTCGCGGATGAAGTTTCCGAATCGTAGTCGAACTTGGATTCAGATGGTCAGGATCTTGGACCTTACCATCAGAGATATTGATGTAAAGGCAGATAAACAATTACGTTACATTTTGGTTGTGTTGTGTCAATATGTTAGTCGGCTGGGCTTGGTTCCGTACCGTTATTGAGCAAAAATAGGCCAAAATTGTGTTTTTTGTATGGGAGCCCCCCTTAAATTTTTATTTTATTTAAATATTATTTTTAATATTAAAGAACACTTATATTTAAGGCTTCTGTGAAAATTTCAAGTGCCTACCTGTTGCCATTATTGATATCGAGCAAAAAAGGCCGAAAAAATCACGTTTTTTTGTATGGCAGCCCCCCTTAAATATTAATATTATTTTGTTTTTAGTATTTGTTGTTTTAGCGGCAACAAATATACACAATCTGTGAAAATTTCAGAAGTCTAGCTACAGCGGTTCTTGAGATACAGCCTGGCGACAGACAGACAGACAGACAACGAAGTCTTAGTAATAGGGTCCCGTTTTTACCCTTTGGGCACGGAACCCTAATAATATACGACAGCTGAAATGTATGACGTGGGCTTCGACCTGACCGAACATACCACCCCGCTCGGTCGGAAGATCTTCCTTTGTGGCCACCACGCATATCCCCCACATATTTCCCCACCTATAATATAGTCCTTGAAATCAACTCGGTAAGAGTTGCTCGTTTACTGTTGCATAAAATAATAACGCACTCTGTCACAGTATGGCAGCATATTTCTAGTTTAAAAATAAACTCAAGCGGTAATCTTGTTAGAGCATTTATTTTATCGTAATGAATGCGATCTCATTCAGAGGGTTGAGATTTTCGCGCAGCTCGTTCGCATTTAAATGTAAATTATGTTGTTTTTTAACGTGTTGAATTCGAAATTTAAAAAGACACTTTATTTAAAAATGTGACGTTTGGTTTTTTTTTGTTGTCCAGGAGCTACAGAGTGACGTGTCGAGTTTGGAGGAGAGCAGGGATGATCTACTGGAGCACGCAGAGTTCGTAGTGTCGCTACTGAAGCCGCACTCCAAGCAGGCGGCTGAGGAAACTGACAAGAATGTCAAGGAGGTCGTCGACGCTTATGAGAAGTAAGTTGTGTGTGTGTTTTTTACGGAAGGATGATTGGGATACCAAGGTTGTATTCCATCCTTGGTATTCTGTACTGAAGAGCTTATGTTTCAAATTGGCGTGCAGATTATTTTTCTCATCTTATTGCTAAACGATAGCCCCATGCGGGTTTCTTACGCTAGTCAGTTCCCGAACCGGTGATAGGCCTCATGTGGACGTTCTAAAAGTGTTAGTTTCTAACCTACTTGAAAATAAAAATGTCACTTCATTTGGACATGTTTAGTGTTAATGAATATTGAGTTAAGTTCGTTTCACAGGTGATTTGATATGCAATGTAAAGCATTTCCATGTATTTGCTAATGTAATATTTGCAGGTTTTTATTGTTGTGGAATGTGGCTCCTTTATTACATGCCCATCGTGAGAAAATGTCATTTTAGTCGATATCTAAAAGGGAGGAGGCTGCATGTGCAAATTGCTATCAATGTTGATATTTTTGTGTCGATTCCAATGGGAGAATTGGAAATAATGAACAGTTTGAATTAATAATGTTCACAGCTTATTCTTATCACACGTTTTTCTAGACATATTATGCTGAAATTATATATTTCTGTAAAGAATTTACAGACCATTTAAAAACACTTCGTGCTATCTATAATACGGATAAAAATAACCAAAACTATTTATACTTGAGCATTTAAATGTTTCAAAGTTTTACAAAACAGTGTTTCACTACATTTAGCTGAGGACTATTTACAAATTGCATCCAATTTTAAAGTTAAAATGCCTACAATTGGCTGAGATACAACAATTTTTATGAACACTTTTCCAGTCTGGGGTGTGTTCTGATATTGTGTCTGTATTTTCGAAATACTGGCAATGTACTGTATTTTATCCTGTATCTACTATAATATTGGTATGTATTTACTAGTACATACTAAATAATAATGAGTACTTAGTGAATAGTGATAATATTCAAACAGTACAAGTACTAATTAGTGTAAAGGGAAACCTTACAATTTAATAACATATTTATCCATTAGGTCATTTAACTATTTTCCTGTAGCTCAGGGCTCGAAAAACGTTATATTTTTCGAAACGTTATCGCCTTAAATACCTAAAGAACATTATATTGCGGTTTCGTTCGGAACGGAACGCTATTCGGAACACTATTTGAGAACATTATGATTTTTTCGTTTTTGATCCTTAAAACGGTTTTAACCGGTTTTTGCCATTTCCTCGATCGATATAACAAAAACTATTACTTTTCGGTCATTCATTCGCGGGATCGCGGCCATAGTGTGAGAAGTGAGAACTGAGAGTAGAAAAAAAGATCCCACAAAAAACATTTTCATGTAAAAATGTTGCCAAGATGAGAACATAATATTATTATAGTTCGTGGTGTCAAAAAGTAGTGAAATCTCATGTAGAGCCAAGTTTCTAACCTTACATACTTAGCCCTAAATCTAAAAACCTTAATTTTACACCAAAGCGCGGCAAAATATTTGATAATAATATAATGTGTCAGCCGAACGAGAAGAATCTAAAAACTCTACACATTAGTCAAAATCGATAGCCTGGCCATTTTTCTTTAGTTAGGGTATATTAAGTTCAAAGCCCTGCCGAATAACAAAATGACCAAGCCACCGATTTTGACTAATGTGTAGAGTTTTTAGATTCTTCTCGTTCGGCTGACACATTATATTATTATCAAATATTTTGCCGCGCTTTGGTGTAAAATTAAGGTTTTTAGATTTAGGGCTAAGTATGTAAGGTTAGAAACTTGGCTCTACATGAGATTTCACTACTTTTTGACACCACGAACTATAATAATATTATGTTCTCATCTTGGCTACATTTTTACATGAAAATGTTTTTTGTGGGATTTCATTTCTTTTTGTAAGTTGGTTTATGTTGTTTTTTTTTTTAGTTAATTTTTTCTTTCTTTTTTTTGGTGTATTTCTTTTAGGTTTCAGTACCCAGAGGGTAAAACTGGAACCCTATTCCTAGACTTCAGTGTCTGTCAGCTGCCCGTCTGTCTGTCTGTCTATCTGTCTCTTGGAAGTATCTCAAGAACGGTAGTAGCTGGAGAGTTGAAATTTTCATCGATCATGTATTTCAACAAAATAAATTTAATATTTTGCGGGGCTCTCATACAACAAACGTGGTTCTATTTTTTCCTATTGATATTTGATAATAATTAATAAATAATAGATGTCGCTGCTGGTCGTCTACATCGCATAATACTTGTAAATGTACTCTAGTCAATAAGAGATTTCACTGTTAGGTATCTACATCGCACTATTGTTTGACGTGATTATGTTTTAGCCGTTTAACTTTTAGGCACAGGTTTTTTCTTTGAACTAACCGATGTTGTTTACATCCTACAATTAAATATTTGCAAAGAAATGCTGAGACTACGACTATACTTTGAACTTACATATTTTTAAAATGATTTAAGGTCTAGAGTCTGCAAAGTAAAGTTATTAATAATATACTTAAGGAACATACAATTATAATATACAAGCTGTTGCCCGCGAGCCCGCGACTCCGTCCGCGTGGACTTCAGCTTTAAATAGCGCGCGGTAGTACCCGTCATAAAGCAACTTCTATTATAATATAATAATATTATATGATAAGTAGTTCTCGTTGCTACATTACTGCAAATTGCATTTGCACGACAGACATACGACAGACTACAGGTGCTTCCGGGGGACGCTTACTTCAAACTTCAATGTTTACAGACAGACAGAAAACATTTCTTACATATTTCAAACTAGCTGTCCCGGCAAATGTTGTTTTCCCATTTAAAGTATTTCTACTTCATCAGTTGATATAAAATATTACCCCCTCTTTTGTCCCCTAGGAGGTGTGGGGGAAATTTTTTATCAACAGATGTTAAGTTAGAAAACACAGTTAATAATATTATGAAGTAAGTCCAAGAAAAAAGTTTGATACAAAATCTGACCCCCTCTTTGGTCCCCTTAGAAGGGTGGGAGGGTGGGATTTTTATACACCAGATGTTGAGTTGGAAGAAGACAAATATATCTGCGAAAACTGTATGCAAATTGGATCAGTAGTTTTCGTGTTAAAGAAAAAAGTTTGATACAAAATCTGACTCCCTTTTTCGTCCCCTTTGAGGGGTGGGGAGAATTTTTTATCACCAGGTGTTAAGTTGGAAGAAGACAAATACATCTGTGAAAACCGCATTCAAATCGGATCAGTAGTTTTCGTGTGATAGTGGAACAAACATACAGACAGACAGACAGACAAAAAAACTAACCACATTTTTGGCTTCTATAGCGATATTGTAGTGACACCCCCCGCTTATTATTTTTTTAATATTATCTTTATTGTACAGAATTCTCATTACTACAGTTTTATTATATGTATAGAAGATTTTTGCATAGGGGGTTATTAACAGCTGGGGAGTGGGGTCGAAGTCGAACATCAACTCTTCTTAATACAAAATCGGTGGCTTGGCCATTTTGTTATTCGGCAGGGCTTTGAACTTAATATACCCTAACTAAAGAAAAATGGCCAGGCTATCGATTTTGACTAATGTGTAGAGTTTTTAGATTCTTCTCGTTCGGCTGACACATTATATTATTATCAAATATTTTGCCGCGCTTTGGTGTAAAATTAAGGTTTTTAGATTTAGGGCTAAGTATGTAAGGTTAGAAACTTGGCTCTACATGAGATTTCACTACTTTTTGACACCACGAACTATAATAATATTATGTTCTCATCTTGGCAACATTTTTACATGAAAATGTTTTTTGTGGGATTTTATATTCTGATTTATGACTTATGAGACACTAAGTTACAAAAAATATTGATTAAATAAATAATTAGTACATATAATCAAAGTTTATATTTTATAACACGTCGCATTGAAAATTCGAGCGCGAATGACATAGGTGCACAATAATTAGCAGGCGGCGCGGCATGGCAGTCGGCACTGCGCTTTGACAAAAACAAGTTTATTCATGTCGACCCGTGGTCAGCACTCAGTGGTCCCGCTGTGTGGATTTAACCGTTTTATTTCGGTTTTCAAAACGTTCTCATTTTGTTTTCGTTCCCAAAAACGTTATTGCAAAGACCTGTTCCGAACGATTTGAAACCGTTAATTAAATAGCGTTCTCATTTCGTTTTCGTTCCTAAAAAACGTTATTGCAAAGAACTGTTCCGAACGATTTGAAACCGTTATTTAAAATAACGTTTTCGAGCCCTGCTGTAGCTAGGTACACACTTCTTAGCGTTGTAAAATGATGACAAATTCTCAGACAAAAAAATCTATCATGATAGATCGCAGATGGCTGAAGAGGCTAACCTAACCCAAAAAATATTTTTAAATATGCCTTTTTTATTCCACTAAATCCGGAAGCTGTATGTATGAATTCTTGGCAATGTTACAGCGTGTTGACAAGTTATGTTCGCGCTAATCATCTCAAAATGACGTATGCAAATATCATCTCAGTGTATTACACGGTTGGGCATAGATTCGCTTAAACTTGGCAATTACGAGCTTATTTACAGTGTAATGTCATATGCTGCGATAGAGCGATGCTCAAATAATTGGAACTTTATAATGGTTACCTATTTGTTGCGGCGGATTTCACTTTTAGTTCCGCTTAGTTACAATTAGATCATTTCACAGTTGGTGGATTTAAAGAAGATGATAGGTATTAGAATGAAACTTATACTCACTGAAATGATGGAGACTAAAGGCGTAGCTGTGAATGAAAATAAATAATATTATTTCATTAGAAAATGTCCTCGATCTGATCATCATTTAAATAATCGGCCAAGTGCGAGTGGACTCGCGCACGAAGGTTTTTTATAGAGCAAAATAGGCCAAAAATTGTGTCTTTGTATGGAATCCCCCTTAAATATTTTAATTCTATTATAGTACACATATTATAATTAATTGAGGATTTTGTGAAAATTTCAAGTCTACCTGTTGTTATTATTGATATCGAGCAAAAAAAATATATTTAAGGGGAGCCCTTCCCACCCCCCTTCCCCAAATATAAATTTTATTTTGTTTTCAGTATTTGTTGTTATAGCGGCAAAAGAAATACTCAATCCCTAAAAAATTCAAATGTCTAACTAAAGCTATAGCGGTGCTTGAGATACAGCCTGGAGACAGACAGACACACAGACAGACGGACAGAAATCGAAGTCTTAGTCCCGTTGTTACCCTTTGGGTACGGAACCCTAAAAATTTACTACTTAAATTCTAAGAAAAATAATAGTTTTGCTGTAACAGTAACAAATTATCTTCGACAGCAGACAGAAATAGCGCCATGTTGTCATCATCACACTCAACACACGTTCTCAGAATTATTGGCCGCTGAAAAAAATTACTTAGATATTCTGTCAAAAATATTTAGTGCAAATATTATTCCTAATTAAAATTCCGCGAATACAATCGGCCATTGTTATTTCATTTTGAAATAAGTATTATTGGAATGGCAGAGGAGACCATGTAAAGAATTGCTTTTCGAACGGCTCACATTGGTCGTTCAAAATTAATACTTATGTGTATGGCACTAAAGATGATGACGGGGAAGCGCTTTGTACCGTTGACTTATTTGTACGGTCAAGGGCAGTCAGAATAAATGTTTAAGCGACACCGACGCGCCGCAATAAAAACTTAAAGCGGACTTTTAACCTCGTCAGAGAAGTAAACATATTTTCTACCGGGATGAAACTTGGGCTCCGGGTGTATGATTCACAATTTATTTGAGAAATTCAGCGGAATGTCCTATTTCTAGTTACATCAGCGCAAAAATAGTCAATATTGATAGAACGAGACACCTGTCGTCGCGTGTATTGAGTTTATTTTTAAAGCAATCAAGTCGCACATTAGGATTAAGCGATAATGTTGTTCTGTAGCGCTCTATGTAGAGACCCCAGACGGTAATTTAGATCGTCTAAACTCTAAACTCTAACGACTTACAGTGCATTACAATCTAAATTACCATGATGGAGTTGTTATCAAACAGAATTATTGATCATGGCGATGCCATAAGCTCGTATGGGAACGCCAGTTAGATTGTTTTGTCAAATTTTAACCGGTGAACTACTGACCCCTAAGTCGATAAGAAGACCAATACGTCAATATAACACCAATGACAAATGAAATCAGCAACGTTTTTACTTTATTCCGTTGATGATGACATCATTTCATGTTTTGTTGATGAAATCATTATCTATTCCTATGATATCTAACCTTGGTAACGTGAAGGAATAAAAAGATGGTAGCTAGGTTGTCTCCTAACGCCATCCGGGATTTTAAAATAATACCTCTTCGCATAATAAATAAGTAGGAAGCAAGGATATTTCATAATATAGGCTACTGTGGTTTTTGCTAAAGTTATTACGATATTATATTTTATCCAAGATTACCAACGTTTTAGTTTTTTTAATAAAGTGATATAATTAGTTTATAACATATACTTGAAATACATCATTTAACTTATTCGTTTTCATACTATGTATAATGTATATAGTTAAAATAACGTTAATCAATTCACCGCAATAACCGCTGGATACCTCGATTAGGTTTTGTCGGTAAAATGAGAAGCTTAACGTTCTCCGCATAAGATTGTTTTTCGATCGACCGAGTTTCCAGACGCCCGCGTGGGGATGTCTGTGTGATCGTTATGTATTCCGAGTGGCAGACAACTATTTCAGAAAGCATGGCGCATGCGTAGTCCACGCTTAATGGGTCAGGGCCTCCCAGCGCCGACTGCAGGATTATACATAGAACGACCGACCGGTATTACTCAGCGCTAAACATACGCGAAACGAAACTCCTTATTATACTCGTAATATTGTGTTTAATCCCCGTGAAATCGTCGACAGAAAAGTATTTCTGTTAAAAAGTAATCGCGGCTCGTGCCCCGTGTAAATTTTTTCTTTTGTTCGGGTCACATCTTCGCTAGATATATTATAGGTGAGTCATTGTGGCGCGTAAAATGTACAAATGCGTAGATTTCGAGGTCCCCGTGTGCCGGTCGTAGTTGGCAGGCGCTCTATTAATGTTTACTTCGCCCACCTGCACGTCACGGCGCCGGCCGGCTATGGCCGGCTAATTTCGATCGCGCATGTCAGTAAAGTTGCGCAACAGCTGTGGTGTTGTATTAATTTTTCTCCGTCAAGTTAAACGCAAGGCCATAAACGTCACGTCATAATCCGTGCACATGTCTCCGGTCTCGTGAACGTAAACATTATTGCACTGAAAAATTAGATGATGTCAGAGCAAACAAAAGCGCGTATTAAATTTAGATTCGGTGAGCGTATCTATCGGCTCCGGCTCCATTGAGCGACGAGCGGGCATAGCGAGCGGATCGCCGCGGGCCGCTGCCACGAACGATAAGGTAAACGTGGTGCACTGCGACCCGACGACCTTGAGGCGTCACGCCGCGTCATACCTCGCTACTGAATTATTTTCGTCGCTCTTTGGCAGCCGCTCCCGCTAGCCAGAAGCCCCGTCGACGCCACTCCGTGTACGTGCTTTGACCGAAATCTTTTTTGTTTTAGATTGCGACAAACGATAGCGGCGAGACTCGCGGAGATCGACGAGATCGTGTCGGACTTCGACCGCGTATCCGAGAAGATAGAGCAACTCCGACAGCAGATCGAGGTCTACGTCGCTAAAGTCGGGACGTTCTACGTGTTCGGGGACGACGGCACCGACGGTATAGACGGATTGGCTAAGGAAGTTTTGAGCTTGGTGGACCAGACGAAAGCTTTCGTGGACGAGAGCAGGAGGAGATACGGTGGCTCCGCGCCCGCTGACGTGGCGCAGGAGCTTTCGTCCCTAGAATTATCGTCGGAATCATTAGCCGCAGCCATGGAAGAAAAAGAAAGGGAATGGAAGCGTGCCCGAACCTCGCGGACCGATTACGCGACAGACGTGGACAGTGTACAGGCGTGGATACGCGCCGCCGAGTCGCTGGCGAGAGATCGCACTCTCTCGCCGGAGCCCTATAAAGAGAGACTGGTGGCGACGCGATCGGAAGTACCGCATGTCGCGGATCGGGTCGAACGTCTCACGCGAAATGCCCGCGCGATTGTCGAAGGTAGCCGCGACCCTACTGAGCGGCAACTAATACAGTCGACGGTGTCAGCGTTGACAGAACAGTTCGCGGCCATCTGCAGCGAACTCGAAGCTAGACAAGCTGCCGTCGAAGATGCGTGCGATGCCGTAGCCAGATTCCTTGCTCTGCTAGAGAAAGTTTTGCTGTGGGTGGAAACCCAGCGTGCATTCCTCGCACGACCGCTCCCGTTGGCTGACTTGCAGGAAGTTCAACAAAAACAAACCGAATACGGGGTAGGTAAACATACTTCGTCTAAAATTATTATAGAAATTCTGAAATGATGTAAAATTTAATTGTTTTATTGACTGTTCCAGAACGCGCTTAAGAGTTGCAAGCAGCAATCTAAAAATCTAGCCGATATGGCGAAGGAATTGGAAGCTATTGAACGAGTAACTAGTCCGGGCGATCTACCGTCCAGGCTGGAAGCAGCCGAAAACGCCACAGTAGACGTAGAAAAGAAATTAGCTAAAACGGTTTGTTCACGTGTAAATATAAACATTGGGTAACTTTTGAAAAATTATACTAATATGTAAGTTTGTTTACAGAATGGATTACTTCAAGAGCTGGCCGAGGAGTGGGAGAGGTGTGAAAAGAAATTAAAAGACGTCGGGCACTGGTTGGAGGGTACCACGAGAACTTTGGAAACTTCGCAAACCGCGAAAAAGCCTCTCAGAGACAGATTGGCCCTCAGAGAAAAGTTACTTAATGATATCTCAACTCAGAAAACAAAAATATCATACGCAGTCGAAAAACTTAATGTGAGTTAAATAGTCGAAAGGGTATTTTATTGATGTTCGTTATTCTTTGAAATTTTCAGTATTTGGATATCGAGCGGGGCGACATTTTCATCGGGCGGTGAAAGTAACGTACACACGTCTTGTCCTACAGGTACACTTCGGACCCGACGGCGTGGCGGCTCAGTCGCGTTTCCCCGAGGGCGTGCAGCGAGCTGCTAACGAGCTGACCGCGGCGCTGGAGGCGACGGGCGGGCGCGCCGCGGCGCAGGCGCAGCAGCTGGCGGCGGCGCTGGCGCAGGTGGACGCCTACTGCGCCGACATCGCGCGCCTGCGCACCCGCCTGCTCGACGCCGAGCAGCAACTGCGCCAGGCCGTGCAGCCCAACTACAGCCCCCGGGACCCCGAGCGGGCGCAGCGGCAGCAGCAGGTTAGCGCTTTTTTATGTCGTCACTCTACACTATCACACTCGAGGGCTCACTACTAGTAGGCTAGAAATTCTAGTTTTGTTTATCGATTTGAGAGGCAACCGATCGTCCGTCACGGTACCGATCTCGCTTAGCACCGATAGTTTCGAAACTACACTTGTATACTTTCACCGACCACGCAATTCATTTTTTGTTTTTTTCTGTTATCTCCTCGTTCTCCCTACTAACTTTTCGACCGACGATATCCTCTGCTAGGAATGTCGCGAGAGAATAAAGTCGCTTCAGAGTAAGATTCAGGCGCGGAACGAACGCATCAAACTGTTAGTCCAACGCGGGGCACCGGATGCGGAACCGCTCGGAGACGCTTAGTCATCGTGAAATGCGTCACATCTAGCTTTAAGTTCTTTAGATCGCTCTATTCCTATTATAAGTTTTTAAATACATACTTTAATTATTTCGAAATACACGTTATTCAGTACCGCAATAGCTGTCGTTTCCTTTCATGAGCCTTAGCTACCATTACACACTCGACGAATTGAGCTAACGAACTCTCTCTATAACATGAATGTCCATACTTGCGTATCAGGAGGTCATCTGCCGAATCGAAGAGCTGACTCGGTGTATCCACGAGCTCGACCCCTACTTCGTGATGCCGCCGCCGACCGAAGAAGACCCGGCGGCGACTCTGGCCATGCTCGTGTCTAGCGGCGAGCGCGCTCGGCAGCAGCGGCGCGGCCGCTCGCCCGAGCGTCGCGCGCTGCTACCGCCGCCGCCTCGTCTCGCACGCAGCCCCGCCTGGGCGCCGGGCGGTACCACCTACGCCGAGATAGTCAAAGGCTGTAACTCGCGTTCCAGCTCCGTTCATGAACGGCAGCCGAGTGTTCAAAGACTACCGATGCACAGAATGCGATACGAGACGCCTGAGATGAGACAAACGGAGCCTGTTAATATTGAACCAGAAGAAGTTTATAATACTGCAATTATTAGTGATGTGCAACAGTGTGCGCGTAGCGAGGATTTCGTAGATAAAAGTGAGTCTATCGATTACCGTGAATCTACATATAACGAAAGTGAATGTGACGTACCAGTCGCGAGTGATACAAATGTTTATTGCGAACAAAAACCAGTGATAGACGATTTTCAAGAGGAGTCTGTTTCACATTTTCCTCAAGATACACAGAATACATCTACTTTAAGGCCTTCTTCCACTAAAGATAGATCTGTTAGCCCTGCTACCAAATATCGTTGTCAAGATTTATCTTATGCGGAAATTTTAGCTTTAGGGCTACGTAAACAAACGAGTGTACAAAATGTTACTATTTTACCGAAACCTCAAACTGCACAAGTTGAAATAGTGACAGAAGTAGTTATCGAGGAAGAAAAAATGTCTCACAATGAAAGTAATTTGCTTAAAGATGTATCTTTAGTCAAACAGGAAAGACTAGAAAAACCAGTTCAACGTAGCCGATCAAGAGATATGCCAAGACAACGTAGAGCACCAGAGAAAAGAAAAACACCTGACATTCAATTTACCAAAAAGAAAAAAGGAGCAAAGAAAGTAATAGAAGTGGAAAATTTTGATGATATTTGTGATTCGATGCCAAAAGAGGAAGTTCTACCTAGCACTTATAAAACTACTATAGAAAAACCAAAAATCATAGAAAAACGTAATTTGGAAAATCCGGAAGGTATATCAGTAGTCTTCAAAAATGAATCTGTTTTAAGTGAAAGAGAAAAAAATAAAACTTTAGTTAAAGATACAATCACTACTGACGAAGAAAAGAAACCAAAAAAGAAAAGCAAAACAAGAAAACCTAGAGAATCTGAAGATGACATAGAAAGAGCACTTAAAGAAATTGAACAGTCAGATAAACAAAAAAAGAAGAAATTAAAACAAAAAATAAAGGAAAATTATGGTGAATGTTTAACGGAAACAGTTTGCATTAAAACAGAAACTATAAGTACTTCACAAGTAATCAAAAAATCTGATTCTACTATCAAGCCCAAGAAAAAGAAAATGAAAGAGGTTCCTCTTTTAGACCCAATCACGACTCATTTTACGGATATGAAAGAAATAAGCAAGGAAGATAAAGACGACCTAACAAAATTAAATTCTGTTAAAACTAGTCCTACTAGGTCTAATCCTGAATCTGCGATTCAAGATGATGTTTATAATACAACTATCAATATTGAGGCCCAAGATAAAACACATGAAAAACATCTACCATCTAGTATATATGCAGATGCTTCTCTAAATTATACTTGTACAAATGAGTCCTCACAAAAGGATTTATCAACGTCACAAAATATTAAAAGCAAAAAGAAAAAGAAGGACAAAAAACAAGAGCCTTCAAAAGACTCTAATTTGCAAAAGAGTGAAACAGAAATTGTACTGTCACACATAAAACCGTCAGTAACTTCTATTCAGGGAAGTATTATAGAAAATAATCTTAATATTTGTATAGTTGAAGAAAATTCTCTGGCAATAGAAGAGAATCAAGAAAATCTTACAGACAATTCAAACAACAGTGAGAGTTCAATAAAAAGAGATGATATTGCATCGAATCAAAATAAAAATGAAAAAGGAGATAACAATGCCAGTGGTTGTGCTGCAGATACTCCAACTAAAGGTGATATTAGTAACATTGATTGGGTAACATTGATGGAAGAAGAAGAACAAATTTCGTTAATAGGAAACAAAGACAGCGTAAGTTGTAAGGAAATTCAAGAAGTAGTAGAACAAAGAAATAATGAAGTTCTAAAAGTTTTAAATATTGCCAACGTTGACGAGACAAATCAAGATTCTCATGTAACAAAAATGTGCCGACAAACTAGTGATTTAAATCAAGTACAAACATCTTCTTCAAATGAACAAAATAATAATGACAAATATTTTACTAACGAAATAAAAGAAGACTCTGCTCAAATTACAACAGAAATCAATGTTACTGAAAGTTCTTTTCCAAATGAGAAAACTCATACAGTTTATCTCATTACACATGAAGAAAAGAAATTACCTCCTATTAGAACAGTCAAAGTTTTTCGTAGTAAAAGTAATTCTTTAGAAGAGCATCCCGTCGGTGATGAAGATACCTTTAATTCCCAATTAATGTCAGAAATAGAAGAATTAAGCAGTTCGACACGGTTTGAATTCGTACCTGTACATCAAGACGCAGCCTCTGAAGCGACTGAATACAAAAATGTTGAAGTTGTTGATGATATTTTATTAAGTTCTACTACTAGCGCTACAAATATAGGTGATCTTGAAAAAAATGACGATAATGTTGATAATGTTGAACAGGCTATATTTGGATCAGTACAAATACGAAAAAAGAATATTTCGGAATCTAATATTCCGTACACAGAACTTATAGAGATTAACGAAAGTGAAAAACCTTCAGTATTATACCTTCTTGAAGAATATCCCAGATTTTCGTATTTTGAGTTACATGATGCCGAAAAATGGCTCTATTCTACTAGAGCACAAAATGATAATTTGGAGGTTAATGTCACTGCTGAAGATATAAAAACAAATA
Organism: Plebejus argus; assembly: GCA_905404155.3. Classification (NCBI taxonomy): domain Eukaryota; kingdom Metazoa; phylum Arthropoda; class Insecta; order Lepidoptera; family Lycaenidae; genus Plebejus; species Plebejus argus. Next base: position 7,876,575 of record FR989929.1, on the reverse strand, counting down.
CAGACCTTTCAAAAGGATGCTTAACAACTGGAAATCAGTCAACTGAAAATGTCATCAATAGCCAATTGGATTGTTTACAACAAGACAAAAATTTAAGAAAAAGCACCGAACTGGTATTAATTGAACAACCCTATTATAATTATGCTGCTATCGTCGATGCGGAAAGACTGTATGCAAAAAATCGTGATTCTGAAATACCGTTAGAAACATGTAACGCACAAAGTGATAGTAGTCAAACAGATGTGCTGTTGAAAGAATTACGCAAAGACATTTCAATAGAGGAGTCTTATAAAAAGATAAGCACTGAAGACCAACATTTAGGTATGCAAAAGCACCCAATGATTGACATAAAAGAAGTTCCTCAACAAAATTACCCAGACATTGCTGATGCAGAACATTTACTTGGTTATGTAACAAATGAACAAGAAGCAAACTTTGTTTATAAAGTTTTGAATGAATCTAAGGAAAATATTAATGTTCAAACAAAAGCTGATAACGCCTTTGCATCAGAAGTGTCAGAACTAAATTACCAGGTTATTGAAGATGCAGAACGATTACTTGGCTCTTTAATTTCGAGTAAACAAAAGTTGAACTCTCCTTCCGTTTCCGAGCACACTGTTTCACAAAAAAGTGATAATGTTGATGATGACAATTCAAAAGTTATGCGTAATCATGAAAATGTACTGACATTTAACTATCAAGAAATATGTGATGCTGAAAAATTATTAGGTATTTGCAATAAAAAAGGCTATGATTCTTCAATAGAAGATAGTACAAAAGAAGCCGAAGTTTTAAGTAGAAGTGGTAAATTTTCTCAATTTGAAATACCAACACATAATTATCAAGAGCTGATTGACGCTGAGAAGTTGCAAGCTATACAAAATAACAAAAATGAGAATAAACTAGTGTTACCTTTAGAACAAGTAAACAAGGAAGAGGCCAACCGAGAAATATCAAAAATAGAAACTGATGTTATTGTAGATTCAAATTCTACTATGGAAGTCATAGACATTTTACAAAAAGACAGCACAACGCAACACCATTCTGAAGTCGCAAATGTTATATCGGAAAAGGTTAAGTCAATGAAACATATGGATTCATCATCCAGCTATGATAACATAAACAAACCAGTGCAGTTGACAGAACCATCAGTTGACAGTAACAAACAAATTATAGATGTTCAAAACGAATCCATTATTGAAGTTATGTCAGATAAGGAAGATGATGGTTTTGTTTTGGTAGAAATAAGTGATTCACGGGACCAAATTATAAATGATGATATATTAGAAAGTAACTATATTGAGCCTGTAAGAGACACTATAGAGGTTGCTCATGAGACCATTAAAGTTACAAACGAACCGCTTTCAAAGGAACCGATAAATCAATTACAATCTCAAACAGCTAGTTCAACAATTCAAATTACAACAAATGTCTCAGATGTTCATCAGTCTAAGGATTTCCTAAAAGAAAATGTCTTACATCAAGAAGCCGCAAATGATTATATAATAGTTAGCGAATCTGAAAAAGTGCCATCTATAAATGAAATAATCGAATCGAACATTGAAGATGAAACAGATTTACACCGCATTCCAAGTGTAACTGCTGATTCAAGTACAACCATTAAAGATCTTGGTGAATTAACTTCAGAAGAACAAAACATTTCAACACAATGTAGTTCATATAACATTGAAAAACAAACAGGTGCCACTATTATTAATTTTACTGAAACACTTTTGACTAAAGAAGATATTTCAAACGAAGAATCTGCAAATGATTACGAAATAATTAATCAAGTGGAAAACATTCCATCGATAAACGAGATAAACATTAGAGCTCAGTCAGAAGATAGAATTACTTTCCTCCCGAGCACAACTTCATTGAACCCTGAATCTTTGATTGAACCTGAAAATGTAGTTACATACGATAAAAATGAAATAAGTACTACTCGTTCAGAAAAGTCACCTATTCACAGTCTGCATGACCTGTTACCTGAAATTGATTCTATTCCTGAATTTAAACCTTCTTATAATAATAAAGCTCTCTTCTCTAATTTATCTGCTGATGCACCAGAATTCAAACCCTCATACTTGTATCATACTACTGAAACAACTACATTTTTACCGGAAATCAGCACCGCGGATTCTGAGATAATTACGAGCGATGGTAACACCATATGTATTTTAACTGATAAGCAAGAAATATCAGGTGAAAATATAAATACTGCAATTGTTGATATTGTATCTGATCCTCCTCAAACTTCCGATATTAAAATGGCGTCCGATGCGGTGTCTAAAATAGAAACTAAAAAAATAAAAAAGACCGAGAAGTCCAGTTCATCTCATAAACCAGAAGTACTGCCAGATATTAATATATCTGCAACGCCGGTGAATGTGTGGACGAAAGCAGCTGATGAAGGAAAATCTTATGCTAAGATCGTTGCCGAAGGATTGTCCGAATTCCCAAAGATTGAGAAAAAAATAGAAGATCGTATAAAGAGCAAAACTGAAGACTCACAATGTGAGATACCACTACCTCCACCTAAAGAAGAAATTATCATAGAAGCTCATAAGCATAAAGAAACTTCAGAAACTTGGGCAAAAATTGTTGCAAGCCATCTACCATCTCCGGATAGATTGTCAAAAGTGGATATTTCTGTACAGGAAGTTACACCTATACCACAAAAATCTCCCATTATAGTAGTTGAAGAAACTGAAAATGCTGCATGCAAATCAGATCTAGCAGTGGATGCAGAAGGGTTCATAACAGTTGATAGAAATAGAAGGTCTAGATCTAGGTCTCGAACTAGAGATATTTATTCACCTTCAGTATCAAAAACCCCATTACGAACAGAAGCGCGAGAGAAATCTATAAATATATTTGATGCGCTAGTAGATAGCATAGTATCAGATGATATCAGCGATATAACAAACATTGAAAAAAATAATGAAGAAAAACTACGTAAAAAGGAACGTGAAAGTCCCGAAAAAAGTGATGATTCTAAAGATAAGAACGTTTCTACTTCTCATAAAAAAAGAGATAAATCTTCTAAAAGCTCTTCGTCGAAACTTTCGTCAAAGAAAACAGATACTACTCAAAAATACGAATCGGATCAAACAGAAATTTCTGCGTCAATTGAATCAGTGGAAAAATCAAATGCCTTTTCCACAGACACGCAAAAAGAAACTCATTCAAAGAAAAAGAAAAATAAGAAAAAGAATAAAGATAAAACAGTAGTTCAAAGCTTAGTTGATACGACTACAAAAGAAGAGGTTAGTGTAGCGAAAGAACCGGATACTGAACTAAAAGTAGTAGAGGATCAAATACAAACATTTATAAGTCCTATCAGTACGCCGGAGTCAATTCAAACTCCCGTCAAGGAAAGGGTTTATTCAGAAGCACAGTTCTGGAAGACAAGTCCCGATATTTACTTGGAATTAAGTAGTGCTTCCGAAGTTATCTCGGTAGAAGTACCCGAATGCAGCATTGGAACAATTCAAGACAAGCTTATTTCGGTAGAAGATGATTCAAATATTGAGATTTCGAACATTACCCATTGTGAGGAAACAGAAACTAGTATAATGCAAGATAAAAAATTGTCAGATACTAAACTATCTGAAGAGCAATCACTGAAAAGTAAAACTACAAATATTGATAGTGAAATTTCAAGTATGACACATCATGAGGAATCAGAAGCCAATAAATTGCAAAAAATAACATACACAGACACTAAAATATCCGAGGAACAGTCCTTGGAAAATAAAATGGCAGATTTGCAAAGAGAGATTGAAGAAATGCTTTTACCGGAAAACGACAACTCTACCATGAGTGAGGACTTACCAAATGAGTTGATGGATTTGGACAATTCTATAAATGAGCATCAAGATGAACTGTTAGATAATATGTCACCTTCACTAGCTTCTCCTGAACCAGAAGATACTTTAGGATCACAAGAAGAAATACCACAACTTGATACTATGCCATTACCTCATAAATATTGTGACTCTCCTATGACAGAACAAGGCTTGACTGTAGTTTCCTCCAAAAAAGATAATACACTAGATACTAAAGACCAACTATTAAGTTCACCTGGGAATTTTAACGAATCTTTAACGTGTGACGAACATGTAACAATTAATTTGTCAAATCTACTACTTGATTCATTTAGCTTTAGAAACTTTGCTGTAGACGATGCAGAAAATCTTTACGCTATACAAAAATCAGCAGCTCTGCATACAGTCATTGACAATACTAAAGTTTCTGTAGATGATAACATTTTCATAGAAGACCAAACTCTTAGGACTGAGAAAAATGAAATCACAGATAAACTTATTCAATCATCAATATCTGAAAATCAAAATGATAATATCAATAAGAATATTTTCAATGATCGAACATTTTGGTGTGATAAACATTTGTATCACGATGCTGAATGTCTTTATGTTACCTCTTTAATGAGTAAGTCTAAACTGAGTTCATCCAAAAATATCGACGAGAAGTTTAAGGATCAAAGTGATAGAGACCGAGACCCTAATGGATCAGGATATTCTTCCGAGTCGGAAAAGGACACTTTTAGCTCTTTGGAACCGTCATTCGATTCAAACTATATTTCTATGGATCTGCCAGGTGGAATCTGCAGTTGGCAAGATCAAAGTTCTTACTTAAGCTTAGAAACGCCTTCTGAATTAATGGAAGCTAATGTAGATTTATCGCGACTAGATACCGACATTTCAGAGGATACACTAACAAACCTTCCCTTACATCCGGTTACCTTGTCCACACCCATACAGGAGCCGTCCGCCGAGGAAGATGGATTGCAAAAAGCCAAGGTGACTGAGCTACAGTCGTATAGTACAAACTTATATTTAATTTATGTTTGGCATGATAATGTTACCAGAATTATGATTTCACTTATTACATTAATTTATGCAGTCAATTGTCTGCCGATTCTGCCGATCGTCTTGTAGCCAGTACATGGCGCTTAATGTAATTCATATTTGCTATTTTTTTACGCATTTCATGTTATTATTGAATTTAAATAGTGTGCTTTATCTAACATTTCTAGTCATGTCTAGTCAAACTCATAAATTTATTCTATTTAGAGTGTTATTTTAATAAAGTAAAAGTGTTTATGCGAATTGTTTTATTTAAAATAGATACCCTTTTATATGATACGTCATGTACTGAGGTCTATAAGACGAACGACAGAAACTTCGCTTTTGATGGATTTTAGATGCTTCAGTTTGGGCTTAAAATTTAAGTTAAATATGGATTAAAATATATATAAATAAAATTGAATTTGTTAGAACTGAGCCGAAGTCAGTAATGTAAATTGACCATTTGAATGCTTGCCAATTTATATTTGGAGTGCATACAGATGAAAAGTACCTATATCAAGATTAATTTTGCAACAGAAAACAAACGATACTCATAATAAGTATTCGTTCCTCATTTTAGCAGTCAAAAAGGTATAATTCGTTGTGATTTTACCCTGAATGATTTCCCAGTTTTATATTTTTATTTTATAGAATTCCGTATCCTTTACTGACTTTGAAAGCTTTTACCACACTGCACATAAGCTGTTAATAGCTAACATTTTGTTTATTATACAATTATTGTATATTATCGACGTCTAAACGATACGGAATACTTATACATTTTAAGCCTGAATTTGTTATTTTCGTTTATTTAAAAAGCATGTCATGCCAAGTATTATCTTTATTAACAAATTTAATCGTGCATTGTTGTTGTTTTTTTTGTTTTTGTTGTTGTTATTTTTGTTGAAATTTAATAATAGCTACTTGCTACATGATGAGTTATTCTATGTTGTAATATGTTACAGCTATTATTGGTTTTCATTGATTGAATGCTCGAATATTGTAATTATTGTAGTGCCGGTTGGATGTTTATTGGAAATCGTAACAATAATTTACTTAATAAATATCTAACCAAAATGATTTTATTTGTGTGACTAATAATTAGGTGTGTCTTCAGGATAACATATCTAATGAGCTCGAAACTCTGTTGGACGAAGTAAAGATAGTTCAAGCTAATCTGACGGATCTGCCGAATGAAAGCTTGCAAGCCATGGAGCGAGGACTCGAGGTAAGTTTCACTGTAAATATTTCATTTTTGATATATTCTAAACAGTAAACAGCTCCTACCGTAGCATTACATGCCTATTTAGAAAATACTCGGTATCAATAGATTTGGCCTACATACTTTTTTAAAATGTTTCGGTCCACTACATGCTAACCTCGCATTTTATAAATAGCATAATACGTCTTTAATACCACGTTTCTAATCCGACTACAATCATAATAAAATAGGCACAAAACTTAAATTCAAGGGCATTTGTAACCCACTGAGATTTTGAATCACTCATAGCTGTTATGCAAGCCTCAATGTAAACAAAACTAGAATCCGTTTCATGATCTTCGCGCTTCGGCTACACGAATACATCATCGACAGAACTGCTTTTCCTGTACTTTATCTGGCTCCAAAAATAAACGCGTTTAGTATGTAGTTTTGAACGAAATTCCTCTTAGCTACTCGCTTGTGTAAATTAATATTATTATCAATGAATAATAATCACGCTACGTTATAATGATTATTATTATAGCGTGACTTTGTCACCTTAAAGTGCATTTTACTCATCTATGATGTCATCGCCTTTAGAGTAATCTTTAAATATATTACCGAGGCCTGGCATCATTTAGTAGGGTTTCCGAAGGTACACACTACTAACGAATCTTCGAAACGTACACGAGCTATTCGAATTTTGCAACGAAACTTCCGATTTCTATACGCAAGGACTTAATAATTTCACTGTGAAAGTGTTGTTTTTTTGTGGATTTCCTGAACTACGAGTATTTTCGGATTGTAAGTTGTATCCAAATATTACAAAGTATATTATGAAAACGATTATTTGAGTCACTTCTATTTTATACTAGCTGTCCCGGTGAACTTCGTGTCACTTTAAAACCTTCCCTGGACTTCTACGAATATTTTAAGCCTAAAATTAGCCCAATCCGTTGAGCCGTTTTCGAGTTTTAACGCGACTTACACAATCAATTTTGAAAATCCATTGTTATATATAAGACTAGTTGACCCGGTGAACTTCGTATCACTTTTTTAAATGTTACTCGCAATTTTTCTATTACTTCCCTGGACTTCCAGAATTATTTTAAGACCAAAATTAGCCAAATCGGTTCAGCCGTTTTCGAGTTTTAGCGCGACTAACACATTTGAAAATCTATTTTTAGGGTTCCGTAGTCAACAAAGAACCCTTATACAAAGAACCCTTATAGTTTCGGTCTGTCCGTCCGTCTGTCCGTCTGTCTGTCTGTCCGCCTGTCTATCTGTCCGCGGTTTTGCCCAGAGACTATAGGACCTACAAAGACCTATACACATACGACAAAATGGTACATAAAATATTTAAAAAATATTTTTTTATGGTATGTGTAGGGGACACATCAAGCGTGGTTGAATTTTTTTTTCGCGCCCACCCCATCGTGTGGGGTGTCGTTGGATAGGTTTTTTAAAAATATTATGAGTGTTCATAGATCAATTTCCGATTTTTCCATTTGTGAAATATTAAGTTTTAAAGTGGAAAAAGTCGTTAGAGTCCAGTGTCCCCCCCTTCTACCAGCTAAACGGTTGCTTCTGGAAATGTGAAAAAATTCACGGGAGTAGGAAATATGCTGAATTTAAAAGAAAAACTATCATGGCTAAGAAGACTTCATAAGTTATTGAGTAATAGTCGATCAACTAAAAAAAATGTGTTCGGCGAAGTATAAAGGAACTTTTGCTTCAAATTCCTTTGAAAGTAACTGAGATAATGTTGTTAATAGTGTAAAACATGTTATAAATATACATTCATTGACCATACAAAAATTTTCAAAAACTAGCGGTACTACGGAACCCTATATTGCGCGTGGCCCGACACGCACTTGGCCGGTTTTTATATATAAGACTAGCTGTCCCGGTGAACTTCGTGTCACTTTAAAACCTTCCCTGGACTTTTATAAATATTTTCAGACTAAAATCAGCAGAATCCGTTCAGCCGTTTTCGAGTTTTAGCGCGACTAACACATTTGAAAATCCATTTTTATATATAAGACTATTGTATCTTAAAACATTTGTATTAGTTAATGTTTATAAAAAATATTTATTTCTTGATACAAAAGTTTAAAAGTAAACAACAATCTAAACAGGGAAAAGTTTTACATCGCGTGTACCTTTCTTCTTTATCATAATCTTCATAAATTCAGCTTTTTCAACTTTGTCCACTCGAATTTATTTACAATGTTATGCAGATCAATACAACGTTCTAGAGTCTAGACTCTAGAGCATTGATTCCCAAAGTGGTCCAGGTGGACCCCCAAGGGTCTACGCTTGCGTGAAAGAAAAATGGGGGTCCACGAGTCGTTAACGGGGGTTTATTAAAATAAGTGACCCGACTTGACTTCTATGAATATAGGTAGACATATTATAATATTAGCATTTAGCAGATTAAGGGCCTGTTTCACCACTTCCTGATAAGTGCCGAATAGGCTATCCACCAATTAACTTGACAGATGAAGTATGGAGAATCTGTCAAAAAAGTTGTGGATAGCATATCCGGCACTTTATTAGGAAGTGGTGAAACAGGCTCTAAATATTACAGAGCGAGGAGATTTACGGTTATACTTCTAGCCAAATATTGATATAATTTGCTGTCAGTTCACCAATAAAATTATAATTTTAATTGTTTTGCGACTTTTACCACTCCGAAGTGGAAGCTTATTGTACGCTATAGCTGCGGGGGGTCCACCGGATGCAGCAAAATGTTTAAAGTGGTCTATGACAAAAAAAAGTTTGGGAGCCTCTGCTCTAGAGTAACGGATTTGGTTCTTTACTACATTTAATTTCTATGTTATTAATGAAATAAATTACTATAAAACAGATTATTTTCAATAATGTTTGATACTTACTCTAATTAAAATATATAGTTCTATATACATATTCACAATATTTTGTCTAATTAAAAATACCTGTTTAACCTTATGGCAAGTGGTGAAGTAGTGGTGATGTCATACGACATTATCAGAAATAGAAGTATGTTGTAATTTATATTTACCTGTGAAGTGTACATACTGTGTTATTGTAGAGTTTACGTGCGTTCTTATTGTGGATAATATATTAAAGGTTCACATGTGGTACACCCACTGATCTCTATACAAGTACGCTGGATTGCTGGTAGCCTTTGAAATGACAGCTATTTTTTGTGCCTATTTGAAGCGGAATCAGCGCCCTTATTATTCGGGTTGAGAACTAAATCTGATGTAAAAATGACGTTTGAAAGCCGCCATATTGACGCTGATAGCAGTAGTGAGAGTATTTGAAACTAATACTAGTGATGACAACTGTTGTTATTGGTTGTGGTTACGTCAAATTTGGTTCTCTACCCGAATAATGGGGGCGCTGATTCCGCTTGAAATAGGCACAAAAAGCAGGTCTATATCAGCAATCCAACGTACTTGTATAATAGAGATCAGTGGGTACACCGTTATATCGGCGACTATAGAATATTAGGTTAGGTACATAATTTTAAAGACTATTATATTATTGTATTATTGATATAACTTTTTTCAATTGTAAACTGTCTTAGCTCTTAAATATATTTTTGCCGAATAATTATTTTATTTTATAAATTATTTTGCATTGTAAAACGTTCACAAAAGAATTAGAGATGTGCAACTTTGCTGTAAAATGCATAAAATAAATAATGAATATCAATAGGATGCGGTTTTTATTTTAATAACGATGTATTTTTCAGGAGGGTATATCTATTCTAGTCAAATGCGAAGAAGCAGCTACACTTTTGGAGCAAAAAATTATGGAATATCGTCAAGAAACTGAAATTCAAGCACTGATTAAAGAATTAGTTGCAATTAAAACAAGAATTACAAAACTTTTGTTACAAGCTAGACAAGGAATCGCAGTTATTCAGGTAAATTTTTAATTTTTTATTATACAGGTTATAACATGTATAATAATATAATAATTTATTATTTCAGCAAAAGTACCAATTCTAATACTGTCTCATTATATATTTTAAATCGTAAGTACTATGTTTTTAATTACAGGAGGCCAAATCAGATATGGAAAAGCAAAAAGAACAAATTGAAAAAGAGACACAGAAAGTTGCCAAATTAGATCACTGGCTCGAAACTATTAATAATGATCTAAATGAAACTGCTAATCAATCGAACGCATTAACAGAAGATGATATTGTAAAGTATATTACAATATATGAACGGTACTTAATAGAATACAATGAATATGAAATCATATTAAAATCAATTACTCTGATAAAATGTGATGATTCTAGTCAGTTAGAAAAGAAGTTAATCATGACAAGAGATACATTAGAAGAAACGAAGAATCTAGTCATTTCAGAATTAGAAAGGCTAAAACAACTATTGACACGGATAAAATCAGGAACTGAAACCATTGAAGAAGAGCTATCACAAACCGATCGTACTATTGACTCTACGTCTATGCCTGAAGAAATAGTTTCACCAAGAGAAATCGAAGAGGTTTCTGGAGAAATAAAACCTGACCAAGAAACAACTACAAAAGAAAAAGAGGAGAAAGAAATCGCACAGCCTCATATAATACTAGAAAAAACAACTAGTCATAATTTACAAACAGCCAATATTGAAACACAGACCGGAAAAAGTCTCGCCACTGACTCAATTTCTATTGCTGATAAATCTATTATGTGTCAGCCAAATGTGATTGATACTCAGAATGTCGCAACATCTTGTATTCCACTGCAAGACGTAGAAATACAAACAAGTGAAAATTCACAAAATAAGCATACAAATTTGTTGGAAAATTTACAAATCCGTCAAACAAATACAGAAAACGAACAAACAATTGAAATTTCTAGCAAACCGATTCCTAGCAGAAGCCAAATTCTTGATGAAAATACGGTTGTTGTAAATGCAGACTATAAAGATGGTGATAACTATAAAACATCTCAACTTGACATTTCTCATACTATACCTCAATCTTTTGAAACAATAATGGTAGAACCAGATGAAACTACTACAGAAGTTGTGGTAGACGCTGATGGCACCAAGAGAATCATTGTCAAAAAAATAAAGAGATCTATGGTAACTAGGCAACATTTAGTTTATTCTCAAAATGAACCAATTTTCCTTGACACTCAAAATCCTAGTCAGCAATTTTCGCAAATAACTTTAGCGAGCGATAAAGGTATAGTATCAGATGCAGATGCTAATTCCAAACAAATTCAATATGTATCGTATGGGAGCCATATTATTTCCGGTGTGCCTGACAGCGAGGTAATGATTCAAGAAGTTACATCTAAACCAGATACAATAATTTCTTTAGAAAAAAATCTGAAACCTGATGAAATATTTAAAATAGCAGAAGGCCAAATGCAACCAGTTATTGAAACTTCCTCTTCAAGTGTTACAGCTGTAGTGCAACAAGTAACTAAGAGAATTGTTAAAACTAAGAGAAGAATTATTCGTCGTGTTATAATTGTTGACGGAAAAGAGCAAGTAAGTGAAGAAATTGTTGAAGAACCGGATGACATCGAAATAACAGAAGAACAAATACCTCGTGTATCTATTACTGTAAGAGATGATAAAACAAAAGAAGATTTGGAATCAACACACAATGATAATAGCTCTAAAATCCTATCTGTGACCACACCGAAAGTTGAAACATCACATACAGACAATGAAAGAAAATTGAGCACGATAGTCCAGCAACAAGAAAATATTGTTCATGACAGTCAGAAAACCGAACTAACTTCAGAAAAAAAATCTACTGTCATAGAAAGCCAGTTTGATGCAGATATGATTATTACACCAAAAGAGGTAGCACCAACTGAAATTGTAAGTAGTATGCACGATAGAGAGAGCTCTCATTTGGATGAACACTCGAAACATGCGATTGAGAATTTGTCTAGCTTCGATAATGGAACGAATATTCAAGCAAAGGTTGTGTCATCAAAAAGACAAGTTATAAGACAAGTCAAAATTAGTGATGGGAAAGAACATGTGACTGAAGAAATCATAGATCAACCAAGTTCTACAGAAATATTAGAAATACCAATGGTGGCTTTGGAAGGTAAATCTGAAATTGATCATACGAAGCTGCCACTGGCTTTAACAGCGCAGTTCCAAGTATCTACTGAATACCAAAGACAAAGTATACCAGAGTCTTTAAGTAAAACTTCAAATGTTACGGATATTGTGGATAATTTCCTGGCATCAGAAAGAGTAGTAGGGGACAGTGATAATAAATCTCCAAAAGAAATATCAGGTTTTGATTTAACGTCAAACCTAGATAGAAAACAAGTAGAATTTATCGGTGCTGATACAACTCATATTCAACAAATGACAAGAACAATAACACGAACAAGGAAGCGAATAATACAACATATTAACATAGTGGATGGTAAGGAACATATCACTGAAGAAGTGATCGAAGAACCTGAAGAAATTGAAGTGATAAAAGAAGATCCAGTAATAACGCAATCGACTGCCAGCCAATTCAGTACAGATGATTATCAAGGAAAACGCTTAAAAGTTATACGACAAATAAAAGTAGTAGATGGCAAAGAACACGTTACGGAAAAGATTATAGACGAAACAGGGGATGAACCTATAATTCTCGCGAGTGTTGGTGATACGATCGAAGAAACGGAAAACACAGAGCGACCAATATATACAGATGAAACAGACTCCCCTAAAATTGAAATTGCAGATGAATATACTGTTCAAGGTTCAGAAACTTTACCTGTCGTACTAAGCCAATTAGAAAAATCCAATGTACAATTAATTGACACGAATATTCTTACTAGTCAAAAAGTTACGAGAAAAATTACAACAGCAAAAAGACGTATTGTGAAACATATAACTATTGTTGATGGAAAAGAACATGTAACTGAGGAAGTTATTGAAGAACCAGACAGTGTAGAAATCGTTGAAGTACCATCTGAAACAGAAAATATAAAAGTAAAACGAGTAAGAGTCGTACGCCAAGTTGACATAATTGATGGTAAAGAGCAAGTGACAGAAAAAGTCGTTGAGGAATCTGATGACGATGAAAGCCCATATCAAGTATCTATTCATTCAATTGAGAACGTCGAGAAAGATATCACAAGTATAGATCCTACTAAGAATGATAACATTTTTACAAATAAACAAGTAACTCAAACCGTTGAAACAAAAGACAATATTAAAGCCACAGAAGAATTGACATCAAAGGTAGGTGTTGTGGATATAAAAGAAGCAACAGTGATTTCTGATATGAGTATGTCTGATTGTATTAAAAAAACAAATGTTGATTCTAACGTTGATAATAGAGACAATGTTGCTTATCCAGAAGAAAATGGATCAAATTCAAGTACGGTGTCATCTAAGACCTCGGCTAAGAAAGATAAACGCTCTAAAAAAGCCAAGAGAACTGTAGAAAAACGCGAAGAATTTACTGACTCCAATATAGCTAAAACCGTCTCTAAGGCTATTATTATTGATGATACCACAAAACCAAATATTTTGCTTGAAGTAGAACCATCTAATATTATAACAGAAAGTAATGAAGTGCAAGAAAAACTAAAAGACGAAAATATAACGCAGTATCCAATGAAATTACCTGAATTACATGCTGATACATTGCAAGAATCTGTTGTTTCTACAAAACCTGTAATAGCATCTGATGTATTTACAACAGAAAACAAAACAGAAGATCCTAAAATATATAAATCAGAAACGAAAGTTAAAAAAGAAGATAATAATATTATTTTAAGTTTTATTGATAACGAAAAGGCGCATTCTGAAACTTTAATTCTTCAGTCACCCTCAAAACCTATTCCTAAGGAAAAACATACACAGTCGGAAATAAAGCCGACCATTCAAACAAAGGAAGAAAAACCAGAATATAATTCAGATAAAATCGAACAGCTTGTAAAACCTGAGACAACAATCAATGATTCTGTATGTACTGAAGCAGAAAAATTGAATATCATTAACACATCTCCTAAAGTATCCAGCAGCATTTCAGCTTTGATAAGCCCCCAAAGTGAAAAATCACATGAAAAAGAGACTGAAAACAAAGAATTATCCAAACACGAGGAAGATTTAAATAATGATAATAAAGATATTGTGGAAAATGTACCTAGTAATGAAGCAGAAAAATTGAATGTCATTAACACATCTCCAGAAGTATCCGGCAACATTTCAGCTTTGATAAGCCCTCACAATGAAAATTTACATGAGAAAGAGACTAAAAACAAAGAATTATCGAAACACGAGGAAGATTTAAATAATGTTAATAAAGATATTGTGGAAAATGTACCTAGTACTGAAGCAGAAAAATTGAATGTCATTAACACATCTCCAGAAGTATCCGGCAACATTTCAGCTTTGATAAGCCCTCACAGTGAAAAATCACATGAGAAAGAGACTGAAAACAAAGAATTATCCAAACACGAGGAAGATTTAAATAATGTTAATAAAGATATTGTGGAAAATGTACCTAGTACTGAAGCAGAAAAATTGAATGTCATTAAGACATCTCCAGAAGTATCCGGCAACATTTCAGCTTTGATAAGCTCTCACAGTGAAAAATCACATGAGAAAGAAACTGAAAACAAAGACTTATCCAAACACGAAGTAGATTTAAATAATGTTAATAAAGATATTGTAGAAAATGTACCTAGTACAAATGAACCTGAAAACAAAATAACCAATTTAGATCAGAAAATTCTTTCAGAAATGGATGAAACTTTACATGTCACAGGCACATCTGACTTAGCATTGAAGAGTGACATTACAGAAAATATAATTATTGAAAGTGATGTATTTAGAAAAATAGCGAATATTGCTCCAAATTTAAAACAAGATACACAAACGCTTTTAGAAATGGAAAGGCAAAATACAAATCCTCAGTATACGTCAGAAAAATTAAACGACAGTGTTATGAAATGCCAAACTGTTGATATTTCTATGTCGCTAGTGAAAGCCAATGAAAATGTAGAACCAAAGATCCAAGTAGATTTAAAGATCGAAGACGTTGGAGATCAAAAGCCCGTCATAGTTAAAAAAGACATAAATGTTGATCTTCCTCTTAGTATTAAAGTGTCAGGAACTAAATCTGAGAGTGATAACTTTACAAAAGACACAAAGCAAGAGTACACTTCTGATGATTCTAGTCATAAGAAATCTAAAAAACGAAAGAAAAATAAGAATGAAAGCCAAAGCAGCAACTCTCAAATAGAACCAATTGTACAATCAGCAGCTGACAACACATTTGTAGATTCAGATAGTTCATCTTTAAGTCACTATGTTGAATTACCGACTCCAACGCCGGAGGACTCTTCAAAGCCAAAAGGTGATGTTACGGTTGAACCTATCCTAGAAGACTCAACACAAGAAGATTCACTATCATTAGAATCTAAACCACATAAAACTGAAAAAGGGTATGAAGCAGATGATACTTCCATTGATGTTGAGGTTCTACCCATAGATAAGAAAGGTAAACACAAAAAACGAAAACCTTACGGTGAAAGCGAAGATACTGCGTATCCCAAAACAACGACATCAGAAAGTGAAACTAGTAAATCTCCCGTTGATATAAAAGAACCACAAAATAAAGACAAAAAATCGAAAAAAGGAAAGAAAAAACACCTTCCTGAAGACCAAATCAAACAGCATGAAAGCACTGAAAATGTTACGTCACCCAAAGATGAATCATGTCATACTATCAGTGATACATCTGAAGTAAACACGGTCAAAATTGTCGAGGAGTGTGTTAACAGTAGTCCGGAAATTACAGCCAAGGATAATATTACTGCTACCATAACATATCCTGTTTCAGTTTTAGAAGAAGTTCAAATACAAGAGCTTTCTTCTCAAACATCCCCTGACTTAATTGAATCTAAAAATAAGGAAAACGATACTAAAAATAAGAAAAACGATACTAATACCCTTGTGAAATTAGTTGATTCAGGACTGCAGACATCACCGACTCCTAGAAAGGAGATATTAAGCCAAACGTCGCCAGTCGATGATAAAGAAACTAGTACACAAACGTCTGGAGATTTCACTGTTATCCAGACTATAGAATTATTAAACTCTGAAGTTCAAACAAGCAGAATTCAAACACCAGAACCTCTTGTCACATCTGAAGTGATGACTCAGATAGAATCTAAAGATATTATTCCGTATGATGACAAATGTTCACAAACTGCCACAACTAAAGAAGTTGAATCAGAAGTCAGAGAAACTCAAACATCGCCAATCTCAAATGTAACTTATGATGAGAAATATACTGAAATAATTATACCAACGGCAGATAGTGGCACAGAAACTGAAAAACATGAAAATGTTGATCAGCAAACTACAACATCGCCTATTGAAATTGAAATGGCGGAAATAAGTGTTCAAACGAAGAAGATTCCCCTCGTAAGTACACACACTCAGTCAGAAACGGTTGAAGAAAATAAAGTCCCATCTCCACTAACAAATTCCCAAATTCAAGAAATTATCATTGCCGAACGATCTCAGCAAACGTCACCAATAGAGAGTTATGTAAGTGACATAAAAATTGAATCGACAAAAATGATTGATAGTGAACAACAAACAACACCTAGAAAAGATACATCTTATAATCTAAATGAAAACACAACTAAGGAAAATGTTACTCTTGTAAGTAATACACAACAGACATCCCCAAGATTACTTCAACAAAGTGAAAATACCTTAGACTTTATAAAACAAAATATTGATCAAAATCAGCAAACATCGCCTCGAGAACTATACGAAGAGACGACATCAACTTCTACGGATGAACCATATGAAGTACAACTACGTGCTCAAATATCTATCCCCCAAGCATCGACTGACTTCATTAAAAATGAACGGGAATCAGAGGAATTATCGGATTCTATAATAGGTGACTCGCACAAACAAAAAAGACGAAGACAGAAGAAAAAGGCTGAATCGCCGTTAAAGTCACCTGGAAGTCTTTCAGATCCTCTTAATACAGAGCTTTCACTTTCTGCTTCGCCAACAAGTGAAGATCTATCAAGTAAAGATATTTCTTCCATAGATGAAGGCATCTCTCAGCATGCTAGTCCTACTTCGCATAGTCACCATGATGATAAAAATCTTGCATTAGCAAAACTTTCCTATTCTGACGTAGTCCAAAGATCTAAATCAAAATCTCCCTCGCCTAGTAAAACTATTTTAATTCCAAAATCTGGGAAGGCTAAACTTTTAGACGCTTTAGAAAAAAGAACAAAGTCAACTATAGAAATGCCTAACATTTCTGACGATACAATGACAGTTGCCATTTTTGAACCATCAGTAGAGAAATCGTATGATCTCATAATAAACAAAGAATTAGACGTGGTGAAAAATGCACTCAAAGCCAATGATTCTACTGAAGTGGAATCGAGTGTCATTGTTATCATCGAAACTATTTCGATTTGGTTAGAAGAAATTCAATGTAAAATTCAAACAAACACCTTGTCTGGTATAAGAACTCAAGATGAATCGGTAAGAATCAAAACATTAGAAACCTATATCAAAAATCTAAAAGAAATTATCACTGTTACTGAAATAAGAACGGAAATAAGAGAAGAAATTATAACTTTGATTGAGACATTAACACGCCAGGTATACGCTGTAAATAACTTAAGTAATCAAAGTAATGAAAAAGTTCAAGAATTAGAAAACAACTGGAGTAAATTTATATCCGATTTAGATAGACTGTACAAGTCTATTCATAACGTTAAATCTTCTTTAGATAATTTAATTATGACAGAAACAATAACGCAGCAAAAATTAGAATACTTGGATAAAATTGAGACTGAAAATGTTGAGAATATGGTCATGGTTAAAAAAATGTTTAATATTTATAAAAATATTCTTGAAAGTAACTATAAAAAGGATTGTCCAACACGTTTATATACCTGTGATGATTGTAGCCGTCAAATCGAAAACTCGATTAACACCGAAAGGGATCGCCTTTTACAACTTGCGTCTTTAGCAGAAGAATACGAACAAACGTTGCAAGATTTTGGACAAATCACTGATGTGGCTGAAGCACTATTAGATGGTAAAATCATAATATCAAATCTGGAGCATCTCCATGAAGAAATCCAGAAGCATAGAAAATTCTTTGTAAATCTGAGTCACTGTAGAGCTATTTTGGAGTCTTTAGAAGACAATTTAGATAGTGAGACACGAGCTAAATATTCATCTCTTCATCATTCACTTCACGATAGAGCAACAGCAATTATCGACAGAGCTGCAAGCCGAGCACAGCAAATGACATTAGCCGCATCAAGGTGGAGATTATTAGATCAAGGTATGAAAGAAGAACAACAATGGTTGAGGGTAGCTCAACAAAGAATCCCTGATGCTACCAATGTTACTTCAATGGACTATGAACAATATATAAACTTGTACCAATCTATAAGTCTTGATGTGTCTCAACATTATGCGAAGATGTTACGCCTCATTTCAATAACAGAGGGTCTTCAAGGCCTCGTCACATGTTCTGGCCTAGAAACTGATTGTTCTTTAGCACTAGACACTTTACTTAAACTTCAAGAAGAGGTCGATTCTAGCCTAACACGCTTGATAGCATTCAAAGAAAATTGGTCCACTTACGATCATCTCATCGATAGAATCGAAGGTTGGATAAAATTAGGTAACCGGGAATTAGAAACTATTACCCCTGAAAATATCACTACAACAGCTAACCTACGTCGATTCTGGGAATTGAAGGCTCAACATGAGGTTCATAATAATTTAAAAACTGAATCTGGCGTGCAATTTGAGAAGGCGTTAGAAATTTTACCAATATCCGACGAGATGGTGCAGCGTCAGTTCTTCTCTAATATTGAAGATAAATGGAGGGCTCTATCGCAACGAATAGGCAATTTACACGCAGCTGCTATACAAAATATTTCGGATAGAGACGTATCCACAGGTGAAAAACTATATATACTCGAAGACGAAATAAGGGAGCTCCGCTCAGTTTTAGATAGCCTCAAAGGAGTCATAAAGAGCGACGACGAACTTAATTTATACATAGAGAGACTGCAAGTCATGAGCGGTCGTATTGACAGAATTCAGAATGAATTGGGTAGATTAAGTTTGTTACCGACTGCAGAGTCCGAACGATTGGGCGCTCTCTTGACGCAATCTGGAATGTTGAGCGACCAGTTCGCCGAGGAACTCGAAAGGAGCTTACTACTTAAGGAAAAAATTTTACAAGTCAAAGCTGGTATAGCTAGGTGCCAGAAGAGCCAGCGACGCGCAAAACTAACATTGGAGGAATGTGAAGCCGGAGAACGTCTGGGAAGCGACGTAGTCGAGAGGGCCTCGCAGACCTGCGATAAACTCGTGGAAGACTTGTCGCTGCAATGGAAGGACATCCTCGCTTTGAGACAAGCGCTACATACGCTTCCGACTAGTCTTCGAGTTAGCGTATCTCCTTTGAGCATCGAAAGAGACATATCAGCTTTACAGGTAATAAAGTTTCCTAATAAGCCTCACTTACAGCTTCATTTGTCAATACAAAGTGGTCATTCATATTATCATGATAATATTAACTCCTCAGGAAACCCACTCGGAACTCGAAAGCGCATGCACCGATCTCAGCGTGCGCCTTCGCGCTAGACTTCAGCTCTGGAGAAGGTTCGAGAGGCAGCTGGAACTAGTGCAGTGTGCAGTGAGGGAAGCTGACTACATGGTCGAGCTCCTGACTGTGCAAGGGCAGGTCGACTACGACCGGCTCCTTAAAGCAACCGAAAAGCTGGAGGTGAGTGTTTTTAATGTGCAGTTAATTTTCGTTAGCTGACTCGTACAAAGCGAGTCGGCTAGACTCGTACAAAGCGTTTATGGGTAAATTGTTAACAACAATTTTTCGACCCATACTACCTGCCTCTGAAGTTCTTGTCGTGTAATACAACTGTTACTTAGACTTCATAAACCTTATTATTACTCCACTGCGGCAAAGCAAGAATTTGGTTGGATGGTTATGATTTTTTCATTATTCGTCTGATCCCTCATAACTTCTAAACTAGTTATCATTTCTTTTCTTCCTCAGACCCTGAGTGAATCACTGACCCGTCGGAACGGGGAGTTGGTGGGTTCGCTACGTTCGGCGGCCGAGCCCCTGCAGGCGAGCTGCGAGGCGTCGGTAGCGGCGCAGCTGCAGCGTGAGCTAGACGACGCGGCCGCGACGTACGAGCACACCTGCGCTAACCTGACTACGTTGTGCGACAAGTGAGTCATATGATACATTCATTTATTAGGGGCCTGTTTTACCACTTCCTGATAAAGTGTCGGATAAGCTATCCACAACTTATATGACAGATATTCCATACTCTATCTGTCAAGTTAATTTTGGATAGCCTATCGGCATCTGGAAGTAGTGAAACATGCCCTTAGAGTCGTAGTTAGGGTCAATTCAGACCGCAACGCGACGCGTAGATGCATCTCTAATGGATTTGACAGATTCGCAAGACGTCTCACGCAATTGAAATCTGTCAATTCAGTGCAAATTTAAAAATGCATCTACGCGTCGCGTTGCGGTCTGAATTGACCCTTAGTCGTACGATTTTTTGTGCCTCGATTCTGCTAGCTTCGTTTCCTGTTAGATCTAGTTTCTATGACCAGCTGGTTACAGGCTATAATTATAACAACACGTTAAAATTATTGCTCCAGCTACATAATACATAATATATAGGAAACAAAAGAGTAAAAATCTTGACGATGTCTTGTGGGTTATCAAATTAAATTTTGTTAGCGCATTTTAAAAATGTAAGTATTATTCAATATTGTATTTTATGCGTAGGTATTCTGAGTTATTACTTATTACGCAGATACCAGAAGGCAGTGGAGCTGTGGAAGCGTTACCGGGACGCGGCGGCCGTCGTACGCGCGTTCGCCGAGCAGCAGGAGGGCAGCCTGCACGCGCTCCGACCCGACGACGCGCCCGCCACGGCTGAGGTACGTCTAGCATTTTATAAGAAACTAGCTGACCCGGCAAATGTTGTTTTGCCATATAAATTATTTCTAGTATCAATATAAATAGTAGATAGAGAAATTGATTCCTAGGCAGTTGACAGACCTACGTCGTTTAGTTGGCTTGTGTCAATTCAATGTTAGCTGTGATCGGTTAGGTCCGCCATCTGCCTGGGAATCAACTTTTCTGATAGTACGTACAAAATTTCATTATAATCGGTTGAGCCGTTTTGGAGGAGTTCGCTCACTGTGACACGAGAATTTTATATATTAGATTTTCTTTTAAGACACCATATAATATAGTTTTACAAAATTAATGACGCCAGCATCGCGGAAATTCGTTTATCGCGCGAGAACCGTACTTTTGCCGCAAGAGAGACTACCTATGTCTTTTCCCGTCTCTCAAAGTATCTTCGTACCCGGCTATTTCGGGTCATTTATAACATTAGTCCTAACTAAAATTTGAAAAACGGCATATCAGGGTATATTATTCATTTCGTTAGCAAGTTTGAAAACGAAAGCAAGACATATCACTTGGCGATTCAGTTATATTTGCTGCCAAAAGAGTTGATAGTCATGCAATCAAAGGCAGTTCTAGTGGGGCTGAAACAGTATTTTATATCGTCTTCAAACTTTGCAAAAAAGACCGCAAAAGTAACTTACAATATCGATTTAAGCGCAGCATATAAGCATATTGTGATATTATACAGAAGTAACCGCAATGTGCTATATTTCAACCGCAAAAGAAATCAATGCTTTGTAGTAACTATAATATGTTAAGTATTAATTTCATATCGTTGTTACTATCAAATTCATGAAGGAGAAACTTATTGTATCACAGGAAGTAGGTTTAGTATAGAACGGTTTAAATCACAAGGCAGAAAGTAATGGAATAGCCAAAAGATAGACAAAGACAGGGGACATTGATTTAAATTACGCTACAGCTACTTTAATATCGTTATTAATAAGAAGGTAAAAATTTTAGTTACATTATTTAAAAAAAATATGGACAAAATATTTTGCATAAAATTTTGTTAAAGTTAAGTCAATATGTATGGGTTTAAATCATGCGATTACGCGGTATATATTATGTATGTTTGAATTCAAACTATATTTATAGTTCATAACTTTATCAAGTACCTAGGGTGATGTCATCGTGGGAATGCACATAGTAGTCTAACTAAAAACATTTCTGATTTACGACGGCTATTTATGTAGAATCAATGGTGCGAATTTTATGTGATAATGATATATTATTGTTCGCAATTAACTAAAACTCGAGACATATTAATAAATAATACTAACTAAGCCCTAAGGCAATAAGTGTAAAGGCATCAAAATACAAAAAAAAATGCAATACCTAATTACTGGCAACATTTGATGTTTTGGCGCGTGGAGGACTTTGTTGACTTTGCTACTGGGATGGCATCAGCCACGATAGTTCCTTCAATTGGTATTTTTTTTATAAATTCAATTGATATTCGTAAGGCATTGAAATTAATAGATGCCTCTAGTAATATTTTACAATGTTATCTATTTACATATATTAATGTTATCAATAAATAAATAAATGGTATGCGTTAGTTGTGATTTTAGCCACTCGCCAGTACTTCCTTGTAGATCAGAAGCTATTAGGTACATTTTTCCCCACTTTCATCATAAAACGTACAATTAAAGATCTAGCCCGGATAGAGCTATTTTAATAAAGTAGAATAAAAAAATAATAAAAAGAGTAAAGTATAGGCACTAGGCATCTGTTAGCTCAGTGCAGTTTAGTGTGCGGTCGATGATAATATTTGCTTGGTAAATGAGTTGGTGTTGGATAGGTACGATTGCTCATAGTAACGGTAACACATAGTTAGCACGTACGAGCTATCGTTGAACTTTGCACAACGGAACCAAATCCTTCTTCATACGGCTAATCAATAATCTACATATTCAATCTCTTGAACTTGAAATGCGTGACTTTGTTAGTGTTAATTTAAATTTAAAGTTATGAGATAGGTAAGACGTTAAGTACCTACCCACGATGATTCAGGTTATAATGTTTATAAAATATAAATAATAATAACCTTCTTAAGGTCGGATCTGAATAAAATATAAATCATAACAAAAGATATTAAAATTTTGCAAATAATATTATAATATTTACTTATTTATTTAAATAAAAAACATGAAACAATAGCTTCTGATTAATTTTTCAAACTAAATTCTCATATTATAATGCAGCTAGGAACAAAATCTTTTGATGAAAACAGCAAAACCATACAGCAACATAGAAAATTTTAGGGGGACCAAAACTGCCCCGTGTCAACCAAAATAGTTTAATTAATATTATGATTCCTGAAATATAGAGTTTCAGGGCATCTATTTTCAACACTGCAGTCATTATTAAAAATAGCCGGTAATGAATTTAAAATAATGGCGTGTAATTAAATGATAACGTGATAACAATTCACCAACCACGGCCCAGTAGTGCGACGGACGTCCTACCGGCGGGACGTCTGTGCCGTGCGAAATTTGCCGCGAAAAAACGACCTCGAAAAAAAACTCGAATAACAGACTACCGTACCGACGAGATGTCACATTTTGGCGCCATTTTCGAACAAAGTCTAGCACCTGAGTGCAACCATGATGCATAATATATAATTTATGTTTTAAAAATAATCACGTGTAATGTGAACAGTTTATCGTTTTGTTTTATTTGTGTGTGAGGAGTGGTAGATATTGTATCAGGTTATTTTTTTCAATATTTTATTTTTGAACAAAAAAGGTGCACTTGTTTTAAATAGACTTTGGACTTGTTATGACTTAAGCATAAGTTAGTATAAGCTAGTCTGATATTGGACAGCCTGTTAATTCATCATAAACGTTATACTTAGCTGATTTTATTGCATTATCCAATTTGTAAAAAACTGTACGACAGCTGTACCTACATAGTTACAAGTCTGAGATGTGACTATACTTACGTCAAGGTTTTACTTTTGGTGTACTGGCACTTGGGAGATTTCTATGATAGAATTTAGGTATCTAATGGCATCTAGGTTAAAATCCCAACATCTTAGATCTACAAAGCATCTGAATATTATGTCTATTGTTTAAAAATTATGCAACATGGCTGCACCAACGACCTTGGCACGTGACCATGAATTAATGTTCGAACTTCCAAATTTGAAATATTCAATTCAATTCCGCAGCGGGACAAACAGTCGAAAACGCCGATGTGTCAGAACCTAAACGTGAAACAAACGAAACACTCAGGAGTCAGGAATTTATATTTTCTAAATTAAGAGGAGGGTAGCTGCGTTAACGTAATAAAATATATTGTGTAAATAAACAATATTATTATCATCATTATAATAAAAGTTTACGCAGCCCTTGTTAAAATCCTCAACAAAAGTGCGGTATAGTGTCTGGATTTTAATCGATTAAAATGTGTCACATATTTAGTGAGTGATTTACGTATCAAAATGTCACTAGAAGAGGTGAGTGATCGGTTTTATTAAAAATAGACTTTATATCAAATGTGGTAAAGATGATATTGGATCACATCCATTTGTAGGTTAGTAGGCATAAACAAGATTAGGGCATGAGATAAAAACAAAGATTTTTGTAATATTTGTCTCTGATGCTTATGACAATAGTGATAAGAATTTGGTATTTACTGCAGCTGTACCTACTTGAAAATCTAAATGTTAATAACTATTTAATAATTCCTGCAATATAACATAATTATCAAAAGATCAATTAAACTGCAATTCAATAGCACAAAATATACTAGTAATTAATATCCTGTAGTAAGATAAGTACAGGATGTAAGACAGTTTCCTTGTACCCAGGAAACACTTTGTGATATTTCAGATCGGAATAGCGGTATGCTTACTCATATTATATTATATTATAATTTCCTTTTAACCGGGTAAGTACTTCACATATGAGCGATAGAATTCTGCCATTATATTCTCTAATCAATAATTATTTCTCAAAAATATAGGCTTTTAGGTCATTATTGCGGCCTAAAATAACACACTTGTACAATCGAATCGGTTACATTAATCTCCATCACATTCATCACATCACATCTTCCAAAATCCAAATTTACGTAATTTTTATATTTACATAATTACAATTCTCATCTACTATTGTTTTCATTGTGATATAAATTTATTAATTTTCTGTTGTAAAGGCATTTCATAAGGGGTTTTGTTCCCAACGAACTGAACTGTGTGAAACGAAACGTTAATTGTGTGAAGAGAAGTTTGTTTGCTATTAGATGCTTGCTAACTTTCCAAGGACGGCTTTCCTTTACGAATCGTAATGGACGGAAACAAAGAACACGTAGAAATGCCCATGAATGTGGATGAGAAATCGCAGATACGTTTTACTTTCCTCTTAATTCATGCTTCATTACGATGGTTTTGTAGTACATCCCCGATCTTCTAGTCAGTGACGTGAATTCGATGATTTATTCCGTGTTTTTTTAAAGGTTGATACTTAATTTCTTTTAACTACATAAAATTCCTTCTTAGCCGAACATTTTTAAACTACAGGACATGCATCCAGAATCGTATGTAATACTTTTCACTACCTAATAATAATTTTACCAGTGCCCGCATTTTGAGCTATTTAGCAATATGACTTACCTAAAGGCCGTATTCCGTCATGCATTAAAAGAGTCCCGATTATATGCAAATTCTTTTGAACATAAAACGACGGACTCGATAAGGTTACATTGAACTTATTTGATACCTTGCACTCTCGTCGTGTCCGTGACATCCATTCTCCAGATAACAATTGACAGTACTTAAAAGTTTTTCTACTGTGTGAAAACAATAATAATTATACGCAAGCGCAGCTTTGTTTAAAGTCATTTTCGTGAGTTCTTTCAACTTTCCGTGATCAGGCAGGCTGGTTTTTTTATCTGACACATGTTTAGGTCTACAGTCTCGTAGCTGTTTTTACTTTAATTGCGGACAATTCTTTACGTCATTGTAATCTGAAATCTAAATTTTAAACAGCGAAACCTATAATTTTTCGGTCGTTTTTAATTTTAATGCCAACCACTAAATACGTCGAATGCCGTGTCCAATTTTATTCTTCAATCTACTTAATGGGAATAGTCTTAATTGCGGTGTAAGGCGTGCCCTTGCGGCACTCAAACCTTCGCCCCACAATCGATACTGGGGTGTGGTGATACTACCACCAGGAATTTTGGCCACTAATCGCTGTATACAAGGAAGGACAACCAAACTTTAGAAGGTCGATTCAACTTAGCGATATACTTGGTTAAACCGTTGTTTACAATTTAATAATATACTTCAACCATTTATGAGAATATTAGGAGCTAAGATTATTAGGAGATATATCATAATATGAACTAATATTTAAAAAATACTCGAAGACAGGTCTTAAGTTCAAGGAACATTGCAAATACTTTACAAGACTTCTTTTTGAAATTGTTGCTTCATGAAATGTTCTAGGCAGACTAGGAATTAGGATTTCTTATTAATCGTAAATCATAAACCTAACATGTGTATGGCAATACCAACATTATCTAGCAGTTTCATTTTATATTCCAATTGAGATATTACCATAATACATCTGTAACATTATCTGAGTGCAAATTGCATGACGGAACAATTGTGTCGATCGATCACAATATTAGTCCTATATTATTCATTGAATCAATAACAATTTGTACCCACACAGTAGTTAACTCAATATTATTGACTTGATATTTTCTACTTGTAGCTATTATTATTATGCTCTCAAAAATATTCAGTTAAATTAAAATGTTCTTAAAATACATTTATTTCCTGATCAGTATAATTTATTCTGCGTATTTGTAATTTACATAATTAGATGATTATTTAATATTTGTTTATAAATTATCAATTAACATAATCAGTGAAACAAACCAATTAGATAATCAATTTTGTACTGGGTCATTACTCATTAGTGACCAACAAATAACAAAATATGGAAAATGTCGTAAACGAATTACGTTTGCAGCAGTCTGAGGACTTAAAAAAAAACAAAAAATGTTTAATTATTTATTTAAAATTAATTATTACAATTTTAAAACTAATTATTCTAAAGCGACTGTCCTAATCGAAGTGGGATTAAGAAGTGACAATTTAATAAATGAAAATTATGGTTCTGGGATTAAGACAATGGGGACCTAAAAGAATAGCCTATTGTAAGGGATTCGGAGAACTCGCTGGCCACCGTTGATGGGAAAGTTGCAGGAGCGCGATGTCAGCTGTTTTCATATATTAGGGTTCCTTAATTCCTCCACCCCTAGAGAGGCAACTATTTGAGAACTCGGAGCGAAAATGTTGCCGGGATGCTTGTGCCTTCAGGGCTCTCCTTGTTCTTGTCTTTTATTTCATCTTCTTTATGCGGCTTCGCTGGATTTCTAGTGGTCTTCATCTTGTACAGGTATAATATGATGATGAGTACACCTGTACTTAATAACAGCGTATATAATGGTATAGTGGTATGGTATATAGCTGTATTATGTCCATGATCTATTCGTAGTGGCTGCTGCATTATGACCTTTTCTTGAATTCTATGAAGTCCTTGTAGATTGATTGAGGTAATGTTCAAAGTGGTGTCGGGCTGGTGAGCGATGTCGTCTGGAATCTTCATCAGTTTCAGGGGGTGTCCTTTGAGTTCGTTGTTCTCGTTGACTATTGTGAAGTCTTCAGTTACAATTTTGCATTTGATTGGAATAGATAATAGGTAACTTCCTTTCAGCTTGGTGAACTCCTGGGTGTTGCATGAAATTTGTACCTTTTCTTCGTGTGGGAATGATACAACATAGTGTACGTCGTCCAATTTTTCCATTGAGTCTCGTAGAAGGTTGATTGAAGTTAAGTGGCATGTTTCTTTCAGAACTTGGCTGGTGATGAGGTCGTGGATACAGTCAGGTTTCGTGCGAAGACGGTGATTAAAGTCCTTCTCACAGAGATACCAGTTATTATACTTCGGGCATTCAGCCTCTATGTACACGAATGACATCTCGTTAGTTGCAATGAAAGGAGAGGGCGGAATGAGAGCCTGAGCCTTCCTATTTGGTATCACTGCTAATCTATATAAAGTAAAACTATCCTTAGAAATAATAGGAAATCTAAATATAAAAACTACCTGTCTATTACTATAATAGTGTTACGAATGCGGACACGTAGTGTCATCTAGCGGCAACCAGGCGAAACCATCACAGACAGCGTAAATCCCCTATTCAATACCAGATGCCGCTACTTGCATGTTTTTGTTTACTTACGCGTACAATCCAGAATTTTCCCACGGTTGTTTACGTATTACGCGAACCGGTATTGTTCTCGGAAAATTCCCGAACTTTCTTTTACTTGCCTCGACCCGTATAAATAGGGCAGGTAAACACGCCAGGAGTCAGTCTTCGAATGTTTTCGAGTGAGCGATAATCAAAGCGACTTCGGAAGTGAGAAACAAGTGACTTAGTGAGTGAACCAGTGATAGTGCTTAGTGTTTGAACTTAGTGCATAGTGTTTGGACCTAGTGCTTAGTGTTTAGACATAGTGATCTAGTGTGTGTAAGTGTAATGTAAGTGTTAAGTGTAGTGTAAATAAAAGTCTTCAAGAGAGTCACCAGGTCTTTTTCTCCGAATCATCGAACCTTAGCACGTAACAACTGGTGTCGGAAGTGAGATTTGGAGATGCCATTGACTCCGAGAGAGGACTTCAAGGGGAGTGTCAGGACAAGGGCACAGCGAGCTGCTGCCATTGACTCCGAGAGAGGAGTTCAAGGGGAGCGTGAGGACAACGGCGCAGTGCCATTGACTCCGGGAGAAGACTTCGAGGGAAGTGTCGGGACAAGGGCGCAACGGGCTGCGGAGACCACACCCACTGGGGACCAAGCTCCGCCCACTGCGGGGCAGGCCTCACCCACTGGCCCCGCCCACCGGGACCCGCCCACTGGCCACGCCCCTCAGGCCCCGCCCACTTTGGGTGTGGCCACGCCCACTGGCTCCGCCCACCAGGCCACGCCCACTCAGGCCACGCCCACTGGCTCCGCCCACCAGGCCACGCCCACTCAGGCCACGCCCACTGGCTCCGCCCACCAGGCCACGCCCACTGGCGCCGCCCACCAGGCCCCGACTGATCAAGCCCCATCAACTGGCTCCAGCCACCATGCCTCGTCAGTAGCTTCTACAGCACCGCAAATGGCTCTTCATTTAGAAAGTTTAATTAAATTAATGGAGCTGCAAAGGGCTGATATTCAGGTTTTGCAAGATTCTCAAAGGGCAATGATGGAATCACAAGATCGCAAGCTCGGCGCTCTGCAAGATTCTCAAAGGGCTGACATTCAGGCAATGATGGAGGCACAAGACCGCAAGCTTGGCGTTTTGCAAGAGTCACAAAAGCAACAAAAGGACCTTCAAGAAAAGGCGCTTCTGGCAATAAAGGATGTTGGTGACACGGTGACCAAGCTTCGGAAAGATGTCGACATAATGGAAGAACGCATTACCGGGCTAGGAGTGGATATGGAAAATGTGAAAAGTGGCCTCACAGAACTACAGAAGTGGAAAGTGCGCCTGGAAACCACAGGAGTCGCGACGTCGAGTGGAACTACCGGAGCAGTGGTACAAGGGCCAAAAGTTAAAGTGCCACCATACGACGGTACTACTTCTTGGAACGCTTATCGTCAGCAATTCCAGACGGTTGCTACTGCCAACGGATGGACTGAAGACCAATGCCTGACCGCTCTCACTGTTGCGCTCAGAGGGCAAGCTTTGTCGGTCCTAGAAGCACATACAGGAAATGGGTTCCAAGATCTGATAGAGGCGCTTGAATCCAGATACGGGGAGCGACACCTGGAGCACGTGTTCCGTGCCCAACTTCGTGACAGAGTCCAACGCTCAGGAGAGGGACTACAACAATGGGCGTTGGAAATTGAAAAACTGGTCAAGAAGGCACATCCAGGAGCAGACTCCAAGATGGTGGACTCGAACACTATTCAAGCCTTTGTCGACGGAATCAGGGATCTGGAAGTCCGAGCTGCAGTAAGGCTACGTCACCACACCTCGCTAAAGGAAGCGTTGGCGCATGCTCTAGAGGTCGAGGCTGTCCGGCGTGACATACGGCAGACCTATAAAATCCGCGAGGTCTCGGAGGAAGTGAAGGAGGTCAAGGCTCCTACGAAGAGAAATTTTGGAGCCATGTGCTACAAGTGCGGCGAAAGGGGTCATCTTCAGCTCAACTGCCCGCAGAAGGATACCCAGATGGCAAGAATGAAAAGGCTTGAGGAACAGATGGAGGAGCTGAAGAAGCAAAGGGCTTCAGCCAGGACTAAGGGGCAAGTACTGCCTGACGCGGAAGAAGCCCCAATAACTGTTGTCTCCCAAGCAAGCAGCGGGAATAGTCTTGTGATTCAGGGGACTATTAACAGGACGGATTGCAAAATTACTCTAGACACAGGAGCCTCTAGAACAATAGTGAGCCCAAATCTGGTAAAGGCCGCAAGGGGACATAAGAGGAGAATTAATTGTCGGCTTCTTACTGCCTCCGGTCAGCCAATACCCGTCCTGGGAGAAATGTCAGTTACGATTAATGTAGGGGGGTCCCCATACCCTCATGACGTTATCGTGGCTGAAATAATGGATGATTGCATCTTGGGCTTGGATTTCATGAAGAAGCATAACTGCAGGATTAATGTCGCTGACGGAGTTTTCAAGTGTGGCGAAGAAGAAATTTTCATCCTTGGAGGCGCCTGCGGGAAAGTCGCATGTGTAAAGGAAGTCCTTATACCTGGACGAGCGGAAGCCCGGGTGCTGGTGAAACTACCGCCAGCTGGAAAGAACAAGTCTTACAGATGCGTGTTGATCGAAGACACACCCACCAAGACATCAGCACGAAAACTGATGACGGCAAGAACCCTTGTGAGTGGAAGCAGTCACGCTGTGGTCCGGGTTTTGAATCTTGGTGAACGCGAGATCTGCTTGAACAAAGGTGACGTCATTGGAAAGTGCGAGGAAGTTATCTGGATGAGAAAGTGCAGTTCGACGACGGACGCAGACCCAGCAAACAGCAGCAACAATGGATTAGTGACTGAGCTACTCGATGACTGCAAGAGTAATCTGACTTATTCGCAGAGGATGAAAGCTAAGAAGTTTTTACAGCGCCACGCGAATATCTTCTCCAGTCAGGAAGGTGACCTTGGAAGAACGTCGATGGTTCAGCACAGGATAGATACCGGAAACGAGAACCCGATTCGTCAACGAGCAAGACGGATACCAATTGCAAAGGAGAAGGAAGTGGAAGGCCTTTTGGAGGACATGAGAAGGCATAAGATTATTGAACCGTCTGCAAGTCCATGGTGCTCGCCTGTTGTATTAGTGAAGAAGAAAGATGGCAGCACAAGATTTTGTGTGGACTACAGGCGTCTCAATGATGTCACTAAGAAGGACAGCTACCCATTACCTCGGATCGACGACACTCTGGATACCTTGAGTGGCATGAAATGGTTTTCGACCCTGGACCTGAAATCTGGATACTGGCAGGTGGAAATTCATCCAAAAGACAAGGAGAAGACAGCTTTTTCCACCGGTAAAGGTTTATGGCAGTTTAACGTCATGCCCTTTGGATTGTGCAACGCACCTGCCACGTTTGAGCGACTTATGGAGTGTGTACTAGCAGGCTTAGTTGGAGAGGCTTGCTTAGTCTACTTGGACGATGTCATCATTGTTGGCCGCGACTTCGAGGACCATTTGCGAAACTTAGAACGAGTTTTCGCCAAAATAGAGGGGGCCAAGTTAAAGTTGAATCCGAAAAAGTGTCGTTTATTCAGGAGTAAGGTCAATTATCTCGGCCATGTTATCTCAAGTGATGGAATCCAGACGGACCCGGAAAAACTGGAAGCAGTTCAAAATTGGCCAACCCCTAAGAACAAAACCGAAGTGCGAGCATTTCTCGGCCTATGCTCCTACTACAGGCGTTTTGTTAAGGGATTCTCGGAGATAGCCAAGCCATTACATCGGCTGACAGAAGATAAACGACAGTTTATTTGGGACGAGACTACTGAAGATTCTTTTCAGAAACTGAAGAAACATCTGTGTGAAACACCAATCCTGGGGTATCCACAACCTGAAGGTCAGTTTATAGTCGACACGGACGCAAGCAACACGGCCATTGGAGGGGTGTTATCTCAAAAACAGGGTGAAAGAGAAGTTGTGATTGCATATTTCAGCAAATCTTTATCCAAGCCAGAGAGAAACTACTGTGTGACAAGAAGAGAACTCTTGGCTGTTGTAAAGACGCTACAACATTTCAGCAAATTCCTCATCGGCAGACAGTTTTTACTGCGAACTGATCACGCAGCCTTGAAGTGGCTACTGCAATTCAAGAACCCAGAAGGTCAAGTAGCACGATGGATTGAGCAGCTCCAGGAGTACGACTTCAAGACCGAACACCGCAGCGGAAAGTCGCATGGGAACGCCGACGCACTCTCACGAAGGCCGTGTTCAGAAGACTGCAAACATTGTGTTAAGCAGGAATCTAATGAAGTGACAATAAAGTTAACGAGAACAAGTCCTTTAGGTACATGGGAGAATGATGCCATGAGGGAGGCTCAAGAAAAAGATGACGACCTTCGGCACATCATCACATGGAAGAAACGGGGTGACGTAAAACCAACCTGGAGTGAGGTTGCACCCACTGGCGCTGTCACTAAGGCGTACTGGGCGCAATGGGAGAGTCTGGTACTTCAAAACGGAATACTCTACCGGAAATGGGAGAAGACTAACGGCAGAGAGTTCCATCTTCAGATAGTCGTCCCAAGAGCGAGAGTACCCGATATTCTCCGTGAAATGCACGATGGCGTATCAGGAGGTCATCTAGGTGTCAAGAGGACGTTAACAAAAGTGCGAGAACGATTCTACTGGTTGCATTGTCGAGATGACGTGCAGGATTGGTGCCGCAAATGTACTACTTGCGCTGCAGTGAAGGGACCACAGACCAGGAGCCGTGGGAACCTGCGGTTGTATAACGTTGGCGCACCGTGGGAACGAATTGCAGTTGATGTAGCTGGGCCATTTCCTGTAACGGAGTCGGGAAACAAGTATTTCATGGTCGTCATGGACTACTTCACCAAGTGGCCTGAAGTGTTCGCCATACCAAACCAAGAAGCTACGACAGTTGCTTCTAAGCTTGTGGAAGAAGTGATATCTCGCTTTGGTGTGCCTCTGGAAATCCATTCCGATCAGGGCAGGAATTTCGAATCGCAGGTCTTCCAGGAAGTGTGCAGAATCTTGGGAATGCATAAAACGAGGACCACCGCGTACCATCCACAGTCTGATGGAATGGTTGAGAGATTTAACCAGACCCTTGAGAGGCATTTGGCGAAATTGGTAGATGAAAAACAAAAGGATTGGGACAAGTACATACCGCTCTTCCTTCTGTCGTACCGTACCGCCGAGCATGAGAGCATAAAGGCTACCCCGGCATATGTCAATTACGGTAGAGAACTACGAGTACCAGTAGACCTCTTGACAGGAGGGTCACCGGAGGAACCAAAGACCGTACAAGACTATGTCTGCGATTTGAGGGAAAAGATGCGCTATATACACGCCATGGTTCGGGAGAATGGGTTACATTCAAGTGAGAACATGAAGACCAGATACGACCGGAAATCGAACACGAGCGGCTCGAAGAAGGGACACTGGTGTGGCTGCATAACCCAACTCGTCGAAAAGGGAAATCTCCAAAGTTGCAGACCAAGTGGGACGGCCCATACAAAGTGGTTACCCGATTGAATGATGTGACTTATAGGATTCAAAAGCAACCAAGAGGGACATTCAAAGTGGTACACATAGACCGTCTGGCGCGTTACCATGGCAGTAACAATGATGCTCGGGACGAGCATCTCTAAGAGGGGAGTAGTGTTACGAATGCGGACACGTAGTGTCATCTAGCGGCAACCAGGCGAAACCATCACAGACAGCGTAAATCCCCTATTCAATACCAGATGCCGCTACTTGCATGTTTTTGTTTACTTACGCGTACAATCCAGAATTTTCCCACGGTTGTTTACGTATTACGCGAACCGGTATTGTTCTCGGAAAATTCCCGAACTTTCTTTTACTTGCCTCGACCCGTATAAATAGGGCAGGTAAACACGCCAGGAGTCAGTCTTCGAATGTTTTCGAGTGAGCGATAATCAAAGCGACTTCGGAAGTGAGAAACAAGTGACTTAGTGAGTGAACCAGTGATAGTGCTTAGTGTTTGAACTTAGTGCATAGTGTTTGGACCTAGTGCTTAGTGTTTAGACATAGTGATCTAGTGTGTGTAAGTGTAATGTAAGTGTTAAGTGTAGTGTAAATAAAAGTCTTCAAGAGAGTCACCAGGTCTTTTTCTCCGAATCATCGAACCTTAGCACGTAACAATAGGAACCAGGTTTTATAACATCGTAGTAATTTCTTAATTCTAAATTTAAAATTTTATCTTCGCCATAAATTGATTTCATTTTATTAACCATTAAACCTAATACATCTATACTAATCATCGAATGATGCATGCTTGATGCATGAACAAACGCTAAACTATTTTCTATTCTTAATAACTCATTCAATAAATCATCTATATTCTCTGTTAAAATTACTAAAAGCTGAGCAAACTTAGCATATTTAATTAAAGTGAAATCCTTATACTCATTACCAGCTAAAATTAACGATAAAGTACTATTTATTTTATTCTGATTATCTACTAATTCGGATAAAACACTACTATATTTCGTAATAAATTCCTTACTAATACTTAATTGATTATTCATTTCATTACTTATTTTATCTTGATTTTCTTCCAAAAGTTTAATTGCTTGATTATATTTTAAAGCATCTGTATAATCTAAATTTCCTGTAATACTTTTGATAACTGATCCGAGACCATCTATGATTCCTCTTTTAGCTCTTGAAGGTTCTAATGATTTTACTTGATCAAATATGTCATCTAATTTATTGAGCAAATATTTTATCTGAATTTCATATACTGCATATGTATCATTATTCAATTGGTTTTCAAAGTCTCGTAATTGGTCTTGTAAAGTCGTCAATTTGTCTTCTATGTCGTCAAGTCTGATATATTGAATAAATGTATGATAGTGTGTAGTAATTTTCATATGTCCAAGTCTGTATGGTAGTAGTCCAGGTCCATCATCAAGACTTTCTATTTTAATTTCTTTGAGATATGCCAGGGGTATTATCATGAGTATCAGCGTGGGTATCATATGCATTTTCTGGTCTCTGGCTCGAATCGATGGCTGGATTCTGGTCCTCGAACTGCCACACGTAGGTTCTGGGTGGATGACTCGAAGCTGGATGGCCACTCGGGCGGCACTCAAACACGGCGCGAATTAGCTACTGTACTCAAGCGAACCGGCCCGCGAGTATCCTACCGACTGCGCCAATTACGTTTGCAGCAGTCTGAGGACTTAAAAAAAACCAAAAAATGTTTAATTATTTATTTAAAATTAATTATTACAATTTTAAAACTAATTATTCTAAAGCGACTGTCCTAATCGAAGTGGGATTAAGAAGTGACAATTTAATAAATGAAAATTATGGTTCTGGGATTAAGACAATGGGGACCTAAAAGAATAGCCTATTGTAAGGGATTCGGAGAACTCGCTGGCCACCGTTGATGGGAAAGTTGCAGGAGCGCGATGTCAGCTGTTTTCATATATTAGGGTTCCTTAATTAACGTGTAAACGCAGGCAAAATCATTAGTTATCATTAAAACAAGGTTAGTGCTAATATAGCAGCAAATTCTAGACAAATAGGTAACCTACTAGCTGAATGTGCGCGTTTGTTATAGCCAGTTGAATACATAATTTTTACGTGATTGTCGAATAACTGTATTTTAAAAAAGATAAAACCGACTTCAAAATTGTACGTAATTGAGAATGAAAACTTCCTCTCTCCAAAACTACTGAACCGATTTTGATGAAACTTGCACTATTCCCTAAGTTGAACAATACCTAGTACAATAAAAAAAGAATCACTCAAATCGGACTTGTAGTTCCGGAGATATGCGTGCACAAACATAAAAACATACATACATACATACATACATACGAGTACATACACACACTTTTGAAATTTGGCACATTTGTTCAGAAGCTGTTATATGTAGATTAACATATATGTATACAAAAACTGGGCAGTTCTGGAAATATTACCTCCTTTTTTGAAGTCGGTTAAAAATATAAATTGCCAAGTATGTATGTGACTTATTGTACCAAATCGTGATGAAAAATAAGGTTCATTAGGCACAAACGCATCAATATTTTAATATTTAAACAAGGCTCGATATTTTGACTTTCACTGATCGGCGAAAGTTGAAAGTACATAATTGAAAATTTTGGACAGTACCTATCCTTGTTCCGTATG
The DNA here is from genome assembly GCA_905404155.3 of Plebejus argus. Lineage (NCBI taxonomy): Eukaryota > Metazoa > Arthropoda > Insecta > Lepidoptera > Lycaenidae > Plebejus > Plebejus argus. Next base: position 7,840,086 of record FR989929.1, on the reverse strand, counting down.
GGTATCGGCATGAAATTGATAGCTGCAATAAACGTTTCTCTATATGCATAGATACTGTAATTTATAACATGGATGTACGATACTAATTTTGAAGCACTCTAAAATTATCGTTGATTAATGCACTGGTTAATTTAACTGCCGTGTTTAATGTTGGACATATAAATGGATAGGTCTGAGAAAAAGCAGATGCCTACAACATAAAAGTACTTTAATTTTTATCGCGTAACCTACCCGTGTATAAATAATTACTACATTTATATCAAACGATTTGTACCTACTCGGTGGATATTATTGCACTCGGACCGAATATTTTATTGTTACTACTGTTATTACTTATCTAAACAAAGTCACAAAAGCAAACATCAATATTTTAATATTTAAATACGTGCACAACACGCCAAAAATTTACATAATATTTAAATTATAATGTCGCTTTAATTTAAATTGCTCCAAATGTAGGTGTTCTAATTTCGGGCGCTCCAGTTTTAGTTAAACAATTACATATTAAATATTAAACAATAAACGTAAAATTTGTTGCTCGATAAAAGAAAGTTGTTTAAAAGCAACCGAATTATAGCAAGTCCACAATTTTAACATAACTCATTGGTTTTACATGCGTGAATCATATGACGCAAATAACAAGAAATAACTGCGGATTTCGATATTGCTGTTTATGTTTTAAAATTAGCAGACGATGACGCTAAGACGTGTGAGATACTCGTGTCTGTTGCACTTTCATAAATCAATTATTAGGCCGATTAAATGCTTACAGTTCCACATACTAGCAAATAGAACGCATATTACAGTACGAGGAAGTAAACACGCAATCCTCGGCCGTTTTATCAAACGATAAAATTAAAAACTGCCAGTCCTCAAGGACAACAGTCAAAATATGTTAAAGATAACAATCATGTTATCTTTCGTTCCATGCATTAATAACATATTCGTAGAACACGTGTTAATATTTATATTTTAAAGCAAGCAACTGAGCGTGACACACGAAATGCAGCTAACGAAGTTTTTCTTTTTAATATAATAATAATTTTTAATGTAAAAAAAATATTTTTACAATCAGAGAAAGTGAAGTCATAGGCGGTTTGGACCTACACGGTTTTTTCTAGTTAATTCCATCCGATTTATCAATATTTGCTGATAGTAACATAATAATATTATTACAACTACCCCGGCTACTGAACAGCTTGGGCCATAACGCGTAATCATATTCAACCAGTACGTCTTGGTACTACTAATATACTAAAATGTAAACGATATCTGTAAACTTTAACTCAAAATTGCAAGACTATACTAATTATTATTGATGTTAGGTAATACATAAATGGCCAACTAACATGAATCATCGTTTACAGGCATGCTTGGAGCAGGAAGCGAGAGTAGCGGAGCTGCGGTCGCTCGCGGCTCGTGTTGCGGCGGAGACCGGCTCGCGCGCGCTGCAGACAGACGCCGATGCACTGGCCAGGAGATTGCAGCTGGTGGCTGGAGCTGTGCAGGCCCTGGCCGACCTGGGTGAAGCCAGGCAGCTGGCCAGGGCTAAGGCCCAGCACGCCAAAGAAAAGTTCTGCGACATGCGCCAGGTTTGTATTAGCCTGTTGAAAACATTTTTACAATTAGAATCCCTTTAAAATTTTTTATATACCTACATACAAAAACATTTGAGTAGGAAAAGTACTCGCAAATAATAAGACAGCTAAGGTTACAAATAAAAGATAATAGTTTAAGCGTTTTATTGACCTCTTGCGAATGTAATGTTGTGTCATCACTCATCAAGTCACGTGTCAGTCGACCAAAAATGGCAAACTATTTATCTTTATGGCTCGATAGGATATGAAAGTCATATAAAGTAGTAGGTACACTGTATATCAAACTAAGTGTTAGTTCATATTCAGGAAGTTTAGTACTTAAGAATAATAATAATTCCAATATTAATAACCTTATGCCTTTTTTTCTCATGCAGGATCTTACACCGGTTCACGAAGAAGGGGAAATCGTAGAAGATAAACTTATCGCGTTGCGAGACAACCTAATAGCTCTCGGCAAGAGTGAGGCCGATATAGCACCCGCTAAAGCAGAACTTCCAGATATCGACAGGGATGTATCAGACGAGCACTCTATCGTGAGAATACTAGAGTTATGGCAGGCGATGTTCAGAGACACGTTCTTACACTACCATCGACTATCCACGGCCCTCGTCCGATCGGGCGACGCGGCTACGGCTCTCAAGTTGTGGCACGAGTATCTGCTAGACCTTCAATCTTTCTTGTCAGGTTCTGTGCCAGCCGACTATGAAAACCTCACCGAGCATCGTCGACTTTGTCGCGTTCATCGCAATCTCCTAGCGTCTCAACGTTCCGTTCTAATTAATGAGAACAAGGAATCCAAGAATCAAAGTCTCACAGACAAATTTGACACACTGACAAATCTACACAATGAAACTCTAGCTAGGATAGTTGAGAGACACGACGAAGTTTGTACTCGTATTGCAACCTGGGACGACTACAGAAGTGTGTACACAGAAATACTTCAGTGGTTGAAGGAAATAGAACGAGAAAAGGAAAAGTTACAGCTAAGATACGTTCATATTAAGAGGATACACAAAACGTTGAATAAGATACAGAATCTCACTGACAAATTACCCGAAGGTCGTAAACGTTTAGAAAAACTCTTCAGTAATCTTAAAAAGGTACTCATATTCACCGAAGAAACATACGGCGCCTCGGTGAGAATGGAATACGCTGGTATCGTAAAGAGAGTAGACAACTTACAGGCCAGCTTAGACACGTGGCGAGACTTCCTCACTCGAATACTTGGACTCATAGGAGAATATGACAATTTAACTACCGATCTACAGAAACTCTATAACAAATCACAACTTGACATTTCAAACTATTCCGATGATGAGCGGTTATCGAGGCCGCAATTAAAGAAAGCACTGGATCGGTACACAGAATTGAGAGCGAAGATCAATAAAACTGAGACCCGTTTGGAAGGACTAAGTGTTATTCAAGAACAATTAAAAGAATGTCTCAGTCCCCAAGACATAAGAATAGTCAACCAGAAGGTCTGGCAGTTGCGCCAGCAGCAGGCAGATTTGGAACATCAACTTTCTATAATAATCCACAAAATCCAGGAACGACTAGAAATATACTCAATATTCGACACTCGACTAACACGATTCACGGAATGGATTACAAAGCATGAGACTCGCCTCGAAACTTGTTCGTCCTCAGGTGAGGTTGCTCTGGATCCACAGGACTTACTGCGAAGAATAAACTCGGATATCCAAGCAGAAACATCGCTTAAGGAAAGAGAATTCGAATGGCTCACTCAAACGGGTAGTGTTATAATAGATTTGTCTAAAAAGGATGAAAAGTCCTACAGCAAAAATACATCAAAACAATTGAAAGACGTGCAAGAAAGATGGCATAAATTGCAAGATACTGGACGTAGTAGAGTAACCAAAATTAATGAATTACTCGAAACCATTATTCAGCTCGAAGAAACGTTAACGGAAATAAGATTAAAACTGCATACAATAGAATCTCAGTTGTCGACCACAGTTGTTTTGGAGCAACTGACAACAAAGGCCGTTGACTCCAAATTCCAAGCACGAGATGAAATTCACAAATGCATAGAGGACGAAAGTGAGGTGGTGGGCAAGAATCTTAACCTTTGTGAACTCGTGTTGAACGATCCCGATGTAGTTAAAGGCAACTTTGACCTGAGGAACTTACGCACCGGAGTCGATATCGTCGATAAGAAATGGAAAAACATCTGCGATATGTCCGAACATCGCAAAAACACACTTAAAGAAATACGCAAATCTGCCGAGCTCGCCAACTCGCTTTTACCGAAAGTCGAGAAGAAACTCGATTCTATCGAGAAGAGGGTGGAGAAAATCGAAACCCGAAAGCAACGGGGCGACACCGAGGACGAGAGCGTATCTAAAGCGGTGACCAAGGACTTGGACAACTTGGACGGTGACATCAAACGACTGGAGGACGCGTACAGCCGTATAGCTAGTGCGAGAGGAGTGGAGCTGCGAGGAGCAGCGGCGGATGACGCGGCCAGGCTGAGAGCGGCAGTTCGCAAACACCAGCAACTGAAGGGACGAGTGGACGCGGCCGGCGCCGACGCGCACCGCCGGTTCATCGCCGCACACGGCAAAGCGGTCGTCGCGCTGGCTGAGGCAGATGTGAGACTCACCAGAGCTCTCCATCTTGCGCCGATGCCTCTCGACAAAGTCGCAACTCTTAAGGAGCTAGATGTAAGTAGTTTAATAATTATCCATTTTTATAATTAAGTATCTACTATTCGCGACTTCATTAGCACAAACCTAAATCATAAAAAAAAATATAATATGTTATATTTTGCATTTCATCAAAGTCAGTCTAGTTGTCTTAAAACACCGAATACACGGTCGTCAACGGCGGTTGACGACCACGCAAAATCTATAATGAAAAACTGGTTGACAACACGTTGGCAACCGTGTGGCTGGCAACGCGCATACTATTTTTTGCTGTCGACGACCGCCGTTGACGACCGTGTATTCGGTGTTTCAAGCTAATTCCGCAAAAACAATTAACCAGATCTTATGTTTTTATGTCTTAACAGCAGTTACACTCACATCGAAGTGTCACCGACATATTGAAGCTACCATTTAACATACAATACAACTCGGTCTAGCTAACTGCGCACCTTGCTGGAATGCGATGCCATGGCCGCAAAGTACGCAGTTAAGACCGAGTTGTATCTAACTATTCTCTAACCTGCAGGGTGTGGAGCGTGACCTGGCGGAGTGCGACGCCCTAGTGCAGGAGGCGGAGCGTCTGGCGGGCGGGGCGGCGGCGGCGGGAGGCGCGGTGGCGGACATGCGCGCCGAGTACCGCGCGCTGTACGCTGATGTGCGCACGCGGCTCGGCGTCGCGCGCGCTGACGTCGTCGGCGATGTCGATACCGCTGTGCAGGTACTGATTACTTTTTACCCGACTTCCAAAAAGGAGATTCTATGTTCAACTAGTTTAATTTTTTTTATATACTCTATTCTACAGCGTTTTGGATTTGTTATGTTCCGAGATTAGCCAATCACCAACACTAGTAAACAGATACAGAACAGACAGCTGTCACATAACCTAAAAAAACTGAACATTAATAAACTAAGAATTCACAGCTCTTGGTAGTGTTGAAACAAAAACGGAATCTAGTTTTTAATATCCCTGTGCATGCTTTAGTTACTAAACCATTTCCCTTTTTAGGTGGATACGTTGAGGTGGGAGACCGACGCTGAGCTCCAAGTTGACACTCTAACGTCTAAGGAAACCTACCGTGTCGAACTGACGACAGCCGTTCAAGAGACGGCCGAGGCCCTCGAAGCACTTAGAAATATATTGGCCTATGAAATCAAGGACAACACTAGCGGAGATGAATTAGCTACGGCGGCGAAGGAGGTGGCTAAAGCCGGCGCCAAACCGGGACAGACCTTGGAACTGGCGAAACATCTATCCGAACTTCTCTTGACCGAGTGCGATGCGACGGAGGACGAGGCCATGTTGAAAGAAGTCGAATCGCTCTCCCTCCGGTACGAAGAACTGTTGAACCAAGCCAAAAAACGTGAGCTGCAAATCAACAACTTGAGGTGAGTTGTTAAATGTTAGCAAATCGAGAATGCCATTCGAGTCTATCTGTATTCTGTAATATGTGTCGCGCACGAGTTTTGGTGGTGGGCTTTATTATATACGAAACTTCTAATCACGCGACAGCCCCTTAGCCAAGTTACTTTCTACAGCTAGACTTAGAAAGATTAGACTAAGACCCTAACTTTTTTATTTGTACTAATAAAATATTGTGACCAAGCGAAAAAAAATATTTGCTGTTTATATGGTCGTAGAATTATGATTTTGCTAAGTGGGTTGAGCTTAATTCTCTAGCACTACTTTATATTTCAATGTTTTCACTTTTATACCACTATCAAACGACCTTGCACAGTTAGATGATTTCCTATCATACATCATTTTTGATTATTTCAAACAACGGTCATATTGCTGGATCATAATATATTTTATAGCTAAAATTTTATTTCGTTTTGAAGTTTACATGTAGTTATAAGTAGATATCTATTAGAAGCTTGTTAAAGTTTTTAAGTAACAAATAATAATATGGACGTAGTTACTTTTCCAAAATACCCAATTAAAATAAGTTAATAAAATAAAAATGATTATAATACGATTGGCAGTTAACGCACACAAGTCAGTAAACTGTGCATTAACTGTTCGATCGCGGTGACTCTTAATTAAGCAGTAACTAAATTGTAAAAAGTGTCAATTTGTAATAATTTGAAAATTTTGTAGTGTTGGTAATGCTGGGTTAGGTGTTTTACTGCAATTATAAATCAGTATGTTCTTGAAATTCACAACCGTTTCTGAATGTATATAAATTTTCTGTATACACGAGGCACATAATACACGAGGCATGTACGCACGAAAGACGCACAACGTGTACGCTGCGGCGTGCGCGTACGCATTTCACTACGGTTACTCAACGGCTATGGATTACAAGAACAAATACGATTGTATTGAGAAAATTGGAGTGTTACAAGCGCTTGTTAACCTAGCATGCTATTAAACACATGCGTTTTCTGGTCCTAGGTTACCACATTCCGCGTCGTACGCTCTTACGTGCGAACAGTGAGTACTGCTTTCTAATATTATTAATAACTCCGAAATTCATTTTTAGACAAAAAATATAGTAGTCTAATAATACTACACATTTATACTTATATTCTTGTAAAGAACATTTATGTTATGATCAATAAAATATTTGCTTCATATTTAATTCAATACAATTATTTATTAAATGCTTGATTAAAATATGTTCGCATGACAGACAAGCTATGATATTGGTATGAGTAATGTGGAAAGTTTTAATTGAAGTTTTACTAAACACCTGAGGTGTCTATATTATATTTTCTTAGTTAATCCTAATGAATTTCGGATCCGTAGTTTAAAGATATGCTCCCGATCTGTCATTTTTAGTCTAGATTTTTTGCTTAATTTAGTTCGAGAAAGATGGTGTTACGGAGCCGAGTGTACATTTTCTCTGCATGTAACTGTTGTAGATGTTTTTGTTACTAATTTCAATGCACCATGAGCACATTTTATATTATTTTAAACTTTGATGATTTCTATCTACTTTTTTATTTCCTAAATCCACGGTTTGGAATGACAGATTTAATTTTTATACGACGAAGCTTTAAAGATCGTAGGTTTTAAAAGGTCGTGTTATTGTAGCGAATCCGGCAAAATAACGTGTCCGCTGTGCTCGGACCGCAACTGGAAGCAGCTGGACAACGACCTGTGGCGGCTGGAGCAGTGGCTGCAGTACGCCGAGGCCACGGACGAGGCGCGCACAGACCCGCCAGAAGATTATGACGCTCTAGAAGACGCTATTACGGTATGCTATCGTTGTAAAGTGTAACTCAATTTTTTATTAACTTTAAGTTTTAACTACGAACCTCATAATATATAACTAAATAAGCCGGTTGTGTAAAGAAAAAGACAACAATGTTGCGAGTTGTCATAAAAACATCAATATCAAATACGTCTATACAGTTAAACATAATAATTATAGTAATAAAATGTTTTATTATAGGATCACCGTGAGTTCTTGCTAGATCTGGACTCGCATAAGTCTCTAGTGGTGTCGCTGAACGTGGTCGGGTCGCACGTGACGCGGCACGCGCGCGACGCGGACGCGGCGGCGCGGGCGCAGGCGCGACTCACAGCGGCGAACGCGCGCTGGGACGCCGCGTGCGCGCGCGCCGGCGCCTGGCAGACGCGCTTACAGGAGGCGCTAGTCCACAGCCGGCAATTCCATGATGCTGTAGTGGCCCTAGTCGCGCAGCTAGCCTCGGCCGAGAGGCTGGTACGAGCCCGCGAGCCGCTGCGCCTGGCGCGGCCGGCCGCCGACCTGCGCCGCGACTTCCGCCGCTTCAGCGAGCTGCGTGACGAGCTCAGCCGCGCCGAGCCCCGCGTGCTCGCGCTGAGGGACGCCGCGCACCTGCTGCGCGCCACCGACGAACACGACCTGTACACTAGGTAAGAATGAATTCGAGTAAAAAATTTAAATACTATTTAAGGCGCATTTATTAAAACATGCAATTACTCATCTATATCACAATAATGTAACTCAAATATAATGTATGTACAAGAAATAGTACTGTTTCACTTTATTAAATTGTTAATATTTTATGTGTAATCGCAGGCTCGGCGAGCTGCGTCTGCGGCTGCAGTCACTTCGCAAGCTGTCGGCGGTGTACGCGTTGAAGCTGGGTGCGGCGCTCGCGCGCGCTCCGCCCGATTGCCGCCCCGCCTCCGCGCTCGCCGCCGTCGCCGCCGCCGCCGCGCCGCAGGTATGACGTCATACCTGTACCTTAGTATATCCTACATAAATACTATTCATCATACCTACATTTAAAAGAAAACGAACTTTCCCTTTTTATGATGCCATACTTACAACTTAGTATTACATTACACAAATTTAAAGTCAATAGAACATCATACCCGCATTTAAAAGAAACCGACCTTATTCTAATTTTTAATGTTTTAATTCTTATTATTAAAGAAAGCGTTTCATAAATCCTTTTTCTATAAGACGATAAGGATCATGCTGGTGAAATCTAATTGATAATTCATATTCTTACTCTTAAAGTTTAACAGACAGTAACTTAAATAAGTGTAGCAAGCTAAGACACCGCTTAACAATCACAGAGCACATAATTTGCAGATAACGTACTCATAATTTTATCACGCTGTATAAGTAAAAAGCCAAATAAATATTATGATTTCAATATTAATTTTATGTTATATTACTTATTAGATAATAATATGATGGGCTAGATATTCAATTTTACGCCATTGAACTAATAAGTAGTATTTCATACAGTCCCGTCACAGTAGACGCTTCGCACAGTATGTTGACATGTATATTTTGTTCCCTGTAGTTAATGGAGGAGGAGGAGGAACAGATCTCCACCATGAATCTGCCACCGCTTGACGAGAATGAGTGAGTAACACGTATTTAGTCTTTACTTTTAATTTCGCCCCTTTTTTCATTTTGGAACACATTTATGTTAAGTTGCCTCTGATTTTATGTTAACGCTTTAAAATGAATACAGTAGAGCGTTTTTTGGTATTGCATTTTTGCGATTTGGATATGTCTAAATTTAATTGATAATGTTTAAAATACAGTAAACACGTGACTTAAAAGTTAATTGTAAATTAGACACTTGCAATACGATTTCAAGACCTGTGTTAAAATGTCATCCTATTAATTTGTATATTTCGCAGCGTGATGCCGGACGACAGTGAGGAGCAGTCGCTGAGCGGCGTGCGTCGCGGGCTGCGGTTCGTGTGCCGCGTGGCGCGCGCGTCGCTGCCGTTCCAGGCGCTGCTGCTGCTGCTGCTCGGTGCCGCCGCGCTCGCGCCGACTTCACACGACTGCCGCGCCCCCCCTTCGCTCGCCCCCGTGCTCAGATACCCGCACGGCCCCCCGCCGCTTTGAGCGCGAACTAATTACTATACAATGTTTCCACGATAAGTCCTTAAGGGGCGTGTACACGCGATTGCGCGAATAAGCAACATCAATGTTGCCACGACAAGTCCATAGAGGGCGTATTCACGCAATTTACGGTGAATCCGCCGCCTGTGGACATCTTGATAATATATTCGCGCCTGTTTTCTAAATACTTTTGTAATAACGCTAAATTATTCTCGATATCGTAGTGCGGGCTAAATATTTAAAAGATACGAGAGACACCTTTCCCCGAAAGGCAATTTTGTAAAAGACAGAATATGTATATAACTTTTTATACGCATCGCCGCGGCTACCGTCGGCGAGCGCCCCGGGCCCCTCTCCCGGGGCGCACGACATTCCATTCGTGGTGCTACGCCAACCCACTGTATATAGGAGTTTTTGTATATTTGTACCGGCCGAGCCGGGCGTGTCGCGCCGAGATATTTATTTATGTAACCTATTTAAAGATGGCGCCGCACGAGTTGCGGGCCGGCTTCCTATACGCATCCACGCATTGTTACTTAACTCTTAGTTAGTAAGGACTGTTTACGAAATCAAATAAAAGCCTTGCATTGATTAAAGTGTTGTTTCATTTATTATTTATTTACATTTCGTATTACGACCTTCTCTACTGTAAGGTGAGTAGCTAGAAACAAATTATCGGACGTTTTCATAAGTCGCGGCTGACGGATTCGGCTTAACAATGTGCACGGTTCATCCTCCTACGTCCGCGGATGCAAAAACATCCGGCCAGCCAGATTCTGTTCGGACGTCCGACGCGAAAACGTCCGATAATTTGTTTCCAGCTTATTTATCGTGAGTTCGTTTTCCGCCGTAACTCAAGATACTAATATAAAGACCTTGCAATGCCTGATCGATGCAGTAAGGCGCTTTGCACACGACGGGAGGCGACGGGCCGGTCAACCGCGGACATGCCGCGCTGCCAGTGCACGCCGGGCACCTGCAGCGCGGTCTTTTTGCCCGCCATGTGCGTTGGTAATATAGGATTCCCTTTGTGCTATCGTTCGCGGCGAAATTGACCGGCCCGCCCCGCCCCGCCCCGCCCCGTCGTCTGCTAAGCGCACTATCACGAGACTGGTCTTTACTCTTTTTACCATGAAGAAATAAATCACTCCAGCTTGAACATCGAACTTGAGCATCGAACTTGAATTTTTACAAAGGCCTTAGTTGTATGTCTACTTTAATAATTAATAATAATATTGAAATAAAGTGAAAATTTTGAGGGGGTTTCCATACAAGAATACAATTTTTGGCCCATTTTTCCTCTATAACGGTACGGAACCCTTCGTGCGGAGTCCGACTCGCACTTAAAAATAATCGTTTAAGTTATCTGAGGGGCTTTAGTTTCTTAAAAAATAAATGTATTTGATTAAAAAAATACGCAAAAAATATGTACCTTTGATGATTGATCGTGGTCGACGCTCGGTTGCGTCTGAATTGAGCTTGTCGACCTTCGACAACTCAATTCTTCTCATCGAATACTTTATTTTCTCATTACTTTTTTCCATGTATCTTATGGCTTTTAATAATGTCCGAATCACAACCGGAAGTGAGGTCATAATTTTTCCTGCGGCTAAAATCAGACATTTTTAGGAGTGTCGACCTTTAATAGTTCTATGGTTTCTCGATCTTTATTCAAAAAAAAAACCGGCCAAGTGCGTGTCGGGCCACGCGCAATGTAGGGTTCCGTAGCACCGCTAGTTTTTGAAAATTTTTGTATGGTCAATGAATGTACATTTATAACATGTTTTACACTACTAACAACATCATCTCAAAGGAATTTGAACGAAAAGTTCCTTTATACTTCGCCGAATACATTTTTTTTAGTTGATCGACTATTACTCAATAACTTATGAAGTCAACTTAGTCGTGATAGTTTTCCTTTTAAATTCAGCATATTTCCTACTCCCGTGAATTTTTTCACATTTCCAGAAGCAACCGTTTAGCTGGTAGAAGGGGGGGACACTGGACTCTAACGATTTTTTCCACTTTAAAACTTAATATTTCACAAATGGATCCCTAAACCGGAAAATGATCTATAAATACTCATAATATTTTTAAAAAACCTATCCAACGACACCCCACACGATGGGGTGGTCGCGAAAAAAAAAATTCAACCCCGCTTAATGTGTAGGGGAGGTACCATAAAAAAAATATTTTTTAAATATTTTATGTACCATTTTGTAGACATTATTAAAATGTATATTCATGCCAAATTACAGCTTTGTAGGTCCTATAGTCTCTGAGCAAAACCGCGGACAGACAGACAGACGGACGGACAGACCGAAACCCCGAAACTATAAGGGTTCCTTGTTGACTACGGAACCCTAAAAATGATCATGTATCTGATCCATAGGACTTTTATACGGTCGGCTCTCGGACTATTTGGATAATAATTTTATAATGGGTTGTTACTTGTTAGATCAAAAAATAGGTACTCCATGGTTTTCCTAGGTTACATGGAAAATATTTGCCCGTAGACGTAGTGACTAGTGATTATATTATATTCTCTTTGAATTGCCATAGCAACGCTAAACGTAGTGATTATATTATTCTCTTTGCGCTTGTTTACCACTGCCATACCGAGTGGTGGGTTTAATTAATTTAATTTCTCAATTTAATTAATTAAATAGCTAAGAACCTAATTAATAATTGTAGAAAAATATATAAAATAGACGCCAGCAATAATGGGCGAAGATAAAAAACGGGCTAAAGTGACTTGGAGTGATGATCTAAGTCATGACTCCGAGGAAGATAGAGGTAAGTACCTAAATAATATTTAATTTAAATTTAAAATAAGCATATAAATTAAATTGTTTAACAAATAAGAAACCTTGTTTAGAAGTCTATAGAACATAGCACTGAGTAGAATTACAGCTAACGATCTTACAACTATATTTTAGAACGCGAACGTCTAGCACAGCTAGAAAGAGAGTTGGCGGCACTACCAAAAAAGCCGGTGTACCCTCCAGAAGATCTAAATCTTCTGATATCATACATCAAAAACCTGACTACCCTGTATGACTTGAGAGACGAAGACTGGGACGATCAAGAGGTCATAAATGCGATCGAGGACTGGATAACGGAGCCACGGGATCTTATCCTTTGCATTTATTTTAAAGGAGATAAACTTGTAGCATCTCCTGACATTCCACTTTCACCAGTGCACGATCTTACGTATTTAGTTCGAAAACCAGATTTTGTTTTCAAAACCGAAACTTTCCATGATAACATTGTGTTTGGGAGCTTCGTGGATTCCGTGGAGTCCAATATTATACAAGTATTGGAGCTGGTCTATGCTCCTTATTTCTTTAATATAACCACTTGGCCCGAAAGTGAGTGAGACTTGCATTTTACTGATTATATTTTATTTCGGGTATTAAACAGTAGTCAAACATTAGTATTAACACCTTGACTTTTAAATTTTAGGCGTCAAAAGTGAATTTTGTTCTCAATTACACACGTTCCTCGCCAAATTAACGGATATGTATCACAAAATGCTGGGTCTGACGGTTTTGTACATTCCAAGAGAAGGACAGCAGCTGTCATTTGAAGAAGCAAGTCTCGATAGGGAGCTGGTCAAAAGACTAGAAGGAGTGGTAGTCTACTGGACGCATCAGATAAAATCATGCCTCGAGGACCAGTCGTCGGTGTCATCGCAAAAGGAATTGCTGTGCCCGAGTGACGAGTACGACTTTTGGGTATACAGACGTAAGTTAATAAAACTGATGTTGATTTATTTATTTATGAAAAGTACCTATATTAATTGCTAAATCTTGGCTAATAAAATGAATTTTCATTTCTAGATGAGAATCTAAACGCACTGCATTATCAACTACAGAATAACGCTGTGAAACACATTACGAAGATATTGATAACGACTCATTCCACGTTTATCCATCAATTTCTAACCTTGAGCGAAGAAATTTTACAGAAGATAAACGAAGCTACGTCGAACATTGAATTTCTGCAAATAATTAAACAACCCTGTGCCGTATTGGAGTGCGTGGTTGACCCTGATGAAATTTCAAATCATATTCCGCAAATAATAAATCTCTTCAGAGTAATATGGATGGAGTCGCCGTATTACAACGACGATATGAAAATTACAAATCTTTTTAAGTCCTTGAGCAACCAAATCATTATTCTGTGTAGAAATTTTATCAATCTCAACGACCTTTTCGACGGAAAGACGAAAAAGGCATTGGGTGAGTTCAGTAAGTGCATCGAATGCTGCAAGAAATACAGGGAAATATACGACGTCATGAGCGAAGCCCATAACGAAGTGAAGCCTGGCAGCTGGCAAATAGATACTGGCTCCATATTCAACTACATCGACTCGTTTGTCCAAAGATGTTTTGACATGATGGACGTCTGCAACTGTATGATCATATTCGGCAGGTAATTGACATAGTCTCTACTGTTAAATGCGTCTTCAACATTTCATAGCTTTATCACGACATACTTTTTCGTTATTCTAGAATTGACGAGCTCGAAATTATAAGCAAGCCCATATTTGGCGGATCTCGTGGACGGGAATTCGAAGCGAAATGCGAACAAATTGAGCACATTTTTATTGACGCCCTGGACAATGTGCGAGCAGTGTCGCATAATATACTCGATGTTCAAGCTTCATCTTGGTACGACGATATCTTACAGTTTAGGGCAACTATAAAAGACATTGAGGTAAATATGAAATTCTGTTACGTAATCTAAAATATCTACCTTACTCCCGATAGAATCATAATCGAATCGAGAATCGAATCAGCTCGATCTCAAAGCTTTTGCTACTTCCGAGATATATAATGCTAGAGCAACATCGTGCTGCGGCTCAATTTGGAACTAATTCGATCTCAACGGCTTTTCCCCTCCTGAGTCCTGACAGCTATACTAGCGCACGTTCTGGCTGCGGCTCAATTTGAAACTAATCAGACTCGTAAAACAAAATCATATCAGTTTCGGTGGACTGCTATTCAGAATTCAAGACGTGAGTGGAAGAATAAGGTAAGTAACATGAAAAAACTTCCCGTTTTTTTGCTTAAATGGAGGCTTTAGGGCCGAAAAAGTTATTTGAAATAGAAAAACTATGGATTGTATAATTATGTAGCCAAATATATTAGCTAGGTTATGAATTAGATAAGCTCAGACTAAATAAAAACTCAAGACAGAGCGCTGCGAACAACAAAGTGAAGCCGATCGAAAGTACGCCAGCTGTGTATGTACACGCTTACGGCCACGTACGCAAAACGAAAGTACGCCAGTTTTCGTCGTATATATGGCGACTCGTGATTTTAGAAAATAATTTGTAAACACTTTAAAATGCCGAGCTGTGTCGTGAAAGGGTGTAAATATTATATTATATTTATTTCATTGATTTTAGGGTAAGTAATTTGAATAACATTGCAAGTTGCAACACTAGCCCACGCAGTGCGCGGCGTGCACACATGCTTAAAAAACCTGCTTCACTCGCGTTGTTCGCAGCGCTCTGTCTTGAGTTTTTATTTGGTCTGAGTAGATAAGTTACAAGTTTTATTGAAATAATTAGGGAAAAAATGAGTTATTATCCGTATGTTACGAAATGTTACTTATTCGATTCTTCCACTCACGTCTTCAATTATTGTGACCTATTGGTCAAACATACAATATGGTAGTTTACCGTTTTGATTTTTAGATTATTATTGAAAATCTAGTAGAGAGCGTGTTCGAATGTGTAAACCATGTCGAGGAGGCCGTGATCGCGCTGTATTCTCTGAACAACTATTCCAAAAGAAATAATCTCCGACGCATTTTCAAGAAAAAGACATCGGAAGTAAGTACAAAGCAAAGTATTATTATCGTTAACTATACGTTCCAATTTCTAAGAGATAGCGAAAAAAGGCAGACAGTAAAGCCACTGAAATTATGTCCAAGCAAAAGCCATCTAAAATTTATAAAAAGCAAAAGCAAAATATACAAAGCAACCAATGTTAAGTTGGGGCTAATGTTTCAGGTATGGGATATGTTTAGTCAGGAGATATCGGAGTGCAAGCACGACATAGTGTCTGGTCGAGGGACCTACTCGTCCGCGCTGCCGCCCTGCGCCGGCAGAGCTGTCCGGATCAAACTCACGGGAGCTCGACTTACCTATCTACGGAAAGTAGGTCCACTTAAAATAATAAAATATAATATTATAATATTAAGTAAAAGTAAAACATTTAAGCGAAAACGATAAATAATATCTATGGACGCTTCACGCCTCCTCAGTTTAGCCCCGTGCTAAGTTTGCAACGAACTTGTGCTACGCGTGCCAGACAACGGAAATATAAATTGTTTAATACTTTTATACTATGCACATATATAAGATAATATGAACCCGCGACCTCCGACCAAACGTCGACGCGCTAACTAACTGAGGTGGGATTTCACCTGCCAGAGATTGTGGACCATATTTCTTACATTCGCAACTTATAACAGCAGAAAATGGTCAAAATTTACATAAAAGGCGAGGGAAGGGTCACAACTCACAGCTTAACTTGTTTTAATAACCTCAATCTTAACCAAGGTGATGGCTGACGCAGCAGCGTGGATGATCCCTTGCAGCAACTCCGAGGACGCCATGATGCACGCTAATAAACTTATAACGTCTATTGACGTTTCTGTAAAAGAGCTGTGGATATCTTGGGCTGTAAGTTCTATAAATATAAATGCCACTTTCAAAACCACTTAATTAAAAGTTGAATAGATATTTAAACTTAATTTACTCCATACTGTTTAAAATGAAACTTTGCAAAATCTTTCAGCATAGTCTAGATGAAAAATGTGTTGCTGGTCTCAACCGCACTCTTATGAGAAATGGTGTGGAAAATCCCAGTCTGCTAGAGTGCAATATTGATGTGTAAGTATTAGACAACACTGCACTGTATAAATACCATAATATAATGGGCCGTTTAGTGTTTACATTCAGCCGATGTGGGCAGGGAAGTGGGCAGCGCGGCGCGACAATGTAAACAGTCACTAGCGCTGCCACTCGTCATGCCGCTGCTATGCCGCTGCCCGACGCGGCAAGTATGTAGAGGTCTAAGTGTAAACGCTCACTCACGTCGTTAGTTCCGCAGTCCGCTGAATTATTCAGGACAATTTTGCCGGCATGGGTAGCGCGAGTAGCAGCGGCATGTGGCTGAATGTAAACGTCGCTTTATATCTTGGTAACGCAGTATTGCATTCGGAACACAAGCATAATATGTATAGTCCGACAAGAAAGTGAAGAAATTAAAAAGTGGCAACATCGTGGTGTCATCCCTTTCAAATCAATCTAAGAAAAAAGGGATGACACTACGATGTTGCCACTTTTTAATTTCTTTACTTTTTTGACAGACTTTAAGATATAGAATAATAATATTATCTAAGACTAACACTGTAACACAGTTGTTACTGCTCTACTAAGTTGTTAATAGATAATCTGAATTTGGTGATTAACAGCTACTCTGATGAAGTTAGATTTTAGATTTGTTTACTTTTGGTTTATAGAATTAAAATGATGTTGTAGGAATATCCTGCAGCTTTGCAAAGAGGGAAGTCATTGGGAGAACCTAGGAATGGATGTACCAACGCACGCATACCAGGTTTATAGTTTATTAGTTTAAGGGATCTATTTCAACTTATTGAAAGGCTAACAATGCAAACGCGACATCTTTGGCGGACTTAGCTATAGGTATAGTTTTTTTTAGTATGCAGTGAAATGTGAATCGTCAGCGCAGTGACCAACGACGCTATTTCGGGCTAAAATATTATTATTATCTTTTTTAGTTAGCCAATAATTTCAATCAGTATGGATGCACCGTTGTTCGGATCTGATAGTTTGCTGATGTTATCCCTGCTAACTTAATCGAGTTTTTTTTAGGTGTATGCAAAGAGTAAAACAATATTTTATGTGTATGAAAGCGTCTTGGCTGTTGTAAAGGGATACAACAACATATTAAACTCCCTGTCTGAAGAAGAAAGACTGCTGTTCAAGCCACTTATACAGGTAAATATTATATAAGATTACAAAACTGTTGACATTTTTTGTAAGTACAAAAAAAAGGTTTTTGTCTTTTAACAATATGTGTGCTGCTGTTTAGACTATTATAAAATATAATAATATGGAAACAAATTAAATAATCAGGCTTTTATTACAATTTTTAATCTTTAACTAGCATACTAATAAAAGATGGTATCATTACCTATTCAATATTCACTATTATTTGTATATTAAACTATATTATCACAGCCATTATAAAACTGAACAAAATTATCTTAGATGCTTTTAACCACATCACCTTCAATCAATCAAATAAATTAATAACATACTAGGTATTCATAATGATAATGTCTTTAAATTAAATAATCAAGAAAATGTTAATTTTATGATGAAAATATTACCTTAAGCAAATATCCAAATGATCATTCATATCAGCCTGTTCAACCATTTCAAGACAACACGGGCAAGGAGATTTTGTACCGGTTGCATTGAGGGTCAATGTTTCATCAAATTCATCATCATCATCCAGGACTATAGTATCAATCATAGAACTAGATGATGCACCTTCCTCTGGCATAGTTTCATTGTTATCAAAGAACACTAGACATTCATCTAAATGTTCCTCTATCTCTTTACTGATTCTATTACCACAACATGGGCATATATTATTGTCATTGCCTTTAGAATCTGTTACCTTATTGTTGTTCTGAGTTCCTTCATCTATCCATGTAAGGTCAACCAAATCTATCTGCTTCTTAGCTTCTACTATGTCACTATCATTGCCCAAATCATTTGTTTTATTTACTTTTGACTCACTTGTATTTTCTTTGATTTCACTCCCTGTACAAACATTTGTATCATTTGAAATTTTTTCTATAATGTCTTTATTGAGGCACTCATCTAGATGTCTATTTATTTCTTCACTTGGAATTTTCATTTTACATATTGGACAGTCAACTAAATTTGTTACAACTGGCAGGACCTTTAATTTAGAATCATTTTTATTTTGTGTGACTACAAAGTCTTGACTGTATAAATCCTTTAGTATTGTCTTTGCATTATTTTTGAAATAGTCATCTATCTTCATAACTTTTCTCGGTGGGGAAGGAGTTGTATCTACAGTCTTATGCTTTTTATTATTTCCAGGTACTATTTTAGGGGTGGAGTTATTTTTAATATTGTCAGATGTCAACATTTTACTAGCCCAAATATTTCTTACAGTTTCTGTTATATCTGATATGCTTTCCTTCTTTTTAGTACCAATAGTTTGGCCAGTTCCACTAAAAGGTTCTACAGGTAGTTTGGTAGCTGTTGGATGGAATATGACATTCTTTTTATTTACTATCAGAGTGTTATTGGTCATATAGGATGATATAGTCCTTATTTTTGTATTTATATTAGAATCTTTTAAAACTGTTTGTGATTTTGGATTATTTAGGTTTTCATTAATGTCCTTATTACTTTTAGTACTACCCGTGACATATTTAGTAATATCAGCATTTTGATTCTTTGGTTTTGGTCCCCTAGTTTTCTTTTCGGGCTCTTTTATTTTTACAAATGTACCCCCACACTTTCTTTGGTGATCCAGCCACCATCTATCATTAGGCCCAGGAGCTCTGTTTGCTGATCTGCGAACAATACCAAAATATGGTCTCTGCTTTTGGCAAGGTCCATTACATCTCCACCAATGAGTTTGGTACAATTTGACCTGTAAATAAAACAATATTTTATGTTGTTAGTATCTCTATCCTAAATATATTCTAAGGTATAAAAAATATATTTTGCTTAAGATAATAAAACTCTTACCTCATCGTGGAAATCATGATAAATGCTTATATTTAGTCCAGCACTCTTGTTTATTCTATGCATGTGAGCCTGGAAGTTGGGCCCATGGCCATCCCTGTCTCTATCTCTATTTGTAATGAAGAGGTAGGCATGTATCATCTCATGGAGTAAAGTCTCCACCAGATCTTTGCGTGGTCTCAGTTTTAAGAGAGGTTCACTCAGTGCTATCTCACAGAGTCCCACTCTATCATACCTGAAAATGTAGTTGATCGTCAAAACCACATTAACAAATTATGTCTTAAGCTAAGTACTCGCATACGATTTTGCAGTTTGCTCGATTGTGCAATAACGTCGAGCAAAACCTGCGGCTCGGGCTTTGGTCCACATATTCAGCATTAGGTATGTGGACACACATTGTGCCCTTTCATCTTCAATTTTCATAATCTTTTGACACTTCGAATGTCAAAACATTATGAAAATTGAAGATGAAAGGGCACAATGTGGTCATAGCTATTGCTCGATAGTTTTATTCTAAATCGACTTAATTATTTCATTCCATCAATCCGGCTCGATCCCGTTCCATCAATCCTTCGAGCGGCTCCGGCTCGATGCGAGCCTTCGAGCTGTCAGTTTTGCGGTCCACACAATTATTACACGATTTGGAGTAAAACTATCGAGCAAAACCGTATGTGAGTACTTAGCATTACACACAGCATTTGATATGCAAAATACATTATGTATTCTTTCGATAATTATTGGTTTATTAAAGGATATTTACGAGCATATACCCGCACAGGAATACATTCTTTTACTCCAGCGTACAATAGCTCTGCTAGCTAGTGAGGTCCAGAAAAAAAGTTTGTCAAAGTGTACAAACAACGCATGGACGTTGGGCGTTGGATCAATTAACTCTAATTCTGGATCTCCCAGGTTCATGCTTGTAGATACTCAGTGAGGATACTGTTTAAATAGATTTACAGCATTAAATCACAAATAAAAATAGAACTAAACATTTAAAAACATTTTAAATTTCGTGCAGCTGTTGAGACATGCTTGAGTCGACTAGTGACAGCTGACAGTTGACACTTTTGACTTTAGTTGTGTCAAAGAAAATTTAAAAGTTTTTTTTTGGCGGACACGTGCACTTTACTTTTGAAGTGCACCGTACATGGTTATTAAAATGGTTATAAAAATAATAAACTACTCACCACTCGGATTACGAGAACTTACGACAATGGAACTTACGACGTATGAGTTACGATAACGACTTACGATTCCCGCACGCTTTTCACAACCTACAACTTATAAAATTTATATGTTTTACAATATTAGATAACTAACGACCCGCCCCGGCACGGATATAAAATATAATATAGCCTATGTCACTCACTGAAAAAATCATTAAAATCGATTCAGTAGTATTCGTAATTCGTTACTACCCGTGGCCCGCATTGGCCAGTACCGCCGCAAACGCTACGTCGTGCAATTTTTAAATCTGTAATATCTTCGGAAATATTCATTTAAATCATATTATGCTGTAAAGGGCCATACCTATAGATCTACATTAAATCAACAATGTATTTAAGGTATTTAAGGATCAATTCTGTTTTTATTAAAATTGCTTCGAAAACATTGAGATATTATGTATGGAGTTGACACCGTAACGCAATGCATTGTTCCATTCAACTGCGGCGCGCGGCCGCAGTGCACTTATGGCCGTTCCCTATATTCAATCTATCTCTAGTTTGACATACAACCGATCGCAGCTGACATAGAATTGACATAAAATATATGGAGCTAATGTCTAATGTGAGCTATTCCTATCTCAAGTAAGAGATAGATCAAATATTGGGAACGGCCGTAAGTCGTTAGTCGCCTGCGAGCTCTTCTGCATAGATTAATATGTATGATGTACAACAATCAAAAACGAAACCAAAAAAAGTCGCAAAAATGCCTAGTTGTAGTTGTAGGCTAAGATACTGCAAAAATTATTCCAGTAACACTTAAAAATGCAACTGAATAACATTTCATGGTATTAGCATTTTTGTTTAATTATTTTCAATTAAAATACGAACATTCAATAATTACTAGGCGAAGACGCGCGCCATTTTGCATTGTCATACTTCATAGGCAGAGGTTAAATGGTCAGTATTTCATCAATCTGATCCATCAATCCTGATCAGATTGACGAAAAATTGATCGTCTTTAACCTACTGGATTGATCATTTTTTAACATGAACTTTTTGATAACCATCAGTATTCCGTCAATCAGATTGATGAAATACTGACCGTGTAACCTCTGCCATAGAGTAATAGACTCAGAGTGTAATGTATTAAGGCCGTCACAGACTTAGCAATAATATATTTTATTATGTTTATACTTTATAGCTAGGCATATTACTATATATTTTCTATACAATTTTCGCGTGACCACACACTCAGCTATAATAATAATTTTATTATTGTATTTGAAAATATTTAAATAATTTAAATAAGGTAATTGGCCATAGTGAACTATGGCTCCATACTTAATTATATAAAAAAGATTTTTTTAATTTTTATTTTAACCACTTACTGCAATAGATTTTGCATTCATTGGAGTGTAGGCACAAAACTGTGTCACTTCTGCGGTACAGCTGGCCGATTCTGTATAGTACATTTTGTGAGATTATCACTGAGTTAGTAGTAACGAAACCGAAACGGAGGAGTGAGTAACGGAAAGTCTCACTTTTGTATTCAAGTTAATACAAAAGTGAGACTTTCCGTTACTCACTCCTCCGTTTCGTTACTAACTCAGTGATTAACTCACAAAATATGTACGATACAGAATCGACCAGCTGATCTATAGCAATCAACGCCCCGCCTTCCACCCCGCTCATGCCTCAAGTGCGACAATATGTTTTTTGTTTGTAATGGCAACTCCATACATCTCAATGTTCGAAAATTTGCCATTATTTGCCGTAAAAAGTAAATGACAAAACATGTTGTTTGTGGGATATCCATAATATAAACCATCGCGGAGTTTTCTGTAGACCTTTTCAATGTGTACAATACTTGGTAGTTACTTACATTATTTTGATAAATATCGTAGGGTTGATTCAGCCTGCATTTGCAATGTAAGCGAAAAAAATGTATTTATTTACGACATCATATTAGAAACCCTAACAATTATAACAGTATTTTTCCACTATTTAATGAATTTAATGATTTAAAGAGTTTTAAAAAAGTTTTAAAGATTCAAAGCTTTAATTTGCAAACTAAGTAATTAATATACAAACATTGTAAGTAAAGACTTAGTACCTTACCTACCTTAAAGGGAACAAAGGGACATGAGGGAAAAAAGCGACTTTGTTATATAATATGTAGTGATTATAAGTCGTAAACCCTCGATCGCAGATTCTTGGAAATCTATTTTTATTCTATTGTTATCGCGGTCGCATGCGAGTTCTTGGGGCTATTTCTTATAATATAAATTTTAAATTGAATTATTTTACTTAATGTAATAATGTATTTTTAAAAATGTTATCTGTTACATGAACCTAAATATTTAGATAAGTACTGAAACAAACTCCTAAGTTGTAACTGAATAATTTTAGGCTTGTGAAAAGAAGATTCAACCAGGCTTAATAAAATTGACTTGGACGTCCACCATGTCTGACGCGTATATAGCGGACTGCTTAATGCAAATAGAGGAAGTGAGTTTTACAAAATATGCTTTTTTGTTCTTAAGTTCCTAATTTTAAAAGCTCTTAAGATCTTCTTTGATAATTTTAACGTATTTTACAGGTTCAAGATTTCTTAACGACATATAAAAATTGCAACGTAAATTTAGTAAAAATTATGGAAAATATTTGTGGATCACCTTTGATTGAACTAGAAATGTACAATGTTTTTGAAATTCATGATTTGAGAAATACATTTAGACGACTGCAAACTTCGTCTGTAGAAAAATTATTAGAAATGTATAAAGAAATTGTTACTTACATAATAATAGTATACGAAGGCTTTGAATCTCAAATAACACAGGTAAATTTATAGATTATTATTTATTATCCTTATCGTATCGACTAAGTATGGTGAAAATGCAATAAGATGGCACCTGCAGCGGTCATTGACCTACCTTAGTCTCGGTGCGATAAGAGAAATGTTTTCTGCACGCTGCACCGTATTCTGTTATCTTAAATATGACAAGTTTTTTGACAGGGGGTCAATGACCGCTACCGCCTGGTCACGGCATTACGAATATAACAGCATGCTACGCCAAACGTACTAGGTCTCTATTACTATAATATAATCAATTTATATTTCGTTGCAGATGGCAGATCATTGGATTAAATATGTTAGAAGGTTTGATATAATGCTTGAAGATGCGTTACGTTTGTGTATTAAAGCAACGATGCAAAATATTTATAAATGTGTACATGGAGATGGTAAATTTCTTTCAGCAGTACCGAATAGCATTATAAAAATATAAATGAAATTGTAATCATCGTAAATTAGGATGCGAAAGAAATAATTTCTTTACTAACCGAACTTTGTATTGAAGGTACCATGGCACCTGCTCCTCTTATCAAAATGAATTTGTATTTAACGAAAACTGAAATATATTTCGAACCAACGCGGTTTGATATTGAAGATACTTTTGCCGCAGTATACGAAGATATGTTGCATATAATGGGGGCTGTCCCTAGGCTGTATGAAAAATTTAGTTTACCGTCTGGTGGATTTAAGAGGTTTCAAGAGATTATACAGCAAGATGCAGATTGCAATCAATTGCAAACATTGATAAATGCGGGTCAGTAATTTAATCTCGTCATTTTATTAATTAATACTTTAAAACCTATTCGAGTATTAACATAATTATGTTATTACTTTTAGAGATTGAATATAATATGAAAATTTTAAAAGAGCATATTCGGTTATGGGATCCATATGCTCATATTTATAAAGTGAACAAGGAAGAATTTTTAGCTAGGTATCGAAAGCAAAAACCTTCTGCTGCTGATTTTGACGAATTGATCATCAGCTATGGTAACCTTGCTAATTCCATTCAAATTCAAGACACTATAAATCAGGTCAGTCATATAAAAAGCGTGGTATCGTATCTGGTATGCTAACTTAGCTTCGTGGTACTTACGGGCCAGGCCGTCCAGAAACTATAAATATAATATATTTTCAAACTTTAGCATAATATTAGTAGTCGGGTTTGATACAATTATTATTTTTTCATATATTATAAAACAAATTAATGTAAAAATTGCAGATACATTTCATTACTCTCAATTCTAATGAGTTGAAAAAGTCTTTGATACAACACTGCTCAATTTGGCAAACGCAATTGGGAGAGCTGTTATGCAAAATAATGGAGTCAGATATTGATGATGTGTACATATACATGGAAAAACATAGTACTGAAGCTATGACAGTAAGTAAAATAAAACTTTACTTGCAGTATACTAGGACAGTCAATTTAATAGTAAGTACAGGCAATTACAGATATGAGATAATGTTAATTTATTTAGGTCATGTTTAAATTGAATGTATAAATATTTATTGAAGTTCTAAATTCTAATTATATTTTAATAATATTTTTACAGATGCCCAGTACTTTAGCTGATTTACCTAAAGCTATTTCAATCTATGAACGTCTAGTCGCCGAAGTGCCTCAAATTGAGAAAACATTTCCACCGATAAGTGCCAAAATGGTTATATTAGGTAAATCAAATGTTTAGAGTTAGGTAAAACCTACATAATGATAAAAATTAGTCTTTTTAGGGTTCCGTACCCAAAGGGTAAAAACGGGACCCTATTACTAAGACTTCGTTGTCTGTCCGTCTGTCCGTCTGTCTGTCTGTCTGTCTGTCTGTCTGTCTGTCTGTCTGTCTGTCTGTCTGTCTCCAGGCTGTAACTCAAGAACGGTAATAGCTAGAGATTTGATATTTTCACAGATTATGTATATTTATTGCCACTATAACAACAAATACTAAAAATAAAATAAAATGAATATTTAAGGGGGGCTCCCATACAACAAACGTGTTTTTTTTGGCCTTTTTTGCTCTATATCAAAAATGGCAACAGGTAGGTACTTGAATTTTTCACAAAATCCTTAGTTATATGTGTACTTTAATATTTAATAATAAAATAAAAAATAAGGGGGGCTCCCATACATAAAACACAATTTATGGCCTAATTTTGCTCTATAATGGTACGGAACCCTTCGTGCGCGATTCCGACTCGCACTTGGCCGATTATTTATTTACTAATTTTATTACTTTGCTTTTAGCAATGATTATTATAGTGGATGCACTTATGTTTTATAAAAATTTTAACATTTTTAGAAAAATACGACGTAGAAGTTAGACCTGAGGTAATCGTAAGACACGAAAATATTCCTATCGCTTGGTTGGAGTATTTAAATGTACTGCAGGAAGCAAAGAAAGCTCTAGAGATGAGTAGCGATACATTTAAATCGGATCTTCTTGAACAAGCCGAGGTAAAAAAATATTGTAAACCTGAAATTACTAAGGCTTTTTAATGGGCATTGGCTCACCAGTCATCACGTCATATTCCTATCACTACAATTCCTGTATCCCTATCCCTAATATTAAGTAAACAAATATTATGGACACACAATAAATTTAAATGCAGGTCTTTTGTATTGCATATAATATTACCTAATCGATGTTTGTGTCCCTTCAAATCGTCAAGAAGCCAATGAGTCTTTTATTTCCATTTAGCTTAAACATATTCTTCGGCACCGTTTTCACGTTAAAAATTAAATTGCACTTTTTAATAGGAACTCAAACATATCGCTAAAGACTTTTGTGAAGAATTCTATCAGACTGCCCCCTGTGGGGCAGAAATAAGTAGTAAGGATGCTTTAGCCCAATTAAGAGCTTTTCGAGAGCATTCGAACAAGTTAAGAAGCCAAGAACAAGCCATTCGTGATGGATTGGCTGTCTTTAATATGACGTAATTTTATTTCAATAGTATTTTATTAATTATTTTATATAAAAGAATGGTCAGGAAGCAGGATGCATTTTCCCTATTCGTTTGTGCCTATAATAGTAAGTACTTTTGCAGCATTATATTATGCATCCTGACCAACATTCTTCCTTGCTTCTTCGGCACACATGATGGCTGAACAGTTAAAACTGTTCATTGTTCATCCATCATCCAAGTACGCCGAGTATGTACTTATGTTAATATGAGTAGGTACAATAATAATAATGTATTATTGTAAAGTTTAATAATTATAAGTATTTTTTAAAGTATACCTGTGAATCTCGATCTTCAAAAAATGGAGAAAGAGTTGGAGAAATTGGAGGAAGTTTGGGAACTAGTCAATAAATGGGAAGAGTCTTGGGAGAAATATAAAGATCAAAGGTTTTGGGAGATGGAAACTGATGAAATGGAAGATACTACTATGTTTTTGTTTAGGTAGGATTACCGAAAATGGTTAATTACTACCTATTTCATCATAATATTCAAACACGTCAATTCCATATTATATCAATTAATAACAACTTTATTTTCAGAAATTTTAATCGGCTCTCACGACAGCTCAAAGACAAAGGGTGGGGTATAATTGAAGCTACTAGAGCCACAGTTGATGCATTTCGCAGAACATTACCGTTGATTGGAGATTTAAAAAATCCTTGTATGCGAGAGAGACATTGGGATAGAATAAAAATGTTAATGGACGCGTATGTATCAAATATTATGTTATCTATGAAAACTTAAGCGCTTGAATGTAGTTTTACGACGCATAAATTGTATTACATTGAAGCGCGTTGTAAATTTTTTTATTATTACAGGGACTTTGATCAGAACTCAGAAGAATTTAAGCTAGAATTGATAATGCGCCTAAATTTTCAAACCTATGCAGAGGAAATTGCTGAAATATCTAAAGCCGCTACTATGGAACTTAACATAGAAAATGGTCTTAAAGCCATTAAGATGGTATGGGATACCACAATGTTTGAAATGCAACACTACAGGGATGAGATGTACAGAATAAAAAATGTTGATGAAGCGATGCAGGTAACTTGTATAGTATACATGGTAGTATTAATTGATAGGCGAGTCAAGATTCAAGATAGAAAAGAATAATAATATTATGTGTTTCAAAATAGTTTCTGGAAGATCACCAAGTACAGCTTTCATCAATGAAGTCGACTAAATATGTGGAGCCATTTATTAAGGAAGTTGATCATTGGGAAAAAACATTAGGATACGTAGCGGAATGCATTGAGGTTAATATTTAATTTTAACTTAAAACAACTGACGTAGCGATACCAGAATATTATACTTAGCTTGCTTTTTGATACACACCAAAAAATCGAAATGGAAATAATATTATATGAATTTTAAATTAGTTTAAATATTTCTAACATTAGATATCGCTTCAAGTTCAACGAAGATATTTATATCTTGATATAATATTTGCTGGAGAAGATATACGGAAGCAGTTGCAAAAAGAGGTAATGATTTTCGATGAATTGACGGAGGATTGGGCTGAAATAACAAAAAAGTAAGTCTTACCCCGTTGTACTCTAGTATAGTTGCAGAGAGTGAAACTATTTTGAGTGTCGACCACTGAATTTTACATTTGATTCAGGGCCCGTACCACGAAACCGTTTTGAGACTCAAACAATCGTACGAGAATGCCGCGTCCTAATCTAACAAACAAGAATTAATGACGTTTTAAATTTAGTTTGTTATTATTTTTAGCAATATTCCGCGAAATAAACCTCAACCTTCAAGTAAATGAGTGACTGAGTATACACATATGCATGCGTACAGCACCTCACTCCTCTCCCACGTTGCCTATGCGTACACTCGCATGCAATAACCTGCAAACACGACCACCAGACAGGCAATAATGTTGATAAATCTGTGTAAGGCCCCTCACCACCATGCAGGTTGAAAACCTCGACTGGACTGTCTGTGGACTCTAGAGTCCACATCCTGAGAATGCTCCAGTATTGGGGCGAAACGCGCGTCGAGGTTTTCAACCTGCATGGTGGTGAGGGGCCTTGCACGGATTTGCCAACATTATTGCTTGTGTGGTGGTGGTGTTTGCAGGTTCTTGCATGCGAGTGTACGCTTAGGCAGTGTGGGAGCTCTTCTCCCAGCTCCTCTCCAGAGAAGAGAGAGGTACTGTACGCATGCATTTGCGTACACTCACTCATTTACTTAAAGGTTGAGGTTTATTTCGTGGAATATTGCTAAAAATAATAACAAACTAAATTTTAAGCTATGGATTTCCGCAAAGTAACGCCTGATTCTATTAACTATCAATGACGTTGTTAGAGCAAGACGCGGCATTCTCATTCGATTGAGTTTCAAAACCGTTTTGTAGTAGGCCTACAGCTGCTGCTGTAATCAGAGCGAGCGAAGTGAGCCCTATTATAACCCACAACCTTTACTTTTTGTGGTACACTTTACGGAAAAACTATCACGTCTATTGATTTGTGCTTTAACATAGTAATTTTTAATTATTTATATAATAATATGTACTAGATGTGTTATCAATTATCATCAGTCAGCCAAGGTGTGACAACGCGAGCCGTCATAAAGCTCGGCATTTAGCTAGTTTAAAATATTTTGAAGACTTTCTAAATGATTGTTGCCATAAACTTAATAATAATAATTTATGCAATAATTTATATTGTTTGCTTGCAGCTTGGCGCATGGGCAAAATGCAGTAGCAGCATGCACATACAAACCTACGCCATACTTATTAAATAAACTTAATCAAATGATAGACAGTCTTGACGAGATCTTGCGATGTTTGGAACAATATCTAGAAGTAAAACGACAGCTGTTCCCAAGATTTTATTTCATTTCAAATGATGATTTATTGGAAATATTGGGAAACTCAAAAAAGCCACAGTTAATTCAAGTTCACTTAAAAAAATTGTTTGATAATATTCAAAAAATCCGGATAGATAAGGTAAACAAATTGATATTATTAGATAACACCCTTAAACTTCATTAAAATATTAGGATTTGAGGTGGTCTGGCAGTGGGAAGCAACTGTCACAAATGTCCGATAGTGGAAGATGAGATTCCATCAGTTACTCCAATTACCCCAAAGAAAATAAGATAAAATTGAGCTTTACTTTTTATTTAATGTCAGGCAGACCTTCAGAACCTCCTAAAGTACAGCTCGACAAGGCTTTAAACGAATGTAGAGAGAAAAGGAACTAACGCTGTTTTCATGCAAAAACATAATTTTTGAGAATTTTTTTTCCTTTACCAGCAGCGCCCATTGATATAATATTAATTTAAAGCCTTGGAGCACTTTAATTTGAATTGGTCGTTCTTGTCTACTTTATGGGTCATATACAGGCACAGTTTTTATAATAATTATTAATAAGTAATATTATAATGACGAAAGTCTGGCTGTCGCTGACTCTTGGGTTACTATACTTAGTGCCAGATCGATTGAGAATATCGGACGTTGAACTTGTAACCCCTGTAGGGTTACAAACTTACAGGCTATAGGTTCAAAGGTATGACTAAAAAAATATGATTATATTAATTATTAAAAATAACGGACATCGACGAAGCTCAAAATCAAACATGGTTTTGAAATTACATTATTTATTTTAATTTAAATAAGTATATATTTAAGATTTTTACTATATCATACACATATTTAATATCACATATCACATCCAGACCCGGGAACATTGAAAACTTTTTGTTCCGTCGGCGGGATTCGAACCCGCAACCGCCAGCCCGGCTTGAGCTACCAACGCGCTCGCCACTGAGCCACAGAGGTCGTCAAACTTTTTAATTTCTTCACTTTCTTGAATCTTGATACACTATAGTTAGTAACGAAACGGAGGAGTGAGTAACGGAAAGTCTCACTTTTGTATTCACTTGAATACAAAAATGAGACTTTCCGTTACTCACTCCTTCGTTTCGTTACTAACTGAGTGATTAACTCACAAAATGTACGATACAGAATCGGCCAGCTGGTCTGGTGAAGAAAACGAATATCAATGGGCGCTGCTGGTAAAGGAGAACTGTCAAAAATGACGTTTTTGTATGATAGCAGGATAGCAGCGTAATTCCTTTTCTCGCCTCGTTCATTTAAAGCCTTGTAGACAACGTTAGAGACCAATTAGAGACGTTCTATGATTCAGAGGTTTTCCGAATATGTCTTTTTTTTTTCTTATGCCACAGCCGCACATGCGTCTATCGTACAAAGCTTCATGCTATGAGACGATACCATTGGACGATACACGCAGATCGTCCAATGGTATCGTTTTAAGCATGAAGGACTACGCTATGCTAACAGAAAACAGTGCGAGAATAATAATATTTTAGATAGCTAGCATACTAGAAAGGTCTATGACCGCTGGTGCTACGCTAGGCGTCTCCTAGACAGACGCGGCCTGCGGTGGCGGTGGCGGTAGCTGTCAGTTGGATGACTTGAAAGTTCTAGGAACGACACAGACACACGCGGTGGCGGTGGCAGTACAAACAACTGACCGCCGCCGCGACCGCCACCGCTGCCCGCGTCTGTCTGGGAGACGCCTTAACTTATTTCGATTTTGCCGTTTTAGCCGTGGAGCGGCTCCTAGACTAGAAAGGTCTATGACCGCTGGTGCCACTTTCTTATTTCGACTTTACCCTTTTTAAGCCGTGTAGCGCTCGCTTAAATTTCAAATCTCTTAAAAAGTTAAAAACGAAGAGGAAGAAGATGTTTTTTTTTGTTGTCAAACTTTTGTCAAAATACACAGAATACACGTGTGTTTGTTTTTGTTTTTGTTTTTACTTTTTGTTACAATTTCATGGGGATTGTACTACAAAAATATTAAAATTGGTATTAACAATTTGAATAAAAATCGTAAATTATGAATGAAGAAGATATTGCTAAATGTCATTTTGTACCTACAAGTTCCTTGGTACGTATTATCTAATACCTATACTATAGATAATAACAGAATAGTTTAATTATTTGTCTAGTAAATTACCTACAAAATTTGTCATAATATATACATTATTTTTTCAGAAAAAAGTCATACAATTACTTGATATTCCTGTTTCTTCTTATGATACAAGATGTAAGCGCAATCTTGTACATTTACAACAAAAAAAGTCTAACTACAGTTTGGAAATAAAAAAGAAGTCATGGTTCCATTTGTATCAAATAGCTCTCCGGCGCGCTATATACTCACATGAATGGGATCGCCTATCAATATTGTTAAAGAAGTCTCCCATTCAAGAACATGCTTTGAGAACTGTTGATGATTTAGTGGTTTATGTGAGGGTTTGTACTTACATTTTAATGGCAACCTTAAGCCCGGCCGCACATTGTACGATATTTCTGATCAGAAACAGTTGAACGTCCGCGCTGTCTTACATTTTGTACTGAGCCGAGTGAGCTCGAACTCGCCGGAAGGAAATTTCGGATAGTGTGCGGGGTGGTGGTCCGGCGGAGTTCAACTGTTTCTGAACAGAATTCGGACAATGTACGGCCGGGCTAATAGTATTGCTGTAGAAATTGTAATTTGATGTAAAACATTTTATTTAATTTCAGGCGCTAACAATACTGTTAATGAATCATCCGAGTGCCAAGACTCAGTCTTTGCTAAGTGATTTCTTGCACATGGTGTTAGCGTGCCGTTCAGATGAAGATAAAAAAGCCATTTATAAGGCTTTGCTTACGCTACCAGAAAAAATTTATGGCAGAAGTAGTTACAAATGATGATTGGAACACTCAATAAAACTGTGAAGTTTTTTAATTTTAATGGATATTTTCTATTTTTTATTTTATACTTATTAGGAACGAATAACGATGATTGTTTTATTTAAGTAATAAATAATGGAATAAACTTTAATTATGTTACTATTGGGTATTAATTTTTGTTGGTTTACATGCAAATATTTGTAAAACAAATGTCAAATACATTAGTGATAATTTAAATTAAATAAATGATACCCATATATATAAGTGTTTTATTTACAGAAATAATTGCACATTTTCTAAACATAATATGCATATGATTTTGTATTAAGCTTTGTCAAAAATGCTTAAAATAGATAAAATTGCAGAATTCTGTGGGGCAGCCAGTGGCCAAGGCAATGATATCTGATGATGGTGAGTGTATAGAATGGAAACACAACTTGGTGCTTGATGGACCCTCGGAAACCTGGCTACTTGGTCTTGAGCAGACAATGAGAAGTGTGTTAAGAGATGTATGATTATTACATTTCTTTTCTTAGCATTATTATTACACTGTACTGTAATGTGTAATATGTAGTAAAATGTATTATGCAATAAAAATTCAAAAATGTTTTTTAAAGTTGTAATACTGTATTTTTTCCTGTTTTAGCAACTTATTTTGACTCGAGCTGCATTAAGAAAATGTAGATATCAAAGAGAGCAGTGGATTAATGATTGGCCAGGTCAGCTGGTTATTACAAGCAGTAAGGTTAGTTTAAACTATTTTAATTATTCTGCTAAGGCTGCACTGGTGTCAACTCAATATGAAGGCTCCACTGCAATAATGATGAATGTCCTAAGTTGTTAGTTTTATTTTAAGATATTTTGGGTTTTTAAATTTAGAACGGTGTTTAACAAAACTTGTAAGTAGTTAAAGATTATTTTGAAGCAAACGCCTGTGACGTTGAGCATTTTAGCCGTGTAGTCGAAATATATAAAAACATATTTATCACAGAACTACAAGCGATATTGCTAATTTTGTAAATACATTTTAAAGATAAGTAGATATAGATTATCCCTGAAAAAAAAACTTATATCCTTGGCCCAAATTCACCAACGACTGTTAAGATAACAATATTTTAAACTTTCGCGTTGCATTATTAAAACTAATATTAATCGGGACTTAACGTGACTTATGCTAGTAGTAATGCTACTACGAGTACATACCTACTTTTTCTCGACGTTTCGGCCGTGTTGCAACGGCCGTGGTCACGAGGGGACTCCTCTCGTGACCAAGTTAAGTTGTTAAGTAAACTGACGCGTTAAGTCCCGATTAATAAGTTTTAATGACTGTTAAAGATACTAATTGCTCGAATTATTATCACGTTACCTCTTTCGTTTTTTCATATGAATAAAAAGAGAAAACATGACATTTTAACAAGCAGTTAACACTAACAAAATATGTTGGTGGTATTGGGCCTTACTCTACTTGTTAATTAAATAGTTAATATAATAAACATGGGCTAAATTAATTTGTTAACAATAGATACAGTGGACTTCCGACTGCACGCGAACATTGTGCCGATGTGAGCTCATGAAAGAGAAAAAACCACTGAGGAAGCTGCGAAAGAAACAAAATCAGATCCTAAGCACACTTCAGTCTATGTCACGGAAAGAGATTTCGAAAATTTTACGCTGCAAAGTTAATGCGTTATGTGTGATTGAAATTCACTCAAGAGATACAGTGGATAGGATGTATAAAATGGGTAAGCTTTATATTATTGAATGTCTTATCCTAGTTCTTTAGCTAATTACCGGCTCTGAAATTATGTATAGGCAGTATGGGGCATGGCCTATAGGTGGTAGCGTCCTAGGGGAGAGGGGCGGGGGGGGGGGGGGGGGAGGGTTGGCAGCGTCCTAGAATGGCGGCAGAGTTCATACATAGGGGCGGCAAAATTAAAGTGGCCCATACTCTATCTCGTAGTTTACCTAGGTAATTAGCAGAGCCTTATTTATATCAAAAATATAAATAAGGCCCTGCTAAACTACGAGAATACAGGTAAACGCAGAATTGTGCTTGCGGCATGCGACGCACCGCGCGTACATAAGCGCCCGCCTTGGCGCCGCAAGATTGCGAACAGTGCCGTTAGACCTGCCTTTAATTTAATAATCATGAGGAGATAATGGATTATATTGTAGTTTTTATTTATTCAGATACTTTTACTCACTACCGTGTGGCGTAGGTACGGCTAGATACTAATGTTAAATTTTTTGTATAGGTTTGTTTAGGAACTAAAGACAAGTTTCTTTATAGGTTGCATGAATGTGACTGCCTTTGAGTGGTTCTCCCAGTTGAAGTTCTATTGGGACAGGGAACGAGAAGATTGTTATATAAAACAGACGAACACTAGCATGGTGTACTCGTATGAGTACATTGGAAACTCTGGTCGGCTGGTCATCACGCCACTCACTGACAGGTTTGTAGCGTCTGAATTTTGTACTCAGAGCAACGAGTAACGACTCATGTCCTTCTTCAGTGGAACGTTTTACAGTACCTACCTAAGTATATTATATATAGTTGTAAAATAATATGGTATCTTCTTATATGTAGTAGGTATAATAATTAGTATAGGTACCTTTTTCACGTTGGGTTAGGTTAGTACCTAGTCATGATAAGTATATAAGTATGATTGATATTTGCTGTTATTATTCTGAAGTTATAGCATAATACTAAACTGAACAATCGACATCGCTTATCTACTATCACTATATTTCTGACGTGGCCGTGGATTAAAAGAGCCTGAAATAACGGCTTTAATAAACGAGTCGAGACTAAATTTTAAAAGGTAGAGCAAAACATACCAACAGATGTTACATCACGCTGACTACCGCTCTGCACCTGTTCCGAGGAGGCAGTCCGCAGGGCCCGGCCGGGACCGGCAAGACGGAGACCACGAAGGACCTGGGCCGAGCGCTGGGCAGATGGGTCGTCGTCACCAACTGCTCCGACGGCCTCGACTACAAGTCCATGGCTAAATGTTTCTCAGGTTACAGGAATTTGTTTCTTATGTCTCAATAAGGCTCAATTTACACCGCCGTGGAATGAAAACGTCGATTTCATCTCACGCGGGAATTCGCTGGAATGCTCGAGCATTTCCGCGAATTCCCGCGTCAGGCATTTAGGCAGTGCCTACTTTATATTTTTATGGCCACTTTATTTTCGCCTCTCCATGTAGGTACGTGATCTGTAGGGACTAGGGCCTGTATGGACGCTGCCGCCTGCCCCTAGACCGTGTCCTATAACGGCCTTTTTATAAATCCGAGCGGGGTTTAGCTAATACGATTTAATACAAAATATTAATTAACCGTTGTTGCATAACACCCTCTGTAATGTAGTACGCCTATTACGGTCTTGGGTACATTCGGCAAAAAGACGCATAAAGCTTTTTATTCCAATAGGAATTGCCCAAAGTGGCTGCTGGGGCTGTTTCGACGAGTTCAACCGGATCAACATCGAGGTGCTCTCGGTCGTGGCGCAACAGATACTGTCCATACTGCAGGCGCTCTCCCTACACCAGAAACGGTTCACTTTCGAAGGCACTGAAATCAAACTCGAAGCCAATTGTGGTATCTTCATAACTATGAATCCTGGGTAAGTTTTTATATTGATACGAACTGTGAGGGAATTTATAATACACGTCTGACTGGCATTCGGAAACCGGCTATTGGTTAACATTTAGTCGCGAATCGTTGGGCAAAAATTCCACAGGTAGTTCCCGAATCTAAGTTGAACGGGAATTGTGAATAAATCCCCTGAGCTTATTCCTAGTGGTGGTTAAACCTATTACCTAACCTAATTGGTCCTCTTTTCTTAACGTTAGTTTCTTATAGTACCTCGTTTTATCAACTTTATAATGCAACAACAAATTTTTAACTCAAGAGATTCTAGTCTTTTATTTCCGTTTTGAAGTATCTGAGAAATAGATCTTATTTTCAGGTATGCTGGTCGAACAGAACTGCCCGATAATCTCAAGTCGATGTTCCGCCCCATAGCGATGTGTGTTCCGGACTCACTCATTATCGCAGAGAATATTCTCTTCTCAGACGGATTTAATGCATACAAAGTTAACGCTAAAAAGGTAAACTACAGTTAGAGTTTCGTGATACCGAACTTGTAGTAGTTTGGCCCACCGCGTAAAGTAGTGCCAAGTAAAATTTCCTTACTTACTTACAGGTCATTTACGCTCTACTCAGTAATCATCGGATGTCAAATCACGTCTGTTGTAGGTATTCACTCTGTACCAGTTGGCCAGTCAGCAGCTATCGAAGCAGGAGCACTACGACTTCGGTCTACGGTCGATGGTGGCGCTGCTGCGGTACGCGGGCACGCAGCGACGCGCGCATCCCAACCTGCCTGAACAGGAGGTCGGTATTACACTAGTAAAATGAAAATAAAATATGCCAATTGGCTTTACAAATGCCTTATTAAGTTAAAAAAAAATCGCGAATCTCGTAGACATTTTTCTATCGTACTATATCTACTCCTTGTCTTTTTCATTCATGCATACTGCACTCCAAATATGAATGCGATAGAAATGTTTTTGTGCGAGTCTTAACAAGATAAGTAGTGGTGGGTTAATGGTAGATTTTTTAATCTGTAACCGAACTACTCCCGACTTTTCCTAGCACAATAATTCATTTGCGATGTCAGAGAGACAACATTTATTGAGACATTTTTTATAAACAAGTTAGTAATTTCTCTTTAAAATTTTTCTAACAT
This sequence comes from Plebejus argus, assembly GCA_905404155.3. Taxonomy (NCBI): domain Eukaryota; kingdom Metazoa; phylum Arthropoda; class Insecta; order Lepidoptera; family Lycaenidae; genus Plebejus; species Plebejus argus. The sequence goes on along the minus strand of FR989929.1, from coordinate 7,803,231 downwards.
TACTATAATACTACCCATATTTCAGATGGTAATCCTTGCCATGCGGGATATGAACGTAGCTCGTCTCACGGCGAAGGATGTGCCGCTGTTCGACGGCATCATGCAGGACATATTCCCCGACGTCGTCATACCCACACTCGACTATGAGGTCCTAGAGACCGCTCTGACCAAGGAGATGAGAGCGGCTGGCCTCCAACCTATACGCTCAGCGCTGCTCAAGATCATACAGATATATGAAACAAAGGTACGATGAGATTCAAGTGAAATCTACTTACTAAAAAAAATATTGTCTAACGGCAGACGTAAACCCTTTACTAATAAAAGTGTTTACATAGCAAATCACTATTCAAGCTCTGCTTTATCTGGCATATTGAAGAAATATGCCAGATAAAGCCTTGAATAGTTATACGCTTCGTAAAAATACATATTCGTAAAGGGGCAACACATGTAATGAATGTGACAACATGGCCTGGCTGTAATGACGTCATCGAATTGACTATGAGGTCTACAGTCTATAGATCATCCGTTCATATTTATGTTTGAACCCCATCTTCAAATAATGATCGGAACTATTGTCAAACCCAGAAGCATCTTAAATCTACATATTTTTTTTTGTATTGGCTGCGATTGTAGGTGTTTCAATAACTATGTGGCTAAAAGGTTCTATGTCACTTATGTTTTAGAATTCTCGCCATTCGAGCGTTATACTGGGCGACACTAATACCGCCAAGTCAGTATCGTGGAAGATGCTAGCGGCGGCTCTGACGCGTCTACACGACGAGAATGTTCCTGGGTTTGAGAAAGTCCACGTGTTTCCTATGAACCCTAAAGCTCTGACGCTTGGAGAGCTGTATGGAGAGTACAACTTGTCTACTGGAGAATGGAAAGATGGGGTATTGTCGTCGATCATGAGAAGTGCTTGTCAAGGTCAGATATTTTAATGTTTATGACTCAGTTACTTCTCGACCCTACCAACATTAGGCACCATTTGATTACATAGTACTATTAGAGAAATTGGTTCACAGTCAGATTGTGAACCTACGTCATTTGGTCGATCTATGTCAAGCCCAGTCGACAGCTCATTATTAACATTGACTTGACATGACCCGACTAACCCCGCGTTCCACTTAGCGTTAAAAACGATCAAAAATCTCAAACTGCCTCCTATTTTGAGCGTTTTGATCGTTTTTACGCTAAGTGGAACGCCGGGTAAATAAGGTCCGCAATTTGCTTATGAATCGATATCTGTAATGAAATATTGGTTTCATATATTTTTAGACGAATCACCCGATTTGAAGTGGATAATATTCGACGGTCCAGTGGATGCGATCTGGATCGAGAATCTGAACTCCGTGATGGACGACAACAAGTTACTCACGTTGGTCAACAGCGAACGTATTGCTATGCCTTCGCAGGTACCATAGAGTAATAAAATAGTTATAGAGTTTCAAAGCCCATACAAACCAGCGTGTCTGCATTTTTTAGTTCTCATCTGAACGATAGATGGCATTGAGTGTATCAAATTATCCCAAGATGGCCCAAGGAGTAAAAAATAAAACGCCATCTAGTAGACTATTTTAAAACACGTTCGCTAACTGCAAAATTCTTTCAGAGATGTCGCTAATTAATTTTAATCGGAAATTATATTTATTGAAGTTTTCTTAAACTAATGTTTTTGGCTCTTTAAAAATAGCTGTATTTTTTTTTACAAATATAGAATTTTAAAAAATATGAAAAATTTTTGTTCCGTCGGCGGGATTTGAACCCGCGACCACCGGCTTGAGCTATCAAGTATTACCCATTCACAATTCACAGCATTGTATCACAGGCCACAGCGATGCGGTGCGCCGTGCGGCGCGGCGCGCGCCGTTGCCACCAAACCACATTTTGTGTTGTAAAACGATAACTTATCTTATAAACAATGGGATATAATAAGTGTTCAGTGTACAGAATATGTAAATCTGATTCAAAAAACAAAAAGGATTTAAATTGTCATAAAATATAATATCGACTCACAGTTCACACTAATATTGTGTTGGCCTTGGTGGCATTTATTTGCAATTTGCATCTCTGTTTTATTGTAATTACGTTGTAAGAAGTGTAACAAGGAGAGAAACAATATAGAATAAAAATAAAAATAAAAACTGTCAAATACCCTGTTACATACTAATTACTACCTACCTAGCTAGGTACACAGGGCCACACATCAAGTGTAACATTATGACCTTTGGACCGTCCTTACCGCGCACGTAATAAGAGCGAGTTTTGAAGTGCTTCTGTTACACCTGACGTGTGGCCTACCGTACCTACCAATTGTTATAATATGATTCATTATTGTTGGATATTTTATATATCCGAATGCGTCTTCATTATTTTAATCCTTCGATCGTGGATTCTTGGAAATCTATTGTTATTCTATTGTGTCTTGCTCACCGGTGAGCTTATGGGGCTTGATAGGTTAATAAAATTTTTAAATCCATACTAATTAGTAATTACTAATATTATAAATGCGAAAGTGTGTCTGTCTGTCTGTCTGTCTGTTACCTCTTCACGCCCAAACCGCTGGACCGATTTTGCTGAAATTTGGCATGGAGATACTTTGAGTCCCGGGAAAGGACAAAGGATACTTTTTGTCCTGGAAAAATGTACGGTTCCCGTGCGATTAACGAGTTTTGTTACAACGGAGTTGCGCGCATCATCTAGTAAAGAACTCAAATCATCTAAAAATAAAGTTTCACGTAAATATCTGGCAGTACGACATAATATGTAAATATAACACGCTGATTAATTACAAGCACAATATTTTATTTCCCGTTTCGTGGCAAGTGGCAACCCTGGCATATCTGCTTGGTACTTACACCACAGTATAGCAATATAATATATTGCTATACTGTGACTTACACCGGTGGCGGCATCGTGCGACATCAAAGGCGTTTCGTTACTGTAGGGATAATTTATTGCTATACTGTGATAATAATATTATGTAAGTACACAAATCCAGTCTCAATGATCATTAATCACATTTTCACACTTTGCAACCCTCTCCTCGCATGTGCGGCGGCTGCGGCCGCGCGGCGTCATTAGAAATATAATATCAGCACGGTTTTAAACTTTTTAAATTAGGGTTCCGTACCCAAAGGGTAAAAACGGGACCCTATTACTAAGACTTCGATGTCTGTCCGTCTGTCTGTCTGTATGTATGTCTTCAAGCTGTAACTCAAGAACCGCTAGATTAGCTAGAATAGGTATAGACAGAGACCAGACATACTAGACTTTTGAAATTTTCACAGATTGTGTTACATATCTGTTGCCGCTATAACAACAAATACTAAAAATAAAATATATAACTGTATCATGGTCTCTGAGACTATATACATATAACCAGAGACCAGACATACTAGTCTGGTCTCTGATATAACATAATATCATGGACCAATATATATATAATATTTATTATTATTGTAATGTATGATTCATCTATGGCAGGTATAGGTTAAAAAATTAGTGTCCTTTGATGTTTCCGACACCGCGCGGCGAAGTTCGCCCGAAGGGTATGAAATACAAATATGTTAGCGGTTGTCAATGGCCAAGCTACATGATATTATATTTTAAATGTATTTAAATCGGTATATTATGTTGGTCACTTTATATAATTTTGATTAGACGTGATAATTATATTTCAAATAGTAATAAGTAAGGTACTTGATTGTGACAAATAGATTACTTACTTCCGATAAAACTTCCTGTTCTCATATTTCAGTAAATAATTATCCCACAAAAAACATTTTCATGTAAAAATGTTGCCAAGATGAGAACATAATATTATTATAGTTCGTGGTGTCAAAAAGTAGTAAAATCTCATGTAGAGCCGAGTTTCTAATCGATAGCCTGGCCATTTTTCTTTAGTTAGGGTATATTAAGTTCAAAGCCCTGCCGAATAACAAAATGGCCAAGCCACCGATTTTGACTAATGTGTAGAGTTTTTAGATTCTTCTCGTTCGGCTGACACATTATATTATTATCAAATATTTTGCCGCACTTTGGTGTAAAATTAAGGTTTTTAGATTTAGCGCTAAGTATGTAAGGTTAGAAACTTGGCTCTACATGAGATTTCACTACTTTTTGACACCACGAACTATAATAATATTATGTTCTCATCTTGGCAACATTAACACATGAAAATGTTTTTCGTGGGATTTCATTTCTTTTTGTAAGGTGGTTTACGTTGTTTTTTTAGTTCATTTTTTTCTTAATTTTTTTGGTGTATTTCTTTTAGATTTCAGTACACAGATGGTAAAAACGGATCTCTATTCCTAGACTTCATTGTCTGTCAGCTGCCCGTCTGTCTGTCTGTCTATCTGTCTCTTGGAAGTATCTCAAGAACGGTAGTAGCTGGAGAGTTGAAATTTTCATCGATCATGTATTTCTCTTGCCGCTATAGCAACAAAAACAAAATTGTTTAGGCCCTAATGAGGTTTATACTTGAAATAAACGCAAGTGGACTGTATAACAAATATATTCGTAATATACAAAAGAATGCCCAATGCCCATATGCAATGCGTACAAGCTCTGAAGGTGAAGTGGCGAGACGCGAGCGGCGGGGTGCGCGGGTCGCGGTTAGCGATATATGCGCACGCGCAGCCGACGATGCCCGAGGCGGTCCGCTCGGGTGCATTCGGCCGATGTCGATGCGCCGACAAAATAAATTTAATATTTTGGGGGGCTCTCATACAACAAATGTGGTTTTATGTTTTCCTATAATTGATATTTGATAATAATTAATAAATAATAAATGTCGCTGCTGGTCATCTACATCGCATAATACTTGTAAATGTACTCTAGTCAATAAGAGATGTCACTGTTAGGTATCTATAATCTCCATCGCACTATTGTTTGACGTGATGATGTTTGATATAGCCGTTTAACTTTTAGGCACAGGTTTTTTCTTTGAACTAACCGATGTTGTTTATATCCTACAATTAAATATTTGCAAAGAAATGCTGAGACTACGGCTATACTTTGAACTTACATATTTTTAAAATGATTTAAGGTCTAGAGTCTGCAAAGTACAGTTATCTACACTACTATTATAAAGAGGAAAGATTTGTTTGTTTGTTTGTTTGTTTGAGTCGAATAGGCTCCGAAACTACTGGACCGATTTGAAAAATTCTTTTGCTATTGGAATTTCACATTATTTCTGCTGAACATAGGCTACATTTTATTTTGGAAAAAAGTAGGGTTCCGTAAGATATTTGAGATTTTCGGACGCAAGGTGTAAAAAATCAGCTAGAAAAGTTACTTATTTTGCGTACGCTGCCTAAACTATAAAAGATAGAACCATAAAATGTTCTAAGTAATTGTAGATCTTATAAATATCTACAAAAAAGTCCGCGACACACTATACCTATCTATGTCGAGTGAGGCACAATAACCATTTATTTATTTGAAAATCCTGAATTTTTTTTGGACTAAATTTAAACGGATATATTTTACTCACGCTATTAATCCTTATCAAAATAAATTATTTTATCACTAAGTACAGTTTATGTAGATAATATTTGGTCTTTGAATGATTAAAATTGGACGTTTGGTTTTGAAATAATGGCGAAATTAAAATATTACGATAGTGGGCGTCACCAAAGCGCGTGCGGGAGGAAGACAATATTCTGTTGTAGAAATGAAAATTCTGTACATAAAAGATATGAAATGACACCCGAAATTACACCTTTGTCACTACATCGCTATAGAATACAAAAATGTGGTTAGTTTTTTGTCTGTCTGTCTGTCTGTCACTCTTTCTGTCTGTCTGTATGTTTGTTCCAGCATCACACGAAAAATACTGATCCGATTTGAATGTGGTTTTCGCAGATATATTTATCTTCTTCCAACTTAACATCTGGTGTATAAAATTTTTTCCCTCCACCCCTCTAAGGGGACAAAAGAGGGGGTCAGATTTTGTATCAATCTTTTTTCTTTAACACGAAAACTACTGATCCGATTTGCATACGGTTTTCACAGATTTGCATACGGTTTTCACAGATATATTATATTTGTCTTCTTCCAACTCAACATCTGGTGTATAAAAATCCTCCCCCCCCTCCCCTCTCAACCCTATCTGGGGACCAAAGAGGGGTCAGATTTTGTATACAACTTTTTTCTTTAGTGGACTTACTTCATATTATTAGGTATTAACTGTGTTTTTCAACTTAACATCTGGTGTATGACCTTCCCCCCCCCCCACACCCTCTTAGGGGACAAAAGAGGGGGTAAAACATGTATCAACTGATGATAAAATATACTTTAAATGGCAAAACAACGTTTGCCGGGACAGCTAGTTAATAATATAAGGAACATACAGTTAAAATAATATTTTAATTAACTATTAAATTATACTAGCTGTTGCCCTGTTGCCCGCGACTCCGTCCGCGTGGACTTCAGCTTTAAATAGCTCGCGGTAGTACCCGTCATAAAGTAACTTATATTATAATATTATAATAATATAATATGGTAAGTAGTTCTCGTTGCTACATTACTGCAAATTGCATTTGCACGACAGACTAGAGGTGCTTCCGAGGGAAGCTTACTTCAAACTTCAATGTTTACAGACAGACAGAAAATATTTCTTACATAATATTTTAAACTAGCTGTCCCGGCAATCGTTGTTTTCCCATTTAAAGTATTTCTACTTCATCAGTTGATATAAAATATTATCCCCTCTTTTGTCTCCTAAGAGGTGTGGTGGGAAAGTTTTTATCAACAGATGTTAAGTTAGAAAACAAAGTTAATAATATTATGAAGTAAGTCCAAGAAAAAAGTTTGATACAAAATCTGACCCCCTCTTTGGTCCCCTTAGAAGGGTGGGAGAGGGGGATTTTTATACACCAGATGTTGAGTTGGAAGAAGACAAAATATATATCTGCAAAAACTGTATGCAAATCGGATCAGTAGTTTTCGTGTTAAAGAAAAAAGTTTGATACAAAATCTGACCCCCTTTTTCGTCCCCTTTGAGGGGTGGGGGGATTTTTTTTTATCACCAGATGTTAAGTTGGAAGAAGACAAATACATCTGCGAAAACCGCATTCAAATCCGAGCAGTAGTTTTCGTGTGATAGTGGAACAAACATACAGACAGACAGACAGACAGACAAAAAAACTAACCACATTTTTGGCTTCTATAGCGATGTAGTGACACCCCCCGCTTATTATTTTTTAATATCTTTATTGTACAGAATTTTCGTTTCTACAGTTTTATTATATGTATAGACAATAGATTTTTGCATAGGGGCATAGGGGGTTATTAACAGCAGGGGAGTGGGGTGGGGTCGAAGTCGAACATCAACTCTTCTTAATCTTATTACAATATATTTCAAATATTATATTGTATAACATCAAATTAATCGAAAAAGTTTGTTAATCCTTACCACCTCTTATAGAAACACGTTTGGGTAAGCGGTGGTGCGATGTAGAAGACGCACGGCGCCATCTATTATGAATTTTTGAAACTAACTTTATTTGAACAAATTTACGCATTTTCACCCCCTTACAATTCGCATTTATAATATTAGTATAGATATAATATTATTTTAAAGGAGGTACGGGATGATTCTTTGGATGATGGAAAAATTACCACATAAATTATTACGTTTTTATGAAATTAAGGGGCAATTGACGAGGATGTGCACTCGCAATATTAGAAAAGTTGCAAGTGCTTTGCCAGCTTTTAAGAGGGGATCTGTTATATAAGATTAGGAGACAAATGAGCAAACAGATCACCTGATGGAAAGTAAGTTCTACCGTCGTCTATAGACACTAACATCAGAAGTGTTGCAAGTGCGTTTTGGGTCTTTGTATTCCTTCATAGGAATAGGCTAAGGGAATCAGCAGAAGAGAACAGGGATAGGGAATAAGGTTTAGGGTGCAGTTGGGCCTCCGCTTAACTCACTCACTAAGCGAAACACAGGGCAAGCGCTGTTTCACGCCGGTTTTCTGTGATTCTATGGTCTCTCATGTCTAATACGTATTTTTTTTGGCACAAGAATTATTTTATACTCTATTTTTAATTTTGTATCTAGCACAAGAAACGGGGGTATCTCATACTAGCATCCCCTCTCTATATCAAGGGGATGGGGATAGGTTAGGTTGGGTTTGATAATTTTTTTGTTGTTTCTGTACTAATAGTATGTCACATAGCAAATTTCAGCTTTCTATGACTTCAGGAAGTACCCTAACAATTTTGATGATCGGTGAGTCAGTCCATTATTGTGGGGTTTTTGGACCCCTATAAAATCTAAAGCAAAAATATTTAAACTTTGCGCATTTAATTATTATACTCATGTCATAATATCTTGAAAATTTCAACTATCTGGCATTATCCAAACCAAAGTTACGATGGTGCAAAAATACGACGAAACGTTTCGAGAAAAGGTAGGTAGTGCCCGTGCGCGCTTCGCTTGGCTCATCTTGGCGGGGGCACTCCCATGCCCCCAGATCTTAGTACATTAATTAATATTTAGAATTATGTACTTAACTTATTCTTAGCCATTCTTAATTTCTAATGTATTTTATATGATTTTACTATATTCGAATTGTCAACGGAAGTTCGTTCCATTTTGTGTAAAATGGTATAAAAGCCAGCCATATTGCATTGATTGATTCATTCTGTAATTAACTTTGAAACGTGTAAGGTGAAACTCTGCTCGAATAAATACCGCTCAATGTATAATTCAAGACTTTCCTACTCCCTAATAAATAATAAAAACTAAGGAACTTTATAATAAAGTTAATAATTATTAAATTATTAAAATAATAATTCAAGACGTGAGTGGAAGAATAAGGTAAGTAACATGAAAAAACTTCCCGTTTTTTTGCTTAAATGGAGGCTTTAGGGCCGGAAAAGTTATTTGAAATAGAAAAACTATGGATTGTATGTGTAGCCAGATATATTAACTAGGTTATGAAGTAGATAAGTTACAAGTTTTATTGAAATAATTAGGGAAAAAATGAGTTATTGTCCGTATGTTACAAAATGTTACTTGTTCGATTCTTCCACTCACGTCTTCAATTATTCCTATAGTTCGAAGATCAAAACTATAATTCCGGCTATAGACAGGGTTGCTATAGATCGATTTTTTGAATTTGCCGCCATCGCCACGTGATCGTGATGACGATAGGATAAAAAGCCTAGCGAGAGTAAGCGAGATTTTTTGCAGACGACGCGACGGGGCTGGGCGGGCCTGTTAATTTCGCCGCGAACTAAGTATAGCACAAAGGGAATCATATTATTATTATTACCAACGCACACGGCACGTGGCGGCGCAGCATGTCCGCGGACAAAAAGCCCGCCCCGCCCCGTCGTCTGGAAAGCGCCTAATATTCTGCATGGTCATGTAGATGCATCCACTTTGCACAATGCCGGATGCCCTATGCTGCCGCCTGCGGCCGCGGTCGGCCCGGCTGGTCTGCCGCCGCGGTTGTTTGCGGAGGCCCCGCAGTCAAAGAAAATATACACTACGCGCGCAGTGCCCTACACGGCGCACCGCGCGTGCGATCGGCGGGCGCGGGGCATGCGCCATGCCATGCCTCCTTACTCCTCAGTATAATTATTATGCTGTACTATTTTAGCTATTCTTTCGCCCGCTTTTATTGTTATAAACTGTTATAAATTATAATTTATGTGGATGGATAAATTGATTTTATGGAAAATTGTGTAATGAGAAATTTATTGCCATCTACTTGAGGCTAATATTATTATTTAAGTATTTCCCTAGTCTATGATTTCACAATAAATAAAACACATATTTTGTAATATATTATAGTTAATTTCCTACTAATATTATAATGGCGAAAGTTTGTACTTAAATATAATATGTATAGAATAGATGTTTGTTACTCTTCGCGACGTTATACGAAAATGTACGGTTTCCGGGAAATTCCTAAATTACCCGGGCGAAGCCGCACGGAACATCTAGTTTTTATTATAATCTTGAGTCGATTTCCATAACATTTCCTTGTAAAAACTTTTAAAAAATCTTAAGCACATGAAAGGTTTGAACTCGATACCCCTATATGCCCCTACGTAGTGCTTGATCACGAAACCGCTGGGCTACGAATTCTTAAGCAATCTTAGCGAAATTTTTGAATAGTATTGTCGCGCTGACGGCGTTTTATCGATTAATAATTGCATTGATAATGCTGTACCCACATTCACTTTTTGTAACACACAAAACAAAACACTATTTAATTAAAATTTGTAGTTATTCAAAGTATATTGTACATAGATATTATAATTAAATAATTATGTTTTGCGCCATCTAGTGTTCAAATAGCAAGCTACTTAGTAAGCGTGTTAGCTATCGGCCGCGGCGCCATCTAACAATTGTTGCTTAAATACTAACAATAAACATTGATTGGGAAGTATTTTTAGAAAATCATAATTATGATCCTACGAGTGTTTTAATGATGTTGTAAAAATGCAGAAAAATGTTCTTTTGTGTTTTAAGGTTACCCCTTTTGATTTGATGGGCTCGTTTTGTTGTAATATATCATTTTCAGATATAGCCAGAATCGATGATAGCGCCATCTAGATTTAGCCTGCTTTTTTCGTACACGCAATTTTGTATGGGACTTGATTGTCTATGTATGATTGGTCCATGGCAGGTACTTAATATTTTGTAATACGATATTTTGTTTTAAAATTTAACAATGACACCGCATGAACCGAAAAAGGCGATAGAACGAGATGCAATAATATAACTCATTCTCTTATTAATTATTATCGAGATAATGCTTTATGTCAGTACTAAATCTGCTAGCCGTTTTGCGATTCGCGGTATCGATGTTAAACAGCCTCCGGTACTATGTGAGGCTATGTCATCAGTCATGACTAATGATTAACGGTCGTATGAATAAAAACTTAGCGAAGGTTTACAACAGCTTTATAAGCCTGTTGTAAAATTTTATGAATAAAGGTTCTCTAACATGAGTGCTCTAACACCTTTTTAAGGTGACAGCTGTCAAAAAATAGCGCATGTTTAATAAGCCTGATAAAAACCTATTTTAAGCATAATCGTTAGGCCCTTAGTCTAAAAATATGTTATTGCAGGTATCGCTCCTGATAGAGACGCTGGACCTGGCTGTGGCGTCGCCGGCGACGGTGTCTCGTAACGGCATCGTCTACAACGACTACAGCGACTGGGGCTGGTGGCCCTACGTCAACTCCTGGCTGGAGACTGTTGAGGATGTCGAGTATAGAGAAATGGTGAGTGGGACTTTGAACGCTCAAGGTGAAATATCATTTCTTGATTTTAAGTTTCATGATACCAGAAAACAACTTTTAATATTGAAACCCTTACGAACTGCGATGAAAAGTTTCTTTTACGGTTTGTACACCAGCTTTGTCGTTTGTTGTTATTGAACATACCTAAGACGAAGTGTGGGTCTATTGCTCATATTTTGTCAAAACATCAGGCCTTCTCTTTTAGAATCAAAGATACAACAAATCCACGTTTTATTTTAACTCAAGACTTGTAACATAAGCGTCTTACTTATAGCCTCTACATAAGCTCCTATTGTTAATCAGCTCCGACGTCACTTCACCAACATCTTGACGCCAGTGCTAGAGTTGAAGCGAGTGCAGCTGGGGGAGGGTTCGAGCGTGCGCGGGCAGGAGCTGAGCGGCGTGCGTGCGCTGTGTCGCCTGCTGGACGGCCCCGCCCCCTCCGCCCCCTCCGCCGACAATGACGACAACGAGGGCTTCTCCAAGATGAAGTTTCTGTTCGCGTGAGTTGATAATACTACACTGTAGCTAAGCGGTGCTATGGAAACATATTATAAGAAATGAAATAAAAATATATAACATAATATGGAAAAATATTTCATACAGTGCTATGGAAAGTGAAGTATCGCGTCGCTCGGCTGCAGTGTAACATATATGCGACAGTTCAGGGAGGGTTTACCAAAAATTAAGTTTATGTTTACGTAAAATTTGAAAAAATAATATGTTAATGTTGTATGACGTATGTTATTACATACATGTCATGTCAAGTCTTTTTGGTGAGATTTTGCAGTGACAGAAAAAGGTATTGCGTAATCGAAAGTAAGAAGTAATACTAGAGTGATCATGAGAAGATTAAAAAAAATGGTTGCCTGTAAAGTCGGTTTATGGACGGTAGTTTGACATGGCAACTACGAACTGAGCCGATCATGCCTCTCTCTCGTTCGTGCCGCGCTCTCGCTTGCGGAACGCGACAATGAGCGTAACCGGACAATGACGTCATCTTTTTCGTGCATGCAGCCCGTAGTATCGAGTTATTAGACGTTGTCACGTCAAAAGATATAAGCTTGTCAAGCATAATATGGTGGATTTACACGGCCTGTCCAAGCCGAATTGCCACCCCATTTACACAGTTCTACAAAAATCGCTTGTGACTAGTTCATTCTGCGTGAAAATGTCGCGTAAAACAGTCGCATTGCGTAGGGGCATTGAAATCGTTCGACAATCCATTATTGGAGAAATAATTGACCGATTAAAAATGAAGAAAAAGGCACTAGGGTAAGACTGCAGTGCAGACAAATTATGTATTCGCAGCTAGCGATTGCTTGCGACAATTTTAGTCACCAGCCGCATGCGGCTAATGGACGCGCGGCAAAAGTCGGTTTAGTAGTCTACTTTTAGGGCATGCGGCGTAGCCGAATTGCCATTCAGACTAGTAATGGGAATTAATGCTATTTTCAATTAATTTCATTAACATGCTAATTTTGATGTTACAGCATGCTAAGTATTATTGCTTTGCTATTTGCTAAAAATGCGGCCTCGTGAATTATCGGTTCGCATCGCACCGCTCGCGTCGAGTATTATTTCGCATCGAGTGAAAAATAACAATTCATTAACAGTTAGTAACGCGGTGCGAAGCAGCGCGGACGTGATTTTTATCATGATCGCAGACTATTGCTACGCACGATAATATTAGCAAACGTGTTTTTTAGCAAGTACGATTAATTTAATTATTGCTAATGGGCATTTAACGATTAATTATTATTGCTAATGCTATTTTTACCAACACTAATTCAGACAGTCGATTTTCGCTGTGCGGCGTAAATCGTGCGGATATTGTCACCCGTGTAAACTACGCATAATGGATATTCTTGTAGAATGATCTGGTCAGTGTGCGCGACGCTAAACGAGGAGTCGCGGAGGAAGATAGACGCGTGGATACGCGAGCATGAGGGTGTGTTCCCGCTCAAGGACACCGTGTACGACTACTTTGTGGACGAGCGGCTGAGGCAGTTCCGGCTCTGGGAGGACAAGCTGCCTGACGACTGGAGATTAAATCCAAGGTATTATAACTCTAACTGCCGCACTCAGAGTGGAACATAAATTGCTTAAAATATGTAATTAATTCAACATTTTGGTATAAGCCTCATACATTATCTTCACTATTCATTAACTTGAAGGGTAATCGTAATTAAATGTCTCTGAGTACGGCGATAAGAGCCTGTTTCACCACTTCCTAATAACTGCCGGATATCCACAACTTATCTTGACACATAAAGTATGGAGTATCTGTCAAATAAGTTGTGGATAGTCTATCTGACATTTATTAGGAAGTGGTGAAATAGGCCTTTAAATATTTTATGTAAAGTAGCTGTGTCATAGATATTTTATGTAAATACTTTTTCATAACGGGTTCTCATTATCTGAGAAATTGTTAACTTTAAGTCTCATGTTATTTTACTGCTACCATCTACTATATATTACCTCTTTACTGCAATCAAAGCATCGCAATCCTAAGTTTGTTCTTCAGCTACCTATGATTCACTTGTGACGTTCTGACTAATTGATAAACACAATATTACCATAATATTATCTTCACTTTTAAGGTGATCGCACATTTATCAACACGCACGCATTTTAGAATACTTTGTATGAAATAATGTGAAACTTCGCACATTCGTCCGCACCGTACGCGGCGCATTTCGTTTACTCTGCGGTGCGTTCGATGCGTACAGCGCGTTCGGTGCTGACAAATGTGCGATCAGCCTTAAGTATTATAATTTATCAGAATCAAAATATTTATGTATTTCTAAATAGGTTAACAAAGTTAACACTTTTAGAACGTCGTTATAACATAACATTTAGCCTTAGGGGCACTTGCGTAGATCTGGGTTAAAGTTAACTCTAAGTTAAACATCATGTCATCTCTATCACTCTTTAAAGTGAGTGATAGAGATGACAATATGTCATTAATTTTTTTAAAAATATTTATTTTTTATATGATTTATTTATTTATTATCTTGAGGTGTTATGTCAACAGTACGGGGTTCCACTCGATCCTGGTGCCGACGGTGGAGCAGGTGCGCGTGGCTCACGTGTGCGCGCGGCAGCTGCGTGCCGGCCGCGCCGTGCTATTGGGCGGCGCTGCTGGCTGCGGCAAGACCAGCCTGCTGCGCGCCGCCCTGCAGCGACTGGACCCTGAGAAGTTAGTGTAGTGTATAATGTGGTTCACTCTATCCTGGTGCCGACGGTGGAGCAGGTGCGCGTGGATCACGTGTGCGCGCGGCAGCTGCGTGCCGGCCGCGCCGTGCTGCTGGGCGGCGCTGCTGGCTGCGGCAAGACCAGCCTGCTGCGCGCCGCCCTGCAGCGACTGGACCCTGAGAAGTTAGTGTAGTGTTCAATATGGTTCACTCTATCCTCGTACCGTTGCGCCTCGACCGTGATAAGTTAGTGTGGCTAATAGCTATATTATATTGGCTTCCACTATAATTCTGGATTCTCGCTCTGAAGACCCCGATTCCTTTCGGGTTGAACAACGAGTATAATAAAGAAGGAGGGGCGTCCGCGTGACCGAGCGTTTCGGCCGCTATAACACGGTATCACAAGCAAACATATTATGCTTAAATAGCGGCGTGACCGCGACGCAACTTAAATAAATCGTTACACTGTATGCACATTGTATTATAATATAAAAAAGTTAGGAAACATTACAGTCATTTCATTTAACTTCAGTAACGACATTCAAGCTCTTTAGTCTCTATGTAATTTCTAAAGAAGTATAGAAATATAATTTTATTGGACGGTCTGGGTACAAATAACCTGGACCTATTTATGTAGATGGCTGCAATATAATCATAACACATAATATCTGTAATTCTTTAGGACCCAGATTTCATTGTAGATTTCATCAGCTATTCAAATATGAAATGATTTGTAGGTACAGCGTTCAAGTGATCAACGTGTCTGCACAGACCACTGCTGCCAACGTCCAAGATATTATAGAGGCTCGGCTCGAGAAGAGGACGAAAGGGAACTATGTGCCCGCTGGCGGTAAATTCCACTAAGGCCCACTTGCGCCAATCTGGGTTAAAGTTAACTCTGAGTTAAACATCATGTCATATCTGTCACTCACCAAGTCAGTGGTAGAGATGACATGATGTTTAACTCAGAGTTAACTTTAACCCAGATTGGCGCAAGTGGGCCTTAAAATATAATATCTCTTTATATTTGGGGATAAATATTGTTTTTGGTTAAAACTATTCATTGTTACTGACGCTACAAGATTTATTACTACTACTTACTACACGATTTATTACTATTACTATTTATTTGTTACAGATTCATCTTTACGATTTACATTTATATTACAATTCAGATTAAAACCGACAATACTATATTTATTAATTCCCTGTACCGTTATTCGAAGCTTATTTAATTGAGATAGGCACTACGTTTCCCGCCATTATATCCATACTATTGACTTCCGGTTACTCCCACTTTCATCCCACCATGGTGAAGAGGTAGGGAGAGTTTATAAAAGCGAGCTAACTCGTCTGCCAGTTCATTGGCGTCTTGTTTCCCGCCCGACACGGTAGTGTTTTTGTAACACAGGTATAAGTGCAATTTGTTTCAAGGAATTACATAGGTATAATTGAATTTATTTCAAGGAATAATAAATAAATACCTTCAGGTATGTTATATTATTTTATTAAATAAAAATATGATAAATAAAAGAAAATGAAAAAGTACTACTTAATTTAATCATTTATTTTGTTATTATAATGACATAATTGTTTTTAATTATATTTTAATCAACGAAAGAAGTATTTAAAATATTTTCATCTTATTTTTCTTTAACGGTTTTTCCGTTCAAATAAGTATGATTAAAATACAATATTTTTACAAGTTTGTAAACAATTTTAGTTTAATAAGACGAAATTATTAATAATAATATAATGACTAGCTTTTCAGCATTTTATTTTTAGGATGAATGCTAGTAAAATTTGTGAAAATGACGAACTAGTTGCAGGTCCATTGCACCGCGACGTGTTGTTTATGATGATCCGAATAATTTCTAAATTCTAGCTTCGATAGTGATAGCTCATCCACTAGCTCTTCAGACTCGGCTAAGCACCGTAGCAAAAAAAGGAGGGGGCAAACGCAGGTGTCACTCAGACCGTAAATACAAACGGATGTACAAAGAAATTAGTGACATAATATTTATTTAACATTTTTAGCTAACTAATAATTGCAGCCGCATCAGAATAATACTCATAAATAAGGTAAAATATAATAATTATTTTATATTGTGTTTTTTCAATGTTAGCCGCAACGTATATGACAATATTCCTGAAAAAGATTAAGTACTTAATGCTTAATTATTTTCATAGGAAATTAAAGGAACCATCGGTTTCTAAATCCTCAGAAAATCATTTAAAGCTTTTATGTAACCTCCAACATCTAGGCGATGCCTCTTGGAATGATATAAGGTACGCAGAGGCACAAAAAAAAAACTTATCTATCATCTCCAGGATTTACGAGCGTGAAGACTAATGAAGAAAATGATAAGGCTTTTAGAGAGCGCTTACTATGTGCGTCATGATCAAACAAAGTGACTCACTACAAAAATCACTCACTGACACCACAAAATGGTTTAATTTATTTATTATATTTTAAAGAGGAGAATCCTGTTTATACAGGTGTTGATAACAAATTTTATCAGCGGGCTAAAATGGTCGCTTTTGAGAATCATAATTATATTATGAATAATAATATGATTCATTTTATTGTTTAATTTCAAAATTGACATTCGTCAGTGTTTAACTGTTTTGACGATTCAGTTTCTGAATTGATTTTAGAGGAATTGCACAATGCGACTATTTTAGCTCCCGCTAAACTTTTTTCTAAAGGAGAGTATCAGGGAATCTCCTCAGATACGTTGCAGATTATATTATGTGGTCAGGGTCACCGACGAGAGGTTATAACAAAACAAGTTCGCGATCCGACGACAAATACGTCTACAGTAGACAAAACAGGTGGTAGTCGGAAGTGTTTTTGGCCTCTCGTGGAAATCGCGTGCGGTCAGTGGTCACCTTGCAGGCAGAGGGTAAAAAGCCCAGCGTCTCCTTCCAGGAGCACGCATCTCATAAAAAACCCTTACAGGGTTGTTGTGGTTGTTACCCAAACGATCTGCCCATGCAAGTTAGCTGTCACCACAGCTCTCATTCAGTCCTACCGAGCAATCGTGGGTCATTTCGTGGACGTGGCAAGTCACGTAACCACTTTAAACAGGCAAACAGAGGATCTGGACATAAACGTACCGCCTCGCCTTCCACAACACAGGTGATGTTAAGCGGCGTCGTTTTTGACACGAAATATCAGGCCGACCATCTCGTTCAACATGTGGATCAATGGAGGCAGTTGGGAGCACCAGAAACAATACTGAAAATGATTTCCAGGTATCGTATACCATTTCGCACCTTATTCATGTGGGAATGCAAAAAGTTCTCGCGACATGTCACATGACTGCCGCTATCCACAAAATGAGCGAAGAAGGAGTCTTGGAGCGATGCAATCCACCTCCAAGCTTACTTTCATCAATGTTTTTAGTACGCAAAACGGACGGTACTGCACAGCCTGTCTTCAACTTAAGGGCTCTGAATCACTACATCAAAACAACGAAGTTCAAACTTCTGAACATGTTTTGGGTTCCAGATTTTCTTTAGCCGGGAGACTGGCTGAATGAACCCGAATTTAAATATTTAATATTTTTTGTGATTGAAGGTAGAAAATTAAAAAATCCTTGTTCACGAATCACGCAGCGAGAGCGTGATATTCCCATCCGTCCCTACCTATATAAAGAGCAGTTTTTGTCATCGCGGGTTCAGTTCGTAACGAACAATCAACGTTAACCGCCGTGAAATTTAAAAAGTGCAAAGTGGATCTGTCGCAGGTATACTTCCACATTCGAGTCTCTTAGATTCTAACGCCTGATATATCAAAAGCAACTTTGGGAAATGGCGTGTCTACCATTGCTGCTGGGTGGCTTCCATTCTTCGCAAAAAAGGTAGTCGTATCATGGTTTAACAGGGCGAGCGAAGCGAGCCCACTCAGCCCCTAGTGTATTCCACAACCTGTACATTTTGTGGCACATTTTGCGGAAAAACTATCACGCGTATTGATTTGTGCTTTAACATATTACATAGTAATATGTCAGTCAAGGTGTGACGACGCGAGCCCTCGCAAAGCTCGGCTTTTAACTAGATTAGTTAAGGAGACACAATATTACATAAGTATTCATGTTGCCATACAAACCTTGGAATTTTTAGGATGGAGTATCAACAAGGAAAAAGCGATCCTTTTACATTTAAGTCAATAGTTTATTTAGGAGTCGAGTGGAGTCCTACTACTAATATAAAGCGACTTCATATAGAGAAATTAGAAATTCTAAAAACCAAAAATTTGTGACATTCATAAAAAGCAACGTGTATCCCTTAAAGAGATACAGATCTTAGTTGGTCTAATAAACTTTGTTAGTTTTACTGTACCCACAGGTCACAGATCGGCTCAATTTCCGCGCGCTTTTGATGCTGCTCAACAGTATTGTTAAAATCGGACACCAGCTGATGGCATACGATTCCGGCATACGCCAGGAACATTTTGAATTGGTGGCTCGAGAATTGCCGTAAGCCTTCGGCTATTTATGTCTTGTGCCTTCGGCTATTCATATGTCTTCCCAATTGCATTATCTTACTGAAACTGATGCTTCTGAAATCGCATGGGGCACTCGTCTTAATAATTTAAGTCGGACCTGTTTTTGGTCGCAAGACGAAATCGTGCACCATTGTAATCGGAAAGAAATATTAGCTATATTAAAAGTTTTTCAAAGTCGTCATAAAATAATGACTAAGTTATTGTACAGTTTTAGTATAATGCGACAATTATAAAACTGTAATCGCATACATTCGTCACGAAGGCGCCACCAAATCTCAAAAACTGTCTTACAAAATTTTCGAAATTTTAGAACAATATTAAACAGGTACGCCTTAGTTTTTCACATTCCAGGGATTTACAACAGCCACGCTGACCATTTGTCAAGGCTTCGTCGGAACCCAGAGTGGCATCTGAGGTCCGAATGGACAAACAAATTTTTTCGCAGATAGGGCATTCCAGTGATCGACTTCTTTGCTTTCAGCCGGGTGCATTTGGTAAGTGGTAGCGAACATTTCTCTCGATTAAATTGACCCTGGTCCCTGGGGCGCTCTTTCTAGACTTCTTTTTACTGCAGTGGATTTTTCAGTTAGCTTAGATATTTCCGCCACCATGTCTAGTACCCAAAGTTTTGAATCTCAATCACGTGTAGGGAATATACTTGCTGGTAGTCCCCCGCTAGAGCAAAGTCTACTGGCGATCAGATGTAAAAGCCCGAGCGATTGCCGCCCCATACACAATTCCACGCCTGGACAAGTTCCTCATCGACGTGTCGACAAGTCTGCCACCACCCGAAGTCCACAAGATGACACTGGAAGTTTGAAAATCCGAAATGTGGAGGCGGAGTCGGCGTTTAAGAACCTGGAGCGAACGGTAAGTAGATTGCTATGTAAGTCATGGCGTAATTCTACACAAAAAAGCGCATGTTGCTTGGAAACGATGGCTACACTGGTCAAACCAAATTCAAGTCGATTCATGTAATCACAGGGTGAAGATGTAGCCAGGTTTTTATCAGACTTTCATTTATATTTCATAATTTATAGGTTATAAGATTATACTATTATTTTACACAAGTCTTTGTAACCCGAATTCGGCTGGAGAAATCAGTTCTAAGATTATAGTTGCGCAAATGTTAAAGTCCGTAGCTTTACAAAAACCTACAAGCTCAAAACCACCAATATGGAATATAGACAGTTTGGCATCATATTATCTAAGCAATTATGCTTTAGAACATGACAACCCTTTTGTAAGACATACAGCCGTATTACTGCTCTTATGTTCTGGTAGAACAATTCATGATCTAACCCTGCTAAAGATTGATAATGACCATTGTATACAAAATACTAATGAAATAATATTTTGGCCATCTTTTGGTTCAAAAACTGACTTTTCTGATTATTACAGGCAATCTGGTTGGAGATTGATTGACTTGACCCAATACTGTTTAGTGGGTCATGAGAACTATTGAGGTACTCGATTTTAGGCTGAATACATTATACAATTAATTTACATAATTTATTATTACTTGCAGAGATCAGATTAAACCTGCCTCAAGAACCATTATTACATGGTGGATCAAATCTCTTTTCAAAGATGTGAATTGTGATTTGTGGGTATAATTGTGCTTCGCCGGGAAGTATTCGATTAGCAATTGCATTGAAAAATTGGGTGGTCATTTTTCCGATAAAATATATTTTATTTAGGGGAAATTGGCGATCCCATAGTAGTTGGAACTACTGGATGTTAAAAATAAACTATTTGATTTATATTATAATTTTGTATCTTTCACATTGGCGTCTGGAGTTACTCTACATTCCGTAAACTTTCGTTCCCACCAGGCGATAACAAACAATTCTCAATTAAATAAGCTTCGAATAACGGTACAGGGAATTAATAGTAGCGTTTTACCTACCAATAAAACGCATATTAATTTACTTACCTTATTCGAAGCTTATAGTTTTAATTCTGCCTGGTGAGTTTAGACGCAATAAACTGGCAGACGAGTTAGCTCGCTTTTATAAACTCTCCCTACCTCTTCACCATGGTGGGATGAAAGTGGGAGTAACCGGAAGTCAATAGTATGGATATAATGGCGGGAAACGTAGTGCCTATCTCAATTAAATAAGCTTCGAATAAGGTAAGTAAATTAATATGCGTTTTATTGGTAGGTAAAACGCTACTATTATTTAACAGGTAAGAAGATGATAGCTTTTATGGACGATATCAATATGCCGGTGCGCGACGAGTATGGCTCACAACCGCCCTTAGAACTATTGAGGCTGTGGTTCGACTATGGCTACTGGTTCGACCGGCAAAAGCAGTGGAAAAAAAACGTTAAGGTAAAAACAGAAAAACGAGCCACGTCGTATGTTTCAATTTTTCTGAGCGTGGCTCTTGACTTGTTTCTAAAGGTTAGGATAAAGCAGGCCGGCATATAAATAGTCGTTCCCGCGCCGGATCTCTCGTCATTCGCGTCAGTCATTCGCCTCACTGGGTTATGAGAATAAAGAAGAGCGAGTGCTGTTGTGTACAGCACACATACTTGGGTATAAAAATCGGCTAAGTGCGAGTCGGACTCGCGCACGAAGGGTTCCGTACCGTTAAAGACCAAAAACTGGGTACGGAACCCTATAAATCACCCCTGTCTAGCTGGTATGGTTTCAATGAAACCGGTTACCGTCACCGAAACCAGTGGAGCTATTATACTATAGATGTAGACTCTAACACATTCATCAGGCTATAGAATCTGTAGCACACAGGCTACAGATTCTATAGCCTGATGTGTTACAGTGAAATGTACAGTTTCTGGTAATACGTTATGTGTGTAGGATATGGTGGTGTGCGGTTCGGCGGGTGCCCCGGGCGGTGCGCGCGGTCCGCTACCGGCGCGCTTGCTGTCGCGCTTCCACGCCCTCTACATCCCGCCCCCCGACCACGCCCAACTCACACGCATATACGGTGCCATGCTCGCACAACATCTGGCGGATTTTGACGAGGAGACCAAGTCTGTTGGTTAGTGACAATGTTTTGTTTAATTCATCAAGCCCCATACGGTCACCGGTGACCGAGACACAATAGAATATCTATTGTGTCTCGTTTTTCACGATCGACGGGTTAAAATATTGTATGACATGTAAGTTTCTTCTTCTTTTTATTCAACTTCCGTTTGGCATATTCAATAATTAAAAAAAAATAAATCAAAATCCACCCGCGTTGAAAGAAAAGTGTCATAGCGAGCGCTACGATTTCAGCGCGCGTCATGGGCATACCTCATGTTCGCTGTTGACTGCGCTATGACGCATGCCCTTGATGAACAAAAAAGGCACAGTGTGGACCACGTGTGACAAAGCTATTGGTTAATGCTGCCCAGTTATAACTGGGCAGTATTAACCAATGCGTGTAAGTTAGCGAAACCTCTAGTATACTTGTAGAGCTATCGCTAACTTATACGGCAACATGCTCGCACAACATTGTTCGCACGATCTCGCTTTTTCTATATGATTAAGTATAGTAATTCATTATTTTATTTTCAGGAAAAGTGGTGTTAGCAGCGACAATAGACATGTTTGATAACATCGTCGCTAAACTTTTGCCGACTCCCAGCAAGATGCATTATCTGTTTAACCTCAGAGACATGTCCAAAATATTTCAGGTAAATATTTCCTATGACCTATACACATACAATGACCTATACAGTATACAACTTCATATTATAAATTACAGTTTACATACCTAACACAATATTAAAAAAATGTTTGAGCTTGATACATACATTTTATTATTATTTTGTAACAGGGCTTACTTCGAAGTAACAAGGACTACCAGAACACCAAGCCGCGCTTCCTGCGTCTGTGGATTCACGAGTGCTTCAGAGTCTTCTCTGACCGTCTTATCGATGACAAGTGAGTACTACGATTAATTTGAATAACTATAATTTATTGGATGGTAAGTAACAGATACCTAATATTATTGATATGAAAGTAAGTGGAACGAGAACGAGAACGAGATCCATGATATTTGATCAACTTTTACAACCTCACTAATATCGGTATACGTTTGTCTGAATACAAAGGTTTGAAGTTATCCCTTGACTAGTCTGAAGTTCGTGATATCTTTTTTCCTGCAGGGATCGCGATTGGTTCATGAACCAGATCAGCGATATGCTGGGCAAACACTTCGAGCTGACGTTCCACTCGTTGTGCCCGACCAAGAGCCCGCCGATATTCGGACACTTCCTCAACCCTTACGAGATATATGAGGACATACAGGACCCCAAAGTGCTGAGAAAGTAAGTCTCAAGTGTTTATATGGCTAGGTTGAAAAACTTGTCTCTTTCACTCGCACTCAAAAATATAGCTGTCGCGCTCTTATTGCGTACCTGCAGGTACGTGATGGCAATAAATTGTGTGCGTGAGAAAGAGACAACATCACGAAAGAGACAAAGACTGTTAAATGACCAATACCACTCCGACATCGTAGCGTTGCATAGTTTTTGTATTCAAAAGACTCAACTTTATCTACTCTATGGCCCACTTGCGCCAATCTGGGTTAAAGTTAACTCTGAGTTAAACATCATGTCATCTCTATCACTGACTTGGTGAGTGACAGATATGACATGATGTTTAACTCAGAGTTAACTTTAACCCAGATTGGCGCAAGTGGGCCTAAATCGATTATAATATTGCGATAGCTTTAAGTTGCAACTAGATTGCATTGCAACTAGATTAAATAATCTACCAATGGTGTAAGTCGCAGGTTATCTTTTGCGTAACAATATCCTATATCGCCCGCATTGTTGCAGGTATATAGAGAACCAGTTGGAAGAGTACAACAGTAGTCCGGGGGTGGTGAAGATGCAGCTGGTGTTGTTTAGTGACGCCATAGAGAACGTGTGCCGCATCGCGCGCGTGCTCTCGCAGCCGAGAGGAAATGTGCTCAACGTGGGCATAGGTAAATAATACGGTTTATTCTAAAAAGTCGGCCTAGTGCGAGTTGGACTCGCGCACGAATGATTCCGTACCATTATAGAGCAAAAATAGGAAAACATTGTAACGACTAGTATGTCCTGTTAATATAATACGTACTTAAGTCAAAATCCCACATCGATAATAATATAGTCTGTTCGCGCTAAGAAATCAGTACATAATGTTAGATGTGATACGTACTTATGTCAAAATGTCGTGCTCATATAATATCATGTCAAAGTTTAAAACAAAGCGATTGCCCGCATACGCAAATTCCGATTCAGTTACTACGTACTTTTTTTTTTCCCTCGATGGTTTTAGCTATTACTTATTAGTTTAGGCTCTGGACATAATAATTATTTTAATTACTAAGGGTATGTTTCACCACTTTGTGATAAAGTGGCGAATAGGCTATTCACAACTTTTTTGACAGATTCTTCATACTTTTTCTGTGGTGGATAGCCTATTCGGCACTTATCAGGAAGTGGTGAAACAGGCCCTAAAAGTCGTCCCTTGCAATACTTTATTAAGCATGCGGGGCCGCAAGCAAAAGCTTGGCGCTTGTCCTTTGATTTAGTGATTTGAATTTGTCTGTCCTAGGTGGTTCGGGTCGTCAAAGTTTGACTCGTCTGGCGTCGTACATCTGCGAGAGTAACTCGTTCCAAGTCGTCGTCACCAAGACTTACGGCGTTAAAGACTTCAGAGAGGACTTAAAGGTGTGACGCAATTACTTACTTTGTTTAAAAATGGGTTTAATAAATAAATAATGAGTAAATATCATGTATTTAAAAGTCTACTTGACCCCTTAAGAGTTATGGATGATCGTATT
Source organism: Plebejus argus (assembly GCA_905404155.3). NCBI lineage: Eukaryota > Metazoa > Arthropoda > Insecta > Lepidoptera > Lycaenidae > Plebejus > Plebejus argus. Next base: position 7,778,457 of record FR989929.1, on the reverse strand, counting down.
ATAAGGAATACTCTGTCAGTTGTTTTGTTTCTGCCAGTTTGTCTAGTTACTTATTCATTTATGTATTAGAATAAAATAGAAGAGCAATATATTTCGTAAAAAAATTGTTTTTAAAAATAAATGACAAAACCTAGTGAGAATCACCAAATTGGTGGTTCTCACTCGGTATAATTATGTTGCGTAATTTTTTTTTTTGAATTTGATGATTTTACTGTGATTTATAAATTTCTAAACCTACAGAAAGTGTATACGGCGTGTGGCGTAGACAACAAGAAGACGACGTTCATATTCAGCGACACGCAGATCGCCGAGGAAACGTTTACAGAGATTATCAACAACCTGCTCGGCACGGGGGAGATTACTAATCTGTATAAACCTGATGAGTTTGAAGAAGTGAGTACTGAGTGCGACCGCACATTGGAGACACGATAGTTTTTAGACAACCTTGTTTCACATAGACGAGTCAGCTCTACAATTAAAGAGAAACAGTTGTGTCTACCACGCGGCGCATACCAAGACGAAACTGTTTTGACTACGACGACGCAACGCATACAATTGTATATTTGTGGCGGTACCCACAATTCACCTAACAATCCTGCATCGCGCTATCGAAGTTTCGGAGAACGGCAAGATATATACAACGTCTGAAATGACGTCAGTGGGCTTCGGCCTGACCGAGCATGCTATCTCGCTCGGTCGGAAGATCTTCCTTTTCCGCCGCCACTAACATCGCTAAATTGGTGACCCCGACGTGATGATCGGCCCACACCTGACAACACAAGCGCATCGAAGAATACCACAGGTCTTCGGGGGGGAGTGGTGTGGCGGTACCCACAATTCACCTAACAATCCTGCATCGCGCTATCGAAGTTTCGGAGAACGGCAAGATATATACAACGTCTGAAATGACGTCAGTGGGCTTCGGCCTGACCGAGCATGCTATCTCGCTCGGTCGGAAGATCTTCCTTTTCCGCCGCCACTAACATCGCTAAATATTCATCAGTAGAGAACGCTCTCGGATCAGACTAGGCACACCGCTAGACAGTTTTGTCGTAGGTGTGCGCGCTCGCATACACTTTAAAGGGAAGCCGACAGTCGTTAGTCTGACTTGTCGCGGGACAGTTCTTGTACACATTAGATAACTTTGTCTATGAGACGTTTTGTTTCAAATGTGCGCATCTAGTACTTTTTTATTATGCGATAGCCTGTCTTAAAATAGTCGTGTCTCTGGTATGCGGTGGCCCTCTCAGTACAAATATCTTCTATAAAGGCTATAGTGTCAAGCATCGTATACGTTATAATAAGACAATATATTAATATTTACGCACACGCGCGTACATGCACACGCACAGGCAGACACGTACCCGCACACGCAACAACGCAAATTTATCTGACAAATCAGGCAATACCTAGTTCGCCTATTGGTCAATTTAGGTCTATTTTACACACTTATTTTCTTGGAACTACAATTGTATTTATGATATAAAAATTCTAGATAAAACAAGCACTCGAGAAGCCAATGAAGAACGCAAACCTGTTGCAAAGTAACGAGACCACCTACCAGTTTCTTGTGGAGAGAGTGTTGGATCATTTACACATAGTGCTCTGCTTCAGTCCTATTGGAGAGAGCTTTCGGTACTTATTTTCATAATTTGATTATACAACGCGAAATTTTAGTGGTTGTTTTCCCGCAGCAGAACGATTTACCTATAGTAGTACTATCGAACCATGCATGTTATTTTTTGAAAATAAAAAATATTTTGTATGACGTACTATGGAAACTTTATGCCGATAGGCGCGAGTTACTATGGACCCGACCGATTTTTTTTTGATTTGAACAAAAAAAACTTTACAAATCTATTGTACTACTAAGATAGAATCATTTTACTGCGGGAAAACAACCATTAAAATTTCACACTGTATAGTAGACTATAGAGAGTGTTGCTTTTAGTTGTTGCTATTAGTTAGAGAACAATAATAATGTAATATTCTCATGCCAACGATTAAAGCGTTCAATAACATAAATACAAACTGTTTCATGACAAAGTTTGTGTCTTTATATTTTAATACATTTTTAAAAATATGCAAAACAAGGGTTTTTCGAAAATTTGTTTGCTTTTTAAAAAATAATGTACTATCAGAGAAGTTGATTCCTAAATCCTAAGCAGATGGGGGACAGGCTACATAGTTTGGTCGCGTTATGTCAAAGCCAACCGACAGATCACAATTAACATTGAGTTGACATGATCCGACCAAATGACGTTGGTCTGTCAACTGCCTTGGAATCAATTTCCTCGATGGTATGTACCAAAATAGAGTCCAACAAACGACAAAGTAACTTAAAACGTAACAGCACATAAAACACAACACTAGAATTATTGTAAACATCATTTTTTGAGGTTTGTTCTTATGACCTACGTTCCTTACAGGAATCGAATCCGTCAATATCCAGCGCTCATAAACAGAACTACCACCAACTGGTTTGTGGACTGGCCGCGCGACGCGCTGCTAGAGGTGGCCTACCGCTTCCTGGATGGGGTCGATCTACTTGTGTCTATAACTGGACCTAGGGTAGGTTTGATAATGTCTTTAAAATTGCTGTCAATGTATGTTATATATGAATGTTAATCTTTAGAGTAAAAAAATGGTAAGAAGATCATCGGATACACTTTAGGAGTATCCTGGAATTCGATACTAAATTAAATCGTACCATTAATGTGATAAGTAAGTGCCCTAAACTGTCATAAAGCATCAAGAGAGCTGGTGGTAAATTGTTATTATTTTAATTAATTGTTATTATTTTATTTACTAATTAATTTTTTTAATTGTTATCCTAATGTTTATTAAGATTTCTTATAGTGTTATTAATTATTGTTTGTTACATATTTTCCATTACATTTTCCTCAAATAAAATAGAATATACCTAGATTTTTTTCGTCTAATCCCAAACAGGTACGAAGAAAGGAATCGGTTGTGGAAAGTCGTGAGGACGTACTGAGGGCTTCAGTCGCCTCCATAATGTCTCTGATACATTCCTCCGTGGGCGCCTACTCGATCAAGATGTGGGAGGAAATGAAACGCACCAACTACGTCACGCCGACCAGCTATCTAGAACTTGTCTCTGGATATAAAGAGTAATTACTTTGATTGTTGGTATTATTATAGATATATGCCCTGCATTTACTAATAAAATATTTGTTACTGCTAGATTCTGACTCGCATAATATATCAGAAAGGTCGCATGATAGATAAAGACAGCAGATTCTAAATAGTTCTACGCTGCGTAAATATCGAATATATGGGTTTTTCCCGCGATAAAAGCTATACAATAGCTTAGAAATAGGTTCTTTATATTAAAAGGCATAAACGGGTTACAGTAGTATGTTGTATAAATAATTACACATTTGTTTTCAGAATGCTTAAATCTAAGAGAGTCGAAATATCACTTCAAGCTAACAAGCTTCGGAACGGTTTGGATAAAATTGAAGAAACTACCACACTTGTGGGTCAAATGTCCGAAGAACTAGCAACAGCCAAAGTAAGCAGGAAAGTTTACACCATGCAACTTGCACGCAATTTGTAAGCAGTACCATCTCCTCTATATCATATCATTATGTTCCTCTATCGTCTATATTATTATGTTTTGTTAAAAATTATTTCGAGTTCGAGGCAATTCGTCATAGTTGAGCGCGATCCCGCACACGCCCGGTCCTCAGCTCCTGATTCTACGAAGGTCGCGCGTGGAATAAACTTACATTATATTATCCAGTTAGCAAGTTACTAGCATAAAAGACTAACTTCTTTTGCCTAGGTGCAAGTAGTGGAATACACGGAGCAGTGCGTAGAATACATGAACGAGATCAACGTGCAGCAACGTAACACGGACGAGCAGCAACGTAGTGTCGCCGCGCGTACCGCTAAGACGTTAGAGGAGGAGGCGCAGTGTTTAAAACTAGCTGAGGCAGCTAAGCGTGACTTGGCCTCCGCCATGCCCGCGCTCGAGGAGGCCATACAGGTATTTTTAGTGATATAACGATGCAGTTGGCCACACCGGCGTTGCAGCACGGACGTTCTTAGCGTCGCAACCACAAATTGATAAACAGGAAGCGATAAACATACTACATGTTATACATTTACCGTTTATTTTACCGTGGGAGAGCCATGCTTTGGCACGAATGGGCTGGCTCGACCGGAGAAATACAACGGGCTTACAGAAAACCGGCGTGAAACAGCCCTTGCGCTGTGTTTCGCCGAGTCAGTGAGTATACCGGAGGCCCAATCCCCTACCCTTTTCCCTTCCCTACTCTCCCCTATTCCTTCACTACCCTCCCCTATTCCCTTCCCTACGTAGCTGTTTGCTTGTGTATTTTTGTACTGCCGCATCACTGACTAGCAGCATCAGACGGACGATCAAACAGACGAACAGCATGGTGTTATTGACTATAAAAAATGTATTTTCATTTCAGGCTTTAGACGCTCTTAACAAAAAAGACATCACTGAAGTAAAATCCTACGCTAAGCCTCCTCAAAAGGTTGAAATGGTGTTGGAAGCGGTACTCATATTGTTAAAGGTTTGTTATACATTATATAACATTAATATTTCTTGAATAATTTTCTTTACTCCTTACTTAAAATTTAATGTTTATAACTATTCGTTCTTACAGAAAGAACCAACTTGGGCTGAAGCGAAACGTCAACTTGGTGATCAGTACTTTTTGGATCGTCTTAGAGATTTTGACAAGGACAACATAGCGGATAAGACGTTAAAGAAGATTGGAACTTACACCGCTAAAGACGACTTTGAGCCCGAGGCAGTAGGAGTCGTGTCGCTTGCTGCTAAGTCGCTGTGTCTCTGGGTTCGAGCCATAGAGAAATATGGCAAAGTTTACAAGTCAGTACTTTTCTATGAAATTTGTTTTTTTTAAATTGCCGAATATTTATTTCGAATATACGCAAAAAATGCACGCATGCACGCACTTGTGCACGTTCTGATCAGAATTTTTTTAAAGTATTATGCTTAGGTTTAAATACAGCACATTTTTCACTTGAATTATTATGCAATCAGAATCGTGAAGCCAAAGAAAGAGCGCCTAGAAGAGGCACAAGAGTCGCTGCGTATGAAACAGCAGATACTGGCCGAGGCGAGGGCCCGACTGCGCGAGTTGAGCGAACAGCTGGAGCGACTGCAGCGAGAGTACGACGAGAAGTTGGCGCAGAAAGAGCAGTTGGAGGAGAGGTCAAGAGTGTTACAGATGAAGTTGGAGCGAGCTGAGGCTCTGATAACGGGGTTGTCAGGTTTGGTTCTTGTTACATTCATGATGGTATATACTAATTACTATATTTATATTAATAATTATGGGTACTCTCGCGAGTCGTTTCGGTCGACGGTCGTCCGTCCCACTATGTTATGAGAGTAAAAGGATAGGGAGTGCTATTGAGTACTGCGCACACACCTGGGCACTATAAAATAATTCCTGCGTACCTGGCCTGATTTTGATGAAACCGGCCACCGTCACCGAAGCCGGTGTGGGAGTTATTATGGTAGGCAAGATGTTGACTTTTCTGTAACAAGACTAAGTCACATTTACAATATTTTAAATATTGTTTATTGTAAAATAAGTTATGGATTGTAATTTATGTGGCCCTATTATTATTACAAGGCTACTTCTACACTATTGTATTGACTTACAATTATTATTATGTATGTATCTTGACATTGTATATTTTAAGTTTACAGCATTGTAAATTTCATTTTAAAAGATTAATTTTTTCCTCACTTTTTTTGGTAAAAAAGTGGGCCCCGTGCGAGTTTCTTACGCCGGTTCTTCTCGCCGGGCTAGTTCCCGAACCGGTGGTAGGCACCAGTAGTATCAACGTTCTGAAAGCATTTTTTTTTAAATCTATTCAGAAATAAAACAATTTTTATTTATTTTATTTTATTTATTATAGGACCCTGTTAATTACAGTATTGTAAGCATTTGCAAGTAAAAATGCTATATTGTTTTAAGCATAAAAATAATTTTGTAGAAGTTCAAGCCAGATACATCATTTCACTGTATTTTTTCAGGTGAGAAGGAACGCTGGGAGCTAACAGTAGAGCGGTTGGACAAGGAGTTTGACAACCTGCCCGGGGACTGTCTCATAGCTACGGGCTTCGTCGCGTACCTTGGACCGTTCATATCCGAGTACCGAGAGGACTTGATGACTGATTGGTTTAGAGAGGTATGTTTTAATAGTGTCATAGTATGTAGAAATTGTAATACAGGGTGCAATTAAACCTTCCTGCCAAATTTTGATATATTGATCCTTGCTAAAAATAAAATACACGTACTTTTTCTTTTATAATCACTCAGTACTAAAATGTTGAGAAATAGCTTCCGAAAGTAATTATCCTAAAAACACTACAATTAATGGACAAGACGCGCGTAACGTGCACCCGCGCGCGCGCCTCCACCCGCGCGCGCGCCTCCCCCCGCGCTACCCCCGATCATGCCCACCGCCGAGTGACCGTTCTGCGACGATTTTAAATAGGATAAAATATGTCTTTAAAAAATAATAATACCCATTTTTTTTTGGTTAAATGGACTCTCCTAATTACACCTAAGCCCTGGAAAAAATTTAGCAGGAAGGTTTAATTGCACCCTGAATAAATAAGGCTTTTTCTGCATTTTTCGTTTCACGTACCTATGTTGGAGAAAGATTTTATTATAATATTATAATACTAGATGACGCCCGCAACTTCGTTGCGCCAAAATTCGTTTATCGCGCGGGAACCGAAAATATTTCCGGGATAAAAAGTATCATCCTTTCTCGGGACTCAAAGTATCTCCATAACCAGCATGACTACAGTAACGACAGACAGACAGACACACTTTCACATATTTTATTATTTTAGTTTGGGTTTTTGAATAACCTTTATACATTTTCTTTTTAGGTGTTTGACGAAAATATCCCAGTGACTATGGAATTGAGCATGAAGAGCTTTTTGCTGGATAATGCGACTCTAAGATCGTGGAATTATATGGGATTACCTGGTCGGTACCTCTTTGTTCAAATATTAAATTGACTAGCCATTCAATTTGAGCACGTATATTTTTTATTATATTTTTCTTCCTAGTAGAAAAAAAAAATGTAATTGCGTTCAAACCGAATATTATCTGATTACTTTGGTGCACTCAATTTTATTGCAACGACGAATGCCACAGTCGCCTTTGCATCTTCTATAATATCTTTGTGCCTGTACAGTTTTACAATAATTAAAAAATGCAATACTTTATGTTATTCCAATTTCCATGTAATCGTGTACAGATGATAACTTCAGCGCTGAAAACGGTATAATCGTGGTGCGCGCCACGCGCTGGCCGCTCGCCGTGGACCCACAAGGCCAAGCCCTTATTTGGCTGTCACATCTTGAAGAGAAAAATAATATACAGGTACACGTCTACAGAAATGAAAATATAACTAACTACGTTGTTTAAAGCTACTGCTACAGATTACTAAATATTAATCTAAATAATTACATGCTTCGATGATTAGGCATACGAATATAATGTTATTCTGAGGGACAGCTTATGCACAAGTAGATGCGACGTGGAGCTCTATTTTTAGGATTAGGCCTAAATAATAATGAATTTTCGATGTAAAATGTTTTTGTAACTATTTGTCAGTCAAGGGTCACTTTATAAAATGTGTGATCTTTTAGATTGTGGACTTCGGACAGCCAGACTATATGAAAATCATGGAATCGTGCTTGTCAGAAGGAAAGCCGGTTATAATACAGAACGTGGGAGAAGTTCTAGATCCCTCCATTGCTCCTATTTTGGATCGAGCGATTGTGAAGATCGGTAGCAGCATGGTTATCAAGTTTAACGAGAAGATGGTAGCTTACCATACCAACTTTAAGATGTATCTTACCACGAAGTTGGGTAAGAAATAATAATAATTTATTTATTTTTATTCTCTATCAAAAATTCTGTTACAGAAAATAGATAATATTATATTATATCCTATGCCAAATGACGCCCGTAACATCAACATCAAGGCCCCGTTGCGCAGCTCTAAATCGGTTTAGCAGTTTAAGCGCGAGGTTACAGACAGACAGATATCTATTATAAATTAAATTGTTTGATAATTATCATATTACCATTGTTAGCTTTATGTAAATCTTGAAACATCATTCATCATCATTCAAAATAAAAGATAGTCTGTACTTTAGCTCTTTGAATTTTGCAGGAAATCCCTCGTACACCCCAGAGACGTTAACCAAGACGACATTGGTGAACTTCTCGGTAAAAGAGCAGGGTCTGACGGCTCAGTTGCTCGGCGCCGTCGTCCGAAAAGAGAGACCGCAGCTAGAACTGATGAAGGACAAGCTGGTGCACACTATAGCTGCTAATGAGAAGATTCTGGTAATGACTGATACTTCCGGATATTATTGAACCTGAGTTATTGCTATATAGTTCTTTCTAACATAATCCTTTTCTTTCATAAATACAAAGTGATACTGTTATTTTTAATGTTTGACTTTAACCCAGACTAGCTCAAGTAGGGAAAATCTTTGAATCGCACTATACTAAGCTACATCACAAGATTAGTATAGTGCGATAAGTGTGTCCCTTAAAAGGCTATGATGCCTGATGATCACGAACTGGCTTAAATATAACACAAGCTTGCAAAGAACGTGACTTGTTTACTTTTGGAGGAATCTTACTACAGGATAGATGTTTGACTTATAACTCTACTTATATACCTAACCCTACTTTACTTATCAAAGCTCTAATCACAGATTAAGCTCTAATAGATAAACTACTCTCATACTCTGTAAGTAACTATGATTACTTTTGTTATTCAGGTTGACTTGGAGAACGACTTGCTGCGTATAATGTACGAGTCGCAAGTCCCTCTATTGGACAACGATGAGTTGTTTGTGACGCTACAGAACTCGCAGCGGACCTCGCTGGAGGTCAAAGAGGCTTTAGTGACCTCACTCGAGACTGAAAAGGAGATTGATGAAGCGAGAGCGGTAAGTATGTTAATAATATTTGTATTTAAACAGTAAAACGCCTAAGACAATTAACAAAGCTTCGTAGAGAACGTATATGTGCATATATAATGCATATATAATGCATTTTTAGGGCTATGTGCCAGTAGCGGTGCGGGCGTCGGTGTTGTTCTTCGCGTTAAACGACCTCTCCCGTATAGACCCGATGTACCAGTTCTCACTGGAGGCCTACATGGACCTGTTCACGTACTCCATAGACCGCAGCCCTAAAAGCCAGGAGCTAGAGGACAGAATTAACAATCTCAATGAGTTTCATACGTTTGCTGTTTACAAGTAAGTATCTAACTACTTACCACTGCAATAACAGTACAGATATTATATTTCCAGTCAGTGTTGTTTTTTTAATGTTTATGGTAGAGGAAAAGTATCAAAGCGCACGGAGTGCGCGGCCAAGTTCCAGCAGGCCGCGCGCATGCCGTGCACTATTTACACGAACGGTTTCGACGCACTTTTGACCAAGGGGGTCAAAAGTGTCTCAGTGCCTATTGCGAGAGCAAAGATAAAATTTTACCTACCTAATTATATACTAGTACTTACGCAATATACCAAATTTCATACATATAGATTTGTTAGATCCTGAAATATTTCCTTGTAAAAATAGCTAATTTTGGCACTGACTCACTGACCGATAATCAAAATTCCTAGGCCACTTCCAGTTGTCGTAGCGTTATGAAATTTGGCACACAGGTTGTTTGTTATATGTAGATTAACAAAAAATTAAGAAATTTGAGAAATTGGTCAAGCGTGAGTCGGCTCATCTATGAATTTGAGATAAAAATCGGTAATCAAAACCTCTAGGCCACTTCCAGTTGTCGTAGCGTTATGAAATTTGGCACACAGGTTGTTTGTTATATGTAGATTAACAAAAAATTAAGAAATTTGAGAAATTGGTCAAGCGTGAGTCGGCTTCAAAACCTCTAGGCCACTTCCAGTTGTCGTAGCGTTATGAAATTTGGCACACAGGTTGTTTGTTATATGTAGATTAACAAAAAATTAAGAAATTCGAGAAATTGGTCAAGCGTGAGCCGGCTCATCTATGAATTTGAGATAAAAATCGGTAATCAAAACCTCTAGGCCACTTCCAGTTGTCGTAGCGTTATGAAATTTGGCACACAGGTTGTTTGTTATATGTAGATTAACAAAAAATTAAGAAATTTGAGAAATTGGTCAAGCGTGAGTCGGCTTCAAAACCTCTAGGCCACTTCCAGTTGTCGTAGCGTTATGAAATTTGGCACACAGGTTGTTTGTTATATGTAGATTAACAAAAAATTAAGAAATTCGAGAAATTGGTCAAGCGTGAGTATGCTCATCTATGAATTTGAGATAAAAATCGGTAATCAAAACCTCTAGGCCACTTCCAGTTGTCGTAGCGTTATGAAATTTGGCACACAGGTTGTTTGTTATATGTAGATTAACAAAAAATTAAGAAATTTGAGAAATTGGTCAAGCGTGAGTCGGCTCATCTATGAATTTGAGATAAAAATCGGTAATCAAAACCTCTAGGCCACTTCCAGTTGTCCTAGCGTTATGAAATTTGGCACACAGGTTGTTTGTTATATGTAGATTAACAAAAAATTAAGAAATTTGAGAAATTGGTCAAGCGTGAGTCGGCTCATCTATGAATTTGAGATAAAAATCGGTAATCAAAACCTCTAGGCCACTTCCAGTTGTCGTAGCGTTATGAAATTTGGCACACAGGTTGTTTGTTATATGTAGATTAACAAAAAATTAAGAAATTTGAGTAATTGGTCAAGCGTGAGTCGGCTCATCTATGAATTTGAGATAAAAATTAATATGTACAAGTAAATACACTGAAATAAGATGAGGAGGAAAGAAACAAATTGGTATGATTCCTTAAAAAAAGTATTGAAATCTCACCAAAAACATACCTGTTAAAACGGGGCCAAGTTCCTAAATACTTCTAAATTTGAACTTGGCAGGTATTCATGCTAGTAGCACTTGATAATGTATAATTTTTAAATTTAAATATAAGATATCTATGTGATTAAATTAACCTGCCAAGTTCAAATTTAGAAGTATTTAGGATCAGGCTGTTGATGAAGATGATTATGATCGATTTGGAAGTGCATCTAAACTTGGCATTGAATTGGATTTCAACTCTTTTTTAAGGCGAACAATTAGTGAATAGGAACTTGGCCCCGTTTTAACAGGTATGTTTTTGGTGAGATGATAATTAACATCCAAATGCGAAATATAGGGTTACCTATTAATAAAACCGGCCAAGTGCGTGTCGGGCGGCGGGCCACGCGCTGCGCGCAATATACAGTGCCGTAGTACCGCTGGTTTTACGGAACTGGTTTACATACAGACGGACGGACAGACCGAAACTAAGGGTTCCTAATTGTTGACTACGGAACCCTAAAAAGGGCATAATAGGCAAATCTGAAATAGTATAATAGGCCTTTCAGCATTGTTTGCTAGCAAGTAGCAAGCTCGATTTTGATAAAAATTGAAAGTAAATTAATTATGTATTAGTTTTCTAAAAAAAAATAATTTCTCAGACAGGATTTAGCAAAACCATTGACTTTACGAATGGGAGTTATATTCCTTTTTTAACAATACTCACCCAGTGCTTAATATAAATTTTAAGAAACACATGTCGTGCGCTATTCGAGCGCCACAAGCTACTACTGTCCTTCCACATCGTGACCCGAATCCTGTTCCAAATGGGCAAGATGAGCACGCAAGAGTATTTCTTCTTACTCAAGGGTGGAATAGTTCTAGATCGTTCCGAGCAACCGGATAACCCGACCAGTTAGTTGCATCTGTGTATAAATAGTAGGCAGTATTTTTAGTGTCAAATTAATACTATTATTTTAATTTTGTCACATTATTAAGCGCAATACACACTGAGCCCGCCGGGCCGCCGACAAAGCCCGGCGACACAACCCGGCGGGCGGCGGCCTGTTTGAAATGATCATCTTTGCCGCCCGCCGGGCTGTGTCGCCGGGCTTTGTCGGCGGCCCGGCGGGCTTAGTGTGTATTGCGCTATAATGTAGAAAAGCCTATTTGGAAGTTATGTCGCTGTAAAAGTTATGCTAAACGACAGAGACAGAACATTATAGATTTATTTGCATTTAAGTAATGCAGAGAAGAGTTAGATATTTAGAGAAGTGAAGAAAGGTAGTTTATTCTCTTATCATATCTCAGAAGCCATCTATAGTTTGTGCGTTGATGATATGGGTGACACATAAAAATTGACAGCAGTAGGGAAGTTACCTAAAAAAAATTATCGATAATTTAAAAATATCGAATCACTTCGTAAAGGAATTGCAATCGAAATTATCGATTTCGTACTGACGTTTCAGAGTGGCGCCAGCGATTTAAGATGGCCGCCCTTTTTATCGATTTGATTTCGATTCAACAGTGTCAATCTCTATTGGCATAAGTTCCGTTTCATGCATCTGACATTTTTCAAATATTTTCGTATCAATAATTTCATACTCCAATTTCACTGTTAATATTTATAGTTTTATATTATTAAGTTAGCATTTAGCAATTTTTCATTTTTATTCATTTAGAGTTATAGGAAACATTTGTTTTTGTAGATGGAATATAATTTATTACATTTTGATTTTTTGTTTTCTTGTAAAAAAAAAACCGTAGCAAGGAATATGAAAACTGTCACCCATATCATCTTAAAACGCACAAACTATAGTTGTCAAAAGCCGCTAACTAGTTTCGTAGATTAACTTAATGGGGAAGGCCGGGCGAAACTTTTAGTAGATGTCGCCACCATAGCTTTTACCTGTCAATGATTGTGTCAAACAACAACAACAATTTTATTTAGTAGTTTTGCCTAATTTCGTTATTAATTATATTAAAATCATTATGTATTCGGCTTGGCGTGTAAGTGAGCTAAAAGCTGAGCTAACTAAAAGAGGCGCAACGCTTAACGGAAGAAAGGCAGAACTAGTCGAAAGGTATAACCTCAAAATATTTAATTTGCATTGTTTTTCAATAAAATTAGGTACTTAAAGCCAATAAATGGAAAAAATGTGTACCTTTTTACAAATATTTTTAAGTTACGTAATAATATTAAATAAATATTCAATTCGGAGTTTAAATTAGAACTTCTGTTGTTGTCATTTATTTTTATCTTTTTCACCTTGTAGATTGGAACTTTACGACCGGAATTTCTATTTTGGAAGTGCAGAGAATCAGTCCGAACTCCGATGACGATGTGGTGGAAGTTCCCGATGTTAAGACATATCTGGACATAAATGCTAGTTCATTGTTACCTCATTTAACCGAAACTCACATATGACAGTATTTTTTTAATTGTAAGTATACATAACCCATGTACATAAGTACAAATGTTTTTCATTACAATTCAATCTAATATAATATAATGCTATTTTTAGTGATGACAAGAAAATAAATGAAGCTAAGGCATTGTATGAGTCCCGATACCTTGTTTTGGCAAGAGTGTATCAAATATGGGGGAAAATACCTTTATTAAAGGATAATATTGCAAAAAAACTATGAAGCAACTACAATATGAAGTAAATTTAAAGCTTCACCAAAGTGGAATACCACAGGAATCTAACAGTAAACAAGTTTTGTTTCTACTAACTATACACATGTAGTTAAGTTATTAGTCGTCACAAATTACCAAGTTTAGTTATTAGAAACAAAAACTTATTATTTAGCTATCTGTATCTGTAATATATTATGTTAATTATAAAGCATTAATGTGATGAAACTGGATTAAAGCATTGTTTTAAAATAAGATCATTTAAATAAAAAAATACTTTGGTTTTTTACTTTTTATTATCAACAATACATTCCCTAAAATTACCTACATAACATAAAACAAATAACAAATATTTGATGCTATCATGCACATGAAGAGTTTAGTAATGGTGTTTGTAAAATTTTGTATGTTTTTGTTAAACCTAATCTCTCAATGTGCACGCATTGCCTGGCAAGTTTCTGGTCATGTTTTAGCAAAACCCCTGGTATTTGTGATTTGCCTTTATAAAAATTAGGTGCTTATGTTACTTTTCTAGTAACTTTTGCAATAAAAAACATAACTACTATGTTTTTTATTGCAAATAGGTCTTGAACATTAAAACCCCTGTCTACCATAATACATTCTCCTCCTTCAGTCTCAGCTTTCAGCCATATTTTAGCCATATAAGATCTTTTGGGAAATTGTGGGCACCTATTTCTTTACAAAACGGGACTTAACACATCTTAGACATGTTATTTTAATTAAAATAATCGAAAATTCCCATAAAGTTCCATACATTTTGACAACTACAAGGTAAAAGCTACTATAGCGCCACTTTGACAGTTGCCAACCCCATTGTATTAGTTGTATGAGTTCTTCTTTTATAATCATATTTATATTCCACCATAAAAAAAACTAAATAATAACTGTTTTTTTACAGCTTGGTTACCTGACGAATGCTGGGACAATATCACCGAACTAAACAAAATACCGGGATTCCACGGCATTATTGACTCATTCGAGACCTACTCCAAGGAATGGAAAGAGTGGTATTTGAATCCGGAGCCTGAGGCACAACCTCTCATTGGTGTGTTTTTATTACCAAAAAATTAGGTTTTATCCATAACAACCAAATAGAAAAGAAAAGTTTGTTGTTGCTAAGACAGAAAATCTTAAAGGACAGCGGAACATGTGAATGACTGCTATTTCTCTTTTTCGACAGTGTTATGTTTAAGCTGTCAATTTATACTATCTTCTATTTAAAATAACAGACCAGTAAATACTACTAAAAAAAAAACCTATAAAGAAGCTAGCAAATCTAAAATAAATTATATTTCATTTCAGGTGACTGGAACGAGATTTGCAACGAGTTCCAGCGTATGTTGGTGGTACGCTCGCTGCGTGCGGACCGCGTGGCGGCGTGCGTGTCCGGCTTCGTCGTCAACGCGCTCGGCCCGCGGTACATCGAGCCGCCTGTACTCGATATAAGAGTAAGTTCGTGTGTTTGATTTAGAGCCATACCTCACCGGGACGCCATCGCGACGTGGCTAGTGACGTTACCATGGCAACGTCCAAGCAACGTTTAGCGCCTCTACGGGCCAACCTACACGAACCATAACACCACAACCACACCACAACCACACCACAACCACACCACAACCACACCACAACCATACCATAATCACAACCACACCACGTGGTTAAGCGTATATTTCGTATTGAAAATGAATAATACCTACTGTTTACACGTACTACATTTTGCAGTCGTCGACCGCGTCACATCGCAAACACAACGTTGCGTCGATGCAACGACAGTGCGCGCACGCTATCCGCGCTCTCGCAAGGATAGCAATAAAGTTTCCTTTTCGAATTTCATGAGTTTAGTCAACACGTGTTTCCGTTATAAAAGCCAGAGTCGAACTATGTCAGCACGCGACGTTATCACATGGCAACTACTGGCGACAACGCAAACACGTCGACATTTTGTCGAGTTTCAGCGTTTTTTTGTGTTTCGAGTCCTCGTTCACAAGCCCTGTTTCACACAAAACCTTAGTTTAGTCATTTAGTAGTTTTAGAGATTGTGGTAAATATTTTGTAAAATGAATTATACACGAGTAATGTATCTTTTACCGAGCCTATTATTTCGAATCTATTAACTTGGCTTTAATTTTACTTCTTCATTTTTATGTTTTTAAGAACTGCCTCGTTGTCCCCAGAGGCAATAAAATCGTATAGTTATTTGGGTCTGTCCCTTGTGTAGGTGACACTGTGTTCAACTATGAGGCTGACATTAACACTGAGTGTTAAAAGCCTCTGTAAAATAAAAAGATCAAAAAAAAAGAATTGCCTGAAAATTCTCTTGATACAGGCGGCTTGGGAGGAGTCGTCATGGAAGACATCATTACTGTTCGTGTTGTCACCGGGTGTGGATCCCACTGCCAACCTCACCCAGCTCGCCATAGATCTCAAGATGATTGACAAATTCCAGTCATTGAGTCTTGGGCAGGGACAGGCAGAAGCCGCCCATAGGTATGGAAATCTTTTTATGATGTTATTGTTAAGTTGACTTAGTTATACGTCTTTGCTTAGCACTTATTTAGCACACTTTATCACTATTTTGTGTCTACATCCGTCAAGACCGACATAGCAATATTGTCGTGAGAGAATAATAGAGACGTTATGTAGCGTCAGGTGAATTACAAATTCTCTCTGTTTAATGACCAGAAATCAGTTGCCTGTTTTTTAAACTATTGCATAACTTTTATTGAGGGTTTGAGCGCGGCGACCGAATCCAGAAATTCTGTAACGAAAAAACTTAACTCCCACTCCGTTGCGGTGCATGTGTTTGTGTGCGTACGACTAGATGTATGCAAATTGCTGGGTTTCTAAAAAATGCTATGCAATAGCTTTATCCCGGCAGTTCCCGAGTGCCACACTTACTTTTTGTCTGCAAATTCTTTCACAAGGCATGCAGTAAGCTCACCGCAACTTAAAATTTTCTATCCACTCTAGAATCCTAGCGCAAGGCATGTCTACTGGCGGCTGGGTATATCTCGCTAACTGTCACCTGGCGTGCGAGTGGCTGGGGCGGCTGCGCGGGCTTGACGTCACGGGCATACACCCGAGATTCCGCCTATGGCTGTCCTCCATGCCTGACCCCAAGTTCCCCCTGAGCTTCCTGCAGCGGAGCATCAAGATGACCACAGAGCCGCCTCAGGTAAGTTGTACCCCTTCATTTATAATAATAATTATTGACAGCCAAGTCTCGAAACCAGCGGCCAGCGGGGCGGGGGTGTCGCGGAGTGTGAGTATAGATTTATATGGACGGGCCCTGAGAACCGAGCGGCGTGCGGCGTACTAGATGGCTTATCCATATTAATCCATACATTGTCACGCGTCGCACCGCCGCCGCGCCGCTCCCGCCCGGCAACCCGCTGGTTTTGAGACTTCTGCCTTGATTAGTAGGTATTGCTTTCGTTCTTAGCAACCTAATAAGCATTAACCTCGATTGACGGATGAGGGCCTTTGTTTGTTACATTTTCCATTAGCATTGTAATAAAGCACTAGATGACGCAAGATTCAATTTTCTCGTGGGAACCATGCATATACACTTTTCCGTCTTTGAAAGAATCTCCATACAAAATTGGATCTAAATCGGTTCAGCCTGTTTAAGCGTTAGCATTCGTATTGTAAATTTTGCACTTTCCAGGGTATAAAAGGTAACCTCGTGCGACTCCTCGCGAACGTGAACGACGAGAGGTTCGACAACGCGACGCCCAAGTACCGCCGGCTGTTGTTCTGCATCGCGTTCTTCCACTGCACGCTCATCGCGCGCAAGAGGTTCCGCCAGCTCGGGTACAACGCTGTATACAGCTTCAATGACTCGGATTTTGAGGTAACTATCCTTTATTATACACAATATAACTTTAAGTAATATCTCCATAGGTAATTATAAATATATTTACACAGCGAATAATTGTATAAAGTCAGTTTGTCTTTTTCTGACATTGAAAGTCACATGACAGACAAAGACAGCGAGATCTTGATTTGGTATAGGTACGCAACGTAAATCCCTTTATTAGTATAATAATATTAGAGTATGCGTTTTAAATACGTTCCACGAAATTAGTTAGCCCACGCTTCGTCGCGTATTAATTTATGACATTTTATGGGAAAAAGAGAGAGACAGAGATAAAATATGAGAGCTTTTGTAACTTATTTATCAATAGGTTGATTACTTTGAAATCAGAACGATCATTGTCGCGACACGACACGACACGTGTCGCTTAATATCAAAACAAGCTTTGGTAGTATATATTCAAATTCTTTATTAAAACATACAATTATATGTAACAATAGTATAAAAGCTAGGTATAGCGTACATACGTCGTCTAATCCCATGCTAAGTAAAAACTTGTGTTATGGCAATCAGATAACGGATGTACGCCGATCAATTTTATCCTAAATCCAAATATTGCTAAATTCTTTTATTGAACTTTTCTAACAAAAATACAAAAGTGACGTCACTTATTGTTTACGCTTCGAAATTGAAAGTTTTTTTAAAACCATAAGCATTCGGTTGGTTTGATAACAAAAGTCTATAAATACTTAAATCATCTAATCAAACATGAAATATTTTGAACCTCAGGTATCAGACAGTCTGCTAGTGAGTTACTTGGAAGAGTACGAGGATGTGCCGTGGGATGCGCTCCGCTACCTGCTCGCCATCATCAACTACGGTGGACACATCACTGACGACTGGGACAAGCGCGTGCTCATCGCTTACATCAACCAGTTCTTCTGTGTTGAAGCGTTGGATGTGCCGTTTTACAGGTTTGTTGGATGTTTAGTGATGGACGATGGCCTTACTCCCGACAGAATCAGAATCGAATCAGTCAATAATCTCAAAGCTTACGCTACTTCCGAGTTCCGACATATAAAATAAATAAAATAAAAATAGCCTTTATTCTATTACCATCAATTGTTACAAATTTTAGGATCTTGACATTACATGCATATAATATTTTGTTACTTTTATAAAATACTATTTTGTTACATTTTTACATTACTATTAATTATTGTTTAAATTAAAAACATTTCATTACAATTTATAATTTTGTATTAACATTTCATTACAAATTATTTCATTATAAAATACATATTTTGTTTCTTTATAATTTTTTTTTTTTTTTTTAATTTGATTTAAAACATTTCATACATTATTTTTTCCATGACACATTTACTAAACTTTAGTAACTAACTAAACTAGTAATTAGTAACATTAACATTTCATTATACATTCATTATATTACATTCATTATACATTATTCCATTAAACATTAATTTAAACATTATTTACTAAATATTTAATTTAACTAGCATTTTGTTTTAAATTAAGTTTGTACATTTCCTATTATGTCTGCTGTTAATTTTAACAAAATAATTCCACAATAGTTATATTAATAAAAATTCAGTGCAACACACAGCAAAACAACATACTAACATAATTACTATCTAAGATATTTAGCATGCAATGAGTACAATATTAATTAATCTATATTAAATTTTCTATTTATAAATTAATAATCTATTTAGGTAATAGTCGCCTCTTTGGCGTAGGCCTCCCCCAATATCTTCCACCTCTGTCTATCTCTAGCTACTCTCATCCAGTCCTCTCCAACTTATTTTTCATTTTTTTTTTTTTTTTTTTTTTTTTTTATCAAAAAGCCTACACCATTTCTACTATTAGTGGCTGACGAATGACACAGTATAAACTCTGGGTATTCTTCTAAACATTCTTTTGCTCTTCTTGTTTCACATAATCCCAAAATGTCCCATTTCAAATCTTTAATAGCGTAGTGTAGCTCGTTGAGACGGCTGTCATGCATAAGGGTTCTGACATTTAAGGAACATATAAGAGAACTTCTTTTCTTCTAGTGGAAGAGGTTGGTGGGGGGTGATTGTCATGATCTCCCGCGGTGACAAGCCGTACTGGGAGATTGAGAGAGGCCGGCGCTGGTTGCTATTCTGGTGTTGTCACCCGGCTTAAGCAGCTTACCTCCACAGAATCTATAATTGGCGGTATCTTATCTTGTAGTGTTTGCTTCTTAATAACAAAATTATTCATGTTATTTGTTTTGTTTGTCTTCATGCGCTGCTTTGGGTTTTGATTCCCTGAATCATGGCTTGAGTGAGAGAGTTTACTACTTCCTTGCGAGTATGTATTGTCTGAAGGCGAGGATGGGAGCGGTCTTTTATTGTTTGTTTTAAGTATTATCAATTTATCGTATACTATTTTTACTCTATTTCCTTTTTCGAATTCAATCTTTGCTTGTTCTTGTAGTTGTCTCCTTTTTTCTAACACTTGTTGTGGAAAGTCTTCTTTACAATAGTATTTAGTGTTTTTGAAGTTTCCTTTCTTCTTGAGGATGTTTATTTTTTGTGCAAGGGTTGAAAATGTTACCTTAATTGGGCGGGGACTATCTCTTCGTTTACCTATTCGCCTTATTACTTGTATGTCTCTTGGTTCCATGTAAATAGTTAGGTATTCTTGTATGATGTTAATGAATTTATTTTGCAAGTTTTCATATGATAATTCTCCTTCTTCGATGCCAAAAAACACTAGATTCCTCTGTCTCGCCTCTCTTTCCAATAAATATATTCTATGTTCTTGATTTTCTATTAACTTTTCCAATTTGACTTGTTGTTCTTCCCATTTAAGAAACCTCTCATCTAGCATTTTATTAATGTTTTGTGTTATTTCTTTTGTTATATTTTCACAATTTTTCCGGTTTTCTATCTTCTGGGCATTTATTTCTTTTTGTATGTTACTAAGCGCGATCATAATCTCCTCCATGTTTATCATATCCTAATATTCGTTCTACTCACAGATAGAGTATATAGAGTAGTGGTTCTACTTCTTTTCCCAACCTGTTTACAATTTATTTTGACAGACCGTGCTGTTTTACCAGCTTTGACTACTCAAAGTGACACAGTGCCCTCTAGCGGCTAGCTCTTAAACTTCTTGCCCGGTACCAATTCTGGGATCTGTGCTCTGGGATCCTGGTCGGTTCTCGGTAGCTGAGTGTCGAGCTAATTCGCGCCTTTGTTGATAGATGGCGACTAGCGTTGAGCTATTATGTGCTAGCTTGTATGACTTTACAATTTTGTTCGAAGATTTTTAGGTTATGTTCAGCACAAATTTCACTAGCTTTGTTTTGAATATGATAAGAGTCCACTCTTGTGTTTAGGTTTAGCATATAACACTGTAAAGATTATAATTTTTCGGGTTCCAAAGTTCTCAACTGATATTTTAAACGGATGTATTGACACTTTTACCGTCTGCACTTTTTTGCTGGTTACACAGTTATTTTAGCACTGTTTCACTAAACTCCAATGTATAGTTTTATTTAGTCAGTATTGTTCAAATATTTGCACTTTTAAACTCACAAATCACCGGTTATTTATTTTAAAACTGAAATAATTACGGAGCTACTTCTTGACTGTCGCGCGGTGGCGCCCTCCCCTTTCCAGTTCCAGTTCCGACATATTATATACTAGCGCAAAATCTTGTTGCGGCACATTTTGGAACTAATTCGATCTCAACGGCTTTTCCCGCTCCTGGCAGATATACTAGCGCACGATCGTGCTGCGTCTGAATTTGAAACTAATCAGACTCGTAAATCTAAATCGTATCAGTTTCGGGGGTAAGACTGCTGGTTAGTGAGATCCGATGTGTTACCACTTACCGTGACGTCATATCACAGCACTATATTTAATTAATGAGAAGAAAGAGAGACCATATTTTTTATCGTGTTAACTAACCTAGACTTAACTTTTACCTAATTCTGTGCTTCTACTTAAGAATGCTCCAACTTTTTAATTAGCAGGTCGGATGTCTGTCAGTAGGAATATCGACGTTAATGACATTAAAATAAGATTCGTATTAGCGCGCCTTGTACAGTGGCGGTTACGATGCTCGCCGCGTTCTTGATATGGCGAAAATGTATGAAAAAATTTGAGAAATTTTCTTATTTTTCTTGTAACTGGAAAAGTTGTTTATTTTTATATAAAATTTTTAGCGGACTTTATAGAGGACTAAATAAGCAACAATTTTTTTGTATATTTATTTTCCTTAGTTCAGTGTGTTTAGATATTAAGGTACCTAATCAGACCCCATTTTTTTCATATTTTGCGATTATTGTGACGGTTAAAACGTATTTTATGTGAAAATTTTGTATGCGACTATAGAATTTTTATGGTACAGTCGTGGAGATGAATATATTATCTTTCATTTGAAACCAAAATATCCTCGCAGTTTGACTCCTAATTCTTTAATAGGGTACCGAAAAATCGCTGATATTTGTAATAGCGTCCTTAATATTGTATTCTATTGCGGTCTCACTAAAAACATAATATCCGGCTGGCTTAGCAGCTATCCGGGACATCCGTACGGGCTGGCAATACGGGGCACATATTGTGCTCCCGGCACATATGAGACGTAAAAGGCTAGAACATCGTTTTACAGTGACGCGGATTGGTCCGAACGCTCAGCGTCGCTGTGAAAAGATGTTCTAGCGTCCGGTGCCGTAAATAGCCTTTTTTTGCGCCCTGTGCGAGTTTCTATAACTGCGCCCTTGTTTTTTTACTCACTACCCAGAGCAATGCTATGTTTAGGCCTTTCTGGTCTGGCTATTCTTGCATCCTCCAGACTCTACACCCTGTGCCTGGGCACCGGTGGCACCGCCCTATTTACGGCACTGCTAGCGTCTCATATATTATGTGCTCCCGCTCCGGGCACCGTATTGCCAACCCGTACGGCGTACGTGTGTCCCGGATAGCTGTGAAGCCCTCACACTCAAGGGTGTTATACTTTAGGTTGTCAACAATCCCGGCGTACCACGTGCCGCGCGACGGCAGCGTGCAGTCGTACCGCGACTGGGCGGAGCTGCTGCCCGCTGGCGAGCGTGCCGAGTCCGTCGGCCAGCACGCCGCCGCCGACGTCGCGACGCAGGCGCAGGTATGTACACGGATGAATTTGACTCAATATTGTTTAATTTTAAGTTTTTATTATTTTCCAAATCCATCCATACTTTACTTGCTAATATTATAAATGTGAAAGTGTGTCTGTCTGTCTGTTAGTTACCTTTTCACGCCCAAACCGCTGAACTAATTTTGCTGAAATTTGGCATGTAGGTACTTTGAGTCCCGGGAAAGGACATAGGATACTTTTTATCCCGGAAAATTGTACGGTTCCCGCGCGATAAACGAGTTTTGTCGCAACGGAGTTGCGGGCACTAATTGTAGGTTGTGGCACACACCAAATTAATAATTATGTCGGCTCAACACAACAGCTATTCTACTTAAACAGCTTTTATTACTAGGATTGTCACGTATCGTGCCCATGAAGGCACAAGGCAATTAAGGCATGGCATAAAGATTCTCTCATAAGACCAGTTTGTAGCTTCAAAGTTAAAAGCAATATCCACTGAACGGATTCATAACATGCACCTAAATCTAACGCTTCCCTGAACTTTGACTTTTTGAACTCTAAAGTCTAATGGATTATTAATTATTATTATTATAGGATGCCCTGACGCTGTGCTCGACAATGTTTACGCTGGCGTCCACCGGCGGCGGCGGTAGCGGCGGTGGGGAAGATCAAAAGGTATGTCTATTCCTTACTTTAACAAAAGTTAATTAGGGACAAAGCATATAGATTAGATCTTTGTGAGTTTTAATTACTTTGCTTTTAGGTTGACGAGTTGGCATCAGAAATGCTATCGAAACTCCCGTCTACCATCGACGTGGAAACGACAGAGAAGTTGATGGGAGCGGAGATCGTGATGCCTCTGTGTGTGTCGCTGTTGCAGGAGATCGGATACTTCAACAAACTTCTTACGGGCATCATCAAAGGACTTCAAGTAAGTTAAATAACTGCTGTTACTTGAATTAAATTAAAACTGTTTTTGTCTGAGAAATTCAGACTTATTATTGGAATATTGTGAGAAGTGAGGTAGATAATATTAAGACATCGGGTAATTTCAATATTATGTTAGACACGTTCTAACAGACAAGGACAAGAGAAGAGCAACTTTGTAGATGTAATCCATTTGTAAATACAGTGCTCCCAAAGTGATAATGCGCATAGAAATTTTCGTCATTGTTCGGCAACGATCATTTTTCCCGAGCGTCGGAAGAAAACCTTTCATTGCGCATGTCCAAATCATGTCATGCCATGGCAACGCTGGCAACTGTTTAAAAGCAACTTGTTGTTGGCGTTGCCATGGCATGACATGATTTAGACATGCGCAATAAAAGGTTTTGTGGCGCATGAGCCAAAAATAGAGTTAATTAATATGATATTTACTTCTATTTCTTTCGAACAAGTTGCAAAATGCAAAAGCATTATTTGGGGCTCTTACGTTTCATAGATTCGGGTGTTTCCGTGATTACGACAATTTGCGAAGATTTGCATGCGCATTATTAATTTGGGAGTACTGTATTTGAAAAGATGTGAGCGAAATAAATTTTCTTTTCAGGAATTGCGTCGCGCCATCGAAGGGCTGGTTGTAATGTCTGAGAAACTAGAGTCTATGTATACATCTATCTATGAAGGAAAAGTACCAATGTTTTGGCAAAAAGGTAAATGTTATTCTCTGGTTGTTAGGAATAGAAAATGTACTAAATGAAACATAGTAAAATATTACTGAACATGCACAGAGAAAAAAATTGTTCATGAAACTACGGATGTACACACTTTCGCCTAGTATAGGGTGCATTTCAATATTGTATTCTCTATCCCGTAACTTGTAAAAAATACTAATTTATCTTTTCATATAATTTTGTATTAAAACATATTTTATCATTTTTCGTCGCTGATAATTCTAAAATTATTTCAGGTCGTCCATCGCTGAAGCCTCTGGGCGCGTGGTGTCGCGAGTTGTGGCAGCGCGGCGCCCACCTGTCGGCGTGGGCGCGCGCCCCCCGCGCCCCGCCCCCGCTGTGCTGGTTGCCCGCCCTAGTTGCGCCCGCAGCGCTGCTGGCTGCTGTGTTGCAGGTAGAGCCTCCAACTCACTAGTACGCCATGACAACTTCGATGGCTGCAGTATCACAAAGTTGACATTTCAATACACATAATATATTTCAGAGACATAATATCTCTTAATTTACTTGGCGTCATTTCGTCACAAAACATTGATCAACTTGTTTAGTTAGTGTTGAGGCTTATAAGAAAAATTGATACATTTCAGACGACAGCCCGCGCGGAGGGCTGGCCCATCGACACTCTGTGCTGGGAGTTCACCATCGTACCGTTGGAGGAGAGCGCCTTCGTTAGACCACCGCGCGATGGTGGCGTTTACATCAGGTAGAAAAGCAAGAGTCTAGAGATTACCACCTTACTAATAATTACAGGAATACACACCATGTATAAGTAGATACATCTCTTGCAGTAATAATTGTACAGTGTTATGTCCTTTTCTGATATGTTTTAAAAGTGGTATGAGTGATGAGGACAAAAGTCTATAATTAGTCGGGATATGCAGCGTGGATCAGTTTATTAATAAACTAGAGATAGACAATGTAATGTAAGTAATGCTATTTAAGAAGCTATAATAATATAAGAAGAAAGTAATCCGTACTAATATTATAAAATATGCAAAAGTGTGTATGTCTGTCTGTTACCTCCTTACGCCTAAATCGCTGAACCGATTTTGCTGAAATTTTGCATGAAGATACTTTGAGTCTCGGGAAAGGACATATTATGATACTTTTTATCCCGCAAAAATGTACGGTTCCCGCGCGATAAACGAATTTTGGCGCAAAGTTGCGCTAGTATTTAGCATCTAGTATTTAAATATTTCTTAGCTAAAAAATGCAAAAAATTGTGTTTGAAATGTTGTCTTTCAATGATCATTGAAAGATCGCACTGTACGCTATTCATTTCCACGTTACCAGAGGTCTGTACCTGGAGGGCGCGAGCTGGCAACGTCGCGAGGGCTACCTGCAGGAGCCGCTGCCTATGCAGCTGGTGCACCCCATGTCGCCCATACACTTCAAGCCCGTGCGCGCTACTGGACGCAAACTGCGCAGTACGTGTTTATTCTGTTTTCTAACACATAATATACGACATATACACAAACATAATATATTATCAGCTTTTATTGAATGAGGAAGGTCGAGGCTAGTCGTGGGCCCTCGGCCTAATTACTTGTCAAGTAGTGATTACAGTACTCCCAAATTAATAATGCGCATGAAAATCTTCGTTAATTGTCGTAACTCGTAGTCACGGAAACACCCGAATCTATGAAACGTAAGACCCCCAAACAATGCTTTTGCATTTTGCACCTTGTTCGAAAGAAATAGAAGTAAATATCATATAGTCGGTACTCGCTGGCTGTCGCCGGTCCATCAATTGTCTCTATTTTTGGCGCATGCGCCACAAAACCTTTTATTGCGCATGTACGAATCATGTCATGCCATGGCAATATTAGTGTCAATGCTGTGTTTGAGTTTAAGCAATATTTATACAAAAGGAATAATTAATAACTAAAGTTTTTAACTCTTCAAACAAAGGTCACTCGAGCCCTGGAATACCTTCACGAAATCTAACCTTATACCATTCAGACAGATACGTGTGTCCGTGCTACTACTACCCGCTGCGAGCGGGCGCATTCGTGGTCGCGGTGGACTTGCCCGCTGGACAGCAAACACCGGAGTACTGGGTTAAACGAGGCACGGCGCTGTTGTGCACGCTCGCTACGTAGAATATAGTAGATGGTACGTAGTTTGTACTTTGTACGTCGTTTATATAGTAGAACTGAATAGTTATTACTTCATGAACTAAATTGTATTTAACTGTTTGTTTCGTGTATTAAAAACGATGATGGCCAGGTAGCAGAATTTCACTATGGTCTGAATGTAGTTTTACGTTACGTTGTACGCAGTTTTTGATTTGTGAGCATAAAACGTACGCAGTGTTTGTACGATTTGCGTGCCTGTCAAACGCATTTATGAAATGTAACGCTAACTAAGCTTTATAGAGTGTTCCGTGCAACATTCTGTTTAATTTATTTAAATAAAACAACGTTAATAGAATTTTTGTTTTATTCCTTATAAGAAATCTAATATTAAGAAATGTACTTTAATACATAATGTAAAGTTTTTAATACCTTTTAAATCGACTACCAAAAAGAGATGACTTAAAACAGCCTTCCCAAAGTGGGCGATAACGCCCCCTTGTGGGCGCTGAAGGTCTAAAGAGGGGCGGTGTGGGACCCAGAAAAAATGAGGGCGTTGTGTAGAGGCTTAGGGGGTGATTTATTTCATCTGGATGTATTTTAAATAGAAACAATGGGGGCGCTAAAACAATTTGTTCTAAAAGTGGGCAGTAGACAAAATAAGTTTGGGAACCCCTGACTTAAAATATACCTATAGAAGCATGGTAAAATCAAATGTTTCTAAAGTTTAAAAGTTTAAGTACATTATATAAACTTATCTTCTAAATAAATTATGGCACTAATTAATCTTATTAAAATATTATTAAAATTTTAATTACAAGTTATACTAGGTGGAATAACCAGCCTAAAACGTTTTTACATAAAATATAAAGGTTTTTTCTTACGTACTAGACAATATTATGCATTTTAATACCTAACGAAAGAGCTAACGATTGAAAGATTTTAAAAATTACAATTCTAAATTCATTCTAGCCTCTAACTATATTTTCAAAAGAGTTTCACAAAGGTTGTACGTATACCTGTTAACCACTAATGTTAAATAAATTGTACTACTGTATATGAAAATATTAAAAAAAGTTTCAATTATTATCATTTATGTATGATAAGCTACCAAGACGATTGTGTAAGTACACGGATTATTAAGTCAACAATTATTATAGATCAAGATCCACCATATCTACGTCTGCTAAATAAATATTTCCGTCGGTCCATTTCAAATCTTTAATTTATCAAAATAATATTATGCCTACGCACTTAAGTATATTGCTTAAGTTCTGAAATATGACCCAGTATCCTGGCCAAGTGATAATGTCGTTAAGAATCGACCAGTGTTTTGACGCATATTATGTTGTTGGGATGTCATTAATGCAAATATTACAGTACGTCGCACTTCTTACCAGTACCTACAATATGGTGGCACACCAGTGCAATAAGGCGTATGATTCATGACAGCTCAAACACGCCATTATACTGAGTCATATTTCAGAACACACCCATTATTAGGCACCATAGAATTAATACAACCACTATAAGGCACAATAGAAATCCAATACAATGATTGACACGTTTTTAGCCTTTGAGAAAATAAGTCACATACAAATCTCGGC
The DNA here is from genome assembly GCA_905404155.3 of Plebejus argus. NCBI lineage: Eukaryota > Metazoa > Arthropoda > Insecta > Lepidoptera > Lycaenidae > Plebejus > Plebejus argus. The sequence goes on along the minus strand of FR989929.1, from coordinate 7,750,572 downwards.
CTAACCTACGCGCTTCAACCCTGCATATATCTGGATCGTCTCCGCGAATTCCGCTTGAAGCGGTGCGGGCATTTGCCCTCGTCGACTTCGTAGGAGCCGTTGACACACGTTGGTATGTGGCACTCTCCCCGCTTGATGCAGACCCGGTCTCGCAGGCTGAAGTGCTCTCTGCCCCGAGACTGGTGGAGGCACTCCCGCCGGCGGCCCGAGTCCGGCCAGTCGCACGTGCACGAGCACACGCCCGCAGAGACGTGGCTTCTGAATAGCACGGGGCAGGTGCATCTGGAGAGAGAGATAACAGAAATGGTATAAATGTAAAACTAAGTTGGTAGGAATTTAGGTGTTATAAAAAAATAAGTCAACTAACCTAAGGATATTGCTAAGGAAATTGCGAGGCGTTGCGAAGCATTTTTCAATTATCTATTTTCAAAGGAACAGGCAGACAGCAGGCAATCGACAGCGAAAATTAATAGTAACACCTTGCAACACTGCAATATGAATTGATCCTACAAGTTATAATACGCAACTGAACACAAGTCTAGATTGAAAACTGATTACAAGCAAGTTTCTACCTGAGCAGCTGTGGCGGTGGCGTTTCTTCCTCATCTATCTTGAGTCGTGGTTCTTCTGTGGACTGTCTCGAGAACCCCTCCCAGTCGTTTTGTTTTTCTTCGGAGCCTTCTCTAGCTCTGTCCAAGACGGGTCTCTCGATTTTCGTCGTCTCTGTAGTTTCGAGCATGTCACGTGGCACGCACCCGCATTTCGTGTGATTGAAGAACACCATTCTTACTGAAACTAATCTTCTGTCTGTCTTTTGGAGCTGAAATTAATGAACAAAAATATTTAGGTTCATTAAGATTAAAGTGAATTGTAATATGATAGACATGACTATAGGAACTGTATTTTGGTTAAGAAACTTTGACTACACTACGCCCGGGCGCACACTAGCGGCCATGCCGCAGCGGCCAGGTCGCGGCGGCCATCGAAAGTATGGTGTGGCCGCTGGCCGGGTGGCGGCTAGGTGGGCTTGGTCTATGGCAGTTTCATACTAAGGTATCTATCTCGATGGCCGCCGCGACCTCGTCGCTAGTGCGCGCCCGGGCTACATGTTATGCTTTTATAAGGTCCGTTGTAATGTCTCGGTGGTCCAATAGTTAAACAACTTGGCTCATGAGTCACGAATATAGGTTGTAGGTAAGCTTAATCATCGAGTTCAAAAATAGCTACAGGACCAGGGCTTGTACCATGAAGCCGTTTTGAGACTCAAACATTCGGACGAGAATGCCGCATCCTACTCTAACAAACGTGAAAATGACATTGTTAGAGCAAGACGCGGCATTCTCGTCCGAATGTTTGAGTCTCAAAACCATTTCGTGGTAGGCCTACAGGTACGAAATATTGATAAGGATATTCAAGCAACACAAAAAATTTATGCAAGGATTACCAGAAAGGGTAGCGCGACATTTTCTCCCTCGACTGGGGCGCAGACCTCGCCCTCGTCGTAGCAGCAGCCCGAGTCCGCCTCGCAGCGGTGCAGCTGCACACACGGCGGCATGTAACTGAAACAAACATATTCTTTTGTTTATGCTTATGTAAGCAAAGGTACGAGATCGCACTAAGCTACACATAAGCTGATCGCACATTTGTCAGCACCGTACGCGTCGAACGCACCACATAGTATATAATAATACTCCCCACACCGGTTTCGGTGACGGTGGCCGGTTTTATTGAAACCAGGCCAGGTACGCAGGAGTAATTTTATAGTGCCCAAGTGTGTGCGCAGTACACAAGAACACTCGCTAATGCTTTACTCTCATAACCCAGTGGGACGGAAGACCGACATGATTGGTGAGAGATCAGGCGCAGGACCGACTTTTTACATGCCCATCCGTGATCCGACGCATGGATCATCTTAATTGTCAGACAATCAGGTGATCAGCCTGCATTGTCCTAACCAAACTTGGAAATAACATGTTTCCAACGCGGGAATCGAACCCACGACCTCCGAGTCAAGAGCGACGCTCTAGACCACTGGACCACGGAGGCGTTCAATCACCACATGGTACAAGAAATGCGGCGCGTACGGTGCGGACGAATGCGAGATTTCACATCATTTCATACAACGAATTCTAAAATGCAGCACGATCGGCGCGTGCGTGATGTGCGATCGATCTTTTTGATTTCGAATTGACCCTAAAGCGTTTAGGGTTAATTCAGAGCGCAACGCGATGCGTAGATGCATTTCTAAATAATTTATAATTATGGATTGCAAGACGTCTCACGCAATTAAAATCTGTCAAATACATACAAATATAGAAATGCATCTACGCGTCGCGTTGCGGTCTGAATTGACCCTTAAGGTTGATTCAGACCACAACGCTACGCGTAGATGTATTTCTAAATTAGTATGGATTTGACAGATTCGCAAGACGTCTCACGCTGACGACATCTGTCAAATCCATACAAATTTAGGTCACGTCGCGTCGCGCCTCGCCTCGTCGCGTTGCGTCGCGTCGACCCTAAGGGTCAGTTCAGACCGCAACGCGACGCATAGATGCATTTCTAAATTAGTATGGATTTGACAGATTCGCAAGACGTCTCACGCTGACATCTGTCAAATCCATACAAATTTAGGTCATGTCGCGTCGCGCCTCGCCTCGTCGCGTTGCGGTCTGAATCGACCCTAAGGTGTCAATTGGTAGCGGGCGACATGAAGCGGCAGCAGACGACGTGTCGTCGCGACACTATACTGTTTCTATGTATTTCTATGAAAGTGTCGCTAGCTTCGTGTCTTTAGCTGCGCAGGGTATTTCATATGCGGACGGAAGCCACGGAAGACATGTAGTAGACCCTCGCGTCTCCGTCCTGCGCGGAAGTAGGAACACGGTCGGGTTTTAGTGAGTAGGGTATTTCATATAAATAAATAGGAACCAGTAGTGTCGCGACGACACGTCTGCTGCCGCTTCATGTCGCCGGCTTCCAACTTGTACCTTTATGCTAGAAGAAATATTTTAATTAAAGCTTACATAGTATCAGCGGCCGGCGCCAGCTTCCTCACAGACAACCACCGTGGTTGTGGGGTCAGGCACTTGGCGGACTTCAACATGGTTCTTATATTCTTCAGTGCCGCCTGGCGCATTGCTTTACGTTCCTCAACCGTTGCCTGAGCTAAAACAACTCGAATTCGTTGTAGATTCAAGTTCATTTGAAGAATAGGTAATACCTAATTAGTAATTACACTGTAGTACTGTTGCCGGATTAAATATGCTGGGGCTTCAAAATCAAAGATCCATCGCTTCCTTAGATTACCTCATTCTAACAGACCTCATTTTGATCACTGTGCATTGTGCAATACGCAAGAAACAAAACCTAATACAGAAAGACTCAACAAGAAGCCTTATAGAAAGAACCAAGTAACGTACAGTCATCTAATATCCTCGGTCGCTCCCGGGTAGCGGCAATCAGGTCTGCAGCTGAGATGGTGTTCGGGTAGTCCAGCCTGGTGAAGGCTGATGGAGTGACTGGCGAGGGTTTGCTGGTGGCCTCCTCGTCCATCGCGTCGTATTCCCCGTTGTTGTCTTTCGGGTAGTCGTCGCTCTCTGGATCTGACTCCTGTAAATGAATAAATGATAAAATTTTAATAAGACTTTTTATACCTTGGTAGTAGGTATATTATGGTGAGTAATTATGTAACATAATATTATATTATTCACAGTATGACTTTGTCGCTAAATACTTATAATGTTATGCAAAGAGGACGTTGGTAGCTTCAGTAAATTGCGTGTAGCGCGTTCAAAAACAAACAATAGGCTGCAATAAGTAGGATATTATTAGCCATGAGTCACAAACCAGAATAGAACCACAAGCTCATCTACACTACTATTATAATTTCCTATAAACACGTTCACACTCCAATACCGACCTAACCTAAAATACCTACTATACAGTAACTGTACTGAAGTTAAAATGTTCTCTACCGAGTAATCGTATCGTACTTATCCCATGAGCAGTGAACACACTACCTACTTTTTAGGGTTCCGTAGCCAAAATGGCAAAAAACGGAACCCTTATTTCGGGATATAAGTAGCCTACCCATATACTGATGACTTGATGAGTATAATTATAAATGCGAAAGTGTGTCTATCTGTTAGCTCTTCACGCCCAAACCGCTGAACCAATTTTGCTGAAATTTAGTTTAGAAAAAGGATATAAGTATGATACTTTTTACCCCGGAAAAATACGGTTTCAGCGCGATAAACGAGTTTTGGTGCAACGGAGTTGCGGGCGTCATCTAGTGTCATAATATTATATTATAAGGTTACTTTGATTATAATATAATCAAAGTGTGCCTATGGTCCTACGGCAGGTTTTTAGAGCTCTGACGACACTGCGAATAAAATAAATCTCTTGTGACATTGTAGTCCGTACTCCGTAGTAGGTACTATTCCAAAGTTCAACATCTGATAGGTAATTATTGCAGGTGTTTGGTGTGAACTAACGAACATTCTCATAAACTTTCGCCGTTATAAAATTAGTATAAAATTTAATTAGAAACATGTAAATTAACGTTTTTTTATTCAGTTAAATAAATTGTTGTATCGACAGGACAAAAGCGCTTTAAATATTGTAATCACTTTACAGTCGGCACTTGTATTGCGCAAACCATGACACACAAAGTAGGTATACTGTAGTCTGTAGGTAATAGCAGTTTAATAGGATATACAGTAATTCATACTAGTCTGTCTGCCTTTTGGCGTACGCGACGTTGACGTTGAGAGTCAGGGAGCAGCAATGTGGTAACACGTTGCGCGCGCGCGTTTTCTTATTTCTGTGGTGCAAACATTTTTAGGGTTCCGTACCCAAAGGGTAAAAACGGGACCCTATTACTAAGACTTCGTTGTCTGTCTGTCTGTCCGTCTGTCTGTCTGTCTGTCTGTCTGTCTGTCTGTCTGTCTGTCTGTCTGTCTGTCTGTCTGTCTCCAGGCTGTAACTCAAGAACGGTAATAGCCAGAGATTTGATATTTTCACAGATTATGTATATCTGTTGCCGCTATAACAACAAATACTAAAAATAAAATAAAATGAATATTTAAGGGGGGCTCCCATACAACAAACGAAATTTTTTTGCCTTTTTTGCTGTCTCCAGGCTGTAACTCAAAAACGGTAATAGCTAGAGATTTGATATTTTCACCGATTATGTACATCTGTTGCCGCTATAACAACAAATACTAAAAATAAAATAAAATGAATATTTAAGGGGGGCTCCCATACAACAAACGTGATTTTTTTGGCCTTTTTGCTCTATATCAAAAATGGCAACAGGTAGGTACTTGAATTTTTCACAAAATCCTTAGTTATATGTGTACTTTAATATTTAATAATAAAATTAAAATAAAATAAAACATAAGGGGGGCTCCCATACAAAAAAACACAATTTATGGCCTAATTTTGCTCTATAATGGTACGGAACCTTTCGTGCGCGATTCCGACTCGCGCTTGGCCGATTATTAATTTTGAGGACACGGCTGAGTCAGGTTACTGCAGTATATAATATTTGTATTTTGGTATAGGTTATTATATTGAAGCACATCAGCTGTGAGATGACACCATGGCACCAAACGGAGGTCAATACTGAACCATTAAATAGGAATTAAATAGCACTTATGAACACAATAATTAGTAGATTTTCTAGTAAAGGTTACTTATGTACCAATGTGTGATGAAGATTATAGGCATGCAGTAATGTACCTATAAGTTACAACATTCTTCGTTTGTATTAAAAGAGTCTATACTAGCCGTTTAGGAGGAGTTAATAAGTGGCAAACTGACGTAAAGTAGTATTATTATAATAAATAAATAATAAAATAAATAAAATATCTTTTTATTCAAAATGGGTATCATGATACACTTTTTGAAAGTCGAACGAAGAAACTACGTTGCCTGCCACCGGTTCGGGAACTACCCCGCCGCGCCGAGAAGATATTATTATTATAATATACATATACCTAGGTAAAGATGTGTTTAAGTAAGGCCAAATCCCGACACGATTCATATATATGAAAATGCATGGACATAAAAGAAGAAAATGGTATCTACGCAATTAGCCATTGTAGACGTTTCGGAAACATTTTGTACTCGTAGAATTCATAACATTATAATATTTGTTACAGTTTACACATTATCGACTTAGATTTTCCTTAATATTATAATATTGCACTTTAGCTAGAGTATCAGCGGAATGTCCATCTTGATGCAGACATTGTGTCACCTTTCTCGGAACATCTGAGATGGGAGCGTGACATTTTGATATGAACACTGATAACAGTTAGGTACTGCATAACTATGGCAATCATCATCACCGACCGCCAATAATACCTACTCCGTTAATTCTAAGAAAGGCTCTATGATGAAATCATCAAAATTATAAGTACATTATAATATTGAAGATTTCATCAGAGTAAAACCTACAAAGATAAAAAAAATGTTTTTTTTCTGAATTTTGCAGCAAATACTTTCAGATGACAGATATGTTGATTTGATACCTTTATGTTGACCTACCACCGGTTCGGGAACAAGCCCGACGTGAAGAACCATCGTAAGAAACTCGCATGGGTGTGGCATGGGGCCAATTTTTAGGAAAAAAATGTGGACAAAAAATAATATAACACATAAAATTTTCTATCTCCGTTAGAACTTCATAAAACTATTTCATAATATTGACATGTAGGTCTGAATGGATGTAGGTATAATATACTCACTAGGAGAGCCGAACCGCTAACGGAACTCTACAGACTACTGACAGTCCTACCATACACATAGGATTAAAGTAGATCTCATTGAAATGAGGATGCAAAACCTAGTCGTCATCTATCAAGCGGTAAAATAAAGCCAACATCAATAGGCATTGAAGCTCAACTTATAAGCGTCCGCGCGAACGAGCGGTTTGGCAATTGTATGTAACTATTTATTTAAACAGAACGCGATCGCATTGTCATTTTTACATACAATTGCTTGCAGTGCCCGTTTTAACACTACCAGCGCCCTGGGTGAGATTTTTTGCCCATGGTGCTGGTAGTGTTGAAAAAATTGGCGCCCCTTTTGTTTGCCTTCAGCGCCCCCCCATAAAGCCGCTACTGATTGCTTATGATCTAGCGGTATATCGGCCAAACCGCACTCGTTCGCGCGGACATAAAATATAAATCCAGCCATAAATTATTATGAAGTAGATTTCTGAAATAAGAATTTTGCTTGTCAAATCAAAGGTAAATTAAAGGGAATTATGAATAGGCATTTAACAAGCTATGTTGCTTTAGTGCAAATTGTGATTGCATTGAGTCGCCGCACCTAAGTAGAGTGTCGGTAATGAGCGCAGTTAGCCACGCGATAACCCCAGATAAACCCCATTATTTATACTAAATCGTAAAATCTCCGCTATCTTTTGCTTCGTTTTCTTGCCTATTTATAGTCAATGAACTAATCTTTACTATAACTAGGAGCAAAGACAGTAATTATTCGTCCTTAGGTATACTTAAATACCATAAATGCACATAAGTTAAACCTGTAAATGTTGTAAGTTACATAATATCTCTTTCATTAATAAGCTACATATTAGCTAACTCTCTTTATCAATTTGTTTCCTTTAAGTAGTCTTTAAGATTTTGAACGCCTAGCTTAAGAGCGACATAATATTATGTATGTATCATGGTAATTTATAGATGTAGAGCGCCTCTTGTCTTGGTTATAACTTATAGTATATTATAGTTTCTTTAGTAGAACGCCCCGGATTCCATGCCACATTGAGTAAAGACCACACAAGTCCTAGTTTCGGACAGAAGCGTATTCCATGACCATCGACAATGTCGAAGTGGGCACGGTATTTACATAATAATGCGACTTTAGTTATGATAATCCATTATTTATTGCCCCATATGTGATGGTAGCTTATTCTAATGCAGGAAAGTAGGCCACAATTTAACTAATCTCCTTCAATCGGTTATTGAGAGCGATGTTTAGTTAAATTGCTGAATATTGGACATAGTTAACCATTAAAATAACTTGTCGCAAGCTTACAAACACGCCTTGTTAGTTTAAGCCGTTGATGTTGCGTAAGCGCGAATATTTTGGTTTATGTTGTTTCGAATGTTTTGTAAGACAACATGAAAATAACTTAAGTTGCTAATATTTCATCAGTAAAGGCTAGTTCGCATTAGGCCAGTATTTTATTTAAGTAGCGAGTATTTTAGTTGCTAAACGTGTCTGAATTCTCTAACAATCTAGTCATTTTAGGGCAGACGCCAGAATTTAGCTACTAAAATAGGTACTCGCTACTTGACTGAAATACTGGCATAGTGCGAACTAATCCTTAAAGAAAGCTTAGCCAACACATTTTCTGTATCGCTTCTTTATAGAATCGCCGATCAAAAATGTATGGAATTGACATAAGCGTTAGATGATACGAAGTCGACATTCGACTTATGTCATGTTAATTCTATACCTTTTAATCGGCGATTCTATAAAGAAGCGATCAAGAAAACGTGTTGGGTAGGGGCTCTGCTTTAAGAATGGTGTTCTTAAACCTATAAATTATATATAAGATACAATTTACTCATAGATTTACCCGTACAAGTTACAACGGACCTTCACATTACTCCTCCAATTTTATGATATAGACGCATAAAGATGAACTACGGTACATGGTAACATAAAATTGTTTTACAGCTTTAAAATAGGTAGCTACTAGCTAATAAATAATTTATTATCATTTTATTATATAATATTATATGTATCTAAGATATTATGATGGTGGTTCGATTCCCGCGATGTGGGTTCGATTCCCGCGTTGGAAACATATATTATTATTTCCAAATTCCAAGTTTGGTTAGGACAATGCAGGCTGATCACCTGATTGTTCGACAAGTAAGATGATCCATGCGTCTGATGGGCATGTAAAAAGTCGGTCCTGCGCCTGACCCGCTGACCTCTCACCAGTCGTGTCGGTCGTCCGTCCCACTGGGTTATGAGTTATGTTATGACTTATGAGAGGAAAGGAATAGAGAGTGCCCTTGTGTACTGCGCACACACTTGGGCACTATAAAATTACTGCTTCGTAACTGGCCTGGTCTGGTTCCAATGAATCCGGCCACCGACACGAAACTGGTGGGGGAGGGGGATTATTTATTATCATTATGGGAAATGTACCAATAATCTGTTTTTTATTCATGCAAAAATTTCTATAAACCAGCCATTCTCAAAGTGTGCTCCGCGGAGCCCTGGGGCTCCGAAAAAGCCTTTTAGAGAGTTAGGGACTCTACGAGTGATAATCATGGACGTATAAAAAAGGTTTATAAATTGTTTTTAGAAATGTCATCAGAGACCAGCATAGAGACAATAATTCATTAAACTTTTTTATGGGTCCTTAAAAATATCACATGTAAAAGGGTTCCGCCTCAAAAAAAGTTTGAGAAACGCTGCTATAAGGTATAATATAAACGAATAAGTATGCATTTAGGATGCTTCTAAACATGCGTGAAATGTTTCTCACAGGCTGTGGCTGGTGTTGTTTCAATGAATAATGTCATGTGTTGCGTCCGCACCGCATGCAATATGCAGACCGTACTGTAAATCTCTCCGAAAAGCCCTTAAGGACCATATTCCTATATTTAGAGGTAAAATAACTATGAACACGTTGACGTACGGCCGTTGACATTTCACCAAATGATGAATAGAAAATGAAACGGGCCAGACTGCAGACATGAATATTAATAACAATTACTGTACATTAACATGCACATTATTACAGATATTGTACAATTACTCAAGTATTTATTGATTAGTGTATAATTGGAACTAACAGTTTAATAATTTAAGTTAAAGTTCAAAGACTAAGGAAAATGATTTTACAGATTATAGGTTTGTGCTTTACAAGTCTCTACTTAATTACATTTTGGTGATGTACATGTCGCAGTCATCTAGTTCAATCTGCGGTTCGATTGAATGACTAGCGCATTCATTGAATGACTCCGTTCAATTGAATGACTCGGCCGAACGTTGATTGAACAATCGTCACTCAACGTTCAACTAGTTAGCGATTTTTAACATAGCCCTTTGAAGAGAGCGGATATGAAATTAGTCAGATAATTGAATGTTTATTTTTAACGGACAGAAATGTATAAGAACAGTATATCATTCTTAGGCAATTAATAGCAATGTATTTATTACTTCGTCTGTCCAATACGATTGGATTTGGTTAGGTTAGATGGCAAGGTGGGAGCGTAGCGCAGCGGAGCTCCCGCCTTAGCCATCGTGGTTATTTTTTTTGTAAACCACCCAGAAGAAGCCGTCGCCTCATAATTGAAGTCAGTTTCTAGATTAACCTATTAGTACGCCACCAACAAATACTTAAAAAAAATCATAGCATTCCATTTAACGACTTCACTATGATGACGTTTAGTCAAGACGTTAAACGTTACAGTTAGCGTCTTGACTAGTTGTCCTTCAGTCATTCAATAGAACGGTGTCATTCAATGAATACGCTAGTCATTCAATCGAATCACAGATTGAACCAGATGACTGCGACATACATACTACTATAATATTTGTGGTATACCTACTTAGTACCAGTTGAGCTACAGTTTGGCACCTAAGTTTTTTGTAAATACCTACTATGGGCACTGTAGAGTCTAGATAAAGAATTCTAACTTCCCAGAGTTGATAAATAAGGCTATCACTACACGAGTTCGCTTTACGCAAAAAGATAACTTGTATTGTAGGTGGTCTCACCGCGACAATATTATACAATGTATGCGTCTCTTAGGCAAAATATGATGCTCTCAGACTCCACTCACATTGGGGCTGAGTCGAAGCGACACGTCCTGTTTTTTGACTACAGCAAATCCTCTATTCACATTTCACTTTTGTTCTTTTACTATTTTAGTACTTTCTCCAATTAAAATATGCGAGCGCGTGCGCGCGTCGACGCGCGTTGACGTGCGGGCGCCTTCGTTCTGCGACTCTTTCATAATTTCATGACAGAAATATTCACTCAATTAATTGGTTATTATTATAACACTAGAGATGGATATGCTTGGCGAAAACCGTGACGCGTCGTTGCTTCGACCCGGCCCCAGTGTGAGTAGAGCTTTATATTGATTCTCGTCGGAGATAGTTTTGTAACAGAATGAATGGATGTCTTCATTCATTGTTATTTAAATGAAACCGCATTATTCGTGAGCTTACTCGACTGTCCGATTGAATCGTGTTTTCGATTCATGTGCTCTACTTGTGAACAGTCGAAAAGGGGGTAATAGTAGTTTTAAATCAAGATTTGACATTAAATACTTCTTTGTAAGCCTAGGTTTCGAAAAATAATGTTGAGGTTGTTTCACTTTTAAGTTTTACAGCTTATTTAAAAGAGCAGATTTAGTAAAAGTTTGGTAATCAGTTGTGTGATTGTGTCACTATCACTAAATACCATCCTTTCGCACTATTGGCACCTACACAATTTTGTTTCTGAACACCTAAAGGTTGACTGGTAGAGAATGCCATTTGGCATTAAGTCCGCCTATGTACCAAAATTGTGCATAAAGTATAAATAAATAAATAAATAATAAATATTATGTTACAATAATTAAAATACAACGTCGGCGTCGCTGAACTATTATAACTAACAAGGTAACAATCATTTAAAGATTAAAATATGATCGTCGATTCTGCGGAATGTTTAAATTTTAAACATTTTAGAATTTTGTGAGGTTAATCAAGGGATAACTTTAAGTCATAATATTATACGATATACACTATAGTCTATACCCATACTGAATCTTCATGAATTCGTTGAATTCATGTATTTTCAATTAGGTAATTAATATTTTTATCGCAAAGGCTTATCGAGACCCTAATTTTAAGGTCATTAATTTATAATGGCTTAGAAGTTAGAAACCATGGGTAAAACAGACGGACTCACAAAGTCGTAAACCTTCACAACTCCTGCGATACGCGAATCGCGATAATGTGGCGCAACTAAACGAATAATATTTGGCGTATTTTATTGGTGCAATACTTGGCAAAGTGCGCAAATTTTAGTTTATTGTTTTTGGATCCGCTTACAACGCCTGTCGCCTGGTTAATTTTAACCGAACGATCAAAAACAATGATTTACGAAGCGTTCACGGCGGCATGCACACTCGGTTTTAAATTGACAAATGTTCTCATTTATTCTTACTTTTTGGCTTTGGTATAAATATGCTGAGATTAATTACTTTTGTAAGATTATTAAGATTTTATTATTAATATTAAGAGGAACATAGGTAGGTAATGTAGGTTGGTTGGTAATTACTAATTGGTACTTAATATATTTTGAAACCGGAAGTGATCTTAACGACTAGACTGCAGATATAAAATTTTGAGCAATTTTTTTCGTATGCCTCTATGTTAGAGCGGCATCTTTGTCTACAGTAGGTACCATCGTGAAAATTGACTCATGGGCAGTTGACCACCCACGTGATTTGGTCGGGTCATGTCAATTCAATGTTAATTGTGATCTGTCGGCTGGGTTTGACATAAAGCGTCCAAAATACGTATGGACCACGAGCCTGCGATGGCCAGACCTTCCTCCGTTTCGTAAAGCTGAAAGTTTGTAGTCTTTACAGAGGTAATTAACGCTGAACGATAAGCAACTAGGGAGTTTCGGTCGCGGTTATTTTAGGAGGTATCCAGTTCTGAAGATCTACCTGACTTTCCAGAAAGAGTAAAACTCAATTTCATAGCTTATATTTTTCGTGGTAAGTGGAGGAAATAGCAATCTCGTCTTCCATCGCCGGACATTTTTGACAGTTGCTACCGACTGCTAGATACCCTCTTAAAAACGATCAAAACGCTCAAAAATACTCAAAATGCCTCCTATGTTGAGCGTTTTGATCGTTTTTAACAACAAATGGAACGCGGGGCATGTCTAATACCTACTTACTTTATGAAAGTTTAAGGGTCAAAAATGTCCGGCACTGGAAGACGTGATTCCTCCACTTACCGCGAAGAATATAAGCTATGAAATTAAGCTTTACTCTTTCTGGAAGGTCAGGTAGGCCTTCAGAACTGGACATTTCGCCGCCCTAGTGCTTGAATGGCCAATCGACCAGTGAGCAAATTTTACAGGAGACGTTTTTTTTTAATTACATAAGGATATTATTAGAAGTTTATTAAGCTTTTGCTGAGTTAGAAAAAATGTAGTATTTCTTTATATGTATAGAAATAGTAATTGAAAATAATAACTATAGGACTCATTATATTTCATATAATTATTGGAGATTGGCCTAAATTCTTCCGACAGAATTATGTATATGGAGATTGAGCACAACGACATGGAGATAGTTCTCGAAAATAAAGTGCCAGTTTGGTGCTTGTTTGCCCAAAATACCACCATGTTCGCTATACAGTATGTTTAATTTTTAAAAGTTTTTATATAACTTGCTCTGTATGAATGTAAGTATGTATGTTCGGGTGGAATTTTGGAATTCAATTTTGGAGTAGATATAATTATTTAACCGATTGAGCTGAAATTTTTCATACAAGTTTAGTTTGGATGAGAATGCACGATATGGTATATGACATAATATTATCACTCTAAATCCAATATGGCTGACCATCCAAGATGGCGAAATATTTATTTTTCTATGCAGTCCTACAATATGGATATTAAATGAAAGGGCTTTTTGAGAGTATGTTACTCTAAAACGAATGTAACGTCATTCTACATCCAATATGGCGGCTCATCCATAATTGGAGAATATATTTTATTTTTAATGCACTTCTGCAATATGGGTATCAAATGAAAGGTCTCATTGAGAGTAACACGAAAACGAATGTAATGGCATTCTACATCCAATATGGCGGCTCATCCAAGATACGGAAATAGTTATTTTTAATGCACTTCTGCAATATGGGTATCAGATGAAAGGGCTCGTTAAGAGTAACTCGGAAACGAATGTAATGTCATTCTATATCCAATATGGCGGCTCATCCAAGTTAGGGGAATAGTTATTTTAAAGCACTTCTGTAATATGGGTATCAAATCAAAGAGTTCATTGCTACGAATAATAAAAACTAAGGAAAAGTAACTCCGTCAAAAAACATGTTCTACAATACTTGTCAAAACTGTGTGTGATGATTTTGAAGTACATATTGGAGTTTATTATTGATATTTGAGTACCCAGAAATTTACGGCCGTTTTCAATAACTTTTATATTTATATTTATGTAATTACTAAAAATTATTAGTTAAAACCGTAAAAAGATATTTCAAAATTAAAAATATTTTTTAATGTTTTTATAACGAGTAGATACACGAGTTTTTTTTATTAAATTCAATAGAGAAATTTTGGCATTGTCTGGCCTAAACAAAGCAACAAATGTTACAACAAAATGAATGAGCACAGAGCAGGCAGTCATTGTCTTTACAACCAGATGTTGATTTTGGTTCTCCGTTAGCATATTGTGTTCTGTGATGTAGACTGTGGTTGTATTAAAACTAGTAGGTAAATGATTTGCAGCATTTTTATTCAGTGTGCATCTCATGAAAATCGGTTCAGTGGTTTGGCCGTTAAGAGGTAACAGACAGACAGACAGACAGACACACTTTCCCATTTATAATATGTATTAGTATGGATAGCTGTTATTTTTTATAAGAAAAGATAAAGCACAAACGATAGTTAAGACAACGGCAAAAGCAAAGAAAAATAATACCACGATGAAACTAGACGAAACTTTTTTTGTACATCAATGAGTTTGAGGTTTATTTAAAAAAAATTGACTACGATTCGTTCATTCATCCGCTGATAAATAGCGAACTGGGAACTTCAGAAACCGGGCATAAAACCTTTTCCTAAATGTAACGAATATTGTTCTGAAAACCGCATCAGAATCGGTTCAGCCATACGAAGGATAATTATCCTTTAGCGGACAAACATACATCATACATACATACACACATACATAGAGGTCAACCAGAGAACCTACTTTTTTAAGTCGATTTAAAATAGTAGGAACGGATCATGGCTTAGATGTGACAAGATAATAAATTATTTATTAACTACTAGCTGTCCCGGCAAACGTTGTTTTGCCATATAAAGTATTTCCAATTTCGCCCATATTATTTTACTGAAGCGACTGAATAATGTATGGCACCATGGCAACGTCTATCGCTATCCCGTCGCATAAAGTAATATGCATTCTGTCAATTCTATTACAAATGACATAATGTTACATTAAAATAGTTTATACAGCATATTGTCCACAGCGCTAAAGTTAGAGTAGAAATAAGAATTTTTAAATTTTATAATTTTCCGCGCTTTTTTATATAATATTTTAAGACTAAAATCAGCCCAATCCGTTCAGTTGTTTTCGAGTTTTAGCGCAACTAACACATTTGAAAATCCATTTTTATATAATATATAAAAATGGATTTTCAGATTTCAGAAGATATAGACTAATATTTATAATCATCCTGTATTTACCCTCAAGTAACTTCGAACACTAAAACACAATTGAAACAAAAGAATATATCAATAAAATGTCAACGTAACTTTCCAAATCAACTTCGCTTAGTTTATAATCCATTTTTTTCGTTGTTACAGACATTTTGAAGCAGATAAAGTATTAAATTCTTTAAATTGGTCGTACTTAACACTGCTTACTTTAAAATTAAACAAATAATAAACAAGCAAAATGGCGCCGCGACTCGCATGAAGTGCGCGTGACCTTCGAAATGCTTGACCGTGATTGGTCGGTCGATGGAGATGGGGCACACAAGACCGGAGATGAATATTTGGATGCGTTCATTTGAGCAAAATATGGATTTAGACTATACAAGCACTTAAAACAATTTTTATATGGGAGATGGGATATTTAATTTTTGCTAAAAAAGCAAGTTATATGCAAGTAAAATAAAAAATAGTTATATTGTAAAGTGCGTAATCAAGTTTACTATTAGTTTGAAATAAAAAGTCTATTTTGGTAAAATTGGTCGATTGGCCATTCAAGCACTAGGGCGGCGATTTGGATACCTCCTAAGGTAATCGCGACCGAAACTCCATAGATACCATAGGCAACTATGGTATCTATGGAGTTTCGGTCGCGATGGTCGTTCTTACCCTCTGTAAAGGTCACAAACATGTAAACTTTCAGCTTTACGAAACTGAGGAAGGTCTGGCCAATGGCCATCGTATAGGCTCTTAAGGGCCCGGGTTACCCTCGAATTTTTCATACATTCTTAATACCAAAATCATTTTCTCATGCGAAAATATTTAACATGTTTGAGTTATTTTTCAGCTTAAGATAGTAATTACCTATGGTCCTGAACAAATTTTTTTTACAAAATATTTAAATACTAAAAAAATTTTTTTTGTGTTTAAATATTTTTTAGTAAATTTACTACTAAATATTTAAACACCAAAAAATAGACAAAAACACAAAAAAATATATAAAGAAATAGTAAATTTACTACAAAATATTTAAACTTTAAAAAATATTTTTTATTATTTAAATATTTTGTAGTAAATTTACTATTTATTTATATATTTTTAGTGTTTTTGTCTATTTTTTGGTGTTTAAATATTTAGTAGTAAATTTACTAAAAAATATTTAAACACAAAATTTTTTTTTTTAGTATTTAAATATTTAAAAAAAAAATTTGTTCAGGACCCTAGGTAATTACTATCTTAAGCTGAAAAATAACTCAAACATGTTAAATATTTTCGTATGAGAAAATGATTTTGGTATTAAGAATGTATGAAAATTTCGAGGGTAACCCGGGCCCTTAAGAGTAAGAGTTGATTCATAGGCAGATCTCGGACCTACTAGAGAGTAGGTCCGAGATCTGCCTATGAATCAACTTCTATGATAGTAGGGGAAGGGGGGGCATGACGGGGACGCGAGGTAAGACGGGGTCACGCAATATACAAGAAACTAGACTCTTGCGAAAAGAAAGCAATAAGCCAATAGGAAGCCATACTCGATCAACCATCAGCGCGACAGAAACAGTGAGTGGGAGTTCACGCGTTCTTTGTTTACAAACTAAAATCACGTTGAGTGTCTCGTCGATCTAATTTTACGCAGTTAAAAACGTCCTTACTGTTAGGTATTATGACTACCCAATTTATGTCTTTTCTCGTATGTGGTTGTTAGTTTTGTTTATTTTGTTGTGGTATAGTTGGACAAAAGTTCAGTTGATATTATTTTTTTGGGAAATTATTTTTTTCTAAGTCAGCCTTTGGGGTAAGACGGGGTATTGGGTTTTCTGAAATCATCCGAAGGTTTGGTAGGCTGTCAGCTTTGTGAACGTTGGGCTCACAATGGTTGTACTGGTGTGGATGATGAAAACACCCAAGAAATTCATAATTTGTATTTATTGTGATTATATTAGCTTACCCCATCTTGCCCCATTTTCATAACCCTATCTTACCCCATGGTAAGGGGCAAGATGGTTTTTCGAAAGGTCCTATTAAATCATTTATTTTATAAAAATGCTATAAGTTCATCTCCCAAAGACTATGCCAAATTGTAGTTAGATAAATAAGCCATTATGCTATAGATCAGCGTTTCCCAACCTTTTTCAGTCCACGGAGCCCTAGGAAATTAAGCACAGCTTTCACGGACCCCCTTAATAAAATAAACAGCAAAAAAATTCGGATTAGGCGTTTATTTTAGTTATTACAGATACAAAATAGGTACTCATAACTGTTTGTTATAAAAAATATGAAAAAAATTAATGTGA
Source organism: Plebejus argus (assembly GCA_905404155.3). Lineage (NCBI taxonomy): Eukaryota > Metazoa > Arthropoda > Insecta > Lepidoptera > Lycaenidae > Plebejus > Plebejus argus. The sequence goes on along the minus strand of FR989929.1, from coordinate 7,732,809 downwards.
AGGTTGGTGTTGCTTTTTTGCAACTAAATCAGTGATATTCGGGTTGATGTTGCTACTAAGTTGTAATCTCAAATCAGATTCTACTTGTAATCTGTTTCTGTATTTGTTTTTTGTACAATTTTCGTCAAACCTGGGAGGGACTAATTTGGTCAGGCAAACGTCAAAACACAATTTTATTAAATCGGGGTTTGACGAGTCAAACTCCGATATAGGTATGAAGTGTCTTATCTTCGTATATTTGGAAGCATTTTATCATTTAAGCAGCTTTCAAGTCTTAACCGCTTAACTCTGCCAGTTCTGACACCTGATTGGTCAGCTTACGTGATTTTCACTTTTATATTTGAGATGCTTTGAGAGAATGCCGTGTGGCATTAGGCCCGCCTTTTGTACGATGTGCAATAAAGTATAAAATAAATAAATAAATGCTTTGGAATATACGGAGGTTAGTTTGTAAGATTAGGTATAAAAAAATAACATTTTTAAAATTTTGATGTTTATTGTTTTAATAATTTCAAATTTAAACATGTTCAGATCAACGTTTGACCGAGTTTTGCAGTCGCTTCTAGGATTGACTAGGCCAAAACCGAAACAGAATAATTTACTTTCGACGTTTGACTGAAAAGTTAGGAGCTCCTGGGTTTGACTAAAAATACTTCAGGCAAAGGGCGAAATTGAAATGTATTTCGGGGATCGCCTGACGGCTTTGGCCAAACCTAGGATAAACCAGTCCTTCCGCGAAGAGACTGTGTATCGGACTTTGACTATAACATATATACAAGAGTAGAGAATGCCTTTTCACATAGGTATGTGGTTGAAAAAAGCAGTAAATGTTTCAGTGCTTCGTCCGATATCTCATCGTCCGCATTTATGTAATATGGTCTAGAGATGACACCGCGGACCCCCAAACATATACTCACGGACCCCCAGGGGTCCGCGGACCACAGGTTGGGAAACGCTGCTATAGATAAATAAGCATAATAAACGTAATGATTGTACTGTATTTTTGGTATGTTCCTTAGATACCCCATCATGCCCCCCCTTCCCCTACATGTCTAATAGATTTTAAGGTTAGTTAGCGACAGCGTCATACGGCATACCACATTGGACCAATTTAGTCGAGAATTTATAACCGATAAATCAATAAAGATTGATTGCTCATAAATATTTTGCTGCACGAGAATATGTTTAATGTTCTCATAAAATCGATATAACTTTTGCCCATGACTTCGCTTGCGATTTGCGAGAATTTATGAAATCTTGAATACTTAGTTTTATTTTTACGATTTTTTGTACTTACATATTAAACATTATTTTATTCTCTTTGAGTATCGAATATGAACTAAAAATATAATGATTAACGTACAATGTTGATAACAGGTACATTTATTAATTGTGTCTTTAGTCCTTAAAAGTAATAAATGTTACCCGAAGGCCGAAACGTGCCAAAACTTAACTCTACATAATTATTTCATCTATCATATAAACCAGGGGTCACCAATTAGTGTCGCTCGGGGTCCATTTTAAGCTTAGAGCATTAAGGCGCTATATTGATAATAACGTCCTTTTTGAAGTAATACTATAGGACCCTCAGAAATGTTAAAAATCTGGTAATGAGAATATATACATATCTTCATAGCCTTATCTACGTTTGAGAAGAACCAGAAACACGATTAATGTATTTTGCCTCGATACATTTATCGATCGAAATGACCTCTTAAAATTACGAAATTTGAAGATTATTTTTAAACGAGAATAGATGTATTGTAGGAAATTAGTCTAATTAATAGACACCTTTGCAACCCAAAATCGTATAGAAGCATTTTGCTTAAGGGCCCGGGTTACCCTCGAAATTTTCATACATTCTTAATACCAAAATCATTTTCTCATGCGAAAATATTTAACATGTTTGAGTTATTTTTCAGCTTAAGATAGTAATTACCTAGGGTCCTGAGCAAATTTTTTTTACAAAATATTTAAATACTAAAAAAAAATTTTTTGTGTTTAAATATTTTTTAGTAAATTTACTACTAAATATTTAAACACCAAAAAATAGACAAAAACACTAAAAATATATAAATAAATAGTAAATTTACTGCAAAATATTTAAATAATAAAAAATATTTTTTAAAGTTTAAATATTTTGTAGTAAATTTACTATTTATTTATATATTTTTTAGTGTTTTTGTCTATTTTTTGGTGTTTAAATATTTAGTAGTAAATTTACTAAAAAATATTTAAACACAAAAATATTTTTTTTAGTATTTAAATATTTTGTAAAAAAAATTTGTTCAGGACCCTAGGTAATTACTATCTTAAGCTGAAAAATAACTCAAACATGTTAAATATTTTCGTATGAGAAAATGATTTTGGTATTAAGAATGTATGAAAATTTCGAGGGTAGCCCGGGCCCTTAAATGGTCCTAGTTATTGTTTAAATAAACAAAATTACGTTTTTTCGCATGTTTTCCGAGCGAGCCGATAGCTTCAGCTGGCCGCAGCGTATTCACGACTTTATGGTCATACAAATTAAGTATAAAATTGCCCTTGCGGTAAAATTACTATCAATATATCGCCTTAAACCAGCCTGGTTTAATGCTCTAAGATTTTAAGACATGAAATGACCTTCGCGGTCCACATAATATTATCTTATAAAAAAATTTTTTAAACAAAGGTAATGAATGAAATTACAAAGGTATTTATTTAGATATCAATGAGAAATTTAAGTAACCATTTTTGTAGCTAATTATCTCTGAAGTTTGGAGTGAAATATTGGTGCAAGCTTAGATATTGACATTAAATCCTGGAGATGTTGAAGTCCCGAGATGAACGAAGATCATGTTCGAACATGCTTGGTCCGCACACAAAGGGTCGGCGGTCCGGATGCGGACCGCGGTCCGCCATTTGGTGACCCCTGATATAAACTGTCACAATATCAATTATTAGACTCAAAGTACTTTCACCTAATTATAATATTCAAAATTCGAACGTATCTAGTGATTTAGGCTGGCTGGCTAAGGGCTGAAGCGGGCCTCTAGACGATAAGTTTTATTGCACAATATCACGTATTGTGCAATAAAATATTGTTCAATATTATTGAAGGTCTGCTAAGCATAACCAACAGATGTGAGCAACAGACAGACACACTTTCGCATTAATTTCAATTTTCATATTATTATTTAAATAATAAATAATGTTTTCTCTTCGCACATGCTCGCAAAAGCTCTCACTTTCTTAGCCTGTAAAGTATGATAGAGGTTTTAACTTTAAAGCTTAGGCCAAACCTACGTTGGTGGCGTAGGTTTGGCCTAAGCCTTAATATTCGAAGACTTTTATTTATAAATAAAGTGGGTAACTGACAATTTGATAATGCTAATTTTTTACATAAAAGGAGGCTACTGGGGTCCGGGACACTAATGATAGGAAGTAAAAAAATGTGGATTTTATGTATAGCCAGATGATAAAGTACAGTCTGTCAAGAAAGAGTAGACGTAGATCAAAATTTCCTAAACGTAATCACATTCAAAAGGCGGTTTTTTCTCTTTGTATTTCCACAGAGGACGCTTATTAGTTATTACTTATTACATTATACACTTTAAATATCCTTGACACATTTTTATCTCTATTTAATAAGTTTTTCATACTTCATATCATTTTATGTGATTTAAAAATTGTGTTCAGCGCCTATTCTTTTTTGACAGGATATAGTTACAAGGCTTCGTTCAAATTATTAGGTAAAAAATTAGTCATTGCCATTATGTTAAAAAATGTCAGCTATCCACTCCATCCATTTACGCCTTCATCCGTAGAACTTAAATAAAGCTTATTAGCAATCGATTCTCAAGTTGTTAATATCGCACGAAGGCCGTCGGTTTGCGGGAAACAAAAAAGCGGCGTGCGATTGATCACATCTGGTTTCCGTTATTCGTTGCAGTGAGAACCGACACAGAGACCTTTATTAATATTGATTATAATATTGGTTCTTAACGTTACATTTGATAAGAATTGGTAGAAGAATGTTCATTCATTCAAACATTTTCCCCTGAAATTTGTTAAGATTCCAATCGTTTCACTTATAAAAACATTTAAAATTGCAATTCAATTTTTAATTACGAATAATCTCTACATTTCATACAACGAACTCAATACTTGTTTATTTCACGATTGTAGTTAAATAAAATATTATTTTATTGATGAAATTAGTGGTCTCTGAAGTAAAATGGAATCCTGCAGATATCGTACATTTTCGGCAAGTTTTCCCATTGTTTACTCTACATAATTTATGTATATCTTATTTCAGAGCCTATTCAATGGAAACAAGTAAACTAACTTCTGCTTATATTATTATATTCGGACTAGTAATAGGAATATTAAAACTTGAAGTAATAAACACTAAAAGCTCACAAGTTCTACAGGGGGAAATTCTTCAGCGCAATAACTCTACATTGCGTACTTTGTTTTATGAGCTTTTTGTTGCTAGTCTTAGCTTTTGGTGGCTATACTATAATGTAATTAGTAAGCATCTATTTGATTTTATATTTTTATTCTGTTAATAATGTGCACTATTTGTTTCTCGTTCTACATATAATGTTTCTTCATATAACTAATATTACTATCTCTATAACATACCTAAATATTTTAGCTAAATGTAACGTTTATAAAACTTAAGAAAGCAGAGTCTTATCTTTTAGTCGGGTTATTTTATTTTAGCAAAATATTATAAACTTTATAACTATGGGCGATAAAAGTATCTTTTTAATGAGGTCAGAGAGTGCCTGGGAGTAAAAATTGCTTACAGTTACTAAGTATTCAAAGAGCTACGCAACTCGTCATGTAGGGTAACAGCCCAACCACAATAAAACAGATGCTCACCGAGGATACGAAAGCCGGTTTGCTCATAATTTGCACTTGAAATCACCGAATAGAGCATAAACCGCGGTAGGCGAACTTATTTATACCACTCCACTTACGTCATAATCGTCAGGGTAATCGTCCAGCTTGTCGCTCCTCTCCGCCTTCATCCGCTGCAGCTCCTGCATCACCCCCTGCAGCTGGTCGTCGCTCATGGTGGGCATCATCAGCTGCATGGCGGTCAGGAGCTCCTCGTCCTCATCTTCCGTCAGCTCCTGGTCGGGTACCAGCGAGTTGAGCCGGTCCAGCTTGTCGTAGAGGCTGTCCATGCTGGGGGACGGCGTGAAACTCTCCAGCTTCTGGTAGAACTTCTCGAGCTGGTCCCCCAGGGTGGGGCGGTTTGTTACGAGCGCGGTCCGCGAGCGGTCCATGAGCAGCACTAGTAGTAGCAGGCGCAACATGTCGGCAGCGCGGCGGGAACGCGACTGCCCACATGTCCGCCGGGCGCCGGCTGGGACGCTCGGCCCCGGCCGGGGTAAACGCGCGGTTCTCGTGCCTTTGAATTAATTCACTTTTTGTCGCTTGGCTATTCTAAAGTTGATGAGTAGAATGTATTTATGAAGTTAGAAATATGTAGTTGTATGGGACAACTCTAAAGATAGGTTTTTTAGGAATGTCAGGCAATATAAATTTCTCGTACGTTACGATTTAAGATATTGGTCAAGGTAATAGACCTACTGTACAGCAACACTGCAACAGTAGTAGCTATGTAGGTATGTATATGGAATCTAGTTACATTTAAATACTTATTAGTTATTACAATGTAATTGAAGAAGCTTTGTTAAAAACTAATTATGTCATCTTACAAGGAAATAATTAATTATTACTTCATTGCTTTACAACTTTCAAGCATTTTTGATTAATGCGTGTTATGTATTAAGAATGATGCAACTCCTAATAAAATCATAACAATATTATTATTGAAAAAAATAACTGGTATATATTTTACAAACTTTATCGTGGCCAACTATCCTATGTTTACCCTACCCGCTACCGATAGTTGCATTTGATCTTTCTATAGCTATTATTATCTTCTTATAATAACTATAAATAAATTACCGCCCGAACAACGTCCGAAACATTCATTCATGCTTTTGATTTCTTTTGGAAGCGCCACACGCGAGCCGAGTTTTTAACCCCCGACCAAAAAGAGGGGTGTTATAAGTTTGACGTGTCTGTCTGTCTGTCTGTCTGTCTGTCTGTCTGTCTGTCTGTCTGTCTGTCTGTCTGTCTGTCTGTCTGTGGCATCGTAGCATCCAAACGGGTGGACCGATTTTGATCTAGTTTTTTTTGTTTGAAAGCTGACATGACGGTGAGTGTTCTTAGCTATAGTTCATCATCATCAGCCTGCTCATTGCTGAAATATCACGGTATATCTGGTTCGTGATAGGACGATTAGCAACTTGCAGTCGTTTGATGGGTTTTATATTTTGCATCCTGGTTCGAGACACTTATGAATATATACACATTATTGGAAAGTTAACCTGGTGGTGCAGCATCACCTGGTAATCAATAGGATACCCAACTCCTCACCAACTTAGAGCAGAGGTGTGTTCGTGTTTGGGCTCATTTTAATTGCGACAACCAGTAAGACGTAGATAAACAGTAAATATTTGCATGCTGCTGCTGCAGCATCACCTGGATTCTATAGGAGCCAAGCTCCGTATGAACCTAAAGTGGAGGTTTCATGTTTGGGCTCATATTGATGGCCTCATCCAAGAGGACATATTTTATAGATGGTATTCATTGGGATATGATCCAGTTGATAGGAATTATTCTGCACAAGTTTAAAAAGCATAAAATAAAATTAAATTAAGAAATTTAAAAAAACCCCCGCCAAAAAACTTTAAAAAGTAATGAAATAACATTTCCTGACTTTAAGTTTAAATCATTCCTAAGAGTAAAGTAATATTTTAGTCCATAATTGTTGTCAAGGTGTGTCGGGGGACCGCTAATGTAGATGTTTGATTTCACTTAACAATATAAATTAAGGGTCTGTTCACAGCGACCCGAATCGAGAGAATCAGCGACTATTATGGCGATACAAAATGCAAAAGTCGCTGTTGTGGTAGTTTACTTAGCGGTCCCCCGACACACCTTGACAACAATTATGGACTAAAATATTACTTTACTCTTAGGAATGATTTAAACTTAAAGTCAGGAAATGTTATTTCATTACTTTTTAAAGTTTTTTGGCGGGGGTTTTTTTAAATTTCTTAATTTAATTTTTTGCTCCTTTGATAATCCTCATACGATTATTTTGTTCGTGATGAAGATATTCAAAAACAAACAAATACTACTCATAATAATTATTATTAACGTTTAATAAAAAAATATTCCTTCCTGGAACAATCGAAAATGGGACTATACTACCTAACAGAAATGACTTATTTAAAGCTTGTATCTTATAGAATTCAAGCTTTAATAAGACAAAATTAAAAGCACAAAAATGTAAAAAAAGAGATTATGATGTAATTTTACAATACTAGGTATTTGCTTAATTAACGAGGTAAATGGCAATATGTATGTACATACGGTACCTACTACATAGGTACGCGGAATTCCTCGTTATAGCAAAATTAAAGGAAAATTATTTGAATTTAAGTAACCAGAATATAATTCATATAGATAACAAATAATAATAAGCGTATTTAATACATCAAGTCCTTTCTGTGCTTCATAATCGTTATTAATAATTCTAAATATAAAATCCCACCAAAAACATAAATGTAAATGGAGAGCCAAGTTCCATACAAACATTATTCTTGTCTATGGTCTTCGCCGTAAAAAGGATGGAGATCTAAATAAGTGCCAAGTTTCATGGAAAATCGAAATATATGTATGTATAGGAACCAAATAACATTATGAACAAATAATAGAGTCTATTTCTTTGCTTTATTGAATATCTATAACAATAAATAATTGATGTTATTTAAATAACGTGAGATCTTAAACTAGATTAGATTTGACTTGGCCAGTTTTCATTATATCAGTCATTTCATAAATTAGTTATTAAACATTTTAATTCTGATGAAAACTAGCACACACTTCATAAGGTCACCTTCTATTCATTTCCTAAAGTTTTTCACTTCACAAATAAGATATATTTACGGGGAGCTCCCATACAATAAACGTGATTTTTTGGCCTTTTTTGCTCAAAATCAATAATGGCAGCCGGTAGGTACTTGAAATATTCACAAAATCTTCCTTTCAGAATATATAATTAAAGTAAAATAAAATAAATATTTAAGGTGGGTCTCCATACAAAAAACACAATTTTTGCCTAGTTTCGCTCTGTCCAACTCGCACTTGACCGTTTTTTTTTGTTTTCGGATTTTTCCCTACGCTTACACACAATTATCGAGCTGGATTCCAAATTTCAGCCTTCTAGGTCATCTGGAAGTGGGTTAGAATTTTGATCTATAGGTCAGTCAGTCAGTCAGTGATAAATATGTAGATTTTCGGGCGTTAATATCTTAATAACCGTTTGAGCTGTGCTCATGAAATTTAGAGCATATATTTATCTCGCAAGTCGCATTATATGAGCCAAATTTGAAATGTTTATGTGAAATAGTTTCTGAATTATGTTGGGGTCAAAAGTAGCTGCAAATGGTTCGTGTAATATTACACACGGTGCTGTTCGGTTCGGTTCGGTGCTGCTCGCCATTCTGTTATGCTGGAACTTGGCTGGACACGCGACCGCGGAAACGGACCAACATTAGTTTATTTATAATCCACATGAGTCACATTGGCGAATATTTCAGAGAACGCCGAGACTATGGTGTTGCGGACGATTTCTCCACGCAATTTTACTTCAAAGCTTCCGTGAAAATGTTCCTTATGTCCGTCGGTATAAAGGTGTAATAAAGGTAATATAACCCTGAACAGATCACATACTCGCCCTCAATAGTCAATACAAATTACAATACACATAAAAAATTTAATCAGCGATCGCTAAAGATAAGTTTTGGATGGAATGAGAAAGCCTGTGATAAAAAGTCTTCGTCTTGCTTTTTTTGGAAGAACCAATTTTCCTCATGTGCAGGCAATGAAAATAAATTATTACTAATTACTTACTTAGCAACTATATGAATTTAAAAGCGTTCCGGACAATCCTTTTGTTAAATTATTATTAATAAGTAAAAAGTAATTATCTGATATTAGGAGGATTAAGTACTTACTTGCCTTTTTGTCAGTAAAATAACAATTTTACTGACAAAAAGGTTCAGCTTAAGCTAAGTGGCCCAATTACATCCGACAGATAAAAGATTAGATAAAACAACGATGACACATTTTCCGGCTTTTCGCTGAGCAATATTTAGTTAGGGCTAGCACCTAGAATAACAGGTTGTCTAAGCGATTAATGCCTCACTTCACCGTCTCCTTACGTAAGTGCATCCTTCTAGCGGCCTTTTTAATTTTAAATGTACCAAAGTTTATATATTATCACCAAAATTCATAGGGTTTAAGAAGTCAGGTGATACATGAGTTTTGTTAAAAACGTATTTGTCTATGAAATACATGACCCTAAGAGACCACTAGGGGATACTGCGGTTGGTAAAAACAGGCATAGGTAAGATATCAAACAAACAAATATACTTTATTGTGCACAAATATCAATGTGAGAATACTTATTTTTGCAATAATGAGCTCTTAAACTTCTATGATTCATAAGTATCCGTAATAAAAAAAATTACATGGTTGGTTAATATTTGAAATTATAAAAGTTGTCATAAAATGTAAGAGCTATAAACGCAAGAAACTTAAATTCAATTTTTTTAACTTTAATAGTTTGGCAATGTGTTTTTTTTTCTAGACACGTTATCTATTTCAATTTCAATAAAACTGAAATAGTTTAATATCTAGGTGTTCGTTAGACGGGTTACAATAGTAACTGTAGATAGAGTTCGTAAAAAAATGGCAGCTGTATAAAATATAGCTCACGTCCCAAATTCAACGGTTTTCTATTACGTTTTCAGTTTTACAGTGTTGTTGTGCCATATTATTTATTTCTGGCGATAATTCAAAAGATCGCAATACATCAAATGTTTTGAAGCGTAGACTTCCAGAAGGGCAATTTAAAACAATATTTCAGCGGTTGTTTACCTAGAGATATTATTTCTAATATCATGTTATACGAATTATTTCCTTCATAATTTACGTAAAGCCATTAATTATATTAATGTCTAAGTTAAAAATAATTTTGCAGGTCATGCTGTAAATAGATGATAGTAAAATTATTTAATGAGGTATCGACTATTTTTATGCCTCACTGGTGACTGGACATATTATAATATACACACCGGCATAATTAGCGGAACATAACAAAATTTTCAGTTTTTTTGTAAATTATTCGCTTATTTGTATATATCTCTTTATTAATGTAATAATTGATGATTAAAAAATAAAACTTATATAAATTTAGGGCATGAAATCGTGTAAAAAGAAAAAAAATCAGCAAAAATCAAAAATTAAGAAAATCTTTAAAATTACAGCAGTAATTTTTTAAGTTAAATTCTCCATTTTTACTTAAGAAATGCCATGTTAAAAGCGTTTAATGCCTTCTATGGATCTCAAGAGGGCCTGGATACGCCATTCCATGCTTGCATTTTGATTGTCAATCATTTCCTGTGGAATATTCTCCTACTCCTCCAGTAGCGCCAACTCGAGCTCCTGAACAGATTTTGGAGCTGGAGGTTTAACTCGTACCGTTCACCCATTGATGTACCACACGTCCTCAATCGGATCCATATCCGTAGACCGTGCTGGCCTCTCCACCTAGGCTACGCCAGCATAATTTAGGTAATAATGCCCGATTTTTTTACTCTATGGACACGCATAAAATTGAAGCTACTGCCTAAACTTGTGTAAAAGGCACAACATGCAGTTCTAGGACATCTGTGCTTTAGCCGTGTACTGTCAAAGTACCATCATTAACAATCATCAGCTCCGTGCGGGCTCCAAGTCATATACCACCCCAAACCATTTCGAAGCCTGCATGATAGGCCACTGTTTCCGTTAAGTTTGATGGTCTATAGCGTTCCTTACGATTTATCCACATTCTTTATCGCCTGTCAACAAAATTTACACAGAATTTGCTCTCATCACTGTACAGCATACGATTTCATACACTTGTCAAATTTTGATGTTCACGCGCATATCTTAGCCTAGCTCTTTGGTGTCCTGTCTCAAGTTCTGGTGCCCTTGCTGGCACTTTTGAGTTTAATTTAACTTCTTTGAGTCTTCTTCTTACTGTACAATCGCTCACACGTACATCTCGGATCTGTTCCGACAGGTTTCGTGTATGCAATGCAGTTTGAGGTCGATTTCTTAAGGGTTGTACCCTAACAAAACGGTCATCCTGAACCAATGTCACCCGATATCTGTCTTGTTCTCGTCTCCAGACGTAAGATCCAGTCTCTCTGTAGCGTTGAAAGTTACGATGGACCACGGAAGCTGACCCACCTAAGGCCTGACTGACCGAACGGTAGGTGTGACCTTTCTCTATCGTGGTTACAGTTCTAGCTGTCGTAGATGCTGGGAAATCACTAATTTTATATCTAAGCAATGTGTTCTTCCAAAAACCAAACAATCAAATGAGCTGGCATACCTTGAACCCCGCTAAAATCGCGATTCTTATCAGAAACACTTACAACGTCAATCATTGAAAAACATTTAATAAGGCATAATTGCAATAAAAATCTCTCAAATTGCCAGTTTTGTTCAATATTTTATTTCTTAAATGAGCTTAGAAACTATATAAAAGGATTTCAGACAGCCCGACCCACTTGAGTTCAAGTTGTGCCCCTTTTTGACTATGTTCCGCTAATTTTGCCAGTGTGTGTATTATGTCCAGTGTGGCATAAAAAGTTAAAAAACGTTCCGTGAAGCTCTGCCCGCGTAAATGAGGTAGGTACTTCGCGGCCACCGCCCATTTTCCCGCAAAAATTTAGCGTATCTCCTTCCCAGTGGTCTGCTCTATATTATTATCTGTGCCAAATAACGTAAAATCGGTCAATTACATCGTGCGATTAGCACGTCCAAAAAAAAAAACGTTATTTCCAAATTTTTTTCTGATTCTTTGCTCCTATTGTGAGTGATGTTATATAGTCTAAGCCGTTAAATGGACACACAAAAATAATAATATTTCAATTTGAACCAGTAATTCCTGTGATTAGCGCGTTCAAACAGACCAACTCCTCAGCTTTACAATATTTAAATTACAAATATGTAGATAGAATCCTAATAACTTCGTGTTATTTTATTCAAACAGAACGCGTGTATTTAGTATTTATGAATACCTAACATTATGATTTACAAGGAAACTTCATGAAAGGAACACATAAAGCCAATTTAATGTAGAGTTCAGAGTACCCTTAAATCATGAAACTCTACAAACTTTTCTAGATAGAGTTTGCCATTGTATGGAATTTTTTGAGCCACAAAATAAAACAAAGAGCTAAATTCATGTTAAATACGAGTATATTGTATAACGATCCGTTATGCTTAATTTATAATTTCTTTGAAACGCGCAAATAATTTCATAATAAGGAGGGTTCGCGCATGTGTTTTAATAAACAGGCTCGTTTCCTAGAAAGTGCGCCGTTACTACAACTGAGGGAGCTCTGAGCTGTAATTAGACTTCTCACAGTTCCTAGTAACACTAAACTGTTTGCTGATCTTGTAAATGTGTCACGGGAACATAAAAGCCGCTTTTCTTCCTGCAATTAATTGTTACAATGTCTCAATTTGGGGGGGGGGGGGGGGGGGGGGCAGATTAAGAAAATCCTAAACTTCCAATTCGTGGTTTTTAACAATACATGAGCGAGCGAACTGGGATTTGCTCTCTACCTCTAATCTATGAATTTGAAAGCTCCGTCATAATATTTTTATTTGTATTGTAACATTTTAAAATCCTTTCTTACATTTTTTCTAAACAAAATGCACAATTCCCGTGTTCCATATTATTTAATTTTTTTTATAGACGGCACGTTTTATTAAAATATTATGTCTAAACAAACGCCAGCTTGTCTACCGCGATACAAAATATTATTTCTACTTGAGTAACCACAATGTCAGCTCTATTTTCAAGACAATAAGGGCATGTGTCACAGCATGGGTGTTTGGCTGGGAGTGTGACGACCCTAGACATATGTTAGCCACGTGGACTGCGGTATACCTAACAATGTGGATCAGGAACCGCGCAGGATATACTTAGTTATTTTACTCACGATCTTTCTAGACTGGCATGCTAATAAGTACTATTTTTCATATTATTATGTGCATATTATAGCATCTAACTTAGTCCCTAGGGTATAGAGTCTAGAACTCTAGAGTCTATAATAATCTAAAGTGTAAACGAAGAATTAAGGCATAAAACCTCTTATAAAATGTCAAAAATTTGTATGATATTCTGTACACCTCGGTTTTTTGAAGATTGATGTAAGTACATAGAGTTATATATTGTACTTTAAAATAACGATATCAAACTGAAAAATGTTGGTTTCAGTCACTTTTTTTTAACATTTAAGCAAGATTTTGTAAGTGTGAAATACAAAATATTATGCTATCCTCCGAAAGCTTTCTGAACAATTTACATACACTTCCTTATAGTCTCAACTAGAACGCAACAATTAATAAAGCCGACACTTTGTAATTGCTGGTTGAGGACCGAATTAATCTAAGTGACCTAATCGCGCTGGTATGTCAGTGCCTAGTTAATTGGTCAGACAGACACACAAGTCACAACTCTTATGACTTACCCTTGGGTTAACGGAGAATGTACATTCTCCTATAGGCACGCATTAAATAGTGGCTACGCAATCATGGTGCTTAGAATTTAGAAACTGGTAGAAATTTTTGTATAGCTTTCATGTGCATGCTTTCATGCTAGTGCAATGTTATAATTTATAAATGCGAAAGCGTCCGTCCGTCTATCCGTTATTATATCTTCACGCCAAACTGGTAACAATTTTGATGAATTTTGGTAAGTAAATACTTTGTGACGTGTAAAAATGTAAGATAACTTTTATTGCAAATAATGTACTTACAAATAATGTAATTGTGGTAATTGTTGAATAACATAATAAATAATAATTACAACCAAGATCTAGTATCTTTTAACTCTAATTATCTACCTAAGCATCCTACGAGTATTATAATAATTTTATATTGGCTTCTGCAAAAATAATAAGCTAGGTTTATTAAAAAAACAATTTAATTACAATACTCAATGCTTGGCCTTCGCGTCAGGTGGGGGCAAGCGGAGTTTGGCGGCGAGCTCGTGTGGAACGTCCAGGTACGTCCTCTCCAGCCCCACGGTCAGGATCAGAGCCCGCAGACGGTCCACCTCCACGTGGTCGCTCTCGCTGGACCACACCGTCATGGAGGAGTTCAGGAACGACGTCTCTCGCAGCAAATCCAGGATGACCGGCTGGCTGTTTGACGCGAGACCCGCTCGGACCTGGAACGAATTATGGTTTTGGAATTGAGATAAAAAGTTCGGCCCAAATTGGTTGATTGGGAAAAAAAATTAATGACATTCATTAGCAATTTCACGGGTAGGTACTTTTTATATGAAGAAGAATCCTTCTTGCTCTTTCTTCCGGAAGTTAAACTCTTTAGCATGGGAAAATTAAGGAATTCAGATCGAATAATTCGTGTAGTTTTGAAAGGTGGTACAGTTGTTCCTGAAGGTGTCCAGATGAATGTAATAAAAATTCCCCGAGGGTGGGACAAGAGCCGGCGGTGGGGGAGGGGGGGGGGGAAGGTCTCTTTTTCAAGGTTTTTGCTTGTAACTCGAAAAGTATATATAATATCTCGTTAGTGACTTCTACATTAATTATCTACATTAAATTCCCTATAAATTAGTATTATTTATTATTTTTCATTTTATCTTAAAGGTCTTTAAAATTTGTTTTATGGTCGGTCGATTGGCGGGAGTACGGGGCATTCATTTTTTGCAATTTTTTAGGGTCATATTTTTAATTTTAGAAAAAAATCTAATGTAGAGGTATGCTTTAACAGATCCCAATATTGTGTAAAATAATCATTTGTCTAGACGCATTGTCCAGGGAGTAGGTAAATTGGGAAATACGTTTGTATGGCAAAACAGTGCTAGCGTACCCTATTAATACCATGGATCTAAACAAACTAGCGGTTAACCGCTAGTTTGTTTAGATCCATGATTAATACTCTGTATTTCCTAAAGTAATGATCGTACAGTAAAAATGTGTAGATGTAATTTATAGGATATTATTTAATGTAGATAATTATAAATACTTTTCGAGTTACAAGCAAAAACCTTGAAAAAGAGACCTTTCCCCCCCTCCCCCACCGCCGGCTCTTGTCCCACCCTCGGGGACTTTTTGTATATTCATCTAGACACCTTTAGGAACAACTGTACCAAATTTCAAAACTACACGAATTATTCGGTCTGATCGACGATTTTGAAGCTAATTTTCTTAGACTACTTATTGTAAAAAGTAATCAGTTTGTGCTTTTATTTTAATGACACGTAATTTGTCTATTTAATATGATAACTACTTTTGGAATTAGTTGTGATTTTATTATGAGAGAACAGAATATGAACATTGAACATCCATATTAGCCAAACACATGCATATTGCATACATGTAGATCAAAGTCATAACTCATAACCCTCCTTTCGCTGCAGTTTGGTACAAAACATAAGAATCAGAGTCAAAACTCACAGGGAACGTAACAGTTTGGTTGATCCGGTTCTCGGTCATGAGTCTGAGCATGGAGCCGATTTGGTCCCTGCTGTACTCCCCCTCAGTCACGTTACCCCCGTACTGGGTGGTCCACCCCACCGACATCACCGCTCGGGGATGATTGCCGCAGAGCTTGATGAACTTGATGGGGTCCACGGGTTTGGTGGTCGCCTCTATCGGCCCCGGCAGGATGTCAGCATTCAACCACAGCGGAAACGTTACCTGTAAAAGTTTTGGTCTTAGCACTACATGGTTTCCTTAACTTCGCCGAAATTATTTTTGGGAACTGTATTTTTAATAGACAGGTATATACTGTATTTTTAATAGACAGGTGCACACTTTTGCTTTTAAGAGTTCCGTACCCAAAGAGTAGAAACGGGACCCTATTACTGAGACTTCGAAGTCTGTCCGTCTTTTCAAACCATCAAAAACACATTTTATGATGTTACCGTCAAACACACATTTTTTGCCTACTTGCGCTCTATAACGGGACTTCGTCCGCGAGTCCGACTCGTACTTGCGTTTACGCATTCCCGGGACCTGGGGAGGACCACCGAGACCACCGCACTCCCCGGGGTGGACGTAAGACGTACCCGGGACTAGGTACCCAATAAAAACCCCAACGGTGTTCCTGCTCCTGAAGGTGGGACTACGGGAAACGCGTGATACACGACTGCTATCCTACTAAATTCTATAAAACGCTATTTACTTACCTAAAAGTTAAAATTAATGTTTGTTTATCACATCACAGGCATCTCCGTTAGCGTTCACATGTTTCAAAAGATGATCAAGTTTGAACTTTAACTCGCTAATTTAAAGTTAAAATTATTTTTGTTTGCTCTCAAAGTGACCGTCTTCCCCAAGGTCTGTATGAACTTATTGTTAAGGTTTAATTTCGTCTGCAAATGACTCGTGCTTAATTGATGTAAAAGATGGTTAAATGTTTACATTTTAACCAGTCACACGATGTGACTCATTCGGGGTTTTCGCCGTAATTGGTTAACTTTATGGCTCACCGCTCAGTAGCATAATATACAGGGTGCAATTAAACTTTCCTGCCAAATTTTTTCCAGGGCTTAAGTATTTATCATTAGGAGAGTCCATTTAACGAAAAAAATTGGGTGTTTAATTTTTAGGGTTCCGTACCCAAAGGGTGAAAACGGGACCCTATTCATGAGACTTCGATGTCTGTCCGTCTGTCCGTCTGTCCGTCTGTCTGTCTCCAGGCTGTAACTCAAGAACGGTAATAGCTAGAGAGTTGAAATTTTCACAGATTGTGTATATCCGTTGCCGCTATAACAACAAATACTAAAAGCAAAATAAAATTAATATTTAAGGGGGGCTCCCATACAACAAACGTGATTTTTTTGGCCTTTTTTGCTCTATACCAATAATAGCAACAGGTAGGCCCTTGAATTTTCCACAAAATCCTTAGTTTTACTTGTACTTTAATATTTAATAATAATATTAAAATGAAATAAAAAATTAAGGGGGGCTCCCATACAAAAAACACAATTTTTGGTCTAATTTTGCTCCATAATGGTACGGAACCCTTCGTGCACGAGTCCGACTCGCACTTGGCCGATTATTTTGATGACATATTTTATCCCATTTAAAATCGTTGCAGAACGGTCAATTGCGGCGGTAGGTGTGATCGGGCCTCGGGGATGACGCGGGGGGACTGGGGAGGCGTGCGCGTGGGGGCACGTGAACGCGCGAGTATCTGTAGTTTGTGTATTATCTATTCTGTGGCGCGGGCGACGAGTAGTGTTCATTCCAAAAAGGTGGAGGTTATTTATTATGTTCTTCGCCGTCTGTGGACCGATTTTCAAAATTTTTTCGCTATTGTATAGGGTATAATCCAAATTTAGTACCATTTTCAGAAAAGTGGTGGTCTGATGATGGGATCCATGAGGAATCGAGGGGACTCCTTGAAATTTATATGGGAACATATGGTGATTTCGATTTTTCTGAAGTATTTCAGGAATATACTACCAAAAAGTAAGATTTTGCACCAGGATGTACCCTGGTTCCGAAGGTACCCAACAGAACTTTTGAATCCTTATAGATACAAGTTTGAGGATTTTGGCTTTTTTTAAACTACTCCAAGCAAAAGCCAAGGAATCCTACATTATTTCTGCTGAACATAGGCTAAAATTGATTTTGTAAAAAATAGTGGTTCTTAAGATATTTGGGTTTTTCGGACGCCAGGTGTAAAATCAACCAGAAAAGTTACTTATTTTGCGTACGCTGCCAAAATTATAAAAGATAGAACTATAAAATGTTGTAAGTAATTGTAGATCTTATAAATATCTACAAAAAAGACCGCAACACACTATACTTATCTATGTTGAGTGAGGCACAATAACCATTTTTTTATTTAAAAATCTTGAATTTTATTTGGACTACATTTAAATGCGTTTATTTTACTTACGCAATAGCGTATCGCGTAATCAAATAATTATTATTCCTTATATTTTATTATTATAGTGCTGTCTTCAGACTTCGCCTAAACCTCAATTATTTCTGTACTCAATCATCATGCTTTTGAAGTCGGTACCAGCTTAAATTAGCGTAAGTTCTATGTCAAGGATCTCAGAACTTTTCCAGGCTGGTAGCGACTTCAAAAGTACGAAGATTAAGTACAGAAATAATTGAGGTTTAGGCGAAGTCTGAAGACAGCACTATAATAATAAAATATAAGGAATAATAATTATTTGGTTCTTTTTAGATTATTTTTAAGAATATTACTTTTGTTTTTACGTTGGAAGTCGGTTTTAATTTTTTGTTAAAAAATAATAATTAGGATAACTTTTAGAAGCTATTTCTTGACATTTTAGTACTGAGTGATTATAAAAGAAAAAATACGTGTATTTTATTTTTAACAAGGATCAATAATAATTTATATCAAAATTTAGCAGGAATGTTTAATTGCACCCTGTATTTACTAAAATTGGATATTTTCATTTTTACCGTTTACTTGCGATATCAGCATGCCTTTATCGAATCAACGATAAAACAGTAAATCATTACTTGAGGTTAACGATTAAAATAACCGACTTTACTGAAAGCAGTTTTAGACTGTAGTAATTCAAATGTACCTATGTCTTCAAAAAAAGAAAAATCGTCCCTCGTCTACCCAATGTCTTACCTCTGGTTTGCTGAATGGCGCGATTTGATCCTGTGACTTCTCAAAGGCCTCTATACTCTTGAAGTCGAGTTTCACCCCCTTCTGCTTGTCTGCTTTACTGGCCTTGTTATATTTGTGCACGGTGGTCAGGAAGTCCGTGAGCGATAAGTCTGAGGTGGTCGCTGGTGGGTGTGCCATAATGGGGATCGGAGGACCATCCTGCCCGGTCACGTGACCCAACACGATATCAGCTTCCAACATGGACACGTCACCTGGAGTGTGATATAGAATGATCTAGATTTTTTTATTAAAAATAAGTAACATAATTTCTTAGCTTTAAAATAGTGCAACAAACTTATAATATAATATTATTAACTTATTGTTATTATTACATACTTGCTAATGCTGCTTCTAAATAGGTTTTGTTGTTGACTGCATGGGCCCATGTCACTGTTGTTAAATTCTTCATTATTTCTTCCTCCCCACTCACCAAAACAGCTAAAACAAAGAGAAAACACAAAAATATTTCATATTTTATCGTGCTTTTCATTTAGGCCCTTACTAATAAACGCTGTATAAGCTTTGAATAGTTATTCAGTGTTTAGTCTTCTTCAATCCAATTACAAATGTCACTTGTGTGACAGGAACAAAACACTGTATAACTATTCAAAGCATATACAACGTTTATTAGTAAGGGGGTTAGTGTTTTACATTTGGCAAACTATAAAGGTTTTTAAAAGCTGCGGGGAACGAGAACAAAATGGCGGATGTCGTAACATGTCAATCCGAATCTGCTGTCAGTTGTCACTGTCACTTGTCAGTGTTTATCATTGATGATTTCGCATGTATTTTATTGGACTATTTTATTTACACTTAAAATAAAAGATATCGAATGTTACCTTCAGGTATTTAAATTCTTGACAAAACGAAGTCTTTACGTGAATTCCCAGTTTGGTTACTACAATAATCACAGGGACTTTAACAGCTAAGTTGCGACTTGCGAATGCGATACACTGATGTGCGCCGCGCCGCGCGCCGGTGCGGGCTGTGCGGGTGTTTGACCGAGTGACGTCACTCGTCAGTGTATAATATAGTCACCACTCACCACAGTAAAAAGAAACCGAAACCACCAAAGATTAAAATAATAATAATTTGTAAACAAACTGTGGTACAAGTGCGAAATACTATTTTTGCACAAGTGTACTAATATGTAACATAGTTTTTCTTATTAAGTACTAACTGTCCCGTCAATTATACTAAATATTTACATAGTCGGTATCGAGTATCGATAAATACCATAGCTTTAAATTCATGGTAGAGCTAGGCCGTTATAGCAACGCCGTATCTTCCGCATCAATTATAAGGGGCCCGAAGTCATGGTGGCACCCGACGACGACGACCCCGAAGATGATAAATACTTATCAGTTCCCCTCTTTCCAATGGAGTCCCCAAACAATTTTAGGGCAAGTTACAAGCAGCAGGGCTCGGAAACCTGGTAAATCTTCGCGATCCTGTTCGTTAGAAACGCCATACATTTCCAAAACAGCGTTTTCATTTCGATTCCGCTCTGAACGGACCGACATTCTCACATACTTAATATTATTAGGTAATAGGTTAGCTTGGACCACTGGTGGTCCCTGAAGGCATTCCAAGTGGTCCGCGGACCACCGGTTAGTAACCATTGAACTAGTAGCTACTTGCTAAAAGTGATCTCTAATAAAAACCACCTCGTATTTTATAGAATGAGTGTCTGGCTCATTAGAGGCTGAAGTGCATATTCCAAGCATCTCTGCCCTGAAATAAATTTATACTAAGTACTTTGAGATAAGGAGTTACTACTACTTTAAAGGGTACCATCAGCTCAATAGGATTTTGTTCCTATTTTATACAAAAATATATAAGGACGCCTTATTTCAGTTTAATTAATTAGTATAGTAAAATACTTACCCCCTTACTAATAAACGCTGTATAAGCTTTGAATAGTTATACAGTGTTTTGTCTTCTTCTTTCCAATTAAAAATGTCACTTGTGTGACAGGAACAAAACACTGTATAACTATTCAAAGCTTATACAACGCTTATTAGTAAGGGCATTATTGTTATAATTAACGGCCGTTCCCAATATTTGATCTATCTCTTACTTGAGATAGGAATAGCTCACATTAGACATTAGCTCCATATATTTTATGTCAATTCTATGTCAGCTGCGATCGGTTGTATGTCAAACTAGAGATAGATTGAATATAGGGAACGGCCATAAGGGTAACTTCTTCAAAGATAGGTACGTAGTTATCTGTTTTTATACAGGCCATGAACAAATCGTTCATATTCATATAACTTATCTATTCTTAATTACTAACAGTTCTTCTAGTATTACAATAATTACAAGAATGCGTATTTATAATAATTGTCAATTTGCCAAAATTTCCGTATTTCTCTAGTTAAAACAAATAGCAGTCACTTTTATTTAATTTTAATCGACAAAACATGATTCGGCGATCAGCTTTCATCCTGTTAAAATTAAAACAAAATATATTTCAGTTTCGTTTGCAGTCCGTACCCTAATCCTAACGCCTATGAGGAATGTATTATGATTAAAATTCCATCAAATGAAATGGTTTCCAATGATTGATGCAGATTGAAGGTAACTTACGCCTATAAATGTTATTGCCTTTAAAAAGTCAAGAATTGAATTTATAAGCTCATGCACTCGATTGCTTTTAATGCTATTATATAGATCTAGTCACGGCCTAGGCATAACCCTAACCCAAATACGCCACATCCTACAGGAAGTGGCCTATTTAGACGAGGGTGTCTACTGTCTGCTATGCAAAACTATGTCTAGTGCGTCAAGCCATTAGCCAACTGCCAAGCGGTCATCAAAAACAATTAGTTGTGTGTGTTCTTTTCTGGTTTAGCTTTCTGTGGGTTTAGCTCTAGGTCGAATTTTCCCGCCTTCAGGAGCAGGAACACCGTTGGGATTTTAGTGGGTAGTCCCGTCCTGATCTTACGTCCGCCCCGGGGAGTCCCACATACCTCGGTGGTCCTCCCCAGGCCCCGGGGATGCGTAAATGCATTCCCCCAACAAAAAAATGAGGTCGAATTTCACACCCCTCCAAAAGATTTCATCGTATACTCTATTTCCAAATTTCTCGAATAGTGCTTACTGCTTAAATTGGTTTCCATCATCCAATAACTCTGAAACGCAAGGGTCTTTAGAATGGAATTGGGTAGTCCAACAAGGTTGAAGATAGCGGTTAACCCGTTGCAAATAACTCGAAATAATCAGGAGAAGCGGTCATATAATCTCTTTTACTTTAATTACAAATTTTCAGTCTCTTCACTCCTACTCGTGTAAACTGAGAAAATCCACTCTTTAGGTAAGCAATAATGTTTAATTAAAATGATTTAAATCAGGTGCGGTGCTCCAATAAAATCAGAAAATTATGAAGACACCTTTTTTCAATTCCAAGTATAACATATTTCCTTCAAAGATCAAGCCGGTACGTAGGTACTACGTACAAAAATAGCATAAAATGATTTTAGTATCATATATTGATAATATGTATCTTGACATGCAACGTAAGTCGTAACCAAGTATCAATTGATAACATACGCAAAACAAAAATGTTTATGAATTATTATTTTCCACTTTTTAAAACTAGATTTCAAAAACTAAACTTTGTTGGTGCCAAAAGCGTCCCTTGAAAACCCTTCCCTTCAAAGCCTATCCTAACGAACATAGCTCTAACCACATCCTCTTTTCGCTAGTTGGTTTATATAGTTGCAAAAACTTACCTGAAACAGCCAATATAAGAATTGCAATCATGACGCAGGTTATCACAGCATCCGTCTCATATTATATGGAGCCGTGTACTCGTCAGGAGCCGTACCACCTGATTGTCCAATCGTCCTGTTACGTCTTGATTGCTTTGAATAAAGCAAATTGGAGACACATCAAGGACTTGTTACGTACGTGGATATCGTTTACTGCGATACTAGTTTGGGACGCTACTTCGTTCGTTTGATTTTCACAGTATGTATTGTAAAGTCCCATAATATGGACACGCTTCGGCTGTGCCTGCCAAAGATTGTTGAATTTGAAGATTGTTTTAGCTATCTCCAATCTCTAGGTTTATTTCTTACAGTCTTTGAACAATGAGCTTTACGTACCGGGTAAAATCTTGCGAATATATTATAACATGTAGCATACTTAAGATGCAACAATATGTATTGGTCCTTCGAGTCGGATTGAAGAATTCTTTCATGACAATTATTTCGTTTATTCGTTGTGACTATACTATGCGATGTTTAGTTAGACTTATTGTAGCCTTTCATGTCTC
Organism: Plebejus argus; assembly: GCA_905404155.3. Lineage (NCBI taxonomy): Eukaryota > Metazoa > Arthropoda > Insecta > Lepidoptera > Lycaenidae > Plebejus > Plebejus argus. The sequence goes on along the minus strand of FR989929.1, from coordinate 7,709,696 downwards.
TTCCAGCACCTATTGTCCAACAATCTAGGTACATCTGCGACTTTAGATCACCTTCAGACAAGTTGCTAGGTTTGTATGACGTCTGCAGTCTGCACTCTTCAGGTCGTGTTCCGATTTTTTATTTTATTCAAGTTGAAATGCGATTGACCCTTTAAAAATATAATATTATGTACTTATTTTTATGTTGCTTAAAAATAAACAAACTGACATGACAATAAAGTAAATTTTTTATCAAAGATAGGTCACCACATGTTTCTGATAAGTTTAGAGATAAATTATTATTCATCTTGCTTTAAAATAGTATTATCGAATTATTATACCTTTTTATTTCTAAAAGTATTATTATAATTTATAATATATGTGTGTCTAAGAAAATATATCTACTAACTTACACGAGTAAGTATAATATATTATTATCTACTTTCAACTTAACTATTAGTTTGCAACTACTAAACAGAGGCTAAAATGTTTACTAGGTAAGTATGATTTTTATATTCTGTATGGTGGATATTGTGGTTGCAACAAACATTAGCGCCTTAAAAATCTTACCAGCAAAGATTCTACAATACAAAAATTTTAGCGGACGGTAAATTTATTCCTGTAAACTTTACTATTTTAATATTTACTATTTTAATTTAGTAATACATACTAAAGCAAGAAATACACGGTCGTCAACGGCGGTTGACGACCACGCAAAATCTGTAATGAAAAACTGGTTGACAACACGTTGGCAACCGTGTGGCTGGCAACGCGCATACTATTTTTTGCTGTTGACGACCGCCGTTGGGGACCGTGTATTTCATACTTTAGACTTTTCTTGGTTCAAATGATGTTATACCACAGGCATTTTATTAGAATTTTTGTTGGTCGCGGTTATCTGCGGTAATATCGGAACGGTATCTTAAGTATAACTCTATATAAGTGTTTCTATTCTTTCACATTTATACCATGCTAAGGCCGCAGGTTGTGCGAGTGTCCAGGAGAGACGGTACTAGCTAGTCCGTACCTAGTAGTTTTGTTTGTCCTTAACCATTAAAAATCGTTTGCAGGTCAAAAAAGAAGGTAGAGATGTTCATGTATTAGGTATTTAGTAAAATAAAATATAAACTTTTGAAAGTATATTTTCGTTATTTTACAAAATTCTTGTATTTACAAAAATTATACAACATGTTTGGAATGAAAACTTGATCTCGAGAATCTCGAAATCAAATATTGAAGGTACTGTATGTATAATATGTCGTAGCCAACTAAACAATAAAATTACTCTTGAATGATCATCTTGCATGTTTTCTTTCAACTTTAGTTACCTCACCTTCCCTGTTATAGGAGTTTATTTAACTATAATAGGTAGGCATTAAAGAAAGCAATAACCTATTCTTTGTATACTAACTCTGTAATACTTAGAGCTTAACCACCTACCGAATACCGATTACTTAATTTTAATTTTAATTTTTGTGTTCAATGTCATATAAAAAAATTATAACATTAGGTATAAGTTGATTTTCATGAGAAGCCTTAATTCTAGCTACTTAATATCACATTTATTGTAATAATAAAAATAAATAAAAAATATTGTAATATGTTGTATTTTCTCGTAAGCATAATGTTTAATTTTGTTGAGGAATGCCTATAATACCTAATATATTTTTTAGAAATCGTACTGTTAAATACAATAATTATTGTTGCAATTGACATAATATAATATAACAAACATTTACTTATCGAGGATCAAACGGTTATGTTGAAAAAATATTAATTTCCTCAAATAAAATTTCAGCAGGCTAAAGCTAACACGTTTTCTTTATTCCTTCTTTTAAAATAGAGTTGTTTATAAAAATGTATGGAATTGTCTTAAAAGCGTTTGATAAGTATGGTCACAGAATAGTATATTAGTTTAACAATAATAATTATGGTCGACATTCGAGTTTCGACCCACTTTCGACTCATGTCATGTCAATTCCATACATTTTGATCGGCGGTTCTATAAAGAAGTTATAAAAAACGTGTTGGCTAGGGGCACAGATCAAATAAAAAACCAAGACGCACATTCGTTATTATTTCTGAAGCCGTTTTATTTACATGCGCTTTAATGCACACTCATGCATCAAACTACGCTACTTTCGTACACGATTGGTCGACTAGCCATGCAATCTATACAAATCCGTTAATTCTATTTCATCCGAGTATACAATATTAATTAAATGGAAACAAAAATATGTAAATCTCTGATTTGTGATGAGTTCCATTGCACAGTCCATACTTAACCTTCTTAAATCTTAAAAATATAATATTGTTACCTAAATACGCAGACGTCCAGTGTGATAATAGGATATAATTCAGATTTTAGACAATATGTCATTTATAATAGTGAACATAATAATATTATTATCGGCAAAAAATACAATGCACCTGTAATCAACATCGTATGCACTTTGAATAATATATCGACGGTGGAAAGGCAAAAGTTACCAAGCGACACTAGGGGTCAAAATGAGTTTTTTATATATTCGGAATCAGCGAATTTTTCTCTATCGATTAGTCTTAGTCCCATGTCTCTAGGAGCACTTTTGATGTCGCTTAGGAACTCCGTGAAAACGGGTATTTTTCTTATTTTCGGCGACCAAGCGACAACTTTTTGACACCTTTTAAAAAAGTAGGCATTTGGTAATATCTACATGTTTCATTTTTTACTTGGTAATTTTTGGCTTTACACGTTTTTAATTCAAACTGCAGTAAGTAATTTTTGCCTTTCCACTATTGGTATCAATTAGGTACTTAGGAAGTTTTACCTAAAATATATTTATTTATTTATGGTATTTCGGACTCTTTTTCAAACCCTTGAGATATTTTTTCTGTCGTTAAGTATTTTTTAGCAAACCGTAATCATATAAAAAATTCGATATAGTAAATTTTACTCGCCGAAACTAAGATAATAGGTGGCGCTTGGTAACCTTCTACCTGCCGTTTTATCTATAAATTTTGTAACTTGGATACCAATTGCTGAAATAATTATTTAATTTTAAATGTGGTTAGCCCAAACAAATACTTGACGCGTTGTCGCTTATCCTCGCTATAAATCATACCTAATATGGTGGATGGTAACGGTTTTTTCGATCAGTCGTAGTTCCACTGTCGCTTAGGTAATCAGCGTGTACGCTCTCACGCATTTCGTTACTACTGTTTTGTGCGACACGACACTTGGTATGTATTAAAATTATTATTTTCAAGGTTTGTTTTTTTGAGTTTTCTGTTATATTAAAAAAATCTAGTTCAACATGAATCGCAGTTGGCGAATATAAATAATAATAGATGCCCTATCCTCTGCGGCCGAGGACGGATCGCGGGGGGGAGAGGCGAGGCATTGTGGTAGGTTGCCGCTCTCCCTACCCCCCCTGCGAGCTGGCGGGGCCGTTCCGTTTGAACGGCATTGGTGGGGCCGCAGAGGAAGAGGCAAGTAGGTATTGCGGTGCGCCGCTTGCCCTATCCTCTGCGGCCGAGGTGTGGTCGGTGGCAGAGCCACAGACCTGATCTGCCACATGGCCTCCAAGTAGCGGACTCGGGGGGCATCTGCTACAGCCCTGGTGGGGGCCGAGGAGGAGGGCGCACGTGTTGTGCGCCCATCGTGGAGTCTTCGGACCGCTGGCGGGGTCGCGGATGTGTGTATCGTTCCCGTGGCCCCGTCAAAAGGCGGCGTGGCGGAAGATGGGGGGGGGGGTTTAGTGGGTATACCGTGGTCTCATTAGCTACGGAAGTCCCACATCACCGCTCGGGTCGCCCCCTGCGCCTGGGTGGTATGCGTAATGCATTTCCCCCTCCGGGGAAAAAAAAAGGGTGTAGAAAGTAACTATTCGGCAATCGACATTTCGGCAAGTTCTTATATTAATTTTATAATAAACTCATACCAAATATTTTACTCATTCCGTAGCAAAGGTTGATTATAAAATAAGCGAATTTATGAAGAGAACTGTCTTTATATTTTGAAACGACTTCCAAAAAGGCGGAGGGTTCTCAATTCCCTAGTATGTTCTTTATTTATGTTTGTTCGCGGTAAAATCCGTTGTTTGTGGACCGCTTTTTAAAATTCTTCTGTTGTTGTATTATATTATAGGACATAGTTGAAATTTGGTACCACGTTCAGAAAAGTTGTGATCTGATGATGCGATCCACGAGGAATGGAGTGAACTCCTAAAAATTTGTATGGAAACATGTAGTGATTTTGACTTTTTCTCAAGGATTTCAAACTTAGATTATGTACTCAATACTACCAAACAATCATTATCATCATCACCATAATTATGCCACGCACCGTCAATTATGATCCTATTATTGGTACTTCTCATGGTCATCATTCAATCACATCAAAACGGACGAGTTTCATTATTATTCTTGTATGATTTTGGAAATTATATTATTGTTGTTGTGTAATCCCAAAATGCATGGGGTTCTCATGGTATCTTACGTTTAAACACATATCTCGTTTACGTATTAATTCTAAAATACATGCTCATTTGTCTATTCATTAGTGCACACCACCGTGGGAGAGCCACGCTTCAGCACGAATGGGCCGGCTCGACCGGAGAAATACCACAAGCTCACAGAAAACTGGCGTGAAACAGCGCTTGATTTTCAAGGAACAACCACATCCGCCTACTATGGGTCCCGGGCCATAGTAACGTCTCCGGCAATGAAACCGCTGACGAACTGGCTAGGCTTGGGGCTGAGAGTCTCATATCATATGACCCAGAATCTGTATGTGGTATACCTCCCAGTACCCAATAGCAAGTGCTCAAGAAATGGGGTCACAGACTAAGCAGGAAGCAATGGGCTGAGACCCCTGGCCTTGAACACTCCAAGGAACTAATTCCTGGCTTCAACAAGAAACTATCAGAATTAGCACTCACCTTGGGTAAGAACCAATTAAGAATCCTTACCAGAAGCCTAACTGGGCACTGCAAGCTCAACAAACACCTAAACAGAATGGGTATTTGTAGCATAACGACTTGCAGATTCTGTGAGGAGGAGGATGAGACCTAATTCACCTTCTCCTCGACTGCTTTGCTCTACTACAGAGCACCTTGGTCGCCACGAATACTCATCCACAGAGGAAATTCGTGGCACCAACCCCAACCGTATCGTTCAATTTATGAGCAGTATTGGGTTGGGGATGATACTCCAGTGCGAAGGAGTCACAAATCACAATAGATGACACCTTATGGGTCGCAGTGACCTGATGTGACTGCAACCTGCCTTCTTTAACAAAAAAAAAAGTACTTTTCATACATTTTGTTTATGTGATCGACTAATACTAAATATAAACTTATTAAGTCTTCTTAGCCGTGATAGTTTTCCTTTTAAATTCAGCATCTTCCCTACTCCCGTGATTTTTTTCACATTTCCAGAAGCAAGAACTTCATAGTTTACAAATGGACCCCGAAATCAGAAAATGATTTTTGAAATGAAAATGTTTTGGGATGGACACGAAAAAAATGAATGTGTATGTAGATTTTCAGATCAATGTGCAGGTACATTTTATATTATGTATACCAACCCTTTTGTCGGCATTATTAATATGTGAATTTATGCCGAATCACTGCGTTGTAGGTAGGCCCTATGGCATATTATAGTCTTTGAGAAAAACCGCGGAGAGACAGACAGACGGACGGACATACCGAAACTTTAAGGGTTCCTTGTTGACTAACCGTAAAAAAGAGAAAAATTAATAATTTGAAACCAAAAATTCTAACTGAATTCCTCGACAAAAAAATTAATATTCTTATGAATACTTTTTAGGCTTCCGTACCCAAAGGGTAAAAACGGGACCCTATTACTAAGATTTCGATGTCTGTCCGTCTGTCTGTCTGCCTCCAGGCAAGGCTCAACAACGGCTACAATAAAAAATAAAAATAAAAAAATATTTTTTGCTAGAAATTGATAATGGCAACAGCCTAGGCACTTGAAATGCTTACAAAATACTCAATTGTATTCATTCTTTTATAATTAATTATTAAATTAACATAAAATAGATAATTAAGGGGGTCTCCGATACAAAAAACCTATTTTAGCCTATTTTTGCTCTATAATGGTACGGAACCCTTCGTGCGCGAGTCTTAATTGCACTTGGCCGATTTTTACGATTGGCCTAAGGCCAACTCAACAAGGCCTCAACAATATTATCTGTAGGTACTCAATCTTCATACATTTTAGAAGTCGGTAAGTACGTACGTACGGTACGTGGTACGGTTCATTGGAATACTGAATATTGTTTTTACCATGGAACTCGGCTTCAATTATTTGTTTGAAAATAATTTATTCAAACTTCAAAGGCATATTTCAAATAATTATTGCATACTTGATACCTATACTCAGCAAATTTCCTCACTGAATCTAAAAAGTACAAACTTTTGAGTTATTGTTTAAATTTATTTGGTGGCAGGTAAATAATTACTTACACTAACAGAATTATATTTGTCGTATAGTAAACATTGCTTGTTATAATAATGGAATATTATTAAATTTAGACCCCTTTGCTTGTTCAATTAAAAAAATAATTCTCTACTTATCCCTTTTTGCTTCGAACCATTTATAGAAAAAAATATATTTAGACATCTTTACTAGATTGAAAAATAAAACGTTTTTGTCGGTTGGTAACTTTTACCTGCTTCTAAATTTAGGTAAATTGTAACCAAACGCCACTTTTACGCAAAATATACAGAAATTCCTTTTTTTTATTAAACCAATTAATAAAGGCATTAAAATACTTTTAAAATCCGTTGGATTTTTTCAAATATCTCTAATAGCTAATTTTCTACGATTTTTTAAAGAAAAAATGAATCTTTAAACTGCTCTGCTGTAAAAATAGCTATATGGCGCTTGGTAACTTTTGCCTTTCCACCGTCGATATTATTATGTACTGTGTTATTAAATTGAACGAATCAATTTCTTCGATAGTATAGTCACGATCTCGTCTCACGGTTTTATCCATAGTCACTTTAGTAAGTCATATTATTTATTATTAATTATATCGTCGAAAAATTAACATAACTACATGTAAATTACTTTTAAAGTGATTACTGATTAAATATCAATGTGAATATTATATTCTTTACAGACTCCGAATTCATTAACCCGTTTGTGCACGTGCAAAATATTTCCTGAGTCCTGACTGACGATATTATTATCATACACAAATCTTACTCATCTTATTAAATAATTTTGGTAGCAGCTACAATATGTACAAAGCTTGAATAAAACACTCCGGAAACATTCCATAATATCCGTACATAAAATAATTCTTAAAGACTATAAAAATAACTTTTTCACCTAAAACTACTTTGTTACAGCATACTGTCATTTCAATAGCACTAATGTCAAGTCCCTCTCATCTTTACTTCACATAAAATGTATCTATCTATAAGAGTCTTCTAGCACCTGGGTCCTGCCCCTTTAGCATGGCCACAATAGAAATGCGAAATATTAGAAACACTGTGAAGATAAACTCAAGGTACCGTTCCAACGCGATGCCCGATGGACTATAGTCTAAAAATTCAATTAAAATTGTATTTGGCAAAAGGGGCATTTTATTTGAATTTTTGTCGGCCGGGGTTAGCCGCGGTGAAGATCGGAACCTTTAGTTTATCTCCACCATGGACCAATCATCTCCACAGTGTTTCTGTTCTTTCGAATTTCTACTGTGGCCATGCTAAAGGGGCTGGTGTTAGGGTTTAACAGTCTGCATTATCCTTCTCTTTCTCCATTTCGTACTTCTCTTTCTGCTGGCTGGAGCAGCATGATGTGACTGAGAGTAGGGCGGCATCTAGAACCTTCTAGCTCCTGGTGTTAGGGTTTCATTTGAGCTCCGCTTCGTTCTTCTCTCTGCAGTAGCTGGAGCGGCATGATGTGACTGAGAGTAAGAATCTTCTAGCTCCTATTATTGGGGTTCAGTTTGAGTTCTGCTTCGTCCTTCTCTTTCTTTCTCTCGTCGTTCTTCTTGCAGTGGCTGGAGCAGCAGGATGTGACGGTGAGTAGGGCGGCGAAGACGAGGGCGGCGCAGGCGCAGACCGTCCCGCCCCAGTCCAGCACCCCGCGCACTATCCGCAGCTCGCCCAGCACCTTGCTTTCCACCTGGACCTTCTGCTGCACCCAGAATATCGGGAACAGCATCTTTGGCACGTTCGCGTATAAACTGTAAAAAAAGTAGACAAATATTAGCGTTTTCTAAAAAAGAAGCATCTACAGGGAAATAGCTCCTTATAATGTTTGTATTTCCAGCACTATTAGGGTGAGCACCCTAATAGTGCTGGAAATACAAACATTCAACACAAACACAAACGTCATCATGAAAATAATTTCTCACTACGGATGAATAGTCAACGTACGTTACGTGACAGATTGAAGGAAATCTTCGTTAGAATCTGTGCTATCCTGGTGTTCTCAATCTCATCCTAGGCATGCAAGAAAGGCATTATATTTTATAGTGGAAACTAGCTGTCCCGGCAAACATTGTTTTGCCATTTAAAGTATATTTTCTACATCATCAGTTGATACATGTTTTACCCCCTCTTTTGTCCCCTAAGAGGGTGTGGGGGGGGAAGGTCATACACCAGATGTTAAGTTGAAAAACACAGTTAATACCTAATATGAAGTAAGTCCACTAAAGAAAAAAGTTATATACAAAATCTGACCCCTCTTTGGTCCCCAGAGAGGGTTGAGAGGGGAGCCGGGGGAGGATTTTTATACACCAGATGTTGAGTTGGAAGAAGACAAATATCTGTGAAAACCGTATGCAAATCGGATCAGTAGTTTTCGTGTTAAAGAAAAAAGTTTGATACAAAATCTGACCCCCTCTTTTGTCCCCTTAGAGGGGTGGGGGGAAAAATTTTTATACACCATATGTTAAGTTGGAAGAAGATAAATAATATATCTGCGAAAACCACATTCAAATCGGATCAGTATTTTTCGTGTGATGCTGGAACAAACATACAGACAGACAGAAAGAGTGACAGACAGACAGACAAAAAACTAACCACATTTTTGGCTTCTATAGCGATGTAGTGACAAAGGTGTAATTTCGGGTGTCATTTCATATCTTCTAAGTACAGAATTTTCATTTCTACAACAGAATATTGTCTTCCTCCCGCACGCGCTTTGGTGACGCCCACTATCGTAATATTTTAATTTCGCCATAATTTAAAACCAAACGTCCAATTTTAATCATTCAAAGACCAAATATTATCTACATAAACTGTACTTAGTGATAAAAGAATTTATTTTGATAAGGATTAATAGCGTGAGTAAAATATATCCGTTTTAATGTAGTCCAAAAAAATTCAGGATTTTTAAATAAATAAATGGTTATTGTGCCTCACTCGACATAGATAGGTATAGTGTGTCGCGGACTTTTTTGTAGATATTTATAAGATCTACAATTACTTAGAACATTTTATGGTTCTATCTTTTATAGTTTAGGCAGCGTACGCAAAATAAGTAACTTTTCTAGCTGATTTTTTACACCTTGCGTCCGAAAAACTCAAATATCTTACGGAACCCTACTTTTTTCCAAAATAAAATATAGCCTATGTTCAGCAGGAATAATGTAAGATTCCAATAGCAAAAGAATTTTTCAAATCGGTCCAGTAGTTTCGGAGCCTATTCGACTCAAACAAACAAACAAACAAACAAATCTTTCCTCTTCATAATAGTAGTGTAGACAATAAAAAGATAAGTGATAACTAAATTTTATTTAAATGCCTGTTCTGAATAATAATTTAAGACCTTTTTTAAAAAGCTATCAATAAATTACTAACCAGTTCAAAAATAGTACCTAATTATGACTATAATTTTGAACTGGTTTATTTACATTAGGTAAGTACATATATGTAAATTAGCAAAATCATAATAATAATAGCTACCTATCTACGACGTGCTTTATGAATAATTATAGGTCTACCAGAATCTGATGACAAAAAGTAAGAAAATAAATTGACTCTAGCAATACCGGTGAAATAGAAATAAAACATTTTCATCCTTTTTTAGGGTTCCGTAGGCAAAATGGCAAAAAAGGAACCCTTATAGATTCGTCATGTCTGTCTGTCTGTCCGTCCGTCCGTCCGTATGTCACAGCCACTTTTCTCCGAAACTATTAGAGCTATACTATTGAAACTTGGTAAGTAGATGTAGTCTGTGAACCGCATTAAGATTTTGATGCAAAAATGGAAAAAATATTAAAAATTTTAGGGGTCCCCATAGGTACAACTGAAACAAAAAAAATTTTTTTTCATCTAACCTATGCGTGTGGGGTATTTATGGATAGGTCTCTAAAAATCATATTGAGGTTTCTCATATCATTTTTTCTAACCTGAATAGTTTGCGAGAGAGACTCTTCCAAAGTGGAAAAATGTGTGTCCCCCCCCTCTAATTTCTAAAGTAGAGGCATGATAATTCTAAAAAAAATATATGATGTAGATTACTATAAAAACTACCAACGAAAATTGGTTTGAACGAGATCTAGCCAGTAGTTTTTTTTATACGTCATAAATAGTAAACCTTAATCTAAATTTCATTAAATCGACTGAAATATAAAAATAAATCAAAAATATTTTAATTTCATAAAAATAAACCTTATTGCTGCTGCGGAACCCTCCATGGGCGAGTCCAACTCGCACTTGGCCGCTTTTTTATTCCTTTAGCGGCTTATTTTGTGTGTGAAACATGCAAATATATAAGTGTGTCCTTTTCCGGACCTCAAAGTATCTCCATACCAAATTTCAGCAGAATCGGTTCAGCGGTTTGACGTGAAGAGGTAACAGACAGACAGACAGACACACTTTCCCATTTATAATATTAGTATGGATTATGACACTATAAATTATGATTATGATCGTTTCTACTAGGTTCTAATCATAATAGGTTCTAATCGGATGTACTGAGTAGTTTACATAAATACTCATTCTTCTATATCAAAACTTATCTAAGTACTTCATCATCTGGTTAATATATTACCGTACAATAAAACCCATATTTTTTTGCCTAAAAAGTCCTAAAGCCTTTATTTATACATAAAATAACATTTTCAAATGTTTAGTTGCCTACTTCATTTATTTATCTAAGCTACGTCTATACATATAATAAAACTGTAGAAATGTGAATTCTGTACATTAAAGATATTCAAAAAATAATAAGCAGGGGGTGTTACTACATCGCTATAGAAGCCAAAACTGTGGTTAGTTTTTTGTCTGTCTGTCTGTATGTTTGTTCCACTATCACACGAAAACTACTGATCCGATTTGAATGCGGTTTTCGCAAATATATTTGTCTTCTTCCAACTTAACATCTGGTGTATAAAAATTTTCCCCCCCACCCCTCTAAGGGGACGAAAGAGGGGATTAGATTTTGTATCAAACTTTTGCTTTAACACGAAAACTACTGATCCGATTTGCATACGGTTTTCGCAGATATATTTGCTTTCTTCCAACTCAATATCTGGTGTATAAACTTTCCCCCCCACCCCTCTAAGGGGACCCAAAAGGGGGTCAGATTTTGTAGCAAATTTTTTCTTTAATGGACTTACGTCATATTGTTATCTGTATTTTCCAACTTAATATCAGTTTTCCCCCCACCCCTCTTAGGGGACAAAAGGGGGAAGGGTAAGATTTTGTATCAATTACTGATGAAGTAGAAATACTTTAAATGGCAAAACAACGTTTGCCGGGTCAACTACTCTTCAATAAAATTATTACAAAATGTTAAATTACTTATTATGAAGCTACTTACGCTATATTTGGCATCGGCTCTAGGTACACGTTGTACTGAAACCGCGCCGACACGTCCAGGGGAATCCCCAGGCGCTGAAAAAAAACAGTTTTACTCAATAAATATCTACTAACGCAGCCTTTCCCAAAGTGGGCGATAACGCTCCCCTGTGGGCGCTGAAGGCCTAAAGAGGGACCCAGAAAAAAAGGGCGTTGTGTAGAGGAGCTTAGGTGATATGTAATGGGGACGCTAAAAATATTTTTTTCTCAAGGTGGGTATAGTTAATAGTTATAGACAAAATAAGTTTGGGAACCCATGTACTAATGTAAAAATATGTAAACCCATGTCATTTAAAACCATAAATACATTTAATTTAAGCTATGGGCAAATTAAAGTGTATGCTAGAACCAATTTATGTACAAATTTTGGAAGCATAAATCACTCTCCTCTGTTGGCAAAATAGGAATCCCTTTTTTTACAGAGGTCTTTTTGATTGATTATTCTGTGTTATAAAAGTTGACCAATCGTGTTATGCTATGGGTAATTCAAAGACAAAGAAATGATGAATACTGACAGTGAACTTTAATTTCTTAACTTTAGTCATTGCTGAAAAAAATAGACATCGCTACAGCCAAAATATCAAGGCGTCACCTTAAGTTGAATTCATACATTTTATAAATACGATAGTCAGTGTGTCGGTTATCTATTGTGAACCGGTTTAATGAAATTATTATGGAAATACTTAATCCCGGATAAGGACATGGATAGTTTTTATCCTGGAATAACGACAAAGTTTTGCCAACATAATATTATTATAAGGAGTTATTATTTAACGCTTTGGTCTCTACTCTCTGTCATATACAGGATGTAACAAAACCAAGTGATTATTACCTCAGGGAATGTATGACGGGGTCTCTTGTATAGAAGTCACTGTGAAAGTAGCAGTGCTGAAAGAGAATTGCTCTTTTGTGATTTGTATAGGCAAGCGGCTCAACGTCATGAATTTTCCCATACTGTATATCACAAAAACATTGCTCTTTCAGTGCTGCACTTTCAGAGTGAACAGCTCTACATATAAGGAACACATACGTCACATCCTAAAGTATTATAACTTAGTTTTATTACACCCTGTATTAAAGTTATTTAGAGAATTTAATAATAATAATAATTATTATTATTATTATTATAAGCAGCCTACAGTGTCCCACTGCTGGGCAAAGGCCTAAGTTCGCGATCCTGTGATGTTGCTGGCCACTCTTTATCGAACGCATCCAGTTCGTCGCGCCACCTTTTCTTGGGTCGGCCTCTGTTACGCCGACCAGTCGGTAGCCACTCCGAAACCAGACGCGCCCATCTCTCCGGGTGCGTACGGATTACCTACATTATTACTACAATACCTATGTAATAACTGTATTTTCATAAGCCACTATGGGCTTTTTGTACAATTATATCATAGCGAAGATTAACATGAAGCCGTCAGTCGGCGTTTACTAACAATCGGCTTATCTTTCTGGCCTTACTGCCTATGTCCACGTGACAGTTCAACACGTGACTCGTAAAACGTGCTCGACTGCCGACTGATTATGAGGTAAGCCGGTAGGTACAATATTATCATTTATCAATTATTATTATCATACAGTACAGTTTCTCAGCTGTGGACTTGATATTAAACTCGCTCAAATCAAGTTAAGTTTTACGCATTTTGATAGGTACTTTAATGTTCATCGTTTTTGTTCAAATCCTTACTGTTTATTTATTTAAAAGTGTGTCTGTCTGTTACGTCTTCACGCCTAAACTGCTGAACTTATTTAAATGAAATTTGCCATGAAGATATTTTAAAAACCCGCAAAAGAACATAGGATGGTTTCTATCATGTGAAATATATATTTTAATAACTTACTGGTTCAACGGCAAAGTAGAACGTATGTAGATCAGGGTCAGGGGTAAGACCCTCTAGCTTGTCTAGCAGGTCCGGGTCGCCGTGGAGGAAGTGAGGGAGGGAGAGGAAGGAGGGGCTGCCGTAGCGGCACGCGGACACGTTCATCACGCCGCTCCACATGCACTCGCCGTTGCAGAAGCACGAGTTGCGGTCGGTGGTTGATGCTGGAATAGAGAAGGGAGTCAATTTAACAACTTCTCTATGGTGGTTGATGCTGAAATTATAGAAAGGGGAGTCAATATGACAATTTATTAATCATGGTAGTTGATGCTGAAATTATAGAGAGAGGAGTCACTATAATACCTCTTAATAGTGGTCGATGCTGAAGTTATAGATAGAGCTGTCGCCTGTCAGCAAACATTTCTTATAAGCTGACGTAAAGTTGTGAAAGCGTGAAAGATGCGGTTTACCCAAGATAGGCAGTGCGTTAAAAAAGGTAGGTATACTCTTCTTCAAACACTATGGAGATTACTTCCACAGTAAAAAACGATCATTGCCGAGCATTATTTGAAAAAATAAGGAGGAAATTATAATATTAACGGCCTGTTTCACCACTTTCTGATAAAGTGGCGAATAGGCTATTCACAACTTTTTTGATAGATTCTCCATACTTTATCAGTCAAATTAAGTGGTAAGATACCCTATCCGGAAGTGGTGAAACAGCCCCTTAATCTACTAAATTAAAATAAATAGTTCCTTGTAATGCTAAAGCAAAACTAGTTGATATGCTAATATTAGACCGATGGGCTGCATATCTGTGCCACGAAAGCCGTAGTATTAGCGGCTCTATTACTAAGACTTCGATGTCTGTCCGTCTGTCTGTCTGTATGTCTTGAGGCTGTAACTCAAGAACCGCTATAGCTAGACTTTTAAAATTTTCACAGATTGTGTATATCTGTTGCCGCTATAACAACAAATACTAAAAACAAAATAAATTAAATATTTAAGGGGGGCTCCTATACAACAAACTTGATTTTTTGATATTTTTTCTCGATATCAATATCGGCCAACAATACAACAATAGGCACTTGAAATATTCAAGAAATATTAAACATTATTAGCACTTTAATAATTTATGATAAGATAAATAAAATAATTAAGGGGGCTCCCATACAAAAACACAATTTTCATTCTATTTTTGCTCTATTGTGGTTCGGAACCCTTCGTGCGCGAGTCCGCCCGCACTTGGCCGATTATTTTATAAAATAAGGGGGCGAATGAGCAAACGGGTCACCTGATGGTAAGCAACTACCGTCGCCCATGGACACTCGCAACATCAGAAGAGCTGCAGGTGCGTTGCCGGCCTATTAAGAGGGATTATCGCATTTGAATCAACTTACAGTAATCAAAAGTAGCTTCGTTCATGACGTATTTGTGGTAAGGTATCCCCTCGAGGGTGCCGCTTTCCCGGTAGTCCATGTATACGGTCCGGCACAGGTCTGACATGAAGATGGTCAGCGGCTCACTCTCTGTCAGGTTGTGTGGCATGAACTCCCCCGCGCTGCCTGTCATCTGAAATTAGAGCTTAGGTAAGTTGACGAGACCATATAACTGCCTGCTGTCACTACGAAAGGGGAGTATCATTCTTTCTCTTTCAGTTTGGAACTGTAATTGCCAGATTGAGTACCCAAAGGGGTAAGGATAAGTGCGTTTAACCTAGCTATACTGAATGGGATAGTTGGGTCTTATAAAATTGTTAATTGTTGTTGTAACAGAATAAAGAGTAGGTAAAGTCACGCATATTAATATTTGAAAAAAAAAAACTTTAATTTTATATTTAAATAAAAAATTAAAATACTTATCTTAAATGTATGTTAAAATATTCAATAAACAGGTAAATTTTTTCCTGGTTTTTGTGTTATTATTAATCATTAAATATACATAGGTATCTTAAGGGCCCGGGTTACCCTCGAAATTTTCATACATTCTTAATACCAAAATCACTTTCTCATACGAAAATATTTAACATGTTTGAGTTATTTTTCAGCTTAAGATAGTAATTACCTAGGGTCCTGAACAAATTTTTTTATAAAATATTTAAATACTAAAAAAAAAAAATTTGTGTTTAAATATTTTTTAGTAAATTTACTACTAAATATTTAAACACCAAAAAATAGACAAAAACACTAAAAAATATATAAATAATAGTAAATTTACTACAAAATATTTAAACTTTAAAAAATATTTTTTATTATTTAAATATTTTGTAGTAAATTTACTATTTATTTATATATTTTTTAGTGTTTTTGTCTATTTTTTGGTGTTTAAATATTTAGTAGTAAATTTACTAAAAAATATTTAAACACAAAAATATTTTTTTTAGTATTGAAATATTTTGTAAAAAAAATTTGTTCAGGACCCTAGGTAATTACTATCTTAAGCTGAAAAATAACTCAAACATGTTAAATATTTTCGTATGAGGAAATGATTTTGGTATTAAGAATGTATGAAAATTTCGAGGGTAACCCGGGCCCTTAAGATAATTATAAGCCAGGTATGCAACATAATATTATTATTGGTTAAGAATTTATATTATGCGATTAAAATATTACATTAAATGACGTGTGCACTAAAATTTTGTTGCATTAACTTCTGATTTCAGTTATATAATGCACAAGCCACTAGCTTAATGTTTAGAGTTTAGACATGAAAAATTCGACTGTAAGGCCCACTTGCGCAGATCTGAGTTAAAGTTAACTCTGAGTTAAACATCATGTAAGTAAGTAAGTAAGTAAGTAAGTAAGTAAGTAAGTAAGTAAGTCTTTATTTCCAAGAAATTGGTTACAATGTTCATCATTACAATGTAAGTCATGTCATCTGAATCACTCACCAAGTGAGTGATACAGATGACATGATGTTTAACTCAGAGTTAACTTTAACCCAGATCTACGCAAGTCCGCCTAAGATAATAATCCAATCGTACTTACAGGCGTAAAAAGTGAGTACCCTTGATAAGACACCTGATACCCTGAGTTACCAACACGAGAATTGAAGTCGCTGTTCTAAAACAACCCATTCTAGTATTTTCGACTGTTCCAAACATAATAAAGGTGATATTTGATAACCACTCTGCTCGTATTTTGTAAATCCTTATTTAAAGGGCTAAGGCCCAATTTCACCAACGACTGCTAACTAGTTAATGCTCGAATTAGTATCACGTTACCTCTTTCGTTTTTCATATGAATGAAAGGGAAGACATGACATTTTCACAAGCTGTTAATACTAATAGACGCTGGTGAAATTGGGCTTTAGGGTCAAGTCAGACCGCAACGAGTCGCGTAGATGCATTTCATTTCTAAATTTGTATGGATTTGATAGATTTGCAAGACGTCGTCTCATGCAATTGAAATCTGTCAATCCAGTACAAATTTTTTCAAAACTGATTTAGCCCGGCCGCACATTGTACGACATTTCTGATCAGAAACAGTTGAACGTCCGCGCTGTCTCTTACATATTGTACTGAGCCGAGTGAGCTCGAACTCGCCGGAAAGATATTTGACAGATACAAATTATTTGACAGATTCTCCATACTTTATTTGTCAAGTTAAGTGGTGGATAGCCTATTCGGCACTTATCAGGAAGAGGTGAAACAGGCCCTTAGACTAATAAAAATTGGTGTAACCTTAGCGCACTCCCCGCCGTAGAAGGGCAGGCTGGAGTGCCCGTCCCACCGCACGATCTGCCCGGGGATCTCGCTGCTAGAGCCCGACGTCACCTCCATGTACCCGTCAGTGTCGATCGAGTTGTTCCTCTGGAAGCAAGGTTGTAAGCTGTATAGTGAGTTACTTCTACTGAGTGCTATAGGTCTGACCAGAATCTGATGGCAAAAAGTGAGAAAATAAATTGACTAGCAATACCGGGGTAATTGGAATAAAACATTTTGATCCTTTTTTTCTTATAGCGGCTGATTCTGTGTGTAAAACATGCAAATATATAAAGGCGACGGGTCATTTGTGACCCAGGCCCGACACAAAAGAGGCATATCCCATTGTTTTCGTTATAATAAGGGTATCCAGGATATGTAATTTTTATAGTCAATATCAGTGACTAACGTTATTTTATTGCTTTCTTTTTTCTTCAGGCGCAGTATGAAAAGTGCTAATATGAATAATAAGATTCGTTATTTGCATGTAATTATATTCAATATTATGGCTAACACATAGAAATATACTATTTTATACCGTCCCTAAAGAAAAACACAAAACCATAATATATATTGTATATTATATTTTTTTGTTTACCGGTTTTAACCTATAACCTAACTTAAATTGAAAAAATATGTTTTATTCTGGAGTACTCGAATTTGAAAATAGTTTTTAATTACATTTCTTAGCACTTTTTACATGTTAGCCAATGATATTGAATAAAATTACTATTTTCACTTTTCATACTGCGCCTGAAGAAAAAAAAGAAAGCAATAAAATAACATGTTAGCCACTGATATTGAATATAAAAATTACATATCCTGGATACCCCTATTATAACGAAAACAATGGAATATGTTTCGTTCGTGTCGGCCATGGGTAAATTTTGTATGGGCCGTGACCAGTCTCTTTTATCCAATGATCAAGAATTTTTTTTTTAATTTGTTGTCAAAATTTGCCATCAGATTCTGGTAGACCTTTAAATGCCAGTATCCATATCGAAGTAAGATGTCAAAATTTTTGGTATTTGACCGTATCGCTAAGTTTCATAGCCTAGCCGCTAGCGATACGTTTTGTCGAATCCCACCTATTAACAATTAGCTTGTCCGGAAGCTTTGTACTTTGTTCATGGTCTAATTAGGCGTTAAAGGTAAAACATTCAAGAAATCACATCTAAGTGGGGTAAGGTAAAGGTACTATGCTTTATTTCTTTATTTATTGTTCGGTTGTGGACAGGTGCATTCAGAGTATAAAATTTGCTAATATGGTCCAGACACAGCAAGAGGCTATTTGCAAGGCAATTTTTAAATATTATGAATAAAACATTTGGTAGCCACGCTTTTTGTACTAGGTAATTAATAACTACCTACGTCTTATATTGAACGACAGAGACAAAACATGCAAGTAGGAACCATCAATTAGCTAACTCTTATCAGAAGATTGTGAAAGAGGTCGCGAGAATTATAATGAAGTGTCTGAAACTTAGAAAATAATAGATACTTAATTATTATCAGTCGATGAACCGAAAAATCGAAATCTTAAATTTTTATTAATAATAATATCTATGGACGCTTCACACCACGTCAGTCTGGCCCCGTGGTAAGTACCTGAAGGACTTGTGTTACGGGTACCAGACAACGGAAATATAATATTTAATACTTTCATACTATACATATAGGTATTTAAGATTTTTATAATAATAATAATAATAATCTTTATTGTACACCACAAATATTTAAACAGTTATAACATACACTTCAGTTTAATAAAAGTATAATTTTGGCGGCCTTATCGCTAAAAGCGATATCTTCCAGGCAACCATCAGAACGTTTCAGAGAGCATTACATCATATTA
Source organism: Plebejus argus (assembly GCA_905404155.3). Taxonomy (NCBI): domain Eukaryota; kingdom Metazoa; phylum Arthropoda; class Insecta; order Lepidoptera; family Lycaenidae; genus Plebejus; species Plebejus argus. Next base: position 7,690,511 of record FR989929.1, on the reverse strand, counting down.
CAATTATATTAAGTATACATATTTTATTTAATACACATCCATGGACCATGACCCAGGTACTCTGAAAACTTTTTGTTCCGTCATTTGAATAATGAATTATATTACTTATACAAAACACGTAAGGAGCAAAAAATTCAGATGAAATATCCACAGCCGAACATATTATTCCTCCTCCTTTTTGAAGTCGGTTAAAAATAACATCATTTTTAATGCAATATTTAATGCCTTTCAAATAATTTTATATCAATTTTTCTTCGTATTTATTATAATAAAATATTAAAAATAATAAAATAGAATTGCTTGCTTACCCCATAAAACAGCCCAAATCGGTCAACCTTCGGCGCGCCGCCCAAAGCGCTGGGGGGCAGGCTGTTGGCCAGATCTATGAGTGGGTCTTCGTAGCCGTCAAACAGCAGTTCCCCAGCCAGCTTGGACACCGACATCCCGTGTCCGAACATCGCCAGAGCCAACGACAACCCCTTCTGCTTCAGAAAACCCCAGTCTCGGGAGCGAAAAGCGGCGGACTGGAATTTAAAAAAAAATCATAAAAATATAGCGTTAGATGACGCTCTTCTTCTTTGCATGATCGTTGTAAAGTATATGTTACCTAATTTTCAGAAAATGTAATGTAGGTAAATAATAATGTAGCTATGATAAAAAAAGTGAATAAATGAAGAAATGAAGTTAAAATAGCTATTAATAATTAATAAAAGTATCTACAGGAAAGATTGTCATTTTATGAGTTCTATCTGGCCTGAACAAACACTGCAGGAGATTGAAGAAAATATGTAGGTATATTGTGTAAATTACTGTGTGCAGTATACAAGAGCACTATTTCTCTAGTAGACCAGTAGAACCGATGTTAGATACAGTAAGAGGTACAGTAAGAAGAACGGTGAGACTCGACTTTTAACGTGCCGTCCCGTAATTCAGGTTTATTAAAAAGTAGGTACATACTATTAACTAATACCAATGCATTAATTTCTACCATTTAAAACTTTTGCCTCTGTGAGATTCTACGTTAATCCCCTGATTCTGTTCTCTGTGGGTGTAATCCTTCGCTAACGAGATTGTTCAAGACAGAGCTAACAATGCTAGGAGTTAGGACGGATTACAGGATAACGAATCTAACAATGTCGACTGCACTGACCACTTATTGCAATACAATAGCGAATATAGCGAATAGCTAGTCATCTTATATTGGTAGTGCTGCTATATCTTCCCTATTATGATTAGAATGATCTAACAATCTAGATGGGCTCCTGCTGTCATAATAATATAGTAATTGGAACTTAGATTCTTAGATTATACACAAATACCCTATACAATTAATGTCTTTCGATATCGATATAGTGACGAACACGTACTAGCTATGGAAAGGAGGTAATCATTAATGTGTATAATAGCTGGTGCTTCAGGACGGGACCTCTCTCATAAGTCATACTCAAGGGCAAAACGGGGCTTTTGAAAGATCAATTTGTAAAATATTTGTCACATTTTTACGCTCGTTCGTCTTAGGACAGATTCTGGTTTGGACAGATTCTTGTAACGACAGATTCTTGTTACGGCAGATTCTTGTTTCGGCAGAATTGGTACTATCGCATAGAGTTGGTCATAATTTAAATACTCAGTACTTAATCTTATTTTCTTATATCTTTATTATCAATTTAATTACAAATTAGAATACATTGTGGACGTGGGAGAGGCAAACAAGAGGGGTGAACAAGGGCGGGCGATGTGAAAGTGGGGGCGGACGTGGGAGAGTTCTAAGTTACCTTTCCCTCCCCCCATCCGCCCTTACGAGTTTTCCTGTGTCACGTCCCCCCCCCCCCCCACGTGGAAGAGCCATGCTTTGGCACTAATGGGCCGGCTCTATCGGGGAAATACCACGGGCTCACAGAATACTGGCGTGAAACAGCGCTAGCTAGCTACTGGAGTCTGGAGGCCCAATCCGCTACTATTTTCCCTTCCCTACCCTCCCCCACCCTATTACCTCTTAAAAGGCTGGCAACGCACCTGCAGCTCTTTTGCTGCGAGTGTCCATGGGCGACGGAAGTTGATTTCCATCAGGTGATCCGTTTGCTCGCTTATTTCATAAAAAAAACACCACCCGCCCCGACTTCCATACTATCCTCAACACTTCCGCACACATCCACTTCCACACCGTCCGCCAACACTTCCACATCGTCCGCTCCTACTTCAACACCGTCTACCCCTAGTTCCAATTTATCCGTCCCCACTTCTATATCATCCGCCCCCTGTCCATCCCCGCTGGTTTTCCTCTACCGAGTCAACCTCCACTTCCACATTATCCTCCCCACTTCCGCACCATCCACCTCCACTCCTCCACCATCCTCTCCCGTTTCTACTTTGTCCGGACCCACTTCTACTAATTTCTGTCCGCTTCCCACAAACAATAAGTGACTTTCGCCAGTCAGTTGTTGTGGGTTCTAATTTAGTTAGATTTTTTTAAAATATAACATAACAAGATAACAATTCTTACTTTTGTTGGTCATGATACTTTTGTCGTAACAAGAATCTGCCGTAACAAGAATCTGTCGTTACAAGAATCTGTCCAAACCAGAATCTGTCCTAAGACGAACGAGCCCATTTTTAATTCCTAGCTGTCCCGGCAAACGATGTTTTGCCATTTAAAGTATTTCTGCTTCATCTGTTGATACAAAACCTTACCCCCTCTTTTGTCGTGGGGAGAGGGGATTTTATACACCAGCAGACAATTAATATACCTGCGAAAACCGTATGCAAATCGGATCAGTAGTTTTCGTGTTATATAAAAAAGTTTTAGGTGTATAAAATTTTTTCCCCCCTTAGAGGGGTGGTGAAATTTATACACCAGATGTTAAGTTAGAAGAAGACAAATATATCTGCTAAAACCGTATTCAAATCGGATCAGTAGTTTTCGTGTGATGCTGGAACAAACATACAGGCAGACAGACAGACAAAAAACTAACCACAGTTTTGGCTTCTATTATATACTTAGCGATGCATGTAGTGACACTTATTGCTTATTATTTTTTGAATATCTTTAATGTACAGAATTCTCATTTGTACAGTTTTATTTTACGTATAGCTGATATACTCACTTTACGATTTCATATTTATAGAACTTGTGGTCGCGAGTTGTTTGAAATTGGATCATGGTCCATTTTTCAGGTGTTCTTTTATCAAAGGTTCAGGACAAGGTATATGAATTAAATCTTCACTCGTCAGTTAATCCTGATAAAAATCAGTTAGCTCGTAAACATGCTAATCTACTTGGGTACATTTTTTAGATCCATATTGGAAACGTATCAGAAAAAAATGTATTAATTTTAGACCACCGACTACGCATTTTGCATATGTAACTGTAGAGCGAAGGCCTCTTAGATAAAATTAAGGCCATATCAAAAATCTTGAAAAACTTGAACTATTCATTTTAGGAACTAGTTCTATGATTTTATTCTCCGAAAGGATTTTAATTTTATCTTTGAATCTTACTTTATTGCTTAGGAAACTGGTAGGTATGGAACGAAAATATTTATTTTGTTGTAATATCTTACCGCAATTAAGCATTAAATTATTATTTTGTGGTAGGTAAGAATTTAAAAAATAATCCAAACTTACTAATAAGTAAGTAATAATATTATGATTTTGTTGAAATTGGGATGGAGATACTCTTTGAATCCCGGGAAAGGACATCTAAGGATACTTTTTATCCCGGAAAAGTGTACAGTACCCGCGCGACAAACGAATTTTGGTGCAACGGAGTTGCGGGCGTCATCTATTTTCAATATAAAAATGTACCTTAATACTCTCTCTAAATCTAATTATTGAGCTAATTTCAAAAAAATTGCCACCTCCTTTGTGTTTCTTCTGAGTTACGTAACACAATTGTAACACAAAAGAAATATAAGGGCTTATACATATTATACCGCAAAATTATGGTAATTTTTGACCCGTATAGTTAGTTTCATCACTAACGGCTGTTAAGTGCCTGACAGACGTACGCATTTAAAGTACGCGAGTTTTAAGTTCGCGAACTTACTCGGCTCGCGTCGATGACAGACGCACGAACTTTAAGTACGCGAGTTTTAAGTCCGCGAACTTACTCGGCTCGCGTCGAAAAAAATGGCGGCTAGCGGCTGGCACTAGTGTTGCCAATTTAGCATAATATTTTATTTTATAGATTTGGCATATTTTTACGTTGTTTAGCATATTATTTATTTATTGTTTAGCATAATATAGCATACTTTTAGCATAATATAATTACTTAATGCACAATAATAATGGACATAGCTTATAGGTACCAAGCATAAAGTTAATATACCTAGCGGAATAGAGAAACAAAGGCCTGAGCAAGAGAGATGAAACATAAAGTAAATTTAGATTTTGTTGATTATTAAAGATTTAAAATTAAAAACCGTTTTATTTGACTGAAAATGTTAGCATAATTTTTAGCATTAATTACAGTAAATTTTAACAGTAGTTTAGCAAATTTTGTATTAGTCGTGTTGGCAACACTGCCTGACGGCTCGCGGCTCGCAGTGCTGCCAGACGTACGAGCTACGAGTAAAATTCCAAGACCGCGAAATTGCGCGGCAATTATTAAGTACGCGAACTTTAGGTGACACACAGGCGAGCCTTGAGCCGTAAGTCCGCGTACTTACGCGCGTGTCTGTCACCTCTTTTAATAATAAAAAGTTAGTTTTTTGGAATGAAATATTTTTTCTTTGGGAAATTTATTCAGTTCATGAGTATTTTTACTAGTCAACAGCGGGTCTAAAACTACTACTATTTCATGGTGTACTAGGAGGGTGAGATAATCGTAAATAAAAATCGGATTAATCTTGTCTTTTATTCAATATCACATATTAATATGTGGTGCTCTTGTTCCACCGAAGGATATGTTGATGTGAGTGTATGTGTGGACGAGTGTGCGTGTGGATGTATGTGTGTGAGTTTATGTATTCAGTTATTTTAATTAGATTCACTTAATCAGATTCACTATCTGTAATATTGAAATCACGTAGAGTAAGATTATTATTTCTTCTATTTTCTTTATGAGTATGTAGGCAAAGTAAAAAGTTCCTTAAAATCTCGTTTCAGATTATCAGAAGATATGTTGTAGCACCAATTACCTTTTACCTTTTTTGATGTCTTTTATTGTCGTTGTTATTTTTCCTAAAAAAAAAACAGAACTGCTTACCGGCATGAACAGATCTTTATGATTTCCTTTGTATAACGTTACACAAAATTGTTACAAAAACGTTACAAACAGGAAATAATGACCATGTTTTTCTAACGTAAAAAATTTCAAACTTCATGAAAATGTGACGGACACAAGCAATAAATATAACAATCTAAACAATAAACTTATTCTTTCGTCATAAAGTGAAACCAAAGTAGATAAAAACTTACCGGTGTTTATTGCGTAGCATGCACAATTAGTCCTTATAAAAGTTTTTTTTCACTAACTGCACACTAAACGAGTAGTTGTTTACAAACAAAACGGCCACGATGTGTCCGTTGTAACTCCATCTATACTTTTGCTTCTTTTTACTGTGTTGCCACATTAATAGGCCCAAATTAATACCATATTTAATGAAAAAAGAGTGTAACAAAATAGAGTAACACAATATATTATTTTCGTAGACAAAATACATTTTTGAAAATCTATAAGTTTTAAAGGACATTCCAGAAGATAAACTTTGTAAAAACGTTAAATTATCGACGATGCTCAAAACCATTTCTAAAGTTATATCATTTACTTTAAAACTTTGCTTTTTTTTGCTTTATAAGTTCCACTACTAGTATATGGACAGAAAAGGGTGCAATTTTTTTGAAATTAGCTCTATTATTGATGTCAATCACGGGAAAAGATCTAGGTTTAAGAAAAACCGTTTTAGTTACATGTCATTTACCAGAACTAAATGACGCGGGCAGCTCTGTTACGCCAAAATTCATTTCCCGCGTGAGAACCGTACATTTTTCCGGGATAAAAAGTATCCTATGTCCTTTTCTGGGACTCAGAGTATCTCCATGCCCAGCAAATTCGATTCAGCGGTTTGGATGATGAAGAGGTAATAGACAGACGGACAAACAAACACGTCTTTTACATTACAATAATAAAGTATGTATGTACTTACAGCCGCAATAACATTGAGTATGGTGATGTTGTCTTGGAGGCTGGCCTCGCTCGTGTCCTCGTCGTAGTGCCAGGTCCTCTGGGTGCGGTAGGCGATGGTGCCGTTGTTGGGGTACACCGACACGTTCACGTGACGTCGGTACTCCCTGAACCGGAATGGTCCTGAAATATGAGGTCTTTATTTGATGTGGAAGGTGACATTTGCTTTTGCGGCTCGTGCTCATTTGAGACGCGAGTCACGCGACAGTCATAAGATAATAATAGGCTTGTTTCCTATTTTTTAAAAGAAAATAGAAACATCAGTGAAGAATGACTCTGATAGCTTATAAATTTACATAAAATAGGCCTCCCAAAAACGCTCCGTACAAAATGACAGTGAGAGACTGAACGTGCCCTCGCGTTGCGTCTGTACGCGCCCGCCCGCCCGCGCCGTTCGAGTTCTAAGTAAAATTCTGCCTAAGTTGTAGTATTCTCCAATTTTTATCTATTTATTTATTTCTTCGGATAAGAAACTATTCAAGGAATCTATAATTTAAATATACGTAGATATTATATATAATTACGAGTATATTCTTAGTAGGTATTTGATTTTAAATAGCCCTTCTTTGGAGTGGGTGAAGAATAGACGAGAAGGGAAATTAAAAGACGATGGAAAGTTTACAACATTTTGTCAGGTTCCGGAACAAGAATGAGACTTTAAGGTCGGTATTTTTCCACTGTCTGCTCCAGGTCAAGCCGCGGCCCTCCAATGATAATGGTCAACTTAAATTAATCATTTTCACACGTTAAAAATAGCTTATTTAAAAAACGTTTTTATTATATTTTATTACCGGAGATAATAAGGTTGTTTATGAATAAACAATAGGCAACTCTACTTATATAACTCTAGCCTGTTAATTTCGAAGAATGCGAGGTTTATGTCCAGTAGAAGGTTTTTCGACAGGGCTTTATCAGCTATTCAACAGTGTTATTGATTGGTCAATATATTGACGTCGGCCGATCAAATGCGCTAGTTATCAGATAAACTTCAGTCATAATTAATTCATAAAACATTAGAAACCGGGCATAAGTGACACAAACCGCATATGTTACTTAAATAACTTCTACGGTTAAGTTCAGTCAATTCGGACTAAAATTACTAATAATTAGTTAGTTGGTTTTATGTCGTAGGTTACACGTTCAATCTGACATCAATCTGGCGTCAATCTCAGATTGAAGGCTATAAAAAGTACTTAATATACGATCAGTTTCGCGTCAATCTCACCAGTTTGATGGATCAGATTGATGAGGAAGAACGTGTAACCTACGACTAAGTCACACAAAAATAACACGAGCTCGCAGAGCTAGATCAGCCGTTATAGAACAAATAGTCAATCGTTTAAAATTATTGTAATGAAATCTTTGTTATTATTGTTAAAAACATCACAAATAAAATAACAACTTATTAAATATTATTATTTTAAGATGTAACATAAGCTTGTGTCAAATTAGAATTAATTAAGCATCTACGTAGAATGTTTAATTTTATTTTTATGCTACGTTTATCAAACGTATAAATGCTTATAATTTTTTATTTTCAACTGCATGAAATACGGAAAAACCATTTATTTTTAAAACCCACTTGAAAATTGGTATAAGGCAAAAGGCAGCACTAAACGTGTTTTTTTTAATGTTTATTTTTCTTTTTCATACACCAGGTCTTTTTAAAAACTTTAAAGGCTGTCTAAGGTGATAACAGGTAAGATTAGGATTCTGCTAAGTGCGTGTAGCAAAGTGTTATCAAAAAAGGGCCACTTCGTTTTTGTTTAATTTTGACATAATACTTTTTAAATAAAATTGAGGTTATGGTTAAATCTATCTTGTTACTTGTACTATGTTTTTTACGTGGTCGTGGATGTTAAAACGTGGTCTAAGCAATGTAAGTATACCGTTCTACATTTGATACTTGCATACCTACTTCCGCCAAGATAGGTTTCTGGTGGGGGAAGTCATCGGGGTTGGTCCAGTTGAACAGGTAGATCTCCAGGTAGAGCGGCACTTCCGGCGCTACCCACTCCCTGTACGACCGCGACGACGGGCTCAGTGCTAGTTGCTGAAATAAAAACTACGTATTAGTTACGATAATAGGTATTAGGTTCTACGCCAGTTTTGACGTGGCGTGTGCGCAATATGGAGGACACGCCATTTTTCTTAAGCTTCGGCCAAGCCTACGCGACCAAAGCGACTGCGAAGCGGGAGCGTCTGCAGCGCGGGACGTTCGCATCGGCAGAGCGGGAATAATCGGTTCATCGTAGTCGCGCTCGCGCAAGTGTGCACAGAGCACAGTGCACACCGTCCCGCGTCCCGACTCCCGATCGCGTCCCGCGTTGCTGACGCGTAGGTTTGGCCGACCGCTGTAACCTTAATCTCAAAGACAGTAGGGTTATAAAGATCAGGATTAGAATAAGGACAGATAAGCGTGCAGAACTCATTGATCACCAACAGGACATTTCCATATGCTCATCCGACGCATGGATTATCCTCATCATTATTGTCGGAAAATGAGATAATCAGCTTCCATTTATAAAATTGTTACTTGACTGAGCTTTCTAGAGCTTACCAAAGAAATTTTCTAGAAAACAACTGCAAAAACGACCCTTCTGGCACAGAGGAATAACGAGTTTGTAACATTGTGGTGTTGTTTTGATGTAAGAGCACGCTAGGTTACCGTATACACAATAAGGGCCCACGCCTTAGGTCATAAATACTAAAGAGGGCAATGAACTTGTATGGCATCTCATGTTGCGATCAAGGAGGTAATAAGAATCATCTTGTTTGCCAATTTGAAATGATTTCTGTCAAAAGATTTAAGGATTTCAACGAAATCACAAGTCACTATTATGATCCATTTAATACTTCTAAGGGTAAGAGCAATTAAAGACTTTTTGAGCATTATAATAAATCATCTACTAGGTAAGGAAGGTCAGAAAAAATATTTTCATTAAAAACATCTTAAATGAGTGACTCTACGACAAACGCAAAGGAACCCATATTTTATAGGATGATCTTTTTCAGGATTTTGAATATAATATTATTTCTAATAGGTATATTACCTGCCTAAACGTCTTTACTTATACAGTAGATCGAATGCATAGGTCTTTTACTTTTTTAGGGTTCCGTACCCAAAGGGTAAAAACGGGGCCCTATTACTCTAAGACTTCGATGTCTGTCCGTCTGTCTGTCTGTATGTCTTGAGGCTGTAACTCAAGAACCGCTATAGCTAGAGTTCTGAAATTTTCACAGATTGTGTACTTCCGGTGCCGCTATAACAACGAATACTGAAATAGAATAAAATTATTATTTAAGGGGCCAAAAAAATCACGTTTGTTGTATGGGAGCCCCCATACAACAAACGTGATTTTTTTGGCCTTTTTTGCTTGTAATCAATAATGATAAGAGGTAAGCACTTGAAACTTTCACGAAGACCTTATATATAATTGTACTTTAATAATTAATAATAATATTTAAATAAAATAAAAAATTAAGGGGGGCTCCCATACAAAAAACACAATTTTTGGGCTATTTTTGCTCTATAACGGTACGGAACCCTTCGTGCGCGAGTCCGACTCGTACTTGGCCGATTTTTTTATTTTACCATAACTATACTTACTGACACTGAAGCTTCTGAAATTAGCATAACCTTGACCTACGTACAAACATTTTCATGACAAATTTGTACTTGACGAAATGATTCGCGGCTTAACTGAGGTTAATCTGCCGGCGTAGTGAGGATCAATAACCAATCAATAGCACTAATAACTGCCAACTGGCCAGTAATACACAAGGCTAGGTACGGACTACATAGTATTAGCATTTGGATACATGGTCAAGTCCGATACTAATTACTACAAGTAGGATAGGGATACCTAGGCATTTGGGGAAAACTACATACGAAAGCTGTACGCCGTATATCTTCTATTTTTAACCAATTTCCAAAAAGGAGGAGGTTATAATATGCTCAGTTGTTAAAGCAATATCAATGCTATATCGTTCCTTGTTAAATACGTTAAAGACCAAATCTGCGTTTTATGTCGCACTGAAAGTGTGGAACTGGAGTATAGTTATTATTATCTAAGCAGACCGGCACGCCTACGCAGTCTCTAAATTAATCGCACAAGAAAAGAAATAAATATTAATTGTTTCTATATAGACAAGATAGATTTGGTTATGCTACGACTATGTAGAGTGAGCTCTATAAGGACTCAAGAGTCAAAACTCAAAACGGGAGGCTTTAAAAGTAAGAACAACGAAAGATACAGAGCATTATGGACAAAGAAAGAATTATTCTTCATCATAAGAATTATTATTTGACTGCTCACCGAGTTATAGACGGCCTCGAAGATGCTGTTCCAAGCCAGCGCGGTGGCGAGCGCCGCGGCCGCGAACAACATCGCCGCGCCGCACGCCACGCGCCGCCACTGCGGCCGGTGACGCATCGCGCACACACCACCACCCGCCCTGAAATAAACACACGCATTTCAATTCCAGTAAATTCCTAAATTGCTGCCTTAGGCCGCGTCCCCATCAGAAACGGCGCGGTGCCGTCACCGTGTTACGGCACGACGCCGCCACCGTGATACGGTACGGTGCCGCACCGTGACACCCGTGTCCCTATTCAGTCGATGTTTGCGCTCGAACGAATGTGCTTGTCTGGATATTGATCGCGAAAGAATTATTCTCTTGTTGTTACTTAGACGAAGATTGAAAAAGAAACAGAAACAGAGGAAATTTTTCTCTATAATAATGGTACGGAACCCTTTGTGCGCGAGCCTAACACGCACTTGGCCGATTTTTATCTGTGCCAAATAAGTGCCTCGTTTAAGTTTGGACACAATTTTTGTTCGGAAGTTTCACCCAGATTAGGGGCGTGCGGCGCACCGTACGCGGCACCGTGGCACGGTGCGACACCGTACCGTATCACGGTGGCGGCGTCGTCGTGCCGTAACACGGTGGCGGCGCCGCGCCGTGTCTGATGGGGACGCGGCCTTACTCCTGACAGAATCAGAATCGAATCATCTCGATCTCAACAACTTTTGCTACTTCCGACAATATATTAATAAATGTATTTTTGCATACTATTGGAAAAGACATAGATTGACATATCCGAAAGATTTTAAACTTACGAGTTTTAACCGAGATTTCGTAGTAATCCTTATAAGATCTGTTTTTTCACAATACAGGTTTAAAACAAATTCTCTTTGAAATGAGGAAATAATTAAACGTAATGAAATTACACACAAGACCTCGTAAGCAATTTACAATAATTATTATATGCCTTTAAAATGTTTATTTTAAAAGTTTTTTCAGAATGATGATAATATTATATTTTATACCCCAGTTAAACAACTGAAATTAATTATAGTCAGATTTTTTTATGCGCCAAGGCCATTAATAGCTTAAATCCAAAAACTCGACCAAATCCGACCCGTGCGCGGTGCATTAGATCATATCAACTAAAAAAACCGGTTTTCGATCCCTATGCCGAAAAACACTTTGTTTACACTAATCTAGTAATCTAGTCTGTATTAAAAATTAATTTTGTGTTATTATTGTTGAGCATTGTGCTCTAAGTATATTATAATCTACATAAATTAATAATTTGACGAATCTATTCTAGATTTTTAGATGTTTTGCGATAACGTAACTATACGGCATAAATAAAACTTTATGGGATTCAAAACTGCAAAGATACCCACTTTTCGATATTTCTCCTTTTGTCGGCAAATTTTCACAAACTCCGTAGTCGGTAGATAAACACTGTCAATTTTAGTTTAACTTTTTTTTTTTTATTTAAATTTAATTTAAGGCAATGTGAGCACCGCGCGTGATACAGGACAACGCGACGCGACGTTACAACTTACAAGACGTGTTAAGTGAGGTCAAAATATTGGTCGAATCGCGAATGAAACTTATAGTTATGTTAATTTATAGTGTGCAGGATCTTAAGCTTCAGAGACGTCGGGAGGTTGTTTACACCACCACATCTATACTATAATAATATTATAATCATGAAGAGTTTGTTTGTTTGAACGCGCTAATCTCAGGAACTACTAGTCCGATTTGAAAAATTCTTTCAGTTTTAGATAGTCCATTTATCGAGGAAGGCTATTGGCTATAAATTATTAAGCTAAGATCAATTGGAGCGAAGAAACAGAGGAAAATGTGGAAAAAACGGGGAAAATTGTATGAAATTGCCTATTGTCTTAGGAACTAATGGAGCAATTTTTACGTTATTTGGCACACATGATGAATAGACCACGTGAACAATAGCCTATCTATTGTTTTTGTGGAAAAATGAACGGTTTCCGTAAAATTCCTAAATTACGCGGGCGAAGTCGCACGGAACATATAAATAGTAATAATATAATAATTCCGATAGTAAGTAGGTAGTTTATATTTAGTTCATTACGTAGAATTGTACAATGCAATGACCTTTTTAAAAATTTTACGATTTATTTTATTTGGCTATTTTTGATTTGATTAACGTTTGATGTTTGATTTAATAAAATCGAAGAAGATCAAAGCAAAACTTTAGTTTTTGTGCAGTAGTCATTGCCTTAATTGTTAGTCATATTGGGCAGGCACCGGGCCTACTGCAAGTTGTCACAACTGCAACTCCTCTGAGTCAGCTTCTTCATCTTCAGCGATAACCTAGCTTAACCCTAGGCGTTCCGCGCGGCTTCGCCCGCGTAAATTAGATATTTCATAGACTAATTTAGTCCACAAAAAATAGCCAATGATCCTTCACGTCGTGGTCTAGTACTTCTTATCTCTGCCAAATAACATCAAAATTGCTCTAGTAGTTCGTGAGATAAGCCCTTTTAAATAATTTCCCCCGTTTTTTCCAGATTTACCTCTATTTCTTCGCTCGTATTAGTCTTAGCGTGATAAAACATTTTCCTCTATTTCTTCGCTCCTATTAAACTTAGCGTGATAAAATATAGCCTACATAGCCTTCCTCGATAAATGAGCTATCTAACACTTAAAGAATTTTTGAAATCAGACCAGTAGTTCCCGAGATTAGCGCGTTCAAATAAACAAATAAACAAACAATATCTTCAGAATTATAATATTAGTATATAGATAGGACCAAAATAACAATCTATCCCACCAAAAACATTTCATGTTAATTATTGTTGCCTCGACAACCACATAAGGTTTTCCCTGTGAAAAAGACATCAGATCTAATGTAGAGCCCAGCTTCTGAATCTACGCGGCCTAACTCCAATCCTGACTCCAAGAAATTCTACATATCAGAAAGTATGTATGGCTTCGCTATTTCGCTACCGTCGTGGAGGTGAGGCGAATATTTCTGTAACGAAACAGCCAAGCCATACATACTTACTGATATGCAGTTTTTGGTGGGATTTCAGTCCTTTTTGTAAGTTGCTACTTGCTAGGCAGTCTTTCTAGTGTTTCTTAGGGTTCCGTAGCCAAAATGGCAAAAAAGGAAGGCAGGAGAATAGATTCGTCATGTCTGTCTGTCTGTCTGTCTGTCTGTCTGTCTGTCTGTCTGTCTGTCTGTCTGCCCGTCCGTTCGTCCGTTCGTCCGTCCGTCCGTCCGTCCGTCCGTCCGTCCGTCGAAAACATATGATGTAGATTACTATAAAAACTACCAACGAAAATTGGTTTGAACGAGATCTAGCCAGTAGTTTTTTTTATACGTCATAAATGGTAAACCTTCATCAAATTTCATTAAATCGACTGAAATATATAAAAATAAATCAAAAACCTTTTAATTTCATAAAAATAAACCTTATTGCTGCTGCGGAACCCTTCATGGGCGAGTCCAACTCGCACTTGGCCGCTTTTTTATTTTTTTATTTTCATATATAGGTTTTTAGTTACTGTCTACAGTCCCGTGTAAGCTTTCATATCCTAATTCATCAAATTGGTGAAAGTCTCATATTTAAACTTTTATTAAGTACTAAACTTATTTCACGGCGTAAATTACCAAATTTCGGCGTACTTAGATTTCAATAAAATCTACAGTAAGTATTAGACCTATTCAACTGAAACTTTGTGTGTTTAACAAGTCTATTATTGATATCATATCCATTATCCTGAGAATATAAACTATCTGCATGGTACATCGGAAACCAACTCTATAACGGTAAACATCCACCTCCCCCATTTTAGGGGCTGGAGGGTGAAAATTACTAGTTTATGAATTTTTTGTTGGTTGTATACTAAACTTAGATTACATACCAAATTTCAGCTTTCTAGCACTTCAGGAAGTAGCCAAACATTTTGATTACCATCAGTGTGTCAGTGACGAAATCGGCGTATTTTAAATATCTATAATATCTAAAGTATTAGAGCTATTCAATTGAGACTTTGTATGCTTAATAAGTCCATTGATGACATCATATTTTGAAAATATGAACTATCTGCTATAACGGAAAGCAATTCTATAAGCGTTCAAAAAACGGCGAAACACTTCGAGAAAAAGTAGGTAGTGCCCTTGCGCTTCGCTGGGCTCGTCTCGGCGGGAACACTACCGTGTCCCCAGATACTGACTCGAAAGGAATGAAGATCCAATAAATAAATATATTCAAAATAAAGTGAGGACTAGGAAGAATCTCTGGATTCTTCTGTTCTGGATGGAAAGAGAAGAGATTTAGGGAGCCGCGCAGTCAAGTATTGAGTATCACCCATTACAAATAGGTAGAGACAATATCTACTTGACCAAATCACTAACATAATATTTTATCGGTATCTAATAGAACATTTCTATACTGTTATATTATAGGACTTAGGAGAATACTCCTGAGCCCGACGATTTCAGTAAGCTCATTCAATCCTATGATATTGAAAATTTAAATGAAGTTATTAAACCTTTAAATTAATATAAAAATAATCACCTCCTTTTAAGTCGGGTAAACAAAATAATAATAATTAAGATATAATAAGTTCATAGTAACTAAAATTATTATTTTATCTTTAGTCCGTATGTGGCAAGGTTTTATTTTATAGTGTGCTTACCCTTACTGATTATGTCTTAAAGGTCACTGACCTGTGTTATCAGGTATACGCCCATATATCATGCATCGTTAAAGATTTCCTAAAATATAATATTAATTGCTTAATCATTAATGCATATTGCCCGAAAGCCGCTCATCAAAGTTTATTATCCCACTTCCCAGTTAACATGCATAACTAGCTGTTGCCCGCGACTTCGTCTGCGTTAGCATAGTTATAGTATATAGTTTAATAACGGAAATGGATAATTATCCCCGCTTTTTCCACATTTTCCTCTGTTTCCTCGCTCCCAAAAGTCACAGCATGATGTTATATAGCCTATGCCCTATAGCCTTCTTCGATAATTAATGGGCTATCTAGTAAAGGCAAAGAAAATATACACTACGGTACAGGTTCCCTAGAACATTTTTTTATTACTTACTATCAAGTTAATTTTTCGTGAGTAACTTCATTTTGATAAGACGTACAACAATTTCCTCTGCGAAAATTCTCGAAAGTTAATATTTCGATTTGAAGGTTCCAACTTCCAAAATATGGATTGTTCTATTTTTAGGACAATGTTACTCTTAAATAAGATATAAAAAACATATAAAAAATTTGTTCTAGAAAACCTGTATATACATACATACAATACAGGTTCCCTATTTCAACATTATCTGTTTTAACTTATAACAGATTGTGCGTTCAAATATTATTAAAAAAAATAGATTTTGCCGTTATATATACGGGTGCTGTGCCGGATATGCTAAATCATATATTATATTTCTCGTTTCCCTTCAAAAACACTACGGAAGGAGAAATATATTTTTTTGTTTTTTTTAATGCCTTTTATGTTTCAAGGCAACTTTTGTTACTTTATAATATCACCTACAACGTCCCACCTCGGTTTCAATTTCTGTGGTTTCAATCAAGTAAAAATATGATACTATTAATAAATATAGAGTAGTGTAAAATGAAAGTACATAGTATTTCACTTACTGCCGCACTCAGAATACATAATATTATTAAGTTTAACTTTTGAAGAGGAGTTTGACAGGTAATAATAATTGAATATTTATGTAAAAATCTTCGTTTATATTCGTCTCAGACCTCAGTGCGGCAGTCACTCTTGAACAACTCTATTGCTAAAAATTGAAACGAAAAAAATGTGATTATTATTATAACATGTTATTTTGAAGTAGGTATTAATTCATCAATTAAAATTATTCAAAAGTTATTTGAATAACCGCACCCAGAGTGTTAAGATCAACGACCAAATCAGTAGAGAGCTTCCTGTTGTTTTTGGAGTGCCGCAGGGAAGCATACTTGGTCCCACGCTTTTCTTAGCCTATGTGAACGAAATGTGCAAACTTAAACTACAAAATGGCAAACTGCTGGCTTTTGCGGACGACACAGCACTTATATTTACTGGAGATACGTGGGATCAGGTTTATGAGGCGGCTCAAAACGGCTTTAATAGAGTTACTGAGTGGCTAGCGGATAACACATTGTCCCTCAATGTAGACAAAACCAAGCTAATAGAATTTAAAATTAAAAAACCAAAGAAACCCAGTACAGACCTTCATATCGCTGCCCATAATCACCCACTCGATGGTGCTACATGTAATAATTGCCCAAAACTAGAAAAAGTCACTAACATAAAATACTTAGGTATTCTCATTGATGACAAATTGAACTTTATGGCTCATATCGATCAGCTCGCAGGGAGAATTCGGAAACTTATATATATATTTAAATACCTACGACACGTAACAAAACCTGCAACCCTTAAAATCATTTACTTTGCTCTGTGTCAATCTTTGTTGGGGTATTGCATACAGTCTTGGGGAGGTGCGTGTAAATCTTCGCTAATTAAGCTTGAGAGAGCACAAAGAGCAGTGCTAAAAGTAAGTACTTTTAAACAATTTAGGTTTCCTACCAAGGAGCTCTACGAATATTGTCAAGTTCTTTCTGTTAGGCAAATATTTATTTTGCAAATTGTACTAAAATACCATTCATCTCACAAAACTGATATCCTTGTGCCTGTAACTGGACGGCGATATAAACTTCCCCCAGCCAAGAAACACAGGACAACTTTCAGTGAAAGGTTTTACTGTTTTCTTGGACGTTTCATCTATAACAAAATAGATAAAATTCTGAATATGCATACTTTGAATTTTCATAGTTGCAAAAATAAGCTATCAAAATGGCTACAAAAGCTGTCATATAACGAAACAGAAAATATGATGTGCCCTATTCGCTGAGACCAAACGTTTTGTACACACACACACACACACACACACACACACACACACACACACACACACACACACACACACACACACACACACACACACACACACACACACACACACACACACACACACACACACACGCACACATCGCTCACACACACACACACACACACGCGCGCACGCACTCACACACACATACACAAACACACATACACACGCACACACACTCACCATACATACACACATGGTCAAACTAACAAGTACTAACTATACTAACCTATATAGTTGCTCAATTACATTATGTACTTTAATGAATTTGTAAAACCTGTACTGATTGTTAGCTGATACTTATAGCACAGGTTTATCCTAATTTAAGTATCAGCAGAACATCAAATATGTATACGGCCACGAACTTCGTATATAATTTATATATTGTAATGAAATTTCTGTACTTTGAGCAAATAAATAAATAAATAAATAAAATAAAATCAAGCCCCAAGAGATCACATGCAACCGCGATAACAATAGATAGGTAAGCTATTGTGTCTCGTTTTTCCACGATCGACGGGTTAAATTTTTAATAACACCGAAAATTTCATTATAATTATTTACTTACCACCAAACTGTTAGTGTCCAAAAATTATTTTTACGTCATTAGCGACTAAGCGATAAAATTAACAGGTGGATTTTAGTATCGGTGATAATAATGAAGACATGAGTGCATGAATGAGGTAACTAACATTTTTGAAAATTTACGTTTTATTGCATAAATGTAGCTTTTAGGACTTGGAAAATGATTTGCAATCAAAAAATTTTGAATTTTACGTATACTTACAAAGTTAGCCAGATGATGAAGCAGGTAAGTTACAAGGTTCGTCCAAATGACTATGCAAGAACCGGGTAATTACATCCCATATGCGTTGCAGTACGGGAGATCGCTTGAATATTTTACTTTTTTAAATAAGGAATATTATGTCGACTTTTTTATTGTTCTATTATTCAAAGGCATAGATAATTTAGTATATTTTTTTTTTGTTAGCGTTTGGCTCTGACATCGGGGGTGTACTTTGCCACATACAAAGGTATAGTCAGTCTTCTTCATAATAATAATGTTCATCAACGTTTTTGTTTTTACTATATTATCGTCATTTATGATCATATCTAAAGTCTAGTCAAAGTCTAAGTAAAAGTCAAGTCAAGCAGTCAAGGAGTCAAGTCGGTTGATTACCCTATACTCTATACTGAAACTTTTGACGGAGTTTTGGAGGGACACAAAAAGCACGTTCCTGGAAGTTGCAGCACGTGCACGATAACGAATATGTAATAAATAATGGTTAATATTCTGCCAATAATACACATTAAAACACAGTTAACAGAATAATTTAAGGAAAATAATACAAAAAAAATACAACAGTAATCTTTCACATTCGCAAAACTCGAGTAGGTATATTAATAATGACACATTATCATACACATATTTAATATTTATACATATAATCAAAGGAATATTTCATACACATCCATACTCTTTTATACTACGATAGTTATTTTATTAAAGACTAGGCGCTTTTCGTTGTTTCCAAACAAATTAAAATTTTGGAAAAACCTATCGTAACTTAAATGGTACCTACGTATAAAATATTTTGTTTTTGTTTTTATTATAATATTAAATTGTTGGAAATACAAAAAAATATTTAGGCATCAGTTTGGCTGTTTGCATTTATCCTGTGCTAATACCACGGATATACGGATAATACGGATATATATAATAATACGGATATATATAATAATACGGATAATACGGACGGATAATACGGATAATACGGAGTACTATTATATATTCTGTGCTAATACTTTATAGCGTCGCGTCGCGTACCTAGTGTAGGTATTTATTCTTTGGTCGCGTCGATACTTCATTCCAAATTCAAATGAGCGCGCTCCCGCGCCAAATTTGAAAATCGAACTAGCTATGCTCGACAAAGAATTTTTTTTGTAAGTACTTGACTGTTTTTTTTTTACTAGGTATTATGACGTACAAGCCATAGTCGTGAAAACGCAGTTAAAAGTAAGTATAATAAAACACAATAAAAACTTGAATTAGTATATTGTTCTTTTAATTGTAACATTTGAATAGTGCATAATTTAAGTTATTATTATTAATATACTTAAATTTATTTATTAAGTAAGGGTTCATTTTAAACAATCTATAATATATCAACTTTGAGAAACCCAAGATATTTTAAAAAATTAATTGATCTTACTAGTAAACTATAAATTGGGAAATCGTGTTTGTATGATCTTAAATGCTTCTTAACACTTAAACGGCTGAACTGATTTCGACGAAATTTGCTTTGGAGATTATTACTTTCATCATCTCGTTTTCTCTACTTAATTCCTACTAGATGACGCCTACAACTCAGTTTTGTTTACATTTAGTTTTCTAATGCGGAATTCCCTTATATAATCTTTCCCGTCTTTCAAAAGTATAATCCATTTTTGTTTAAATCTGTTTGGCCGTGAATTTATTGTCTTTTAAATTGAGTCTTGTTTCATCTCAATAAAAAAAAGTGATTTATGTGTACTTCATGCATTGACAGTCTTTACAGATTTTGTTGCATTTAAAAGTGAAGAACCGAGTAACTTCACATTTTTCCTAATTTATCCTAGAATGGAGATTTTTTTATATAATTTTTAACATAACAATAAAAACGGAAGATATTTACACCTCCTGATACAATTAACAAAAGCCATTACTTGATTTGTGATAAAAATCATAAAAAGTTTTTTCAAAACTTTAAACGCGATTTACTCGAAATTCGAAATGTGTTACATACCTCATTCATGCACTCACGTCTTTAATTATTGTAATGTTATCTACTTATTGACACACTTTAATTTGCGAATAATCTATTAAAACATAAAGATCGGGAAACAACAAAACAATAAATTATGAATCGCTTAGTCGCCGCGTGTGATGTGACCTTTAAAAATTAAAAGTATAAAAATACTTACATAATATGCAATTATTTTAAGCACGCTATTACAAATATCAGCGATTTTCCGGTACCCTATTATAGAATTAGGAGTCAAACTGCGAGGATATTTTGGTTTCAAATGAAAGATAATATTATATTCATCTCCACGACTGTACCATAAAAATTCTATATCCGCATACAAAATTTTCACATAAAATACGTTGTGATGGACAATAATCGCAAAATATGAAAAAAATGGGGTCTGATTAGGTACCTTAATATCTAAATACACTGAACTGAGGAAAATAAATATACAAAAAAAAATGTTGCTTATTTAGTCCTCTATAAAGTCCGCTAAAAATTTTATATAAAAATAAATAACTTTTCCAGTTATAAGAAAAATAAGAAAATTTCTCAAATTTTTTCATACATTTTCGCCATATCAAGAACGCGGCGAGCATCGTAACCGCCACCGTACAAGGCGCGCTAATATGAATCTTATTTTAATGTCAGTAACGTCCATATTCGTACTGACAGACATCCGACCTGCTAATTCTCCGGTTGGAGCATTGTTAAGAGCGTAAGTACAGACAGTTAGAGGACAGCAAGTCACACTAAGGAAAATGAATAAGCTGTAGTAAGCTTATAATAAGATTGAATTAAGTACTGATGAATGAGGTTCAGTCACCGAAGTGTCACTTTTTAGGGTTCCGTAGCCAAAATGGCAAAAAAGGAACCCTTATAGATTCGTCATGTCGTCCGTCCGTCCGTCTGTCCGTCTGTCCGTCTGTCCGTCTGTCCGTCTGTCCGTCTGTCCGTCTGTCCGTCTGTCCGTCTGTCCGTCTGTCCCTCCGTCCGTCCGTCCGTCCGTTTTATTTTATATCAATTACTGATTAAGTAGAAATACTTTAAATGGCAATACAATGTTTGCCGGACAGACAGACAAAAAACTAACCACAGTTTTGGCTTCTATAGCGATGTGGTAACACCCCCTGCTTATTATTTTTTGAATAATTTTAATGTACAGAATTCACATTTCTACATTTTTGTTATATTTATAGATAATATTATGTACTTAAATGATTTACCAACATTTCACAGTTCACACGTTTGACGTTTCCCTATTTAGTTAATAATTGTTCACTGGTATTTGGTATTCCTTTAATGAAATCTTGAGGGCAATGGACTGTAAAATCCCAAAACTAGCCAGCATTAACTTTCAAACAAAAAAACTCTATTGGATTTTTTGATATTATATTGTAATATTAGTGATGTAAGTAATCTTTTAGCTGTATGAAACATGAAAAAGATAATAAATTATGTAATATTATAATATTAGTGATGAATAGATTAACCGGCAATTTTGTCTTTGAAGCTCTTTTATATGAATATAAATAAACTAAACTTTCGAATAAGCCTTCTGACTACCATAATAATAAGAGAAATAACCATAGTAATAAGAGAGAAATGATAAAAGTAATAGAGAAATAAACCATCGTAATAAGAGTGATAAGTCAAGTAATATTACATAATTTATTATCTTTTTCATGTTTCATACAGCTAAAAGATTACTTTGATAGGTGATAGTATCCCCATAATAACAGGAAGCGAAGAAGATCTTACTGCATTCCGACTATAATATATCCTACGACAAGAAATAAACCAAAAAGTCTGAATCTAAGTGATAAGATTGCAAAATCTTCTGATAACCTTGATAACACATTGATAAGAGTAATAAAAACACCAAACATAATATGATAATTTTTAAAAAGGCTTAAAAGTTCATTATTATATACATGGGCGTAAAATAAGTGATAGTACTTTAGACTTTAGAGTGTGTATTGTGTTCCTTGTAGAAAGTTCACTCTGAAAGTGCAGCGCTGAAAGACCATATTTTTTTTTTACTTTTGTATGGGCAAGCGCCCCAGCGTCACGAGTTTCCCCATACAAAAGTGAAAAAAAAATTGGTCTTTCAGCGCTGCTACTTTCACAGTGAACTCTATGTCAGGAACACATACACATTAGTACATTACAAACCCTAAAGCAGCGGTTAGCAACAGGCGGACCGCGAAAGGTCGAATCTCGCACCGCAAAATATGTAAATTGTAATGTATTTTATGGTATAAAATACATCAATATCAGTATCAATTATTATAACATAGATAAGGTATACGTTTATCTTTTTGGCCGTCACAGACTTAGCTATAATATATATTAATATACCGTACTATAATATTATACATATAATATTACTAGCGGCCCGATACGTGCTTCGCTACGCATAAAGTGAAATAATACAAAAGTCGGTTAGAACATAGATTAATTTCTTAAAAATATATACCACTTAATTGCTAGCCATTTAAAACTTAATCAAAAACATTTGGGTAAACAATAATTTTTGTTTTCCATTTTGAGTGTGAATTAGCAAACGGCTGGGGAACAGGCAACATAAAGTTGGCCATGTGAAAAACGAAAATTGGTTCGAACGAGATCTAGCCAGTAGTTTTTTTTTTACGTCATAAATGGTAAACCTTAATCTAAATTTCATTAAATCGACTGAAATATAAAAATAAATCAAAAACCTTTTAATTTCATAAAAATAAACCTTATTGCTGCTGCGGAACCCTTCATGGGCGAGTCCAACTCGCACTTGGCCGCTTTTTTATTCTTTCTGGACCTCGTTAAAATTTTCCCACAGTATCCGGACCCCACTTAAAACTACTTGAATTATTGTTGAACCATAATATTATGACGTTATGTTACTATACTATTAAACACTATTAAAATTATTGCGTATTATTATAATATTACCATGTATTACTATAACAAGTGATCTATTAGTAAATAGTAAGTAGGAACCTACTACAATCGTGAATTAAATTTCGTAAACAATATCGTAACCTTGACGCGAAAACGTGTGTCGTATGAATCAGAACTTCTATAATGGCGTTACATACTATATTAAACGCTGCGAATCTTTGAGAAAGAGGCATCTAAACTAATCACCTAACCTTTTTTTTTTTTTTTAACCTAACCTTACCTAACCTAACATAACATAACCACAGAATAAATAAACAAGATATAACCATAACATAACCTAATAATTAATATCTACCGGCTACGGCGCGGACAGACAAAAAGAGCGTAGACGTCGCTACGAGGCCGAGGTGCTACGCGTAGTGTATGTAACTCCGTATGAATAAAGAGAAAAATATATTTTATTTGCAGAAATATGGTCGTTACAATAAGATGGTGCAATGTGAAATAGCACTTTATTTTAATTTAAATGTACACTAATTTCGGTATGAGTGATGGTAATACGAACAATATAATTAAAGTATTTCTTTCTCATTCATCTTAATTCTTCTTATTATATAAAAATGGATTTTCAAATGTGTTAGTCGCGCTAAACCTTGAATACGACTCAACGTCGGATTGGGCTGATTTTAGTCTTAAAATATTTGTAGAAGTCCAGGGAAGGTTTTAAAAAGTGACACGATTCACGAAGTTCACCGGGGCCCGGGACAGCTAGTTATTAATAAAATAAATTTATTTTAAAAAATTTTGTTTACGTTAAGTCGACGACGTCGACATTAAGCCCTGGAAAAAATTTGGCCGGTAGGTTTAATTGCACCCTGTAATGACCATGATTATCATGAACTTGTAGGGAAATGGTGCATAAACACTGAAGAGATGCGATTAAATAAAACATAATATTATAAATACAAGTAGGTATAGTGCAATAGACGGTAAATTAATTCAGGAAGATTCATTTCCTATAATATCGTAGTATAAATCAGCGGTTCTTAAACTTTTTCGTTCCGTTAACCCTTTCAAGAAATATCATTTTTGACGAACCCCAAAAAATGTTTCGTTTTTAAATGAATGGTCTACATGCTAGTGTCTGATTCTAATTCGAAAAATTAATGTTAGCCCCTACAAGGTATTTGCGGAGCCCCAGCTGGATTCGCGGGGCACACTCTGAGAATGGCTGGTGTAGACACTACTCACTAGACGGTATAGTCTAGAACAGGGGTTCCCCCAATCTTTTTCAGCCTGCGGCGCAGTTACACATCACAATAATATTTTGTCACGGCGCCTTTCCTCTACCTAGCTAGTGCAAAAAGATACCTTTAATGATTAATTATTAGTTATAGTTTGATTAAGCTGGTCAAATATAAAAAAACTCTGTCTGTTTTGTGTAATTAATATTAAAATTTTATTTTATATAATATTTGTGGTGTCCGATAATGATGAAGGATCGACTCACAGCGGCGCCCCTCTTGCCTTTTCACGCCGCAGCGCACAGTTTGGGAACCCCAGCAGGCGTAGCATGGTCACCATAGAAATAGTTTCTTTCTATGGAAGAATAGACAAAGTGACAGATAGACAATGAAAATTCGCCATTTTGTCGATAAAATCTGTCAGTATGTCGATTTTTTCCCATGTCTACTGTTGGCTATCCCTGCTGGTCTAGACTCTAGAACCTATTCTACTATTGCGCAATAAGTCAATACACGAGGTAGCTCGGCCACTTACGATGAGCCTCACATAGGCTGGTTAAAGAGAATCATACAATCAAAATATAATATCAATCCTGAGACACACGGATGTCAGTCATTGGAATTGACAATACTTGGCCAAGGTGACAGTAATTGGGACTAACGTACAATATCTTCTTAAATAGTTCTACCGTAACAGAATATACAGGCTTAGAATTAATATTAGTAAAGAATATTTCGGATTTACTGTGTAGTTAACCGTTACTTACTATAGTTCGACGAGTATTGAAGAAGATAGAAAAACATATAAGTTGAACATAATTACATATTTAAATCTACGTGAATTAATTATAGTTTAACTTATATCATGGCAAAAGCTCTGTAGTGTTTTTAAAAATTCAATCAACTATTATTTATTATTTTTTTATACATTAAATTAAGAAACAAACGCAAGTCGCAATGATGTGTGTTCCTACCCTTACGTTGGCACGGATGATGCACAATGCACACGCGACACGTGGCGCGGCGCTGCGTTCGATGACCGGCATCTGTGCCCGTCATCCATACCACGTCAGATCCATACCTACTTACTAATATAATAATTAATGATTAATAATATTAACACGCGAGCGAAAAACTTTGTAACCCTTTTTGTTATAACTCGAACAAGAATTTCACGTACTTTAATTATTTAAACAAAGCACTCAAAATTGCATTTAATTTATGCAGCACTTGCCCTTTAAATTGTTGTTTCCTTGGTGAATAAAAATTTTTTTTAATAAAAAACAATTCTACATCCGTTGTTTACATCGTGATTCATATCTTAATTAAATGCGCAGCGCAAAAAACAGCTGATCATTATCTTGATGCGTGTAGTTTAGTGGGGTCACAAAACGCAACAGTGATTCTAATTTTTAGGGTTCCGTACCGAAAGGGTAAAAACGGGACCCTATTACTAAGACTTCGTTGTCTGTCCGTCTGTCTGTCTCCAGGCTGTAACTCAAGAACGGTAATAGCTAGAGTTGAAATTTTCACAGATCAAAATAAAATTAATAAAAACAAAATAAAATTAATATTTAAGGGGGGCTCCCATACAATAAACGTGATTTTTTTGGCTTTTTTTGCTCTATATCAAAAATGGCAACAGGTATGTACTTGAATTTTTCACAAAATCCTTAGTTATATGTGTACTTTAATATTTAATAATAATATTAAAATAAAATAAAAAATTAAGGGGGGCTCCAATACAAAAGACACAATTTATGGCATAATTTTGCTCTATAATGGTACGGAACCCTTCGTGTGCGAGTTCGACTCGCACCTGGCCGATTTTTTAGTTCTCTAAATGAATAAATACTGTTTCGACTTGACAATTTTAAATTCACATGATCTGATCAAAAATCACACAGTCCACAGAGTAAACCGCCCCAAATGATTAAGTTGTGGGATATACAGGACTAAATCGTCCCTCTTCGTTTTATCTATTAGTATTTAATTTTCGGTGTAACACAGCGATGCATATTACCTATATTTATCACGTGTTATAATGATTCAGTTCAGACATACACGGGCCTAGCCCGGCTCACAGAGGTTACGACTTATGGCCCATGGGCATACTGAGTCCATACACTGTTATCAATTTATCATGTCGTTATCTAATTTTTTGTAATAATGTTATATAAATATCATTTGTATTGGATAGGAAGAGGTCTTATGATTAGTATTTAATGTGTATGACAAATGTATACCTACTATATATTATGTTATATGTACAACTTGTATGTAGAGCCTGTTTCACAAGGTTAAGATATTTGTCACTTATAACGAATTTGAAACAGGTTCTTGCTTCTCAGCTTAAAGCCAGGCCTCTTTGCAACCGCTTAAACTGGGCTGCCGCAGATATCGCCCCCGTAGGCGGGTCCGGTGGCCCAGCAGCGTAGCGGAGGAAGGAGGCACCGGTGGGTTTTAGTGGGTAAAACCGGGTGTTCCTCCGCAGCACCTGGGGAGTCCAACATACCCCGGCGGCCTTTCCCCCGGGCTGCCGGGAATGCGTAATGCATTTCCCACCGTGACAAAAGGCCTCTTTGCAAAGAAGCGCTTCATTCATTATCAGATGTCAATAAACAGACATATTATAATACAAATATTATACAGTACTTATGTGCTTTCAGAGAAGTTGATTCATAGGCAGTTGGCCAATTTTGCACAATCTATATTATACTCCATATTCTATAATATGCGACAGTGTGCTGTGTGTTTTTCTGTTTGTCAGTCTGTCCGTCCTCTTCACACCCAAACTTCTATACCGATTTTGCTGAAACTTGGTATAAGGATACTTGGAGTACCGGGAAAGGACATAGGATACTTTTTATTCCGGAAAAATTTACGGTTCCCGCGCGATAAAGGAGTTACGGCGCATCAGAGTTGCGGGTGTCATCTATTACTTAAATAATAAAATTATTGTACTTGACAATTTCGAAAACTAAGTAGACTGCAGCTTTAACGAAAATGCATATTAACATATTACAAATTAGACGTGGGAGAGCCATGCTTCGGTACGAATGGGCCGGCTCGACCGGAGAAATACCACGTCCTCACAGAAAACCGGCGTGAAACAGCGCTTGCGCTGTGTTTCGTCAAGTGAGTGAGTTAACCGGAGGCCCAATCCCCTACCCAATTCCCTTCCCTACCCTCCCCTATTCCCTTCCCTTCCCATCCCTACCCTCCCCTTACCTTACCTTATTCCCTCTTAAAAGGCCGGCAACGCACCTGCAGCTCTTCTGATGCTGCGGGTGTCCATGGGCGACGGAAGTTGCTTTCCATCAGGTGACTCGTTTGCTCGTTTGCCCACTTATTTCATTAAAAAAAAATGTTTTTTTCAACATTACACATCGCTAAAGACATTAACACGGATGCTATAGTTTTAATATTATATTATGTCCAGTCGCAACTTGCAATTATACTTTCTCGATCTAGACACGCGGTAGCGTGTCAAGCCAAGTTCAAGTAAATATTATATATATCTTCTAAAATACGGCGTTCGGCGCGTGCGTGCTTATGAGTGATCAATGTGCGATCATCTTGTATACAGTACGAGTACCTTGTAGACATAATAATATTCAATACTTCTAATGCAACTAATAGTTTAATATCAATATATTAGAAACTCGTCCTTGCGAGGGTAATTTCTCGCGGGACGCACTCGGTACGATGTCTCCCTTGGGGAGTCGAGCGTGCGTGCACTGAAACTAACTCCACGTTCGATTTATGAACACGACAGAAATAGTTACATCGTAAATTGAGGGTCTCGAGGTTTCGGAGGAGGTCACAAAGTTTTGGGGGGGTTACGAATAATAATATTATAATAGTTTAAAAAACTAAAAAACACGCTTTAGCCGCCATCTTGGATGTACGCCATGTTGGGTTTAAGTCACGTGTGACGTGACAGTTTTTTTCATATTTCCTGACTGCAAACCCTTCATTAACATGGGGGTGCATTTCTAATAGCCTGTCCGCCATCTTGGGGATGCCGCCATATTGAATTTGTAATGACGTTTCTTAGCTAGTAATCGAAGACCGGGAAGTGGAATCCAAGATTTTCTTATATAGTTATTAGGTACTTATTCTCTCAGAACTACATCTCAGAAAGTGTTTGAAAAAAACTTATTCTGAATAAAATTTTTTGACTTTGACTTATTAGTTATTAGTTACAACTTACAAGTGAAGCTAATAAAATCGTGTTAATAATAATAGGTACCTACAGTATACAATATACATACGTACATATATTATGACGTCGAAATAAAGGGACCAACTGGTACTTAACTTTATCACTCATAAGTCATAACTCATAGCAACATAGCCTAAGTAGTAAATCGTAATCTAGATTACGACATAATATTAGGTATAACATAATAACGCCTCCGTGGTCTAGTGGTACAGAGCGCGGCTCTTGACTCGGAGGTCGTGGGTTCGATTCCCGCGTTGGAAACATATAACATGTTTCCAAGTTTGGTTAGGACAATGCAGGCTGATCACCTGATTGTCTGACAAGTAAGATGATCCATGCGTCGGATGGGCATGTAGTCGGTCCTGCGCCTGATCTCTCGCCGGTGGTGTCGGTCTGCCGTCCCACTGGGTTATGAGAGTAAAGGAATAGAGAGTGCTCTTGTGTACTGCGCACACACTTGGGCACTATAAAAATACTCCTGCGTAGCTGGCCTGGATTCAATGAAACCGGCCACCTTCACCGAAACCGGTGTGGGAGCTATAATATAATATAATAACATAATAAGGGCCTGTTTCACCACTTCCTGATAAAGTGCCGGATATGCTATCCACAACTATTTTGACAGATTCTCCATACTGCATCTGTCAAGTTAAGTGGTGGATAGCCTATGCAGCACTTATCAGGAAGTGTTGAAACAGGCTCTCAGTATTTGTGTGACTATGTCAAGAGTTATTTCAAGTTTTCTCATATATTACGCGAGCTTTTGCCCGCGGCTTCTCTCGCGTTAAGAAGTATTATCCCCTATTTTCACCCGTTAGGGTTGGAATTTATAAAATTCCTTTCTTAGCGGATGCCTACGTCAGAACATCTACCTGCATGCTAAATTTCAGCCCGATCCGTCCAGTGGTTTGGGCTGTGCGTTCATAGATCACCATGTCAGTCAGTCACCTTTGAGTCTTATAATAAAATATAATATGTATAGATAGAAGATGTATAATATCAATTTACTTACATAATATTTTTAACCTTTTACTATCACTAATCACTATATTGGCTATTGACTATTGAACAACAAAATCAGCGTTCAGGAGAAGAACAGAGCTAATACTCATTGAGAATTAGCATTTCGGTGTCAATAGCAAGACTATATTTATTTTTATCGAATGTATGTCAAACAATAAATTAAACTTAGTACCTACATAATTATGTGACAGGCGCTTAGAAAATTAATTTTATTTTAATTTTATGAAGTGTTAAACATATGGTTATCGTCATGAATTTGTTTCAAGAACTTTCTACGGTTATTCAGATCCGATTCAACTATTTCATAGCAACATTACAATGTAGTTTCATTCCTTGTTTTATCCAGTTCATTTCCTAAAGAAAATCAAAATCTAAATTAAGTGCTCTTGTAATCGTCAATTAATAATTTCATAAATCATAAATCCTTTTTTTAGGAGATGCCTACGTCATAGTAGCTTTAAATGCATGCAAAGTCTCAGACCGATCTGTTTGAAATTGCATAATATGAAATGCCAAAAACGCTTAATTATACACATCCATTTAATTTTAATTAGTAACCCAATAATAAAGTTTCATGTTTCTAACTTAAGAAATGACGGACTTTCATTCACACTTTCAACCCCAATTTCACCCCCTTGGAGGTAGAATTTCCAAAAACGCTTAAATACGTATTTATTCATTTTTAATCAATAGCCCAAAAACATAGTTTCATGTTTCTAACTCAAGAAATGACGGTCCTTCATTCAAACTTTCAACCCCAATTTCACCCCCTTGGGGGTAGAATTTTCAAAAACGCTTAAATACGTATTTATTTATTTTTATTCAGTAGTCCAAAAATAAAGTTTCATGTTTCTAAATTAAGAAATGACGGACTTTCATACAAACTTTCAACCCCTATTTCACCCCCTTCGGGTTAAAATTTCCAAAATTCCTTCCTTAGTGGGTGTCTACTTAATAAAACAACCCTGCTCACCAAATTTCGTGGCTGTAACTTTAACAGTTTTTGCTCTGCGATGATGAATCAGTCAGTCAGTCAGTCAGTCAGTCAGTCAGTCAATCAGTCAATCAGGACTTGTAATTTTATGTGTATAGATATAATAAAACTGTAGAAATGAAAATTCTGTACATTATAGATATTCAAAAAATAATAAGCGGGGGGTGTCACTGCATCGCTATAGAAGCCAAAAATGTGGTTACAGTAATACACACTTTTCCATGCACTTTTTCCACATTTATTAATTTAATTTACTACAATTATATCTCACACGACCGGTTTCGTTAACATCATCATGAAGTGTATGTTAACGAAACCGGTCGTGTGAGATATAATTGTAGTAAATTAAATTAATAAATGTGGAAAAAGTGCATGGAAAAGTGTGTATTACTGTGAAACATGAATTTCCACCAAGAAGTTACAGTACATTCAATATCATATAAAAATGTGGTTAGTTTTTTGTCTGTCTGTCTGTATGTTTGTTCCAGCATCACACGAAAATTACTGATCGGATTTGAATGCGGTTTTCTCAGATATATTTGTCGTCTTCCAACTTAAAATCTGGTGTATAATTTTTTCCCCCCACCCCTCTAAGGGGACAAAAGTGGGGGTCAGATTTTGTATCAAACTTTTTTCTTTAACACGAAAACTACTGATCCGATTTGCATACGGTTTTCGCAGATATATTTGTCTGTTTCCAACTTAACATTTGGTATATAAAAATTTTTCCCCCCACCCCTCTAAGGGGACCAAAGAGGGGGTCAAATTTTGCATAAAACTTTTTTCTTTAATGGACTTACTTCATATTATTTACTGTGTTTTCCAACTTAACATCTGGTGTATAAATTCCCTCCCCCCACCCCTCTTGATGACAAAAGAGGGGGTAAGGTTTTGTATCAACTGATGAAGTAGAAATACTTTTTAAGGCAAAACAACTTTGCCGGGACAGCTAGTATATTATATTAGTTTGGTACTACTAATGTCAGTGGTTTGGGCGTGAAGAGGTAACAGACAGACAGAGAAGTGTGTAAATCATAAATGTTTGACAGACAGACACACTTTTGCATTTATAATAAGTAAGAACATTATTATAGTGTTATAACATTGATATAGTTTTAGAACACACTATATGGAATAAAACCAATGAATGACAAGATAACAATACTACAAGCGACTGTAAGTATTGTATTCACAATGTTATCTCTAGAGATGATACTAGCAGACACATGCCTCAGACGAAACAAGTGAATGCTTGTCATAAAACAAAAGAAAGCGTTTATGCAGCGGATGCAGCAATTCCCTCGCTGTCTGAGTGCTGATCTGTGAGACTTTATTGGGAAATGACTTCAATTGCGGTAATGTGGATAAGTATACTTGTGATAATCGGGCCAACGTTTATACCGCATATTTCATACCGGAAAAGGACAAGACAGTAGGATTATATTATGCTTTTTACTCGATGTTTGATGAAACCATTGTTCTTCCCTGTAAAAAATAATGATAAAATCTACCCTGTAGCTTACTGGTATCGATTCAGCAATATGATTCAGATTCAGTGAAATGGGCAGACATACTTTTGCATTTATGATATTATGAGAATGTGGATGCTTAAGTACGGTTTGGGTATGGCTCAATTTATACCGCCGCGCCGCGGAATGGAATGTAAGCGACTTTTTGCAACGAAACTGTACAATGCATGTAAGTACATAGCTTGAACATTATATCAACAGTATAACACAAAACCTCCTTTATGGAAGTCGGGATAATAAAGAAAATATGAGCAAAAAATTTAACGCGTGTCTTCCACCGAATTTTTGAGAATTCTATGGTGGCGACCGTGGAATCCGTGGAAGGTGGCACGAACTAGTCAAGTAAAAGATACAGACTAAGCAATGAGATGTCCTCATGACGCGCATTCCAGAGAATTCCCGCGACATGAGGCGAAATTGACGCTTCCTTCCGCGTCGCTGTAAATTAAGTCTTAGGTTTTGGCATGTAGATTAAGTTTGGTAAGTCAACTTGAATCCAGTAAAAATACATAACCATAGTTTTTATCCCGGAAAAGTGTACTATTTGGTGCAGCATTGCTAGCAACATCTTGACATTATTTATTACATTATTATGTTCATAATAAATTCTAGGTTTCCTACAGGTCTTTCTATCTATGAATACGAAGTATTGTCCTGAGTGCCTAGTGTGAGTTTTTTATTTGACATTCGATCGCGAACGCGTTTGGCATTTACTAAGATCTTGTATGGGATTTGTACAGCGCCATCTAGCGATGCTCACGGGAGTGAGCCCAGTCCCATACAAAATCTTAGTAAACGCCAAACGCGTTCACGATCGAATGTCAATTGTCAAACTCACACTCGGGCCTCGGCACACAGTATCCAGTCGCGAGGACGTTTGGTGCGCGTGCACCGGACTCAATGATTCTCTAGTCTCTACAAGAACTAAGTAGATAATGACCGTTTCCGTACTAACTCTTGGGAAAATGGCCATATACTAACGTGACGAGTGCTAAGCAACTGAATGCTCATAATCTAGGTACTAGAGAATTCTTGCTAATAGATATAATTTATAGCACGTACGCGAAATTGAATGTCTGTTTGTATGTTATCTCTTCACGCGTAGACCTTTAAAACGACTTTGATGAAATTTTGAATGGAGACAAAAAAGTCCTGAGGAAAGACATATTGATACGTCTTGTCATCCTGGAAAAATGTAATCTATATAAATAACAACGAAGTCTTAGTAATAGGGTCCCGTTTTTACCCTTTGTTTACGGAACCCTAAAATTGAATCCATATTTCCCTTGGTTACGACATCACGCGTAAACGGCTGGACCGATTTTGCTGAAATTTGCTATGGAGATACTTTGAGTCCCGGGGAAGGACATAGGATACATTTTGTCCCGAAAAAATGTACGGTTAGTGTACAATATACTTTTATGATTTGCGCGTAAACTATTCAATCTATTTTGATGAATTTTGGTAAGTATGGAGATACTTTGAGTCCCAGGAAAGAATATAGGATACATTAATTGTCCCGGAAAAATGAACGGTTCCCACACAATATTCTTTTATTATTTAAGCCTTCTTTTTAATTTAATCTATTTTAATGGAGTGAGCGAAATACTTTATATGGCAAAACAATGATTGCCGGGACAGCTAGTATGCAATAATTCTTTCGTTCCATAGAGAGCGTTGTCTAACTTCTATGAAACAAAATTGATTCATATAATCATAGGCAGCTGGCCTACGTAATTTGATTGGACTATGTGAATTCTAGCCGACAGATCACGACGATAGTGACTTGACACAATTCGACTTAGCCATTTCGTTTATCAAATCGCATGTTCTAGCGCACCTAACATGCGAAAAAAATATGATGTTCTACTATAATATTATCAGAGAAGTTAATTCATAGACAGGTGATGGGCAAGTGGCAGACGTGCGTAATTTGGTTATGATATGTCAAACTCAGCCGACAAGCTCACAATTAAGGCCGTCACAGACTTAGCTATAATATATTATATTAATATATTTATAGCTAGGCATATTAATATATATTTTCTATACAATTTTCGCGTGACCACACACTCAGCTATAATATATATTTCTGGTCTCAGTGTGTTTAGTACGGTATATTAATATATATTATAGCTAAGTCTGTGACGGCCTTTAATGAATAATGATTAGTATTGAATTGACATTGTCCACGTATGGACATCGCATGAAGTGCGACGTCCCTGGCGCACGGACCTCGCAGACCTGCGGGGGTGCCGGGGGCAAGGCGGGATCCGACCAAATGACGTTGGTCTGTCAACTGCCTAGGAATCAACTTCTCTGATAGTAGGTACATACAAAATTTCAAAATCGGTTAAGCCGTTTTGGAGGAGTGTGCGCAGTGCGCACAAACACAGTGACACGAGAATTTTATTATAATACTAGCTGACCCGACAGATATTGTCCTGTCTTAACTATGATTATTTAATTTGAATTGGTTTAATTAAGAAAATAATAGATTAAATTAGTATTTCCATGACAAATATCATCAAAATAGATTAAAAAGTTTAGGCGAAAATCATAAATGTTTATTGTGCGGGAACCGTACATTTTCCGGGACAAAAAGTATCGCTTGTCCTTTCCGGAGTATTTTATATAATATAGTATATATAATATATAGCAGAGACTAGAGAGATACTCAAAGTATTACCATTCACCATATTACCACGATATTACGGCATACCAAATTTCATGAAAATAGACTGAAATCATAAAAGTTTGTTGTGCGGGAACCGTACATTTTCCGGGACAAAAAGTATCCCTTGTCCTTTCCCAAGACTCAAAGTATCTTCATATCAAAATTCATCAAAATCGATTGAATAGTTTACGCGCAAATCATAAAAGTATATTGTGCAGTAACCGTACATTTTTCCTCTGTTCTTTTTCGGGACCAAAGTATCTCTACACCAAATTTCAGCAAAAACGGTCCAACCGTTTACGCGTGATTTCGTGACCACGCGAAATATCCAGATTTTTATCATTAAAATTTTACAAAATTGTACCACGTGACAACACCATTACAGAATGTATTGTCACCACATTGTCACGTTAAAACAATCGTGTATAATTTGCGCGAAACTCACAATAAATCATATTATAATGTGACGTAATTACAATGTAATATAATATACCTAACATTCTTTATTCTGGCAATAAGAATAAGTTATTGTTATCTATATTAAATTAATACGCGAGCGAAAAACTTTGTATCCCTTTTGACGGAAAATGGGAAAAGGTAGGTGAATGAAATTTTGCACAGTTATAGTTTATATGGTGAAGGAGTGCATCGAGCTAATATTATTTTGAAATTATGTTTTTATCATAAATTTTTTTAACAAATAAAACATTACACACACTACAACACACACACTAGGAAAGATGACAGATTATTGAGTGACAATCTTATGTACTAACATACGAATTATACTCTTTTATTTATGGTTGATGTCTGTTGACAACAAGTTGACAAATTGAAAGTGGAGTTTTTTGATTGAATCTTAGATACAGACAATGCTAACACAGCCAGTCTGAGACCAGCTGAGCCCCAGAGACAAGAGTTGAAAAAAAAAATGATAAAGTCATCAATTTTTTTACAAAATATAGGTAGTAGTCCTAATGTCGTTGAAGCTAAAGTCGAATTTCTACCATTAGACGATATCTAGTTTTTGTTAATAAATAATTATGTTTTTAGATAGATTAACATTTACATAAATAGCCACTGTGTGTGCTAAAATCCCTAAATAAAATAAGACTTAAAAAAAAACATTTACATAAACAACATAATAATTATACCTACAGGTTTTTATATGCGCATTGCGCAGTGCGCATATCTTGCAAAAAACTGAACTTCAGTTGATTATTGTTTTTTCCATAACATTGTATATTTTTATAGAAGATTAAAGAGTATATTTTGCCTCTTATATTTGGGTATTAACCCACTTTTAGGAACGGGGGTTATTACACTTCTTTGTCGCTAGACGCAATCCACACAACACGCCTTTCAGTAGCATAGAGATTTTGACACAATAAGATTTTTCCGACACATTTTTTCTTGCCACAGTCTCAGACCAAGTAAAAACTCAAGACAGAGCGCTGCGAACAACAAAGTGAAGCCGATCGAAAGTACGCCAGCTGTGTATGTACACGCTTACGCCCACATACGCAAAACGAAAGTACGCCAGTTTTCGTCGTATATATCGCGACTCGTGACAGCAGCACGCGTTTAGAAAACACTTCAAAATGCCGAGCTGTGTTATGAAAGGGTATAAATATTATATTATATTTATTTAATCGATTTTAGGGTAATTTGAATAACATTGCAACACTAGCCCATACAGTGCGCGGCGCGCACACATGCTTAAAAAACCTGCTTCACTTTGTTGTTCGCAGCGCTCTGTCTTGAGTTTTTATTTGGTCTGAGGCCACAGTAATATTATTGTGTTTTGGTCCTGTGAAACATCTGTCAGATCTTATATTTATAAGATCTGACAGATAAACCTAAGAATCCTTTGTTAATTTTCGTGTAACCAACAAGTTCGATTTAACTGTTGTACTTTGTTGTTGTTACGTGTAAACCTTTTAAGGTTTTGTCAATCCTGTGATTAAAGTTTGTTAGGCTTCCCGCTTGGTTTTTTCTTTATTTATACTTTCAAAACAATTTATGCTTCAGGAAATGTTAAATGCCGTTACGTGATACGTAGTATACTTTTGACCCCAGAAATACATTGATAATAAAATGTTTTTAATTTACTTTGCAATTGGAATTTTATAATCGTACTAGTAGTAAGAATAACAATTTTTTGTTACGGCAAATCAATTTTCCGGAAAACCTGCAACGCACCTGCAGCTCTTCTAATGTTGCGAGTGTCCATGGGCGACAGATAATGACAATACAGGGTGCAATTTAACCTTCCTGCCGAATTTTGATATACCTATTGATCCTTGTTAAAAATAAAAATACACGTATTTTTTCTCTTATAGTCACTCAGTACTAAAATGTTGAGAAATAGCCTCGGAAAGTTATCCTATTAAAGACACTACAATTTATGGACACCACGCGTCGCCCGCGTGTGACTTGCCCTCGCGCGCGCGCCTGGCTCCGCGTCACCCCCGATCACACCCACCGCCGCAAGTGAGCATTCTGCGACGATTTTAAGTGGGATAAAATATGTCATTAACAAAAAAATGACACCCAATTCTTTTTGGTTAAATGGATTCTCTTAATGATACTTAAGCCCTGGAAAAAATTTGGCAGGAAGGTTTAATTGCATCCTGTATAATGGGTATATATTATTTAGATTTTTAACCGACTTCCAAAAACGAGGAGGTTATACGTTCGTCTGTGGATATTTTTTTTTTTTTTTTATGTATGTTCAACGATTACTCCGCCGTTTATGAACCGATTTTCAAAATTTTTCTTTTGTTATAATAGGT
The DNA here is from genome assembly GCA_905404155.3 of Plebejus argus. Taxonomy (NCBI): domain Eukaryota; kingdom Metazoa; phylum Arthropoda; class Insecta; order Lepidoptera; family Lycaenidae; genus Plebejus; species Plebejus argus. The sequence goes on along the minus strand of FR989929.1, from coordinate 7,652,886 downwards.
TTCACTCCAATTTGGTCCCATTTTGACAAAGGTGGTGATCTGATGATGGGATCCATGAGTAATCGAGGGAACTCCTCAAAATTCAAATGGAAACATATGTTTTTTTTGGTTTCATATGAAGTATTCCAGGCATATGTTACCAAAAAGTAAGATTTTGCACCAGGATTTACCATGGTTCGAAGGTGGTGAACAGAACTCCTTACTCCTTATAGATACATGTTCGGGGGTTTCGGCGTTGTCTTAAGAACTGAAAGCATATTATACTACTATGCAAATTTAATTAATCATCATCATCATCACCACCATTCCACCATACATCCGTGAGTAATCGTGGGAACTCCTCCAAATTTGTATGGAAACTTATAATGATTTCGATTTTATGAGAAGTACCCTAAGCATATGCTACCAAAAAGCAATGTTCAGAAAAGTGGTGACCTGATGATGGGATCTATGAGTAATCGAGGGAACTCCTCAAAATTCAAATGGAAACCTATGTTTTTTTGGTTTCATATGAAGTATTCCAGGCATATGTTACCAAAACTGAAAAGTAGGATTTTGCACCAGGATTTACCATGGTTCGAAGGTGGTGAACAGAACTCCTTACTCCTTATAGATACATGTTCAGGGGTTTCGGCGTTGTCTTAAGAACTGAAAGCATATACTACTATGCAAATTTAATTTATCATCATCATCAGCACCACCATTCCACCATACATCCGTGAGTAATCGTGGGAACTCCTCCAAATTTATATGGATTTCGATTTTATGAGAAGTATCCTAAGCATGTGCTACCAAAAAGCAAGTATGGGGGTTTCGGAGTTGGTTTAAGAACTGAAAGCATATTATGCTACTATGCAAGTTACATTCATCATCATCATCATCACTACTACCGGTCACCACACCATGAATTATCTAATTATGACCCTATTATTGTTATTTTTAATCGTCTTTAAGAACAAAGCCCGAATTTGTCGAACGATTTAAAAAATTATAATGTTGTTTCAATGTAAATGACTCAACCTTGGTGTTTAGGTTACCAAGTTAGCAATTTGATCATAAGATCTATGAGGTAAGTTATTCTTAAAATTTATAAGGACGATTTTAGTTATATTATTTGAGCATCCATACTAATATTATAAATGCGAAAGTGTGTCTGTCTGTCTGTCTATCAGTCTGTCTGTTTGTTACCTCTTCACGCTCGAACCGCTGAACCGATTTTGCTGAAATTTGGCATGGAGATACTTTGAGTCCCGAGAAAGGACATAGGATAGTTTTTATCGCGGAAAAATTTAAAGTTTCCGCGCGATTTTGGCGAACGAATTTTGGCGCAACGAAGTTGCGGGCGTCATCTAGTAATGTTGAGTTGTTTTCATGAGTGATGAGTGTAATGATAGAAAGAAAGTCACTGAACAGAACTTTAGAGCCTTTAAAGACAGGCGTATGAACATTAATTTTATCATTGCTTGATTAACGCCAAGCAATAAGCATATACATTAGGTATACAGTGGTATAGGCTTGGAGTTGCTTAAGCAATTCTGAAGTAGTGACATCAGACAATGAGTTCTCATAATGTCATGAAAGTGTATCCTGGATCCAAAGTCACCAAGCATAACACATTAGTCTGTGCAGAAAACCAGCTTATAAAGCACTTAAAAGAGTGAAATTATTATTTTTAACAAAAAATTAAAACCGACTTCCAGGGTAAAAACAATAATAATTTGTAATGAACAAAAAAGTGTTAAATAATTCTTACTCTTTAAAGTGCCTTATGCATAATTCTCCTAAACCTCAACTATTTCTGTACACAATCTACATTATTTTGAAGTCGGTACCAGTCTTAAATTTTAAAAATATTTTGTCATATAGAACTCAGCATTCTTATCTGGTACCGTCTTCAAAGTAATGAAGATTGTGTACAGAAATAGTTGAGGTTTAGGAGAATTATGCATAAGGCACTTTAAAGAGTAAGAATTATTTAACACTTTTTTGTTCATTACAAATTATTATTGTTTTTACCCTGGAAGTCGGTTTTAATTTTTTGTTAAAAATAATAATAAGTTACAGTAAAATTACTAAGGAACCTGGCATTGCAGACAAATATACAGTACTTAATTACAATAATAAAAATATCATTAGGTAGCATAATCATTAATTCTAAATTCCAAATAAGAAATCGGCCAAGTGCGAGTTGTAGAGTAAAATTTCAAGTCAATGTTGCCATTATGGATTACCAGCCAAAAAGACCAAAAAAAATAACATTTGTTGTATGGGAGCCCCCCTTAAAAATTAACTTTATTTTGTTTTTAGTATATTTTGTTGTCATAGCGGCACCAGAAATACATAATCTGTGAAAATTTCAGGAGTCTAGCTACAGCGGTTCTTGAGTTACAGCCTGGAGACAGACAGACAGACGGACAGACAGACGGACAGACAGACGGACAGACATCGAAGTCTCAGTCATATATCCCTTTGGGTACGGAACCCTAAAAACAATTTTTGCCTATTCTTGCTGTATTACGGTACGGAACCCTTCGTGCGTGAGTCTAACTCGCACTTGGCCGATTTTATTATTATCCCTATCGTAAAGTTTTTCATTGCAATGCAAGGATATGTCTTTTTTCTAAATTTACTATCTTTACGACCTATGCAGGTTATTCGGTAATATTTTTGCGGCCTTTATTTTTACTTTTTACTTTCGCATCTATACTCATAATATTTCAAAATATCTAAAAGTGTAAGTTATTTATCTATTTACCAGACTAACTGTCAGTACATTCGTTACTTTACGCTTGAGCCGATGAATGTATAAAGATCATGGGCAATGTAGATTACTATATTATAATTTGTTACCTGGGACACGAATTAAATTAAAAATAATGTAAAAAGAATCAAATAAATCCTATTCCTTATTATAGTGCAGTCTTCAGATTTAGCCTAAACCTCAACTATTTCTGTACTCACTCTTCGTACTTTTGAAGTCGCTACCAGCCCGGAAATGTTCTGAGATCCTTGACATAGAACTTACGCTAAGGTGAGCTGATACCGACCACGACCGACTTCAAAAGCATGAAGATGGGGGGGGGGGGGCTCCCATACAAGAAACGTGATTTTTTTTGCCTTTTTTGCTCGTTATCAATAATAGCTACGCACTTAAAATTTTCACAAAATCCTTAATTTAATAATTAATAATAAAATTAAAATAAAGTAAATATTTAAGGGGGGCTCCCATACAAAAAACACAATTTTTTGTCTCCTTTGCTCTATACCGGTACGGAACCCTTCGTGCGCGAGTCCGACTCGCACTTGGCCGAATATTGGTAGTATATGCCTGAAATGCTTCAGAAAAAATCGAAATCACTATATGTTTCCATATAAATTTTGAGGAGCTCCCTCGATTACTCATGGATCCCATCATCAGGTCACTTTTATGAACATGAAACCCTATACAACACAAAAAGGATTTTGTAAATCGGACCACAAACGGCTGAGTAATCATTGAACATACATAAAAAAAAAGATACCTACATATAGCCGAACGTATTACCTCCTCCTTTTTGGAAGTCGGTCAAATACTGGAAAAATTTAGGGCTCTCGCGCGCTCTCTCACTTTTCTGTTTAAATTATTCAAGAAACCAGCAAAGAGATAACTATTTTGTTCATAAGTAGGTAGTGTAGCCATACGCTCAAAATAGGAGGCATTTTTAGCGTTTTGATCGTTTTTAACATCAAATGGAACGCGGGGTAGGTAATTAATTATAATTATTGTACTCCCAAATTGTTTGTAAATTATTTTTACAAAAGAATATCGTTCGATTTTTAAGACTATAAACAATTATTGATAGCAACTAGCAAGCTACAACAGAAATATACATAGTTGCAATGTTATTAAAACAATTAAACAAAGATAAAATACTTAATACTTGAAATAAGTCTACTCATTCAATAATTTAAATATTTGCTTTTTTGTAAGTTTTTTTTGTTATTGAAAACTTATGAGGTATGCACAAATCTGGAATAATAATATTAATTTTTCTCTCCACAATAATCATTTACAATACATTGCACATAATTAAAGACGTGAGTGCATGAATGAGGTATGTAACACATTTCGAATTTCGAGTAAATCGCGTTTAAAGTTTTGAAAAAACTTTTTATGATTTTTATCACAAATCAAGTAATGGCTTTTGTTAATTGTATCAGGAGGTGTAAATATCTTCCGTTTTTATTGTTATGTTAAAAATTATATAAAAAAATCTCCATTCTAGGATAAATTAGGAAAAATGTGAAGTTACTCGGTTCTTCACTTTTAAATGCAACAAAATCTGTAAAGACTGTCAATGCATGAAGTACACATAAATCACTTTTTTTTATTGAGATGAAACAAGACTCAATTTAAAAGACAATAAATTCACGGCCAAACAGATTTAAACAAAAATGGATTATACTTTTGAAAGACGGGAAAGATTATATAAGGGAATTCCGCATTAGAAAACTAAATGTAAACAAAACTGAGTTGTAGGCGTCATCTAGTAGGAATTAAGTAGAGAAAACGAGATGATGAAAGTAATAATCTCCAAAGCAAATTTCGTCGAAATCAGTTCAGCCGTTTAAGTGTTAAGAAGCATTTAAGATCATACAAACACGATTTCCCAATTTATAGTTTACTAGTAAGATCAATTAATTTTTTAAAATATCTTGGGTTTCTCAAAGTTGATATATTATAGATTGTTTAAAATGAACCCTTACTTAATAAATAAATTTAAGTATATTAATAATAATAACTTAAATTATGCACTATTCAAATGTTACAATTAAAAGAACAATATACTAATTCAAGTTTTTATTGTGTTTTATTATACTTACTTTTAACTGCGTTTTCACGACTATGGCTTGTACGTCATAATACCTAGTAAAAAAAAAACAGTCAAGTACTTACAAAAAAAATTCTTTGTCGAGCATAGCTAGTTCGATTTTCAAATTTGGCGCGGGAGCGCGCTCATTTGAATTTGGAATGAAGTATCGACGCGACCAAAGAATAAATACCTACACTAGGTACGCGACGCGACGCTATAAAGTATTAGCACAGAATATATAATAGTACTCCGTATTATCCGTATTATCCGTCCGTATTATCCGTATTATTATATATATCCGTATTATTATATATATCCGTATTATCCGTATATCCGTGGTATTAGCACAGGATAAATGCAAACAGCCAAACTGATGCCTAAATATTTTTTTGTATTTCCAACAATTTAATATTATAATAAAAACAAAAACAAAATATTTTATACGTAGGTACCATTTAAGTTACGATAGGTTTTTCCAAAATTTTAATTTGTTTGGAAACAACGAAAAGCGCCTAGTCTTTAATAAAATAACTATCGTAGTATAAAAGAGTATGGATGTGTATGAAATATTCCTTTGATTATATGTATAAATATTAAATATGTGTATGATAATGTGTCATTATTAATATACCTACTCGAGTTTTGCGAATGTGAAAGATTACTGTTGTATTTTTTTTGTATTATTTTCCTTAAATTATTCTGTTAACTGTGTTTTAATGTGTATTATTGGCAGAATATTAACCATTATTTATTACATATTCGTTATCGTGCACGTGCTGCAACTTCCAGGAACGTGCTTTTTGTGTCCCTCCAAAACTCCGTCAAAAGTTTCAGTATAGAGTATAGGGTAATCAACCGACTTGACTCCTTGACTGCTTGACTTGACTTTTACTTAGACTTTGACTAGACTTTAGATATGATCATAAATGACGATAATATAGTAAAAACAAAAACGTTGATGAACATTATTATTATGAAGAAGACTGACTATACCTTTGTATGTGGCAAAGTACACCCCCGATGTCAGAGCCAAACGCTAACAAAAAAAAAATATACTAAATTATCTATGCCTTTGAATAATAGAACAATAAAAAAGTCGACATAATATTCCTTATTTAAAAAAGTAAAATATTCAAGCGATCTCCCGTACTGCAACGCATATGGGATGTAATTACCCGGTTCTTGCATAGTCATTTGGACGAACCTTGTAACTTACCTGCTTCATCATCTGGCTAACTTTGTAAGTATACGTAAAATTCAAAATTTTTTGATTGCAAATCATTTTCCAAGTCCTAAAAGCTACATTTATGCAATAAAACGTAAATTTTCAAAAATGTTAGTTACCTCATTCATGCACTCATGTCTTCAATTATGTTGTGGGGAGACTGGCGTCTTAAACTAAGCAGTTTCCTGCTTGTATTTCAAGATACCCTGGTCTCCAACCCTCGTAATAAAGTAAATGTTAACAAATAATAAATTAATATCTATCAATACTCTTTTTTTATTATTACTAGAAAAAACATAATAAGTTCCGACGGTTAATTTTAACCCTGATTAGTGCAAGTTTGCCTACTTACTAGATGTCCCGGCAAATGTTGTTTTGCCATTTAAAGTATTTCTACTTCATCAGTTGATACAACATCTAACACCCTCTTTTGTCCCTTAGAGGGGTGGGGGGGGGGGGAATTTTATACACCCCAAATGTTGAGTTGGAAGAAGACAAATATATCTGCGCAAATCGTATGCAAATCGGATCAGTAGTTTTACGGTCAATTTTATTTACGGTCTCCAGTTGTAATTTTTGACTTCTATTTTTAAATTGTAATTTAAGGTTATAAATATCTTCAAATTATCATTATTTTTTTAATGAATCTAATGATCAAGAGTGAGTTGCATCAACCTACTTTAACTATAACTTTAACTTTAACCATAACAAAATGTGTTAAAGTTATAGTTAAAGTAAGCCGGTGCAACCCACTCTAAGAGTGGGTTGCACCGGCTGTTATGAGTTAAAGTTAAAGTTAATTTAACTTTATTAACTCATAAAGTTAATATACCTAGCTATTATATTAACTTTATGTTTTAACCATGATAAAATGTGAAATGAACTGTCAAATCCCTAGCAAAAGTCGCCATATTTGACGATAACCTTAATCATCACAGACGAGCCGAGGGTTCCCGTGTCCCTACCCCCCTACTTGGCTCATGTGCCATGAGGCATTTTGCCGTTTGGATGGTAAATGGTGGTACCGGGCATCTTTAACTGTAACTACGCTTCTGGTGCAATTCACCCTAAGAAATTATATGATACCATTATTATGTCATATAATTTTCGGGCTTTCAAAGACCCCAGAGACCGCGACGGCGTTATTTTAAAAGCGCGACGAACCGAGGGTTGACAATGATATGAGTTTTCTTACACGACACAGTTTCTACTAATACTATAACAGCTATAATATCTTAAATACGAAAATGTTTCTGAATGGCCATAGCTGTTATAGAATATCTCTTCATGCATAACTTGTTACGGCAGGGGTTCCCAATCTTTTTCAACCTGCGGCGCACTTACACGTCATAATATTTTGTCACGGCGCCCTACTCTACCAAGCTATTAGAAAAATATACATAAATCACCTTTAAAGATATTATAGTTAGGTCGAGCAGGTAAATAATAGTACCCCCCGATGGTTGCTCGCCTTGTCGTGGCGGTGGGGCTCTAGTAACCGCGGCTTGGACAACCGCGGTGAAGCAAAGAGGCAACCAGGGCCGGCTGGTGTCGCCGCCTGGCCCGAGGAGGGCGCTCCCAGCGGACTGGAGGAGTCCGCAGAGGAAGAGGCAAGTAGGTATTGCGGTGCGCCGCTTGCTCTATCCTCTGCGGCCGGGGTGTGGTCGGTGGCAGAGCCACAGAACTGACCTGCCACATGGCCTCCAAGTAGCAGACTCAGGGGGTGTCTGCTACAGCCCTGGTGGGGGCCGAGGAGGAGGGCGCACGTGTTGTGCGCCCATCGTGGAGTCTTCGGACCGCTGGCGGGGTCGCGGATGTGTGTATCGTTCCCGTGGCCCCGTCAAAAGTCGGCGTGGCGGAAGATGGGTGGGGGGTTTTAGTGGGTATACCGTGGTCTCATTAGCTACGGGAGTCCCACATCACCGCTCGGGTCGCCCCCTGCGCCTGGGTGGTAGGTATGCGTAATGCATTTCCCCCTCCGGGAAAAAAAAAGGTAAATGATAATAAACAAATATTTAATTATCATAGTGCAAATATAAAAATATATAATATACTTACAGTTTGGTACCTATCTAGCACTTTATAAAATATGCAGGGCTTCACCGCGGCAGACCGCGGTATGTAAGTAGCACACCTTGGTTTAGTTCAAATGAACTATGAACCCAATTTGACAGATGGCGTATATCTACACACTTGTTAATTATTATACGGTTTATACCTAACATAACGTGTGGGTAAATAGTATGATCATAATATTATTGTCGCTAAAATATTAAAAACAAGTCTGAGTATAAGGAAATAGAGTTTTCTGATGACAAAATATAAGCTGTGGTTGAAAAATATTATGATTCCGTGTTAATAGTTTTGAGCAATATGTAAACAAAGAATTGAAAATCGACCAATTTAAATTGATATTTCATGTGACCTATAAAACACGACTAACATTTTAAAATAAAGTGGCATTATAGCCTATTGAGAACTTCGTTTACATAATATTATATCTAAGTATAGATTTAAATGAAACGCAGTATTATAATGTACAGTTAGTAAATACATGTAAATTTAATGTAATTGAATAAAAATTAAAATTTACTCTACCATTTAAACAAGTAAGTATCGACTAAAATTAAAATATACTTAATGTTATGAAGGTTATCGAGCTACATAATTCTGATTATGGAACAAATAAAATATAATCAGTAATAATTATATCAAAATATCTTAACGATAAACTTAAGGATAAATACCTATAAGAGAACATATTACATTGTTTTTCACTTCATTCTACAACTTACCTTTCCTCAGTCTTCGAGTCTGCCGGCACAAAAACACTTTATTATAAACAGTCTTAGATTCATTTGATACAGAACTTTTGTACGTTTCGAACGGCTTTCTGACTTGACACGTTGTACGTCGCAAACGGTCAGTTTAATACTGAGGCAGTCAGCTGATAAGGTCTATCTATCTGTTGTGACCACGCTGTGACCGATAGGATGGACTAATAAACATTCGTGCTGTCTATCTCTGTGTACTACCCGTTTATCTTAAGCCACTCCCTTAATCTTAGACTTAATTAGCATGTTATTGTAAACTTCGTTTAATTTTCTCGTGTTTATGTGATTTTCAATATATTTTATGTTGTTGAGGTTACATTTTCACCTCTTAGACATTATTATTATAGTTTGTCAGTACTCAAAATATTATTATTTATTAGTGAATACTAATAATATAATATGAAGTAGATAATTATGAATAACCAATGTTAATTAAGACAAAACAATGAATATTGAATGGCTCAGTTCTTATACTTAAATACATAAATAATATTATACTATGCGCCTACATTGCTTTTTACTACCGAACAAGTAGAAAATTCATATTAAAGTAGCATTTTTAGTAACGTGATTGCTATTTGAATTGAGAAAGCAACATTGAGCGCCTCGTTTTATTTTAATAGCTAACGTGATTTTGCGTCGTCGCTAATATCCTCAAAGAGTTATTATTTTAGGATTTACTAGCTGTCCCGGCAAACCATGTTTTGCCATTTAGGGGCGATTTTACCAAAGAAATGGAACGCGTTCAAAGGACTCTGAACCGGTTCAAAACATATAAACGCGATTATAACATCGAAATGCATTTCACCAGCATAAACTGAACGCGTTCATAGCAAATCCGAGTTTTATCTTCTGAACGCCCAAAGTCCGAAGTTTAACGACATAGAAACCCGTTCAAGCCCTGTCATGGCGAAACGAAAAACATAGACAAAAGAAATGTCAAGATGACAGTTTTGACACATGCGTTTGTTAGTTTATGTATTGTTTCTTGCTATTTTGTAGTTAAATTAACGTGATAATACTTTAAAATGATGAAAACATGTAAAACAATCGCGTGACGTCACGTAAACTCAGATTTAATAATCGCGATCAAAAGAAGTTCGTGAAATCCAATCGAAACAAAACGAGATTTACGTTGCAGCATGAACGCGTTCAATGGGAACTAAGTTTTATAAAACTAAGTTTTATGTGTGTTTGGTGAAAACAAAATCTTACCCCCATTTTAACCCGTCAAGTGTTTTGTGCACACACGGGTGTGCAAGAATTTTGAATGCCCCGCGCGCCGCTTGCACAGACGGGTGTTCAAATTTACTACGCGCGGATTGGCCGCTTATTTTCTACGTTCCTTTACACGTAGACTAATTTATTTATTTTGTAATATAAATCTGTGGTTTACTAGGAATAATTTTTTCGCCATCTGAAGCGTAGAACGGAACACGGTTGAGTAAAAAAAGAAAAAACAAAACACTACGATCCGCGACCGCCATTATTGCTTCGATGCTTGTCATTCGTGTGTGTCGTGATTTGTTTGGAAAATGAATTCTTGCAGGAAACGGTGAGTATTCTTATAAGAATCTTATATGGAATTACTGGAAATTTAGTGTAGTTTCTATTGAAATAATAACAATTGCAGAAAGTGCAATGTTTTTTGGCGAAAAAACGATGAAACTTTTCAGCTTAGGTTTTTTTCGCTCATGCCGCGTCATATTTGACATGAAATTTTCCACATATTTCAACGTTTATTTGTATTTATTCGTTCTAAAGTGTAGATTAGTTATTCAGGAACTTATTTGCAAAAGAATTATCCAGAATTTAGTGCTAATAAAAAATTATCGTATTTTGAAACAATCAACATAGGCGCGAAATTAGTGTTGTTGTGAATGCCGAATGGCGCGAACCGAATGGCGCGTACGGACAGCAACAAAAGCGATAAAAAAGTAACGCTATATATATATTTATATAATAACTTTGTATTCATTTTTTCGAGTGATTCTGTGAATGATTTCTGTTTTTGGTTTCGGAATATCAAATGCCCAATTAGACTTATAGTGTTTTTTAGTATGAAAATTTTATTGAATTCCGTACATATAACTCTCACTTTCCATGGTATTATACGATATAGTTGGATTTAGTTCAAAATAAGCACTTTATTGTTTTTTTTGTTTTAATTGGCAATATTTTGTGACAAAGGACAGTGCTCATTTTGTATGGGGAAAAAACCCAGAGTGAACAGATATAGGGTGTAGTCCAAAACGTTGGTGATATGTAGTAAAATATTAGTATATATATTTTAAAATAAAATTCCATGGCTGAATAGGTAAAATTGCTATTTGTCTTTTACATTCAAATTGTAATGGTTTATAAGTTTGTTTTTTTGTTGTAATATTGTAGGCATATCGATTTTCACGATTCTAAATAACTAAAAAAAGGGTGTGATTGAGATACTTCATACTATTGTCAATTTTTAGATTCGGACGACTGCGGTCGAGCTCCCGATCCCGGAGTGTGACGCCGTCACACTCACATCTCCACTATTCGCAGCGGCGTCGGCCGCTCGAAGAGCCCTTTTAATGGGCTGCTCTCTGGACGGCCCCGACCCGGATCCAAGACTAGTCACTCCCGTCCAACAGTAAGTATAATATTTCCTTCTACTTGGTGTCCGTCCCATATAAGCTCTGTTTGTTTGTCATTGTTGAACTGATTTTTATGAATTATGTGGTTTAGGACTTTGTAGATAGGAATTTTTCTAACAAGGGCTATTTCTAACAAGAGGAAATATTATCTTATTGGAAATAGTAGAAAAAAATAGCTCGAGTAAAGCCGCGTGACATAGTTGGTATACGATAAGTTATTGCCTAGCTTGTAATTTTTATTATTGTATTTTCAAAAGGTCTCGAGTGGTTCGAAAGACACCTGGTGGCAGCCTCCTCCTAACCGGTGCGTCCGTGGGCTGCACAAAAACGCCCGGTGGCCACGTCACCGTGGCATGTCACCAGGTGGCTGGCGGACCTGCCCCAGGACCAGGATGGAGAGGCTGATCCAAGATGGCAAGATGAGGCGGAGGGGTGTTCCTCCACTAATGTCCCCAAACCGAGTACTTCTGGAACTCGACAGTGAATTCGACGATGAATTCGACGAATCCCCTGTCGACGTCACTAACTAGGCTACATTAGATAGGAACATTCCTAACGACGACGAACTAGAGGAGCCCGTTCGTCAAATCATAGGCGCCATGGAGAGTGTAATGGATGCAGAAGCCGATCGTCTTCCTGGCGTGTCGACTAGTTATAACTGGAATGAAGACTTTGACTCCTTCACGGGTGTTCCTGAAAGTTTTTCAGGTCCTACTCCTGGACCAGTCAAAGACTATGATACGGCCTATGATGCTTTTACTGACATCTGGAGTAAGGACATTATAGATCGTATCGTTCTGGAAACTAATCGATACGCTAAGCAGACGATCAACAAGATGAAAGTTGAAGGCACACTGAAACCATCATCACGTCTGTATAAGTGGACTGACACTGATGCAGACGAGATAATGGTATTATTTGCTGTTTTTATGTACATGGGGATTGATCCCCGGACAAAGCAATATTCATTTGTCCTGAAGTATATAATATTATACGCTTACTCAAAAAGTTAATCAAATCATATCATTTATTTTTGCAATTGTAAGTTACATAAGATGTTACAAAAGATGACAGTACTTATCTACGATTAGCCGTTAAGACCTGCAATAATGATTTGACAAAAATAAATGATTTGATTTAACTTTTAGAGTAAATGTATAATATTGTCAATACTAACTTTCTTATGAGAATTGTCTCATAAGTAACTTTCTTATGAGACAATTCTCATAAGAAAGTTACTATTGAGTATTGACATGATATTATACAAATATACACTTACTGTAAAAGTTAATCAAATCAAATCATTTATTTTAGTCCCATGGGGATCCATTTTGGGTCCGTTTCTTTTTCTCATCTATATAAATGACTTACCTTATCTAGTTAAGGATAATGATAACGAGATAGTACTTTTTGCTGATGACAGTTCACTTATTTTTACTTATTTTTAAAGTGAAGCGACAACTGTCGAATTATGACGAGGTAAACATAGTTTAAGGTTTTTGCATAATATAACTTCACGTTTTTTTTTTCAAAAAGTGTTGCATAGAATTTATAAGTACTTTGATTTCGACTTGTCACAATATGTACAAAACTTGTTTGTAATTAAATAAAACTATGTTCTCAACTGTCCACTTTTGTTTTATTTTACCTCAATGGGGATAAATGTATAAATACAGTGTGTAACAAAAATAAGTGATAATACTTTAGGGTGTGTACTTGTTCCTTGTAGAGAGTTCAGCGGTGAAAGACGAATTTTTTTTTCACTTTTGTATGGGTAAGGGCTCGAGCGACACGAGTTTCCCCATACAAAAGTAAAATTTGGTCTTTCAGCGCTGCTACTTTCACGCTAAAGTATTATCACTTATTTTTGCTACACACTGTATACTCGTGTACAGTCAACCGCTAGCCAAGCTACCCTATTCGGACTTTGGACTGAACCGGAGTACTATTATATATTCTGTGACTGAACTCCGGATGTTATCTCATTTTATACTGGTGGTTTTACATTTACCGTGTGGCCCACCGTACAAAAACCGAGGCTGCATCCTGTATAAGAGTAAGTATATTATTATCTCCATTGAGGTTGTAAATTTCAAGACTAAAAATATATAATTCCTGTACTCGTACTATAGGAACATAATATGTATTATGCTCGCAGCACCATTGTAGCAATCGCAGTGCGGTTATTATTATGTTCGCGGCGCAGAATAAATGGCAAGGAACCCCAACTGCCACGTGAGTATATTATTATGCTCGCAACTCGCATCGCGTCGCCATTCTAGCAATGCCAGTGCAGACAATATTATGCTCACGGCGCAGAATAGTGGGCCAGGAACCACAACTGCCACGATAGGCTAGCAAGTTAGCAACCTATCACTATAGCATCAATTTTCTATCTTATAGCCCTCAAATACTTGCTACATGACATGGCATCATGATCCAAACACATAGCACAGGTTCTTCTAGTTTGGGTTTCTTGTCTTCCCACTAGTTAATAGTTTTATAGATATTCAATTGCCTAGTTTTAGTTTCTTTCAATTTACTCTTGTGTAAATTTATTAGTGGAGAGAAAAATGAAAGTTTTTTTATGTTGTATATATTATACGGTATACTTAGTTCAATGCTATTTCATCTATTTTTTACAATTTTCAAGGAACTTTTATATCACCTGAATAACATACAATTTTATACTTACATACTCGTAAAAATAAAAATGTGATAGAATAGACCAAGTGTGATTTATTCCTCTAAAAGCATAATATCGATTTATTTACTTGGAAAAGAATATAAAACAGCTATAAACCTGAACTATGATGCTTTGCCTACCCCGTAAGGGATATAGGCATGTTTAGTATTTTTGTATGTAAAAACTTGATATCCAGTATAATATTCGATAATACATGATAATACATAGTAAATTGTACTATAAAAAATAAATCATATTATTTTTTGCTTTGCCTACCCTGTAATGGGTATTGGCGTGATTTTATGTATGTACTTATGTACGTAAAAACTTATATCCAGCTAAAATGTTGGATGATAAATACAAATAATACGATAAAAATGTACATCAAATTATTTTAAATATTTTTTTCCGTGCGAACGGTACATCAATGACCCGCGCATGCGCGCGCGCCGGCCGGCCGCCGCAATCCGCCGTCGGCACAAGGTCATGGTGTCATGGCCGGCGCGTGATTTGTTGTAATGTAAATATTTAGAGTTTGTGAAATAATTACTGTGATTTAGAGAGGAATAACTTATTTTGTCAATTCTAAAATGTATGTAGTTTATTGTGAAAGTGATTACTTTGTGAATTGTGAAAGATAATTGAGTGAAATTTGTCAAAATCTCCAGCAAGCAGCAAGAAAAATAAGTAACTTATGAAAAAACTTAAACATTTTTTCAAGTAAGTGTTTATTTTATAAGAATATTCTTATTTTATATGGTAGTAAATTTTATGTAGATTACAACGATATATAATTTATGGTGTAATTTATAGGTAATTAACCGTAACTTTACAATTTTCGAACCCCTATTGCAATTTTTTTGCAAATACTGAAAAAAAACGACGTTTAGGTAAATAGGTAATTAGCAGAGTCCATCACTCCACGGGTTAAGGGGGAAAAATTGTATATATACCAGATGTTAAGTTGGAAAACACAGTTATTAATATGAAGTAGGTAAGTTCATAAAAGAAAAAAGTTTGATACAAAATCTGACTTTCCTTTTTCCCCTTAGAGGGGTGGGGGGAAACATTAATTTATACACAAGATGTTGAGTTGGAAGAAGACAAATATATCTGCGAAAACCGTATGCAAATCAGCTGATCAGCAGTTTTCATGTTAAAGAAAAAGTTTGATACAAAATCTGACCCCCTCTTTTGTCCCCTTAAGGGGTGGGAGGAAAAAATGTAGGGGGCGCCCATACAAGAAACGTGATTTTTTTTGGCCTTTTTTGCTCGTAATCAATAATGGTAACAGCTAGGCACTTGAAATTTTCACAAAATCCCTAGTTATATTTGTAATTTAATAATTAACAATAAAATTAAAATAAAGTAAATGTTCAAGGAGGGCTCCCATAAAAAAAACACAATTTTTTTGTCTACTTTCGCTCTATACCGGTACGGAACCCTTCGTACTTTGCCCTTTACAGCCTATATCAGTGTATCAGGGACGAAATCGGCGTATTTTAGACATCTATAAAATCTAAGCTCTAAAGTATTAGAGCTGTTCAATTAAAAATTTGTATGCTTAATAAAATAATCTATTGATGACAACATATCCTGAAAATATGAAATATCTGCTACAACGGAAACCAATTCTAGGAAGGTTCAAAAAAACGGCGAAACACTTCGAGAAATGGTAGGTTGCGTTAGGTGGTTGCCTTAGAGAAATCCGAGGCGATCTGTTTCCATGGCCCACGAAACGCGCCACCGACGGGAGCTGCCGTAATTGTAGGCGGTACAAGGATCGAGGTCAGTCAGTCCATGACATACCTGGGTCTAGTGCTGGATAGCCGGTGGACTTTTAATGAGCACTTCCGCCGCTTAACGGTGAAAGTCTCAAAGGCCGCTGGCGGATTGGCGGGCCTCCTCCCGAACCTAGGGGGACCCAGTTTGAGATGTCGGCGCCTGTACATGGGAGTAATTCGCTCCATGTGCATGTACGGTGCGCCGATATGGGCCGAGCGACTGACAACTAAGACCAGGAGGATTCTAACTGGGTTGCAACGGACGATGGCAATAAGGGCGATAAGGGGATACCGGACCATCTCCAAAAATGCCGCGTGTGTCCTTGCCGGCAGTATCCCGTGGGATATTGAAGCCGAATCACTGGCCGAAATATTTTGGTTGTGCCAGGAGGAACGCGAGGAAGGACGAATTCCATCGCCAGAACAGCTGATACGGCGATGGAGAAGAGCGGCACGGGACCGGGATTTGGACCTTTGGCTCGATCGTCTAAATGAGTCCCTAGTCAGCGTCGATCTGCTGAACGCTATGCGTCCCGTACTGAGGGAATGGGTGGACAGAGACAGCGGTGCGTTGTCGTACCGTCTCACACAGGTGCTGACCGGGCACGGGTGCTTCGGTCGGTACCTGTGCGACATGGCCAGACGCGAGCAAAACACTGCTTGCCATCACTGCAGTGACGATCGGGATACGGCGCAGCACACGTTGCTCGTCTGTCCCGCTTGGAGCAGACAAAGGGCGGCCCTACAGGCCACTATTGGACCCGACATCACGCTGCCGGCCGTGATCGTTCGTGCGATGCTGGACAGCCAACAATCTTGGAGGGCAGTCGAGACATTCGCCGAAGTGGTAATGTCGTCGAAGGAGGAGGCGGAGCGCAGGCGAGAGGCAGAGGCGCACGATCCTCGGAGAAGGCGGAGGCGGAGACTAAGGGCCAGACATGGTCACGACGTCCCGCCTTAGCAGGGGAGCTCGGGGCGTCGGCATGGGGCAGCCGTCGCCCATGACATCGAGTCCCGGGTAGGCCACGATGCGCTAGGTGTTCCAGCACATCGTCGCGGAGTGTGTGTAATGTGGTGTTTCCACGAGTGGAGCCCAAAGAGGCAGAGGTGGTGGGGCTGCGGTCGTGTATCACGCGTTTCCCGTAGTCCCACCTTCAGGAGCAGGAACACCGTTGGGGTTTTAGTGGGTAGTCCCGGGTGCGGATGTACGTCCGCCCCGGGGAGTCCCACATACCTCGGCCCTTCCCCAGAAAAAAAAAAAAAAAAAAAAGGTTGCGTTAGGTGCGGTAGGTGGGGGGCCCTTGCGCTTCGTTTGGCTCGTCTCGGCGGATTCAGTATATTTTACGAAAGCTTTAGATAATATTTTAGAAAATAATTACATTCATAAGGCTAGACTTAGGTCCAAACGAGTTTTGCCTTGGTGGATCGGGTTTTGCTAGTGATGCGAGACAAAATATATTATTATTACATTTCTTTTCTTATTATAATGACAAAAAATAACACACCCACTCTAGATATAAACGGTATCGAAAAAGTTTTAACAATAATTATTAAAAGTTTTAATAATTTTAAATGGCTATGAAGGGTAAATGGCAGTCAAAGACATTTTTTGTCACAATGGTCACAGTTTGAAAATTTTAAGGATGTAAAAAGGTCAAATTCCGTAATACATCTAATTAAATTATGAAAGTTCTAAATCTAAATATGTAAAAAATTAAACACCCAGATACTTATTATTAATTATTATAATGATTATTTATGATAGATTTTTAAGGAATTATTTGATATTAATTTATTTATGAAAAAAATTGAGTTGCAATTTGACCATCGCTATTAAAATTTAAAATATTACAAACACAATGGTCGTCAAAGAGAATATTATAATCACTACGTATGGTCGTGTTCGTTTCGCATGCGCAAAGTTAAAACTTTTAAATTAGTGTCAGTGTTAGTGTCATGTGCCAAAATCTGACAGATATTGATGTTAATTTCTAATAAGTTATTTTTTATCTCGCCAACACTGATACTGGCTATTCCTCAAGGGAGGCCATTTTTAAAAGAAGAAGAAGAAGAATAATGCACATGCGCGAAAGCTGCACCACAAGAAACTGATAGCAGTTTTTTAGCTCTTTCTCTTTGATACAAAGCTCTTAATTTTGACGAATTCTCAAAAATAAGTTATAACACTTCCGGCAAAAATCACGTACGATACATAAAAATTTTAAAATTTATTCAAATTTTATTACAAATTATTAAAGTGCTAATAATATTGAGTATATCTTGAATATTTCAAGTGCCTATTGTTTGCTGTTATTGATATCGAGAAAAAAATAGCAAAAAAATCAAGTTTGTTGTATGGGAGCCCCCCTTAAATATTTAATTTATTTTGTTTTTAGTATTTGTTGTTGGACCGATTGAAACTTAGGGAGAACTGCAAGGCGTGCAAATGTGACGACACAACAACCCAAACAGTTCTGCACTGCCTCATAGAATGTCCCATCTATGGAACACTCAGAAGGGAAACAGAAGAAGAAATTAACCAAGTCATAACAACAGACACAATTAAACAAATAATGAAAAATAAAAAATGCAGACCACCCTTCATGAGGATGGCAAGGAGGATTGTGGAGCAAGTGGCAAAGACCAACAAGTAGCCAGAACACAAAAGTAAAAGAAGAAAGAGAGAGAGAGAAAAAAAAAAAAAGATTTAATTCTTTCAGTTTAATTTAAAAGACAAAAGGTTGTCGGAAAATCAACACCGACAGTCCATTATAAAAAAAAAAAAAGGATTTGTTGTTATAGCGGCAACAGATATACACAATCTGTGAAAATTTCAAAAGTCTAGCTATAGCGGTTCTTGAGTTACAGCCTCAAGACATACAGACAGACAGACATGCAGACAGACGGACAGACGGATAGACATCGAAGTCTTAGTAATAGGGTCCCGTTTTTGCCCTTTGGGTACGGAACCCTAAAAATGTACTTTACTAGAATATTTAAGGCCGTCACAGACTTAGCTATAATATAATTATATTAATATGTTTATAGCTAGGCATATTACTATTTTTTTTTTATTAAATAAGGGGGCAAACGAGCAAACGGGTCACCTGATGGTAAGCAACTACCGTCGCCCATGGACACTCGCAACATCCGAAGAGCTGCAGGTGCGTTGCCCGCCTTTTAAGAGGGAATACGCTCTTTTCTTGAAGGTTTGCAGGTCATATAGGTCCGGAAATACTGTTGGTGACAGTTCGTTCCAGAGTTTTACAGTGCGCGGCAGAAAGTTACGCGAAAATCGCACTGTGGAAGACTGCCACTCATCAAGGTGATGAGGATTGTATGTTTTTCGCGTGGGACGATGGCGAAAAGTTGCAGGTGGTATGATTCCGAACAATTCCTCAGAGCACTCCCCGTAATACAACCGATAGAGGATGATCCTAATGCATTTTTGACATTTAGTAATGCATTTAGGTAAATTTTTCTATTAAGAACTAGATGTCCCGGTGAACTTCGTGTCACTTATAAACCTTACCTGGACTTCCTGGAATAAGACGGATCGGTTCAGGCTTCAGCCGTTATCGAGTTATAGCGTGACTAACACAATTGAAAATCCATTTTTAACCGACTGTCAAAAAGGAGGAGGTTATAATATGTTCGTATGTTTATATTTTTATAATATAATATAGATACCTAATGATAACATTATGAATAGCATAATATTCTTTTTAACGGTTCGGCAAATGAGAAATGTAATTATATTACTCACAGTGTGAAAAGAAAAAAATTAAAATGTTCAATTTATAAAATAAGTACTTAGGATCAAAGTAACGTGAGCTGCAGACACTTTCGCATTTATAACATTAGTGTTGAAGTATGGATGGAAGCGATACACTTATTTGCTCTTTGTATTATTTCGATTTTCGACTACAATATTACTACGGACGAACAGAACCAAACTACAAAGGTTTTAAGTAACCATGCAATCCGCCAAGCAAGAAGGCAAGAACGGCCATTGATTTAAATTTTAAATAATCGGCGATTATTAAATATTAAAGTACGAATATAATTAAAGTTTTTGTGAATATTTCAAGTGCCTACCTGTTGCCATTGTGGACTACGTCGAGCAAAAAAAGCCAAAAAAAGTACGTTTGTTGTATGAGAGCCCCCTTAAATAAATTTTATTTTGTTTTTAGTATTTGCTGTTATAGCGGCAACAGACATACACAATCTGCGAAAATTTCAGAAGTCCAGCTATAGCGGTTCTTGGGATACAGCCTGGAGACAGACAGACAGACATCAAAGTCTCAGTAATAGGGTCCCGATTTTATCCTTTGGGTACGGAACCCTAAAAATAGATAATGCGATAGAAGTAGCAGCGATAATCGCGCAGACATCAGTGTACGTTGAGCCTTTGCACTTAGCGCGTCAATGTTGTAGAGGCGACCAACAATAGTGTACGTGCATACATTTATATCCTAATTTATTTTGGTGAGTTTATGTGCTATACCTATAAAGTATATGAAATCGGATACAGTGCAAATGTCTCATAAAAACTTGTTCTAAGGTTTGGATTATTTTGGTGTTAAAAAGTATCGGTTCAGGATAGTTTAAAACATTGATTTCAGAAAAGGTTACGAATTACGATACCAGTGTCATGACTCGTGACAGTTATCGTTATTAAAATATCTTTTTGCGAAATGAACGACATTCTATCTTGATATTTGAGATCTCATTTCGTTTTCAATCGATTTTACCCACGCGTGGATAGTATTGAGGTTTGCATTTGGATACAGAATAAACAGGAAAACGAAAATTATTTTTAATGTATTGTCGTGAATAAACCAATTATTATTCACGATTATGTCTTTTCCTTATAAAATTAATACTAAAAGTCTTGTAAAAGCATCAAAAAGTTTAACGAGTTTTGAATCCATGAGTTGCTTATATAGTTTTTTTTATTTTTTCTGAAAAAAGATGTTTTCAAGATAGCCTATTGCTAAATGGTTTTAAAAATCAACGCACAGACCTAATAATAAACTTTTAAAAATTTGTTATCTCAAGAATAACAATCCGCACTATGGTGATTTAGTATTGAAAAAAATCTTATGCAGGATTATTGGAAAACTAGTAGAAAAAGTATATTTTTAGCAGATTTATTAATATACTAGCTGTCCCGGCAAACGTTGTTTTGCCATTTAAAGTATATTTTCTACATCATCAGTTAATACATGTTTTACCCCCTCTTTTGTCCCCTAAGAGGGTGTGGGGGGGGAAGGTCATACACCAGATGTTAAGTTGAAAAACACAGTTAATACCTAATATGAAGTAGGTCCACTAAAGAAAAAAGTTGTATACAAAATCTGACCCCTCTTTGGTCCCAAGAGAGGGTTGAGAGGGGAGGGGGGGAGGATTTTTATACATCAGATGTTGAGTTGGAAGAAGACAATTATTAATATAATATATCTGTGAAAACCGTATGCAAATCGGATCAGTAGTTTTCGTGTTAAAGAAAAAAGTTTGATACAAAATCTGACCCCCTCTTTTGTCCCCTTAGAGGGGTGGGGGGAAAAAATTTTATACACCAGATGTTACGTTGGAAGAAGATAAATAGAATATCTGCGAAAACCACATTCAAATCGGATCAGTATTTTTCGTGTGATGCTGGAACAAACATACAGACAGACAGAAAGAGTGACAGACAGACAGACAGACAAAAAACTAACCACATTTTTGGCTTCTATAGCGATGTAGTGACAAAGGTGTAATTTCGGGTGTCATTTCATATCTTTTATGTACAGAATAATTTTCATTTCTACAACAGAATAATGTCTTCCTCCCGCACGCGCTTTGGTGACGCCCACTATCGTAATATTTTAATTTCGCCATAACTTCAAAACCAAACGTCCAATTTTAATCATTCAAGGACCAAATATTATCTACATAAACTGTACTTAGTGACAAAATAATTTATTTTGATAAGGATTAATAGCGTGAGTAAAATATATCCGTTTAAAGGTAGTCCAAAAAAAATTCAGGATTTTTAAATAAATAAATGGTTATTGTGCCTCACTCGACATAGATAGGTATAGTGTGTTGCGGACTTTTTTGTAGACATTTATAAGATCTACAATTACTTAGAACATTTTATGGTTCTATCTTTTATAGTTTAGGCAGCGTACGCAATATAAATAACTTTTCTAGCTGATTTTTTACACCTTGCGTCCGAAAAACTCAAATATCTTACGGAACCCTACTTTTTTCCAAAATAAAATGTAGCCTATGTTCAGCAGAAATAATGTAAGATTCCAATAGCAAAAGAATTTTTCAAATCGGTCCAGTAGTTTCGGAGCCTATTCGACTCAAACAAACATTCAAACAAACAAACAAACAAACAAACAAACAAACAAAAAATCAAATCTTTCCTCTTTATAATAGTAGTGTAGATTCTATCCTATTTTTGTAACGCGACGATTCGTATTAAATTCTCTGTAACTGAAGCAGCAACCGCATCTCATATTATAATACTTGCATCTAGGATTTTTCCGCAGTCATGTGGTCGGTGCTTGGATAAAAATAGTATGATTTTTGAATAAAAATTCTACAGGTAAAGGCAGTATTTTTTACAATATCTATACCATTAAAGAAATCGATCATAGACAGTTGAACGGACCGTAATTCGGTCGGATTATGTAAGTTACGACCAAATTACGTAGGTCCGCAATCTGCATAGGCAGTAGTATCAACTTCTCTGATAGTACGTGTATCTGTGAGTATGACGGGAACAGCGGTGCACATGAACATGACGTATAGTATAAGGCCGCATCACGCATGCAACTTCATAAAGGTTTCGAGGGGAAGCTGCGCGTTGCGGCGCGTGCGGGGCACAAGTCCTCGTACACTTTTAGTAGCCCCACTTACTGTTAGAAGGCGTTACTTCCGCTATGTCGGCATCCTTTGCAGCACTTTCCCACAATATTATTCAAATTTATACTTCCTGAGGAAAAAATTAACAATCGTACCGAAACCACATTAAGAGTTGTAATGCGGATATGCTAATCTGGCAGCTTCAAATAATTTATCTTTAAATTGGAAATCGCAAATACATTTTAGTCTTTCATGAAATGTACATTCAAAATGTACATTTTCGTCTTTCAGCACTGCTACTTTCACAATGAACTCTCTACAAGGAACACGTACACACCCTAAAGTATTATCACTTATTTTTGTTACACACTGTATAAAAGTTCATATAAAGTATATTATAAATAAATGCTTGGAAAATGCACGAAGCGGCGTCATATCATTGCGATAAGATTATATAAAAAAATGCATGCTCAATTAAATATTTCACTCATAAAAACTGAATTAGGACAGAGCTGCTGTAATATGAAAAAAGTCTTATTATTCAATAAAATAATAATTAAAATAAATTTAAGGTTTTAATATAATATTTATTGAATAGAATATTACATTCAATTAATATTTCCAATCAAAAATAACCAACTTACCAGTTGACAGTAGTAAAACCTAGCATATACCGAATTTAAATGGTAAATGTTTGAAAAAAACCGTCGTATTATTAAAAATACTTACATTTATCAACTCGTGTCGGTAAATCCTAAGATTTACACTTAAATTTTAACATTTACCAAAGTTCGAGCTTTTACAGTAACTATACAAAGTATATTCATAAAAAGACTTAAAAATTCAATAAAACTTCCAAGCATGACAAGCGTCTCTAAAATTTTTAACAAAACACAGAGTTTTTTTTAATTTATTTATTGCTGCAAACTTAATATTGTTTTTATTACATTATTAATGTTGAGTATAAATAACCACGTGATTCCTACAGCAATAAGCATAAAACCTTGACCCGCGGTACTAAAGTCTACTATGATATTTTGTTCCCATACATTATGATCATTGATCATCATTAATCACGTAAACAAAGCTAAGTAAAATGACGCTACTAATTATTGTTGTTATTTATATTCAGATCACATAGAATCGGAACCGAGTATAACTGCTACGGGGGTGCTACGACGGCCGTAGCCCATATTCGTAGACCGTCCGTAGGTCGCGCCGTAGCTAAATATTTTCAGGTTATCGGGCCCGACGGACGACATCCCGTCATATTATTGAAGTTTAAATTGTCAATAGTGTAATGACATAATTCTATATGGTGGTAAGGAATTCTTTTTCTAATTATTATCTACGTATTTTTTAAGCCGCATTGTGAATCTAAATTATTCTAAACCATTCTCAAACCTCCTTGAATACACACAAAAATATTCATCAGAATCGGTGTAGCCGTTTAGAACGAGTTCAACGAACGAACGTGTGTTTGTGACACGTATACAGAAGATTTCTGATTAAATTATTTCATATTAATTTACTATATTACTCCTAACAATTAAAAACACGAATTGGTGTATATTTGTGGTGTGTATTTAATGTTTATGCGCTAAGGAAATTGCGTATATTATGTAGTAATTAAAAATCCTAATTTAATAAATTATTAAAGTGACTGAAAATTAAAAAAAATTTGAAAAACAGTCTGAGATCCGCTGAGTCCTAGCGACGAGAGTTGAAAAAATAAAGTCAATATTTTTTTACAAATTAAACATAGTAGTCCTAATGTTGTTGAAGCTAAGGTCGAATTTCGACCATTGGGCGATCTCTAGTTATATATAATGTTTTTTCGCCAAACAAAGTTTCAGGTCTTCACCACGTAAGCTTTAAATATTAGCGGTAAACTAATCCTAATATTGAGCCGTGGTTGTTTAGTGGACATCGATCCCTTAGTCCTTACTGATCGCTTAATCTCATTACTACTTAGTAACTAACCTAATTTAGTATTTTAATGAGTAATTTTAATATAATTATTATTACATAATACTAGATCATTAGTTTTTAAAATAATAAACTAGACCTACCTTAGTGGGCCCCTAGACGAACAATTTTATTGTGCAATATCATTTTCTTTTTTTTTTAAAGAAGGCAGGTCGCTGTAGCCCTGACGTCACTGCGACCCATAAGGATCTATTGTGACTCCTTCGCATTAGAGTATCATCCCCAGCCCAATACTGCTCATAAATTGAACGATGTGGTTGGGGTTGGTGTCACGAATTTCCTCTGTGGATGAGTATTCGTGGCGACCAAGATGCCTGTTTCTGCTCTGTAGTAGAGCAGGACAGTTGAGGAGAAGGTGAATAGGTGTCTCATCCTCTTCCTCACAGAATCTGCAAGTCGTTATGCTACAAATACCCATTCTGTTTAGGTGTTTGTTGAGCTTGCAGTGCCCAGTTAGGCTTCTGGTAAGAATTCTTAATTGGTTCCTACCCAAGGTGAGCACTAATTCTGATAGTTTCTTGTTGAAGCCAGGGATTAGTGCCTTGGAGTGTTCAAGGCCAGGGGTCTCAGCCCATTGCTTCCTGCTTAGACTGTGACCCCATTCCTTGAGCACTTGCTTTGTGGTACTGGGAGGTATACCACAGACTGGTTCCGGGCCATATATGAGACTCTCGGCCCCAAGCCTAGCCAGTTCGTCAGCGGTTTCATTGCCGGGGACGTTACTGTGGCCCGGGACCCATACTAGGCGGATGTTGTTGTTCCTGCCCAGCATGTTTAACGTCTCAATGCATTCCAGAACCAATTTAGAGGAAACTTCTGCGGCAGTCAGTGCTTTAAGTGCAGCTTGACTGTCGGAAAAGATAAAAACATTTTTATTAACTAGGGCCATCTCCAGGCTTTCTAGTGAGCAACCGAGAATAGCGAAAACCTCAGCCTGAAACACGGTTGCAAACTCACCCAAACAGGCGAATTTGCCTTTTGGTGGCCTGCCTCCGTAGAATCCGGCTCCCGCACGGTTGTCTTTCCTTGATCCATCCGTGAACCAAACTATAGTGCAATATCATGGTACAATTTATTTGACAACAATATTGAAAGATGGGCGCGTTCAATATCAACTCTAGACGGTCAATAATATTGTAAAGTACGTGATATTGCGTAATAAAATTGATCGTCTAGGGGCCCGCTCAAAATGTTAGCAATTTTATGAATAGACTAGGTTTCAAGTAGGTTTCTATACCTAAATAATAATATAACATTATCATCCCTAGGGTCTGTGCAGGGGTAATCTGATAGTGAGCTTCTTTGAAGGTTACACTTAGCGTATTAGGATTTTTCATGTCACGCGAGCCCTTATGAATATCTACACTACTATATTACAGTGCTCCCAAAGTGATAATGCGCATAGAAATTTTCGAAAATTTTCAGCAATGGTCGTATTTCCCAAGCGACGGTAGACGATATTGCATTTTCTAATTGCATTGCGTTTAAGATCCATGTATGGTCAAAGTTCGTCGTGATTATTCCTTTAGCTTTTGTAATGCCGAATACGGTCATTATTCACGGTCATTCATGCGCATTATCCGTCGATCGGCGATTCTCGGAAAAGTCATTGTATTCTATCGTACGGGGCTTTGGGAGTACTGTACTTGGCTATGCCGACGATGGTTTTCTCATTAGTATGTTGTTAATGGTTGATAATAACGTCCTTTTTGAAGTAATACTATAGGACCCTCAGAAATGTTACAAATCTGGTAATGAGATATGCATATCTTCATAGCCTTATCTAGGTTTGAGATATAATATATTATATTATATTAGTCAGGGTTTCCTAGCACATTTTTTTATTACTATCACTCCGGCGCCAGACACAGACAAATGTTTGAACACAGACTTTTTCACACATTTGAACACTTGTATGTTTATTTGACGAACAAATTCATTGACGTATTCGTCATATTGTTAAAATTATGTATGGTTTATATTATCTAATCTAGAATGTTTGCATCAGATTCCGGTGTTGTAGTCATTCATAAAAAAAAGATTAGTTGAGCATGTAACATTGTGCAATAGATACGTCGTAAGTTACGTATATTATTATTTATTAGTTAACTAGTTAAGGGGAGGTAGTACAAGAAACGGATGATTTTCAAGATTTAAACGGGACAGGGGGGCTATTACGAGCTCCTATATCCAGCCAGTTTCCAGCCAGTTTACAGGCCGTGTCTATGCAACGGCCTGTAAACTGGCTGGATATAAGAGCTCGTAATAGCCCCCCCAGGAGACATAAAAGTATAGTAATTTAAATTCTGAAAAAAATATGTGTTAGTTAAGGATTAGAACACGTTGGAATTCATATTCCATTACACAATATCATGAACTTCACTCGATAGAAAAAATCCTAAAGTTACCTCTTCTTTTAACGAAATTGCCATACTATGTCCAAATTATTTGGAATTTTCAGATAATTTTTGTACTGAATTAAAGACAGAGAATATATCTAGGGTGGTTGCTTCATTTGACTCGATTTAATTGACGTATAAAATAACGACGATCAAAAAACTTTAAATTGCAGGCGCAAAGGCTCGGCTGGTGCTTTCAGTCACGCACTTTGCGCCTGCAATTTTATAGTTTTTTGATCGTCGTTATTTTATACGTCAATTAAATTGAGTCAAATGAAGCAACCGCCTTAGATATATTCTTTGTCTTTAATTCAGGACAAAAATTATCTGAAAATTCGAAATAAATTGGAGATAGTATGGCCATTTCGTTAAATGAAGAGGTAAAGGAATTTTTTTCTGATATTGTGTAATGGAATATGAATTTCAATGTGTTTTTTTTTTCAATTTGGGGCCATCTATTATGGGCTATCCGCCCATATCATTTTTTTGCTATCTTTAAGTTTGTTCGCACCAAGGATAATTTATTACTTACAATATATTGTGATTGTTGTCCATCACGCCATGGACACGTACACGATATTAATGTTTTTTAACCCCCGACCAAAAAGAGGGGTGTTATAAGTTTGACGTGTCTGTCTGTCTGTCTGTCTGTCTGTCTGTCTGTCTGTCTGTCTGTCTGTCTGTCTGTCTGTCTGTGGCATCGTAGCATCCAAACGGGTGGACCGATTTTGATCTAGTTTTTTTTGTTTGAAAGCTGACATGACGGTGAGTGTTCTTAGCTATAGTTCATCATCATCAGCCTGCTCATTGCTGAAATATCACGGTATATCTGGTTCGTGATAGGACGATTAGCAACTTGCAGTCGTTTGATGGGTTTTATATTTTGCATCCTGGTTCGAGACACTTATGAATTATACACATTATTGGCAAGTTGACCTGGTGGTGCAGCATCACCTGGTAATCAATAGGATACCCAACTCCTCACCAACTTAGAGCAGAGGTTTCGTGTTTGGGCTCATTTTAATTGCGACAACCAGTAAGACGTAGATAAACAGTAAATATTTGCATGCTGCTGCTGCAGCATCACCTGGATTCTATAGGAGCCAAGCTCCGTATGAACCTAAAATGGAGGTTTCATGTTTGGGCTCATATTGATGGCCTCATCCAAGAAGACATATTTTATAGATGGTATTCATTGGGATATGATCCAGTTGATAGGAATTATTCTGCACAAGTTTAAAAAGCATAAAATAAAATTAAATTAAGAAATTTAAAAAAACCCCCGCCAAAAAACTTTAAAAAGTAATGAAATAACATTTCCTGACTTTAAGTTTAAATCATTCCTAAGAGGAAAGTAATATTTTAGTCCATAATTGTTGTCAAGGTCTGTCGGGGGACCGCTAATGTAGATGTTTGATTTCACATAACAATATAAATTAAGGGTCTGTTCACAGCGACCCGAATCGAGAGAATCGGCGACTATTATGGCGATACAAAATGCAAAAGTCGCTGTTGTGGTAGTTTACTTAGCGGTCCCCCGACACACCTTGACAACAATTATGGACTAAAATATTACTTTCCTCTTAGGAATGATTTAAACTTAAAGTCAGGAAATGTTATTTCATTACTTTTTAAAGTTTTTTGGCGGGGGTTTTTTTAAATTTCTTAATTTAATTTAAACTTGCGTGTATTGATTTTAATTAATTGTAAAATAACACCGATTTTAAGTGATAATATATCCATACTTGAATAATTAATTTTCTATGCTGAGATCAGATTTTAGTACCAAACTAATTATTATTTCATTTTGAATCGAATGCGTTATGCGATATATCGAGTTTACTAGTTGGGAAGATTACTAGTAACAACTAACAAAAAACTAACAAAATACCTACTCACAAGTACATTTTCACTAAAACCGAGGACAAATTAATAAACAGCCGAAGTTAGTCACATTTCATTAAACGAATAGTGTTTGAATTTAGTCGTGAAACATAATCCTCTGATTAACCTCATAAAGAGTCATGGGCATTGTGTCTTTTTTGTAGCAAAAAATTTTTTGTAGTAAAAAATGTATGATGGTTTCATACATCAATGACGTAAAATCTAAAGACCCCGAGACAGAGAGACCGATCCAATTCGTCAAGACTGATAGCATGCCGACCTACACCGGATTCGACCCATGGGAATGCACAAAACGAGTCCGGTCAGATCGACCTGCGATCAGTCCGACATGCGATCGACCTCCCTGTATATGGGGACCTTAAGTAACGATATAATATAGGCGATTTTTTTCGTTGTTACTGTATCTCTATAAAATAATCTAAACAGAGAAACTCATGCTGTTAAATGAGAACTTTAGCTTTAAAAACACATTTTATAAAAGGTTTAGTTACTCCCAAAAAAAAATATACCATTATATCATTGTCGATTTATTCAAGATTCTTTACGTGGTCTAATCCTGAGTAGTACCTGATTCATAACACACTTCAAAGAAGAAACCACGCCTAACTAGGGAAAATAAAATTGTCCAATTACATACAAGATAAGATATGATAACCCTAGATATAGCCATAATTGGTACTGATATCCTATCTTTAGGAGCACTACAGAAAAGCAGCCCAATAAAAATAAAGATGTTTATTAGTTTCCTATGTCAAAATTAAAAAGATACTCGTATATACAGAACTAAATCGAAAATTATTATAAGTACAGTATTTACTCCTTAGGTCGACCTCCAACTAGGTGGGACGACGATCTCCGTTTAGTCGCGGGTCCATGTTGGATGCGAGTAGCAGGAGATCGGTCATCTTGGCGTTCATTGAGAGTGGCCTATGTCCAGCAGTGGACGAACATAGGCTGATATGATGATGATGATGATTTACTCCTAAGTCAAAAGCTGCTTGCTGATAAAAAGGGTGCTCAGAGTGAACACCCTTTGAAGCCGTATTCCTAGTACCTAGAGCTCCTTACTAATTAATATGTGATGCGTATACATAGTACTTTATATTTTTGATCCATATCAGACAGAGACAAAACATAATGTCTGTATAAACTGTGTGGATCTTTTTAATAAGCACAATATAATATTATACTCTGTATAATTTGAATTTCCCTTTGGCGTTCCGTTTAAAATCCAGACATTTTTCTACCAACGTTAAAAATTTTAAATTCTTAGTTATTTAATACTAATTGATCTTATCTTATTAAGTATTAATTATTACTTTTATAATCTTTTTATTTGGGTAATTGACTGATTGATTGATTCGATTAAAATCTCAATTAATGTGTCATCACTCATCTCTATTAATTCGCTGAATAAAATAATTTTCCTAATAACTTTAGTTCTGTGTTTTTTAGGGTTCTGTACCCAAAGGGTAAAAACGGGACCCTATTACTAAGACTTCGTTGTCTGTCCGTCTGTCTGTCTGTGTGTCGCCAGGCTGTATCTCAAGAACCGCTATAGCTAGACTTCTGAAATTTTCGCAGATTGTGTATATCTGTTGCCACTATAACAACAAATACTAAAAACAAAATAATATAAATATTTAAGGGGGGGCTCCCATACAGCAAACGTGATTTTTTTTTGGCCTTTTTTGCTCGATGTCAATATTGGCAACAGATACGCACTTGAAATTTTCACAAAGGCCTTAAATATAATATGTGTACTTTATAATTATTAACAATAATATTTAAATAAAATTAAAAATTAAGGGGGGCTTCCATACAAAAAACACAATTTTTGGCCTATTTTTGCTCTATCAGCCGAATTGCTGCAACAACTCTGTGACCGGCAGTTGGGGATGCCATTTGGTCTTAACAGGTGCGCATTATCAGCATTCGCGCTTGGCGACGCCATTGGGCTGCCAGATCTGGTGGCACCTGTTCCCCTCTTTCCTTTGCTGCTGCAGTGCGGGAATATATTTCCACCTGCACACGGGCTTCCAGGTCCCAAGGAGGGGTACCGGTTAACGCAAACGCCGCTTCGGTGGCCACCGTCCGGTAACCGCGAATCATCCGCAGAGCCATCGTACGCTGCGGACCCCTCAATAATGCTCATCTCTGGGCATTGAGATGATCCGCCCAGACAGGATCTCCATAGAGGGCCATGAATTGAAGGACGCCCGCATAAAGTCTCCTGCAGGTGGATCCCGGACCCCCCAAGTTGGGCAGGAGGCGTCCAAGGACCATGGCCGTCTTTTTTAGCTTTGGTGCCAATCTGCGGAAGTAGGGCGTGAAGGGCCACCTGGAGTCGAGGACCAAACCCAGGTACTTCATCTCCCTGCCAATTGGCACCCTGACCTCACCGATGAGGAGGGTTGTATCAGCGGGAGGCCATTTACGAGGAGCGTGGAAAAAATGGCCTCGGTCTTTTCTACGGCCACACGCAAACCCTGCGCCTCAATCCATGCTCGATAACTTGGGACGCACCCGCCCTCATCAGGCAAATCGCCTCTTCAAAACATTCTCCGCTGGCCAGCATGTAGGTGTCATCTGCGTAGCAGACTAGGCGTAGCCCGCGAAGAGGAGCACCTCGCAAGACTCTGTCGTAGCCTATGTTCGACAGGAGTGGGCCAAGCACAAACCCCTGTGGAATACCACACCACGTAACGATCCGGAGAACTAAACGACCGTCTAGACGCACACAACTAATTCGCCGCCTTAGTTATCCGCTGATGGTGCGGTGCAGGTACAGGGGCAGTCCATGGTATTCCAGCCCGTCCTCAATAGCCTCAAAAGGCAAGGTGTTAAAAGCATTGGTGATGTCAAAAGACACCGCCAACACCACTGCGCCGTTCTTTGTCTGCTCCGTGCAGAACTCCTTCACCTCGAGGATCGCGTCCACGGTAGAGCGTTGTGCGCACAATCCGAACTGAGCTCCGGACAAGTTCGGTCCTACACGCTCGAATTGATGACCCCTGTTATGTTATAACATTGTACTTAACTATTCATGAGGAACAGTAGGAGGACATCAGTCATGAAGACCACCATGCTTTTTACATAGGTATGCTATAATTTGTAACAAAAAATTGACGACATTGTGTTACTAATATTGTGACTATAAATTGAGATGTCGGCTATCCTATCTTTCAAGTTGAACCAAATTGCACATGGTGTACAAAATTGTAAATCGATTCAGTAATTTAAAAAAGAGTCCATCGCGGACAAACAACGTGACATGTAATTTTTATATATTATAAAGATTAGAGACTCACTTGCGCAGATCTGGGTTAAAGTTAACCGAGGATTACACGTTATCTCTTTCGTAAAATATTATAATATAAAGAATGTAAGAGATAACACACTATTTAACCCGGTATTAACTTTAACCTGGATCTGCGCAAATGGACCTTAGCAATGACTAGCAAAGGTTATCTGCATGCATTTTGACGTCAAGTTTATGTCAAACTAGCTTCAAGGGCAAGTTTCGTGCAGGGCCAATATACAGAAAACAATAATAATATCGATTATAAAATATAATTATATCAATATCACCAATGTGACATTCCAAAGATAAATTTTATTGCAGGGGATGAGGACAATGATGATCATAAAATCAACGCGTGGGGCGGACTATTTACACTAATATGCAAAAGTGTCTGTCTGTTACCTCCTTAGATCGATTTGATAATTAAAATGTTTTATAAATTTTAACTAGAAGATACCGGCAGCTCCGTTGCGCCAAAATTAGTTTATCGCGTGGATATGTTATTATGATCAGTTGAAACTTGAAAAACATATTGAGCAGTTATTTTAATTTTATGGTGGTTGATTAATTATTGCGACAGTAAAGCATGGACAGTAATTTAAAAAATAATCGAGCAGTTCAATAACTAAATGAGCGGTAAAAATGATGGAATGACTGGTTCCATAAATAGTTCAGCAGATCATAGCGAGCGGTGACACCCGAACTCAAGTTTATTGAGAAGAGAGGTAAAGTTTCGTTAGTTGGGCGGAACTTAAGGCTCACATACAAGAAACGTGATTTTTTGGCCTTTTTTGCTCGTAATTAAAAATGGCACTTGAAACTTTCAAAACATCCTTGATTATATTTGTACTTAAATGATAAATAATTATAATAATGAGATGAAATAAATGTTTAAGGGCTCCCTATACAAAAAACACATTTTTTCTTACTCTCGCTCTATAACGCTACGGATTACGGAACCCTTCATAAGTGAGTTCGACACGCACTTGGCCAATTTTATTTTATTTTACCACCTCATTGTTTAAAGAACTGCTTATAATGAGATTTTTGTCTGACAAATTCCGATGTATTACTGCCCACACGTAGCCGCTCATTCATTAAATTATTTTTACCGCTCATTTAATTATTTTACTGTTCAGTAATATTTTCAATGACTTTTTTACTACTCATTTTTGTTTACTTTACTGCTTAGTTTTAACTGCTAAACTAGTAATTATTAAACGTGCCATTTATAATTTTTTACTTACCAAAACTGCTATTTTCAACTGCCCCTTTAAATCAGTGCCTTTCCAAAATGAATATATTCGTATTGCGCATCAAATGTAATAATATACGTCTGTCCACAGATACTAGCGTCGACATTCATAAAGTAATAAAACAAATAAAGCCACTTGTCAAAGTTTTTTGTTTTTGTAAAAAAATTGACTAATATACTACGGCTAACACTTATTATTATGTGGCACACTAGGCATTTTTAGCAGCACAAAGCAACTCAATAAGTTTACAAATTGTGATAATCAAGAAAAAAAATTAAGGATATACCTACTCGTATCAGCTAGATATCATCTGTTTTTCCAATAATCTTGATTTTAGTAAATGTTTAATCTCCACCGAATAAATAAATATAATATGAGTAAATAAAGAACGTAACAAATAAATAAATAGCGTTCAGAATATTTATTGCGAGTAAAGTTGCAAGGTAATACGGGTTTTGTGTGACTTTGTAATGTATGTTGCGTCTCGTTATCTCGTGCAATTATTTATTTCAATTATTTTTAATAAATAAGACAAATTTTATCAGCGTTTATTGAATTTATAAATAAATTAATTAACTTATTTGCACCAACGCGACGCCGAGATACAATAATATCCTAAGATAATTAGGGCGTAAATTCCGCGACGGGAGTACGTCGCGGAAACTCGACTTACGCAGTGTCACCAGAGGGGTTAGTGCGAGTTTTATTCGATCATACGCATCGAGCACGTTAACGCGAATTTGTGAGGGATCAAAGCGGTATCCACGTTAGCCAGTAGATGGCGCTGCTTTGATCCCATACAAATTCGCGTTCGTGCTCGATGCGTATGATCGAATAAAACTCGCACTAACCCCTCAGTTCCTGAGTATTTCCCATAAATGTGAGTAAAAAGTATACCGCAACGCGACGCGTAGATATGCATTTCGAAATTTGTATGGATTTGACAGATTCGCAAGACGTCTCACGCAATTGAAATCTGTCAAATCCATACACAGTTATGACTTATGCCGCGTCGCGCCTCGTCTCGCCACGTCGCGTTGCGGTCTTTACCATAAAGTTACTATGTTATTAATATTATTAGGTTGGGGAATAAGTTCATTCGCATTATAAGTATATAAAAATTCAAAAGGTTTTTTTATAAAGTTTATTTACAATTTACTAAAGTATTAGAGGTGCAATTACGTTCGATAACTTTTGGCCATCTTGTTGGTCTCATTGCTATAAAAATTTTGGGGCTTCTGATGAAAAAACTGCGACAAGTGCTTTTGGCAGTCTTCTTGTGATGTCATCCTGACACTGATCTGCAGCGACCGAAACAGGTGGAAATCTGAAGGTGCAAGGTTAGGACCACAGAAATAAATCAAGATAGAACGGCCACACGCGTCCGTTGCTAAGGAATCGCGCGTGTCAATTTTTGCTTTGCTTTTAGATAGAACAAATAAGTAACTTACCCGTGGAAAAAAAACCTCTTTTTAACCGATTTACTTTCGTAGTTCTGTTTATACAATTAGACATCTATCCAATGATTTCCCTGTTCAATTTTAATAGCTATCGAACTGTCCAAATTATTTTTTGATTGAGTCTCTGTAAGTCCTATAAAACTCAAAATGCTTTTAAAATCGATGTTGTTTCGGAATTTTTTTTTATCGAGCCAAATTATCTGTATAGTGTTTCTATCCAATGAAAGCACTAGTTAAAAGATGCATCTATACATGTATATATTTTTCAGTGTTTTTAATGACGCTATCTATCAAAAAAACTCATTCTAGAAACGTGAACTTGGAATAACCGGACGAACTTTCATTCAAACTTTCAACCCCAATTTCCACCCCCTGGGGGTAGAATTTCCAAGACGCTTAAATACGTGTTCATTTATTTTTATTCAGTAACCCAAAAATAAAGTTTCATATTTCTTACTTCAGAAATGACGGACTTTCATTCAAACTTTCAACCCCTATTTCACCCCCTTCGGGCTAAAATTTCCAAAATTCCCTCCTTAGGGGGTGTCTACTTAACAAAACAACCCTGCTCATCAAATTTCGTTGATGTAACTTTAACAGTTTTTGCTCTGCGATGATGAACCAGTCAGTCAGTCAGTCAGTCAGGACTTGTAATTTTATATGTATAGATAGATTTCCAAGAATTCGATCTGAGCAAAAACACGATATCTTAAAATTTTCTCGATAGAAAAAAATTAGAAAGATACATCAAATTTTCAGGAATTTTTCACATTTATTGCTATAACCATGCATTGAACTAAGTTAATATTATTTTAACACATTGTATAAAATTATATTATTGAGAATCCGACCTAGCGGATTTTTTAAATGTTGTATATTTATCGAGTTATTGAGAAAAAAACTATATTAATTTGGCAATGAATCCGTGTCGTCCTTTTTCAAATTTCACCTCTAATATTATGAAAGACGGGCGTGAGTGTGAAGAGAGAAGGACGACCTTTGATTTTTTGGGTTAGTCGCCCTCTTAAGTATGAAAATGACGTGTCTTTTATGTTTGGCGGCTTCTGATTTTCTGTAGTATTGACCGCGCAAACGCTACCTCATAAGATAGCTTTATACATCTTTAATTCATACATTTAACGATTTAAGGCCGTCACAGACTTAGCTATAATATATATTAATATACCGTACTAAACACACTGAGACCAGAAATATATATTATAGCTAAGTGTGTGGCCACGCGAAAATTGTATAGAAAATATATATTAATATGCCTAGCTATAAATATATTAATATATATTATAGCTAGGTCTGTGACGGCCTTTATACAGTATGCCGTTTGCATATTTAAAATTTTATATCAGCATTTAAATCTCTATCATTATTTAGGAAGACTACTGCTCCACCGCTCAGCTCATGTCTTGGGGCACATTCTGTTTTATCTGATACCTATATTTTATCAAAACACGGAGTAAGCTTTATTTATGTGTTCACAGTGCATCAGGATGGTCGCGAGCAGGCGGAGTGAGTGGCTGATCGGCTTCGGCGTCACGGTCTTCTCCATCGGAGTGGTTCTGGCGTCCATCTGGCCGACGTTCTTCTATTCCAAAATCAAAGATGTGAGTGTTTTTTCTTCATAACGCGTTAGCGTTATGAATTAATATTAACCTAAAAAAATCGAAGAAATTAATGTTAACCTAAAAAAATATTAACCAAAAAAGTCGAAGACTAGCTGTAGCGGTTCTTGAGATACAGACTGGAGACAGACAGACAGATAGATGGATAAAGGGATAGACGGACAGACATGGAACTCTCAGTAATAGGGTTCCGTTTATACCCTTTGGGTACGGAACCCAAAAAAGTGTTAAGAGGAGCTGATAACATTTTTAGATGTCAATAATATTATTGCGTATGGTTTGCCTGGAAACAAATTATATTTTGTATTTTATGAATGCCAAAATATTAAGGGACCTTAGAAACGTCTGGCTGAAACGAAATCTACACAAACTGTAACAAATATTAATACAAAGCGATACATATACACATTATACAATACACGTATACGTATAATGTTTCCTATAATCTTTTAATAATTACATTCATTTAAAAAAATTACTTCTGATTTTTGTTTAGCTAAGGAATCATTAATCATGTTTTCTTTTTATTAGCCATTTATCATGATTATGATAACATTAATTATTATAACAGTTTTTGGGATTGCTTTCGATTCGATCCTTGTCTGTGATGGCATGCGATAATAATATTAATTACTGGTGGTCAGACAACAGACGATGTCTTTACATGAAGTGTATGAAACTGGATGTATGTTGCGTGAATCGTGATGAGTCCACAAGGCACAAACTAATTTCAAAATTGTTAAGTCTCTATTGGAAAACCCATGGAAAACTCTTTATATATTAGTACTTACCTACGAATAATAAAAACTACTCTATAATAGAAATAATAACGAAACACAGAATTCCATAATATATTTTTTTTAGTTTTGTGCCTCGGGTTGGACTTTAGTAAGGCCCGATCCCCGTTCCCAGATAACAAATCATTATCGGCTTTATTTTTATTTTCTTTTTATCATTTTTTTGTCAGTGCGTTTGTCATTTGCTTATCGGATATCAAATAGTTTGTTCCGCTTTATTTCTTACTAAATGGCGCCCGCAACTCGGTTGCGCCAAAACTCGTTTATCACGCGGGAACCGTACATTTTTCCGGGATAAAAAGTATCCTATGTCCTTTCCCGGGACTCAAAGTATCTCTATGCCAAATTTCAGCAAAATCGGTTCAGCGGTTTGAGCGTGAAGAGGTAACAGACAGACAGACAGATAGACAGACAGATAGACGGACAGACAGAAGACACACTTTCGCATTTATAATATTAGTTTGGATTTGGATATAAAACATTGACATGTCTATTGTTTAACAAGTTAACTAACATTGAATCATTGACCGTACTTATTGATTAATAATTTTTACCGTACTTATTGTTACATCAATTTTTTTTGACTAACCATGCAACTAAAAAGTATAATATATTTTATTTTCTTTAAGTCTCAAACATTTTTTTGCATTTAATTTTATTGAATTTTTTTTTTCAGATGATGATATTGCGCAACGGATCGATGTCGTTCGAGATCTGGCGCGATATCCCCATACCCATATACCTCGAATGCTTCCTTTTCAACATCACCAATATGGACGATATTCTGGCGAAGAAAGCCGACAAGCTGCAGGTGGAGCAAATAGGTCCTTACGTGTTTAGGGAGATTCACAAAAAGGTTAGTTTGGGTAAAATTACAAGATAGCTGCCGCACTCAGAGACATTTAGGCCCGTATAAATAGTCAGTACTCAAGATGCATCTCGGTCTCAAGACACGGTTCAGGCTCTGTGATTGGTTGGCTGTCAAAATTTGGACCAATCACAAAGCCGAACCGCGTCTGTGGACTGTGATGTCTACATTAGCGGTCCCCCGACACACCTTGACAACAATTATGATTTAAACTTAAAGTCAGTAAATGTTATTTCATTACTTTTTAAAGTTTTTTGGCGGGTTTTTTTTTAATTTCTGCCTCTGCTCTAAGTTGGTGAGGAGTTGGGTATCCTATTGATTACCAGGTGATGCTTCACCACCAGGTCAACTTTACAATAATGTGTATATATTCATAAGTGTCACGAACCAGGATGCAAAATATAAAACCCATCAAACGACTGCAGACAGACAGACAGACCGAGAGACAGACACGTCAAACTTATAACACCCCTCTTTTTGGTCGGGTGTTAAAAATAGAATTCATTAATAGTACCGTATCGTAAAATTTCAGAAACTTAATATTATCATTTTACGTAACTTTAGCACATTATGTTATTATTAGCAGAATTTATACCATAATTTATAAACACATACATAACTGCAACAAACAATTTAAAATATATTATAAGTTATGGTTAGTTATGCTATATTTAGATACGTATCTTCAAAAGTATTCTCCATGGTATATATTTGATTAGCCTCCTCATATTCGGAAGTCAGTTAAAAAATTCTCACTACTATCGTAGATTCGTGAAACCAGTTATCGCGTTGAGCAAAAATATCTTATGTAATATTATGCAAGATGATCTAAACGTCATCACTCATCAGAATTGACTCAGCCTCCTCATTCACGCTAACTCACGGTGACAACATCATTTAATACCATAATATTAACCTTCAGAGAATCTGATGGCAATTTTTGACAGCAGATTTTTAAAAAAATATCCTTGATCATTGGATTAATTTTTATATTTGCATGTTTCACACACAAAATAAGCCACTAAAGGAATGATAATCGGCCAAGTGCGAGTCGGACTCGCGCACGACGGATTCCGTACCGTTATAGAGCAAAAATAGGCAAAAATTGTGTTTTTTGTATGGGAGACCCCCTTAAATATTTGTTATAATTAAAGGCGACGGGTCATTTGTGACCCAGGCCCGACACAAAAGAGGCATATCCCATTGTTTTCGTTACAATAAGGGTATCGAAAATAGGTTTTAATTACATTTATTAGCACTTTTTACATGTTAGCCAATGATATTGAATAAAATTACTTAATATTTTCACTTTTCATACTGCGCCTGAAGAAAAAAAGAAAGCAATAAAATAACATGTTAGCCACTGATATTGAATATAAAAATTACATATCCAGGGGCCTGAGTCAAGACGAATTCGTAATCGCTTCGTTATAGAATCGCCGATCAAAATGTATGGAATTGACATAAGACGAGTCGAACGTCAACGTCATATTAACGAACGCTTATGTCAATTCCATACATTTTTATCGGCGATTCTATAACGAAGCGATTACGAATTCGTCTTGACTCAGGC
Source organism: Plebejus argus (assembly GCA_905404155.3). Classification (NCBI taxonomy): domain Eukaryota; kingdom Metazoa; phylum Arthropoda; class Insecta; order Lepidoptera; family Lycaenidae; genus Plebejus; species Plebejus argus. Next base: position 7,612,819 of record FR989929.1, on the reverse strand, counting down.
CCCTGGATACCCTTATTGTAACGAAAACAATGGGATATGTTTCGTTCGTTCGGCCATGGGTAAATTTTGTATGGGCCGTGACCAGTCTCTTTTTACTATTGAGGATTTTCTGAAAATTTGAAGCGTCTAGAGCTGTTGCCACTATTGTTTACGACAAAAAAAGTTGAAAAAAATCACGTTTGTTGTATGGGAGCCCCCCCTACATATAATTTTTATTTTTATTTCAGTATTTTTGTTGTTATAGGGGCAACAGAAAATATACACAATCTGTAAAAATTTCTGAACTCTAGCTATAGCGGTTCTTGAGATACAGCCTGGAGACAGACAGACGGACAGACAGACATCGAAGTCTCGTGAATAGGGTCCCGTTTTCACCTTTTGGGTAGGGAACCCTAAAAAAAGCGGCCAAGTGCGAGTTGGACTCGCCCATGAAGGGTTCCGCAGCAGCAATAAGGTTTATTTCTATGAAATTAAAAGGTTTTTGATTTATTTTTATATTTAGGTCGATTTAATGAAATTAAGATTAAGGTTTACCATTTATGACGTACAAAAAAAAAACTACTGGCTAGATCTCGTTCAAACCAATTTTCGTTGGTAGTTTTTATAGTAATCTACATCATATATTTTTTTTGTTTCAGTTGTACCTATGGGGACCCCTAAAATTTTTAATAATTTTTCCATTTTTGCATCAAAATCTTAATGCGGTTCACAGACTAGGTACATCTACTTCCCAAGTTTCAATAGTATAGCTCTAATAGTTTCGGAGAAAAGTGGCTGTGACATACGGACGGACAGACAGACAGACAGACAGACATGACGAATCTATAAGGGTTCCTTTTTTGCCATTTTGGCTACGGAACCCTGAAAACGGTAAAAGTACCAAAGTACCGAAAAACAAACAGACAGACAGACGGACGGACGGACGGACGGACGGACGGACAGACAGACAGACAGACAGACAGACAGTATGTAATAAAATTTTTATGTAATAAAATTTATGTAATAAAATTAGGTACTTAAATTTTGACCAAATTTCCTTTTAAACAAATGAATGATGGACACTTAGTAAATCACTAGTGGCCGGCGCGGTGGCTCTCCTTTTACTATGGCGGTGGCGTGCGCCCCGCGCCGCGCGCTACCCCTCTCGCGCACGGTGTCCATTCGTTGGGTAAATAATTATTTAACTTTAAGCCACATTTACTCAGTGATCAATTGATAATTTTTTTTTATTTTTTTTTTCAACTAATATAATAGCCAAATAATTATCACGTCCTCGAGTATTGAACATGTCTCACTAGTCATCTCCTTTTTTTTAAGTTGGTTAAAAGTCCAATTCATAAATTATGTTTTAAATATTAGGGTTCCGTAGTCAACAAGGAACCCTTATAGTTTCGGTCTGTTCGTCCGTCTGTCCGTCTGTCCGTCTGTCTGTGTGTCTGTCCGCGGTTTTGCTCAGAGACTATAGGACCTACAAAACTGTAATTTGGCATGAATACACATATTAATAATGCCGACAAAATGGTACACAAAATATTTAAAAAATATTTTTTTTATGGTACCTCCCTTATACATCAAGCGTGGTTGAATTTTTTTTTCGCGCCCACCCCATCGTGTGGGGTGTCGTTGGATAGGTTTTTTAAAAATATTATGAGTATTCATAGATCATTTTCCGATTTAGGGATCTATTTGTGAAATATTAAGTTTTAAAGTGGAAAAAATCGTTAGAGTCCAGTGTCCCCCCCCTTCTACCAGCTAAACGGTTGCTTCTGGAAATGTGAAAAAATTCACGAGAGTAGGAAATATGCTGAATTTAAAAGGAAAACTATCACGGCTATTCTAGACTTCATAAGTTATTGAGTAATAGTCGATCAACTAATAAAAATGTATTCGGCGAAGTATAAAGGAACTTGTCGTTCAAATTCCTTTGAAAGTAACTGAGATTATGTTGTTAGTAGTGTAAAACATGTTATAAATGTACATTCATTGACCATACAAAAATTTTCAAAAACTAGCGGTACTACGGAACCCTATATTGCGCGTGGCCCGACACGCAGTTGGCCGGTTTTTATTTTTTTATATAACTCCTAACTGCATACCTACTGCAAAACGGACGTTATCATAATATTATTCCCGATATTCTTATTACTTCTTACGCCATTACGTATGCATCAAATGTTAATTATAAAGCGCAATACACACGGGCCCGCCGACAAAGCCCGGCGACACATCACACAACCCGGCGGGCGGCGGCCTGTATGAAATGATCATCTTTTCATACAGACCGCCGCCCGCCGGGCTGTGTCGCCGGGCTTTGTCGGCGGCCCGGCGGGCTCAGTGTGTATTGCGCTTTATAATTATACTTATGCACAGCAATATATATATAGCATATTTTTAGGGTTCCGAACCCAAAGGGTAAAAACGGGACTCTATTACTAAGACTTCGATGTCTGTCCGTCTGTCCGTCTGTCTGTATGTCTCAAGGATGTATCTCAAGAACCGCTATAGTTAGATTTCTGAAATTTCACAGATTGTGTATATCTGTTGCCGCTATAACAACAAATACTAAAAATAAAATAAAGCTTATTTTTAAGGAGGGGTCCCATACAAAACGTGATTTTTTTGGCCTATTTTAACAGCTACGCACTTGAAATTTTCACAAAATCCTTAATTGTATTTGTACTTCAATAATTAATAATAAAATTAAAATAAAGTAAATATTTAAGGGGGGCTCCCATACAAAAAACACAATTTTTTGTCTACTTTCGCTCTATACCGGTACGGAACCGGCCGATTATTTATCTGTTAAAATTAACGATTGCCTTTAGTTGAGTCACCGAGAGAGTACAAACATCGAAGTCTTAGTAATAGGGTCCCGCTTTTACCCTTTTTGTACAAAACCCCAAAAAATGGATTTTCGTCATACTCGTCGACTATTATCGTAATGATAATTAATTGTTATGAACTATTTTGTACGAACAATATTGTAGCAAACTGACCTATCTCAAAAAACTGGATTTTAATCGTATATTTATGTTAAATTCAACTATTATTTTGGTGTGTTGTATCGTATCTCAAAACTATACGAAAAAGAATCACAATCTTATCTTCTTTCAAATTAATTCGGTGATACCAAAAATGTTCAAATCCAGGAATTATCCATAACATAATAAATGCGAAAGTGTATCAATCTGTCTGTCCGTTACCTTTTTACGCCCAAGTCGCTGAACCAACTTAAATTTTTGAAGGTAGACTAAGGGTGAAGCCAAATGAGCGTAATTTTGTGAGTCATGAGTCGCAGAATTTCGGTCGCGTAAATCGTGAGTTACAAAATTACGCTCGTGTGAATGAAGTAGGAATTTTCAATGAAACTGAATGCAGCAGAATTTCTGCCAACCAAAATTCTACGACTCACGACTCACAAAATTACGCTCGTTTGGCTTCACCCTTAGTGTCTAAGCACACTAGGCTGAATTACGCCGGCGTAAATTCCACCGCGTTTACGCCGCGTTTCAAACGCATACAAAATACGGACGGAACGCAATGGACTACACACTATGCCGAAATTCCGTCGCGAGCCGAACTTCCGTCGAGCCGAGTCAAGCGTAAAGTTCGGCAAAGATTCGGCCGTAATGTTTTGTTAAAGTTGGGATGTATGTATGGATTTTTGTTACTCTTTCACGCAAAAACTACTGAATGGATTTTAATAAAACAATACAATAATAATATAGATTATAGCACATCAGAATAACACATAGGCTTCAATTTTAACAGACTTTCGAAATGGGGGAGGTGTTATGTTCGTTTTTTTTATGTTCAACGATTACGGGTCTATTTATATTAGCGCAGAAGCGAAGTATCAAAACCGAACATAGGAAATCCAACCTAAACTCCAAAGCGTTAACGCACACATTACATCTGAGAATTTCTGAATCTGAGAAATTCCGCCGCGTAATTTCGGCTCTTCGCGTAATTTATAGTGTGTCGTAGGTATCAGACGGATGCGGCGCAACGTAATTTAGGCCACGGAAATTACGCCGGCGTAATTCAGCCTAGTGTGTTTAGACAAGTTTTGATATTATTTTAGCTTTTCGTAGAGCCTTCTCGTAGCCCGTCTACGAAGCGTAGCTACGGGCCGATACGGTAGCGAATTTTATAGACAGTTACTCTGCTAACCTTATTTAATGTATTTTTACACTCGAAAAATTATCTTATATATAAAATTCTCGTGTCACGTTAGTTAGCGTACTCCTCCGAAACGGCTTTACTTATTTTAACCAAATTTTATATGCATATTATTCAGTGGGTCTGAGAATCGGCTACTGGGTACTTTTTAAATTGATAAGTGCATTTGTTGAATAAATAATTATAGTATTATTACAACTGGAGACTGATGGCGACCATTGTTTGTGCGACGTGATAGCGATGGACGTTGCCATGCCGCCATGGTGATATACTTATTTAGTCACTTCGATAAAATAATATGAGCGAAATACTTTATGCTTAAATTTTATTTAATTTAAAATTAATAAATTATTTTTTACTAGTTCTGGCCTGCAACTACGTTGCGCCTAAATTTGTTTATCGCTATGAGATTTCGGCTATAATAATATAGCCGAAATTTCATAGGAAATATATTGTATGTAACGTATTTGTAACGTATATTATAATATTATGTTACGTACAATAATATATTTCCACCCTTAAACATACTTATCCGTTTTCAATAAATGAGGTAGCAACAGATTCTTAAAGATTTTATAATTTGCGTAGTAGAATCATATTATATACAGTGTGTAACAAAAATAAGTGATAATACTCTAGGGTGTGTACGTGTTCCTTGTAGAGAGTTCACTGTGAAAGTAGCAGCGCTAAAAACGATTTTTGTTCACTTTTGTATGGGCAAGGGCCCGAGCGTCACGATTTTCCCCATACAAAAGTGAAAAAAAAAAATTAGTCTTTCAGCGCTGCCACTTACGTGTACGTGTTCCTTGTAGAGAGTTCACTAAAGTATTATCACTCATTTTTGTTACACGCTGTATAATTAAATTATTTTGATGATAATTTGTTTCCAGGTAAACATATCATGGAACGGCAACAGCACAGTGACGTTTCGCAACCAGCGGTGGTGGTACTACCAGCCCGAGATGTCCAGCGGCAGCCTCACTGACATGGTCACCAGCATCAACCCCATCGTAGCGGTATGTACCATCGAGGAGATTGATTCCTAACTAACTAACTAAAACTAACTGCAACTTCTGTGTCGTCAAGATCAAAAGACGTGGTAACCAACCACGAAAACCCTTTGATATGATCTCAGGGGTGCCCGAGGGACAAGCTTCTGTCTTAGGACCCGCAACGAAATTAATCAGAAAAAGGTTGTCCAATTTCCCTCCTTAAAAATTGATTCCTAAGCAGTTGACATACCAACGTCATTTGGCCGGCGTTCAATGCAGTTGTGATCTGTCGCCTTGGTTTGACGTAACGCGACCAAACTACATAGGTCCCCCATCTGCCTAGGAATCAACTTATCTAATAGTGTTAGTATAGTACCAGATAATAAGATTTATTTATGCAGACTAGCTTTCGCCTGCGGCTTCGCTCGCGTTAAGAAGTATTATTATTAATTAGGTATTTCAATTCAAAATTTCAGCCCGATCGGTTTAAAATTGACAAAGTTTCATACAAACTTTCATCCCCTATTCTATCCCTTTGGAGTTTGGGGGTATATTTCACTTGGCTACCTTGTACCTACTATACTAAGGACCCTGCACCATGTAAGGCACCATGTAAGGAAAATACTTTTTATTCGCTTATTAACTAAAGAACTGAAGGAAACAAATTACCAAGTAATGCTCTGGTTTATTAGGTATCGTATTATAAATCACTTTTTAACCTAGCTTCAAAATCCTTGATGGATCTATGAGTATAGTAGAAGGAATATGTATTTAGATGACGATAACTGTGACTTTTTGATAGTTGGCCTTCAAAGGATAGCCATCCTTACCTATGAATTTATTATGTCTGTTTTAAATAAGTAACGTGTGTATTCAAAAAACATCGCGATTATAGAGAACATTGCACAATTATTAAGTATGAAGAAATTAATCGGAACTGACTTTTGACCTCCTTTGAAGAGTAAAATTGACCGACTAAAATCGATGTAGTTCAAATACTACCGACAATATTGTTATTAAATATTATACAGTTGCCGACGACCCTAGTGCCATTTGAGGAGATAAAATACAATATGTTTTACATAATATTAATGTATATCATTATGAACAAAAATTTTTAGGGTTTCGTGATACAGAAAGTTGTAAAAAGATGTCTTAATTTATGGTACACTGTACTTAATAAATATTAAGGACGCTATCACATTTTTTCACAAATGTCAGCGATTTTCAGGTACCATTTTAAAGAATTAGGAGTCACACTGCGAGTATATTTTGGTTTCAAATGAAAGATAATATTATATTCATCTCCACGTCTCTACCATAAATTTTTTATAGCCGCATACAAAATTTTCACATAAAATACGTTTTAACCATCACAATAATCGCAAAATATGAAAAAAATGGGGTCTGATTAGTTACCATTATAGCTAAATACACTGGACTAAGGAAAATAAATATACAAAAAAATTGTTGCATATTTAGTCCTCTGTACGAGTAGCTAAATTATTTATATAAAAATAAATAACTTTTCCATTTATAATAGCTCCCACACCGGTTTCGGTGACGGTGGCCGGTTTCATTGAAACCAGGCCAGCTACGCAGGAGTATTTTTATAGTGCCCAAGTGTGTGCGCAGTACACAAGAGCACTCTCTATTCCTTTACTCTCATAAGTCATAACCCAGTGGGACGGCAGACCGACACGACCGGCGAGAGATCAGGCGCAGGATCGACTTTTTACATGCCCATCCGACGCATGGATCATCTTACTTGTCAGACAATCAGGTGATCAGCCTGCATTGTCCTAACCAAACTTGGAAATAACATGTTTCCAACGCGGGAATCGAACCCACGACCTCCGAGTCAAGAGCTGCGCTCTATACCACTAGACCACGGAGGCATTTTTTCCATTTATAAGAAAAATAAGAAACTTTCTCAATTTTTTTCATACATTTTCGCCATATCAATAACACATTTTATGGTCTAATTTTGCTCTATAATGGTACGGAACCCTTCGGCCGCGTTTCCGACTCGCACTTGGCCGATTATTTGCTGTTCCATTGCTTGTTTCTACAGAAAACAAGCAATCTAAAACACATCCAACACGGTTTTTTACTTTAACATGGCGTCACCTTAATTATTAATTTCAGCAGAACCATCCGATCGCCTGACATATTAACCAGATTCGACCTCAATGGATTCGACTTTACCTATTGACATTATTTTTCAAGCCAGATATATAGCGTGGATACCTGATACATCTTCTTTAATCTCTTATCGCATTATTTAAATAATAAATATCATACTTAAATACAATGTTTAAATATTTATGAATTATGATATTATTCATATTGAAAACTGATATCAGACGGTGCGCTTTTTGGTCGTTTTCTCAAACATTCGGCGCCTTTTACTCTAAGAGGAAAAGAAAATTAAGAAGGAAAAAAAATTAAGTATTCATTCCAAATAATATTACGCAAAGTGCTACTAGCACACAATATATATAATACTTAAAAATCCGACCAAAATCCGACATTTTTCACACGTCATTTTATCAGAATGTTGACAGAAACGTTGTCAAACGACGAACAATTATTGTGTTTACTGTCTGTGCAAGTGCTGCCTCTAGCTTTTTAACCTAAATAAATAGTTCCAGAGCTAAACTTCTATCTTGGAGCTTACTTGTTTATTAGTTATTACACATAAATAATTAATATTACACATTTCTTAGGGTTCCGTACCCAAAGGGTAAAAACGGGACCCTATTACTAAGACTTCGTTGTCTGTCCGTCTGTCTGTCTGTCTGTCTGTCTGTCACACTCTATCTGACTGCACATTCTCTATCATCTGCCCTCGAGGCCTTTTTAGGGTTCCGTACCCAAAGGGTAAAAACGGAACCCTATTACTGAGACTTCGATGTCTGTCTGTCTGTCTGTCTGTCTGTCTGTCTGTCTGTCTGTCTGTCTGTCTGTCTGTCTGTCTGTCTGTCTGTTTCCAGGCTGTAACTCAAGAACGGTAATAGCTAGAGATTTGATATTTTCACAGATTATGTATATCTGTTGCCGCTATAACAACAAATACTAAAAATAAAATAAAATGAATATTTAAGGGGGGCTCCCATACAACTTTGGCCTTTTTTGCCCTATATCAAAAATGGCAACAGGTAGGTACTTGAATTTTTCACTAAATCCTTAGTTATATGTGTACTTTAATATTTAATAATAATATTAAAATAAAAAAAAGGGGGGCTCCCATACAAAAACACAATTTATGTCCTAATTTTGCTCTATAATGGTACGGAACCCTTCGTGCGCGATTCCGACTCGCACTTGGACGATTATTTTAAATTTATTAATACGTTTGTATTATTACACGTATAATTACTTGATGTCTACCGCAACTATCATATGCCCCCTTTCTACCAACAAAAAATGCTATAAATAATACAAGTTCTGAATTAATTGACATTTATTTTAAAATGTTAAAGATAAGAACTAGGATTATTTTGACTGTAAACAAATCAAAAGATAAAAAATAATAATTATTGAGATCTAGTTTGGTTCGGCTCTATGCAGACCAAAGCTCGTAAGATACGTTAGCATAATATAATAATTTTGCTGGATACTTATTAGTTAATAAGGGACCGTTCATAAAATACGTCACAATAAAATTTTCTTTTTTTGACCCCCTCACCCCGGTTGTCACGCTGTCACACTTTCTGTGACCGACGGCCCCTAGGCCCTAAGCCTGCACATTACGTACATAATATTAATTAAAATGTACAGGGTGTTACAAAAGGAAGTTTTTTTTTTCTTATTTATTAGGCTTGTGTCGAAACCGACAATGACAGCCTCAAACAAAAGTAAGTTATAATACAGAAGGGTTTGTATGTACATTCCTTATAATATTATAGAATTCACTGGGAAATTAGCAGCACTGATTGGAGGAACAAAAAAGTTAGTCTTTCAGCGCTGCTACCTTGACAGTTAACTCTAATACAGCTGAGGGGACTTAAATATACGTCTTAGTTTTGTTACACCTTGTTTAAAATACATCCTTCCTTCATTTATGATGTATTGCGTAAATTACAATAAATCCTATGATTGTAATTTTTGCTGCATCTGCATCGAAACACCACGTCAGTCCTGTAGAAAATGAAGACATTGTCGCTGTCGCGTATAAGTGCGGTCTCATCTTCATAGGTACAAAAACTTTAAATAATTAAGATCTTCATAAATAAAGTAAACAAGATATTAATTTCCAGACCATAGCGTTCAACATCCGCAACGACAACATAATGGTGAAGACGCTCGTGGACATGGTGATGCGGTCTTACAGCCAGCACATGTTCCTCACTGCCAACGTCTCCTCCTGGCTCTTCGACGGCATACAGCTCCCCCTACTGGACTTTGCCACTCAAATACCCGCCCTGCCGTATACTATACCCTTCCAGAGATTCGGCTGGTTTTATACGGTGAGTAAACTTAACTACTTTTCAGCCCCTTTAGCATGGTCACAGTAGAAATTCAAATAAAATTCTACTTTATGACATAGACTGTCTATGTCATATAGTGGCATTTTATTTGAATTTTTGTCGGTCGTGGTTAGCCCATAAAGTTAATATAACTTATATTAACTTTATGGGTTAGCTGCGGTAAAGATCGGAACGGTACCTTTAGTTTATCTCCATAGTGTTTCTGTTCTTTCGCATTTCTACTGTGCCATGCTAAAGGGGCAGGTAGAATAAAAATTACCTGAGGCTTTCCAAAAGTAAACTGACAAGGCTAGAATATGTTGGCTTATCAAAGCGCACGGAAGTGCGCATGCCAAGTTCCAGCAGACCACGCGCATGCCGTGCACTATTTACACGAACCGTTTCGACGCACTTTTGACCCCCCTGTAGCTCATAGTATACAGCCGTTTGGGCGTGAAGATGTAACAGACAAACAGACACACAGACACACTTTCACATTTATAATATTAGTATGGAAACGTCATCTTTTAGCGTAATGGTTCAACGACAGTTGACGGAGTCTTCGCTACGAACACCGGTGAGGCAGATTTCACGAGGCTCGGCCTGACGGAGATGTGGCAGAACAAAAACAGGACAATATTCAACGGGAAGTGTGGTGAAGTGAAGGGAACTACTGGCGAGCTATGGGCACTCGATTCTAATGTAGAAGAAATCAATATATTCGCGTCCGATCTTTGCACGTAAGTACCAATTATGTGAGCCTAGTATGCAAATTACAATATAGGCTATAATACATAGTAGTCACCCGGGCTATTTTTATATATTTTTTTAAAATCATATAAAAATCGGATTAACGATCAATTAGGACCTCAAGGTGAGGAGATCTCTTGGCCCTGATTTTTTTAAATTATAACGGCCCTGCTAATGAGAAGGAATAAATGCAATTTCTTCTTTTCAAAATTAGGTACTTTTCATGTAGTCGCCGTAATAGGCTAGACTCTAGAGCCGTGGTTAACCCCGACCGCCCGCGACAAAGTAAATTATACGTCATAATAACCTAAGTCCTAATCTATATTTTATTACACCTACCGAGTAGTGTGGCGAGACAGTGTTCTCGACCAGTAGCCGAGAGTACTGTCTCGACTTTCGCCACTCAACTCGGTGGGTGTAAAAAGGGCATAAGTGTGGAACCGCTCTTGAAGCGCACTTTGTATACAGCTGCTGTGGCCCGCTGGCACTCACATTGCCATGTGTGGCCTTTGGCCAGTAAGGTGTGACGACCACTGCTCTAGAGTACTTAATCCTTATTAGATATAGCACAGGGCACAGGCAATGTGTTATCACTTATCAATATTGATCACATAAACCGGTTAGAAGCATATGCAAAGTAATAATTACTTTATCGATCGTAATAAATTATCCTTTATCAAAATTAATTCTAGACCGATTAATGATACCTAATACCTATTTATAATTAAGGCTCTGATATGAATACTGCAAATGTAATAAAATACACTGAAACCTTCTTAAAAATATTAATAAATATTGAATGACTAAAACTTTTTAGATACATGACATTAAAGAAGACTGGAGAAATTGAAAGAAACGGACTTTCTGGACTAGAATTTATGGCTGATGATAGTCTGTTTGATAATGGACACAAATACCCCGACAGGGTGAGTATTCCGCCTCCGACTTTGGTTTAAATACACTAAAATAAAAGGTTAAACAAATCGATACTATACAAATATTATTATATTATTATATTAGCATCTTGGGCCTATGCACCACTGAAAAGTGGCAACAAACACAAGTATGATAATTTTAATTTCACACTAGCACTTGACTAGATTAGTAAAAGCAAAATCAATTTAATCTGTATTATCACGTGATCACAAACAACCATGACAGGATGTGACGTCACGATATCTAAAACATTGTGTGTGACAGTGACATTTCGATGTCAAACCCATACAAAGATTTTTGTTGTTTGGAGTACCGTGACGTCATAGCGACGCGACGCCTGATGATGACCTTTAGCGCTTTAGCGGGAAATTTTAAAACGAAATTTAATAAGTAGTTTTTTTTTTATTGAAATAAGATTGTATTTATTTTTTATATATATTTTTAGGTGTAACAAAATGTACATCTGTAAAATAAATGTATTTCCTAAAAATAATCTACACCCCTTTTATTTAATACCTATTTAACTCAGTAAGTACTCACGTAACTCTTATATTCTATAAATATTCACAGTTTCCTCGGGCAGCGGTTATCGTTTACCATCAGGTGATCCATTCGCTCGTTTCACTCGTTTTTTTTTTATTCCAGTCCTGCTACTGCGACGGCATATACGAAAAAGACTGTCTGGTGGGTGTACTGAACGTGTCAGCTTGTCACTTCGGAGCCCCGGCCTTCGTGTCGCTACCACACTTCTACGGCCTGGACGATTCCCCGTATCCCGGCAAGATTGAGGGACTGCGGCCGACAGAGTGAGTAAGCATATGAGAATATTACGTACAGAATGTATCGAAAACGATGTTTCGAGGATTGCTTGTTAGGTTTACTTTTGCAATAATTAATCCACTATGTGTATGTCTTTTTGTTGCCGTCGGCCGGGATCGAATCCTCCAACTCTAATAGACCAACCTTTGCACCATATTGTACTAGCCTTTTAATGTAAATCTTCGGTAAAACTGGCTGGTCTGTTCGGCAATAAGTATTATGTACCTAATCTGTAAGGCTAGCACCTTCCAACCGCTGTGCTGTGCCTAGTTAGTATTATTAGTAAAAGTAGATAATAGGAAGGTACCTCAAAATAGGTAAATACTACTAGCTTATAAATAAATATTCAGTATGCAGCTTGTTATACCCTGTCAAATTATAAGAAAATATGATTGTGTTTGTTATTTATGTTCTCACGATTGCTTTATTTAGAACTCGATAAAAAACGTCGTAAGGTTCAGTAGTGATAACATAAAACCGGCATAGATCGCTTTGTCTGTTTTTAATTTTTATCATTAGGTATCTATCCGTGTCTTTACATCGCATCCGTCTATCAATAAATAATCAAAGTAACTAACGCCTCCGTGGTCTAGTGGTACAGAGCGCGGCTCTTGACTCGGAAGTCGTGGGTTCGATTCCCGCGTTGGAAACATGTTATTTCCAAGTTTGGTTAGGACACTACAGGCTGATCACCTGATTGTCTGACAAGTAAGATGATCCGGATGGGCATGTAAAAAGTCGGTCCTGCGCCCTCGCCAGTCGTGTCGGTCTTCCGTCCCACTGGGTTATGAGAGTGAAGGAAATAGAGAGTGCTCTTGTGTACTGCGCACACACTTGGGCACTATAAAATTACTCCTATGTAACTGGCCTGGTTTCAATACTTTGCATTGTAAGCCGGCCAATACACATGTACACAGATACAAAAGCATTATTATGCAATTCTAAGTAAATAAAATAAAGTTTTATTTTTATCTTTATATTCTTAAAAGTTCTTTTAATTAAACTATTCACAAAAAAAGAGAAAACACACCTATATATAGATTTATATCGTTAAATAACTTTAAATTTACATTCCAATTAATTATATACAAACGAATATTACATAAGTAGAAGGAAATATCATCGGCATCTTTTATTCAAGAAATATTAAAATTCAGATAAATCTCAGATATCTTTATTATTCACAGTTGACACCTTGAAAACCGCTTTTATCTGTATCACAGGGTTGTGAAAAATATAAAAAATCCATTTAAGTACTTATATAATTTATTCTAAATGTGTATAAATCTCAACAAAGGTTTACCGTACAGCTACGCGACATAGGACTGTTCCACTGAAGCGGTGCCCAGGCACAGGGCGTAAACTCTGGGGGGCGCAAAAATGGCCAGACCAGCCAGTACGACTATTTTTCGGTTTGCTCCCGATAAGTTACCGCTGCGCCCCTAGTGCGCGATTCCAATAATACGTAAATATATACAGCCGAAATATAACTTCCTCCTTTTTGGAAGTCGGTTAAAAAAACGAAGGGTGCAGTAATAGAAGCTCGCACAGGGCGCAAAAAAGGCTATTTACGGCACTGGAGCTAAGCAGTGTTGCGAGTAGGTAATGTGCTTTTTGAGATCCAGTAGTATCCTGCCCCGACTGATATATAAATTGACCAAATTATACGTATGTTCATCGATGCTATAAATCGATTTTTCTAGTACCTACCTATTTACCGCTGGTTTTATAAAATCTTGACTCTAGAGTATTATTATAATTTTCAGGCAGCACAATTTCAAGATGGAGATAGAGCCTATAACAGGAATGCCCTTGTTCGTCCGAGCTCAGCTGCAGGTCAACGCCCTCGTCAGACATGTCCCTGGTATCAGGTATGGATTATGGACAATATTTTAATTAGTACTTACTTACTACAATATTTCAATATAATACCGTAGGTCTGCAATGAATTACGATTAAACCTCACTTTTTATCTAAAATAAATCAATTACGGAAATTTTGGGGCTACTATCAAGATTTGGAATACAGGTAGGCGCTTAGACCAAAAAATAAAATATATAAATAAAGTAACATTAAAATATGCTTTTGCTCTCATCTAAAATTTGTTCACCCCTAATTTATGTGTAATAATTCTTTCGCAGCTTCGCTTGCGTTGAAATCTTTTTATACAAAACTCGTAGGTCTCTTTTGCTAATAAATTATATCAAATAATATGCTTTTAGAGAATAAATTATACAAGTTTGTTTTATGTTGACCACATACTACAGGGCTACCAAAATATGATACCTATTGCTAATGACTTTGGGCAAATGTAAATAATAATAATTACTGCCGACGCGACGCAAGCCATCTCAAGGTAGGAAAAATAACCTTGAAGATAGGTTCTATATAAAATCTGTGCTAATTTCGATTTATAAAAATGTGCGTTCTGCTGCAGAACTGACTGCAGAACTTCTGCAGTCAGTAGATTTGACTGGTTTCCGAAATGAAATAGCCACCGACCAATGCACTGTTTACAGTTTAGGAACACACCTTTTTTCAGCCTGGTGAACCAGCTCCCGGACCCGGACACGCTAGTGCCAATGTTCTGGTTCCGGGAGGAGATCGCCGTGACGCCGGAGTACGCGGAGTTCGCGCAGTTCGCGCTCGACGTGCGCTTCGGGATGGTCTACGGGTTCTACGTGCTGATTGTGAGTAGCAGAGACCGATATCGATACTTACTTTCTAAATACCAATATTTTTAAGAAAATATCGGTAATGGAATCGATATCTAAGATAAATACCGATTGTATCGTTATTATGTAGTATCGTCTATACGTTGGTAAAGTGACTAGACAGCTGTTATAGCCGGTTTCAGCGAAGTCAAGCCAGCTACGCTAAAGACATTTTATAGTGATGGTGACAGTGGGACGGATGACTGACCGATCAACTTTCTTGTCTAATAAAATATGACCATCTTGTCAAACATATGTAGGTATTTTTACAGTATTTTGTTACTCCAACGCGGAAACCCGCGAGTCCTGAAAGCTCTCCTGCAGTACTTATTAATTATACCACGATCAAGGCGAGCGAAGCAAGCTAGTATATCCCCCCTTTACATTTTGTGGTACACTTCACGGAAAAACTATCACGTCTCTAGATGTGTGCCTTAACATAGTAATTTTTGTGTGTTCATCAGTTATACGTCCAGTGGTTTAAGCGTGGCTCTTGGCTCGGAGCTAGGTCGTGGGTTCGATTCCCGTATTGGAAACATGTTATTTCCAAGTTTGGTTAGGACAATGCAGGCTGATCACCTGATTGTCTGACAAGTAAGATGGTCCATGCGTCGAGTGGGCATGTAAAAAATCGGTCCTGCGCCTGATCTCTCGCCAGTCGTGTCGGTCGTCCGTTCCCCTGGGAGTAAAAGGAATAGAGAGTGCTCTTGTGTACTGCGCAAACACTTGGGCACTATAAAATTACTCCTGCGTTACTGGCCTGGTTTCAATCAAACCGGCTACCGTCACCGAAACCGGTGTGAATTAATATGATCATCAGTCAGTCAAGGTTTTTTACATTATGTAGATGTGTTAACATCAGTCAGCCAAGGTGACGACGCGAGCCCTCACAAAGCTCGGCTTTTAGCTAGTATATAATCTTATTTTTTATTTGTTCCAGGTCACGGGGGTAGCCCTTATATGTTCCGGTGTATGGTACTACCGGCTGTCCAGATTTTCTGTGACCCGGGAGAAAGAAGGCGACAAAATGGCAGCGCAAACTTTCTTAGACAAAAATGAACAAATTCTAATAGAAAGAATTAGGGATTAGAATAAGAAATTAGGTTAAACCCGGGTCGTTTTAAGTAGGCACGATCTCATTACAACTTAAGTTCTTTAGAAGACCTATATGTAATAATAACATCATATTATTATTATTATAGTTATTAGGATTTAGGTATTAGATGACGCCCGCAACTTTGTTGCGCCAAAATTCGTTTATCGCGGGGGAACACATTTTTCCGGGAGCAAAAGTATCCTATGTAAACGACAAACCTGGGCCCGAAGTCCTGGTACTCAAAGTATCCTCATACCAAATTTCAGAAAAATTATTGGTCCAGCGTTTTGGGCGTGAAGAGGTAACAGACAGACAGACAGACACACTTTCGCATTTATAATATTAGTATGGATATGCACCAATAATTTATTTTTTTGTCTCAGACTGCAGACTCAATTTAGGTAAACAAAAAAACTAGTATTAAATTGTTAGTAAACTTAGATACCTAGGTATCATATAAAAAAACCCATGACTCTTTTATTTTCTTTAATAATTATTATTATTAGTAATATCTTATCTAGTACAGTTGCTTTTTCGGTACTGTTGCCGTTTTTTCATGTTTGAAATTGTATTTTTGTGGCTTGAGGCTTCTATAAGCGCTCCGGGCTACAATATTGCCTACCGAGTAGGTAAAAACTCCGCAGTTCAGATTCAGAACGTTGCCTTCTTAATACTGAGCTGAAAATTGTACTGATAGTTGTAAGTAGTAAGTACCTACTTATAGTTATTTATAAACCTACATAATAATAGGATAGACTCATAGACTGTAGTAATTAGTTAATATTTAATATAAGAACTTGAGTAAAATTTTTGAACGCAGATTAGAAACAGTGAATTGAAATAAAACTAGGTAAAAATTAGGTAGTCTTAGAACCTTTACATTAGGTATCTCTGCGTTCCATTTGATGTTAAAAACGATCAAAACGCTCAAAATGCCTCCTATTTTGAACATTTTGATCATTTTTAACATCAAATGGAACGCGGGGATATATACCTAATATATTCTTAGGAGAGATTGAAAATGGATGGAATGAAGATAAATGATTTATTTTATATGGCATCGCTAGAAGCGATAGAGCCTTAGCGGGGCCCCATGTAAAATTTGTTTGGGGGCCCTTAGAAAAGGTGGACTTTTTTAATTTTCTCATATTTTGTGGAATATAAGAAATGGAAAGTTTCTATTAATTTTTTCTAAAGCACATTGGCCTTGTGGCCCGAGGCCCCGTATAATTGATACGACATAATATTTTACATTGTACGGCAGTAGCTACGCTCCTGAGCATCGCTTACCAGCTGCTACCAAAAAATATTCTTGGAGGTACTGATAGCACTTCCGACTCGGAAGTGCTCTTGAAGTTCCGAGTTCCGTGCCCCCAGAGGCCGTAGACAAAGTCCCTTTCATTAAAAACGATGACGATATTTGTTATCAAAATGTATGGGATTTGACATTAGTCTTCGCAAGCGAAATGTCATTTAGCGATGACTTATGTCAAATCGCATACATTTTGATAACGAATTTCGTCATCGTCATCGATTTATATGTCAGGATATGCCTACGAGAACATTTTGCTAATAGGTTTTTCATACAAGGAAATAGAGAGCCATCTATGAAAAATCGATTGAACTACGTAGTGCGACACAATATTCGGCCGCGTGCGAATGCTGTTTTACCGACGAACCCCGCGTTCCACCTGGCGTTGAAAACGATCAAAACGCTGAAAATGCCTCCTATGTTTAGCGTTTTGATCGTTTTCAACGTCAAGTGGAACGTAGGGTTGCGTCATTACTCGGTAAAACGGTAGCCATGGCGGATAATGGCGGACATCGGTAGTAAAATTATAAATTAATTATTTCTTTACATAAACAAACAGTTTGTGATACTTACCGATGATAAGATATTCCATGTGCTTTTTTAACTTTTTTAATATAATTTTTGCAGCCTTTTACTACACAATTAGGCATTTTTATGGCACTGTAAGGCATACGATGACCCACCTGATTTGTTCTGCGGACCACAGACGACTAAGTCACGTAGGAGTCAAACGGAGCGTTTTGACCCCTACGAATCTGCATCATTGCAACGCGCGATTGACCCGGTCCTGAGTAATATATAAGTCTATGGTCATCGTTTTTAACTAAAGATACATTGTCTAAGGGGGCAGATTCGCGAGTTGAAGGTACACGTAGCAACGAGTAAAATATGTATAAAATACTATATTTTGATATTCTGCGCGTGCCGCGACCAAACTTTAGTGGTTCCTGGTTGTCTATATTGTAATATGTAATGTTATGTCTACATGGGAGTAAATTACGTGTGTACAGAAATATTTTTGTTATATTTTTATGGAATACCTACCAACTAAAATAAAATGAGTACTTACCTATAAAATTGAAGTATATTTTTTTTTACTTTTTTTAGAAGAAGCTGCTGGTGCTACGACGTTTCTAACACATTAAACAAGCCCCGCGTTCCATTTGGTGTTAAAAACGATTAAAACGCTCAAAATAGGAGGCATTTTGAGCGTTTTGATCGTTTCAACATCAAATGGAACGCGAAATTTTTTTGGGGATTGACATTGTAAGTAATTTGTACAACAGTATCTGTTTCATTACACACAACGTTATTTTATTGGTAGTTATAAATAATGGAAATATCAAAATAAAATCAAAATGGAACCGTAAGTATATATTTTTATTATAAAAGTATATAAATAGTTTTCATTACAATATTAACAAACAATTTACTACCAACTAAAATTAAAATTTAAACTAGGTAACATATTATTAAGTATTATTTATTATGCAACGCGATTTATTACTTAGGTGACCTAAGGCATAAAGTTTTGGGAAAATCTGTTTTTCACTACTTAGGAATACACATAAGTCATAACATAGACGTCGATGATATTTCGATGGTAGATGTAAATTGTAAAATAACGCGATTGACAATTAGTTCTGGCCGTAGGTAGTTCGAGACATGCGAGCAAGTATAACATTCTTACTCTCTTTCTCCTAATATAGCGCAGTCGAGTAAAATACTACAGTTATTAATCGACTAATAAGTAGCGATCAAAACAATGTCAATTCAGTCTTCTACGACACTTTTACTTCGGCATGAGGCAAGATGTTTATAGATTATGTGAAAATTATTGTCATAAAAAAATGGTTATGGACACCAAAACTAATCACCAAAAAGAAAGAATAAAGATGTTTCTTGCCCCTTCCGACGTTGTTTCTATATCTACTTAAAACAAAATCTATACTTTATTATGTTTTAATCTACTTTTGGTATAACAAATAATATTTGCAGCTTGCCAAGATAACAGCGCTTTTAACATTTCGAGAAAAACTTTCATCTCGATGGCTATAATATCATACTGGTGGTTTGTGAACGCGGTTCGGACTGGGCGATCTATAAGCTGCCTGTGTCACAGCCCATTCGCCCGCCACATACTTACAGTAACCGTATTATTGACCTAAGTATAGTATATAAGCATCCTTTACTAACTTAGATCAGACCCCCCCCCATTCAAATTGCAACAACTAAGTACCTACATCTCATATTGTTTTACTAAAAACAAAGTACCTACATCTCATATTATTGTTTTTATCAACCAACTCTATATTTTAATCTTCCCAATTTTCTACTCATCTCACTTACTTGGTACAAAATAAAAATAATTATTGCTTTAACATACTAAGGCCCACTTGCGCCAATCTGGGTTAAAGTTAACCCTGAGTTAAACATCATGTCATATCTGTCACTCACCAAGTCAGTGATAGAGATGACATGATGTTTAACTCAGAGTTAACTTTAACCCAGATTGGCGCAAGTGGGCCTTAAAGTATCTGTGTATCGCGATGAATTTTTTTTCCTGTGCCAACTAGACTTTTTTAACTTTCACTTTAAAATTGCTTAAATAGTATGTACAAATTATTTATTTGTGTATGTTATATACAAGAATAGATCACAGATAAAATATAGCACCATGATGATCTTTACAGTGACAATAGGCTTATTTATAGTACACAAAATCTTTTAAAACTTTTAAAGCTACTAAATTAGTTACAGACAAGACGTATATGACCAAAATTGGTCTTTAAACCAACTTTAAGTGGTTTAAAAGTTTTAGAAAATCCGAGATCCTTATCATGTACAAGAATTGCTCGTTCAAAGTTTATTGGACTTATAAGTTTATTTTAAAAACAATTATTATAAGTATTATTTTGCGATATTAAAAAACAAGTGCAAGTTACTTAAGATAAAAATGGCTCCGTGACCCTTGACGTTGACTGGACTAAATAAAAATATAATATCTTATCTATGGATTTACATTCTTAGCTCTTAACCGCAATTTGCCACATAAAAAAATTGCTATATTTATATTCTTCTATCTAGTCTATTAAAATTTTAATATTCATATTGATTTTTTAAATTTAGATAGGACTTTTTTATTTAATTAGCTACCGATGCGTTTTATAGCGAGGAAAATATATGACAAAATAGACGACAGACAGGTTACAGTAGCGTTTTTAACCGACTTCCAAAAACGAGGAGGTTATTAAGAGCGTTTACACCTTATTTCAAGTTTCCATACAAACCTGCGGCGAACTACTTGAATTGCTTTGCGCGCAGCGATTTATAGTAGTTTTAAAATATTTGTAGAAAAAAAAATAACAAGAGATTTATTGATATTTAAAAACAATTGTTTAAATTAAAGTGTTCTTCTATGATATGAAGCTATTATTATATAAAAAATTAAGTTAAATAAATAGGTAAAAAAAAGTTTTAATTCCTTGATATTTCTTTGATATTTCTCATTCTTTGAATTTAAATTACATAAGGTTAAACACCTAAGCGAAATATTTTGTCTGCTAACTATTTCCTTAAGGATCTTGTCAATAGGTTATTATTATTTTTTAATTAGATCGATCGCTGGTTTCGTAAATTAAAAGCTTTGAAACTGATACTAAAACGGAATTTAAGAAAACCTCTGTTAAGGTATAGAGATTTAATGTACAAATACTCTATAAATTGTATTTTTTTCTGTGCTAACTATATAGACAGTGAAATTTCCTATAAAAATAAGTTACCAACATTTTTATAAAGATAAGTGGTTGATGATTTTTTCAAGTTTGAAAAGTACAGTTTTAAGCCAAATTGAGCGTGAGAGGTGTAAACGCTCTTAAAGCCATCGTTATTATTCTTCGACACTCGGTGATTCTCGGAGTATTTGAGTTTCGGGCGATTTCATTATCTTCTTGACCAGTATGTAGATACCGAATAGTAGAAGCAGCGCTCCAATCGCCTGAAAGAATATAATACGAATATTGAGGTATAAGTGGGAATATAGTAGATTCACTAGATACGTTTAACATAAAATATAATATTATGATTTACAGCACAATAACTTTTTATTGCACATACAAACTACTATCCTAATATGTAAATTGGTATTTCAATAAATTAATATGGTGAAAATGAAACAACATTAATAATAAATAATATAATTTATTATTGAGTACTTAATTATTATTATTAGTAGTTACTTACAAGATTTTTTTTTATTTAGTTATTCATTCCAAGAAACTTAAAAACTTAATACATTAAAACCCACAAAACGTAGGAATCATATTACTAACACAAAACGTGGGAATCATGACTATAATAAATAGAGACCAAGAAAATATTCACCACGGGAAAAAGTGCCATCAAAGAAATTGATTCATAGGCAGTTGACGGACCTACGTCATTTGGTCGGATTATGTCCACTTTAATGTAACTCGTCATCTGTCGGCTGGGTTTGACAAAACTCGACCAAAATACTTAGGTCCGCCATCTGCCTACGAAACAACTTCTCTGATAGTACTTAGTACTTACACTACTACTACAACACCTCCGTGGTCTAGTGGTATAGAGCGCGGCTCTCGACTCGGAGGCACGGGTTCGATTCGAAAAATGTCATTTCCAAGTTCGGTTAGGACAATGCAAGCTGATCACCTGATTGTCTGACAATTAAGATGATCCATGCGTCGGATGGGCATGTAAAAAGTCTCTCGCCAGTCGTGTCGGTCGTCCGTCCCACTTGGGTACTATAAAATAACTCCTGCGTAACTGGCATGGTTCCAATGAAACCGGCCACCATCACCGAAACCGGTGTGGGAGTTATTATTATTATTACTACCATTACAAGTACTGAAGGAAGTAAAGCGTTTACTGACCGTGAGCGCGTACAGTCCGTACGGCACGCCGTAGCGCACGTTGAGCGCCATGCGCGCCATGTTGGCGTACTCCTCCGTCGTCGACAGCTCCTGCCGGAACCACAACATCGGCACCAGCACGTCGTCCGAGGGCAGCTGGTTGTTCAGACTGAGGAAATGTATTGTTTAGTATTGTGTAGTTTAGTATTGTAGCAATAAAAACTTGAGAGGTGTCAAGGGACACCCGGATGGAACGAAGTTATAAAAAACAAAAATTCATAACTGGCCTGCTTTCTATGAGAGAGAGAAAGAGACAGAGAAACTAGCGTAACGCGCATGCCGCACGGCACTAGCAAAAAGCACAGACATAAATCAAGATAGATACCGCGTGTCCCGCGAAGTATATACACATGGAGTATCGAAGTCGCTGGCAACAGCTAGTACATAATAAAAAATTATCTGTCCGTCAATCAAATGGTTACACGATCATTCTCCCGTCAGTTTGGATTAGACTGATGGACTATGATCACTGAACTGATGCCAGACCTGACCGTGTAACCTATGTTTAACGTGTAGTATACTCACGACATGGCCTCCACATATCTAACGAGCATGTTGATCTGCAGCTGCGCGGACACGCCCAGCGGCATGCCCGTGAACATCTCCAGCGTCAGCGCTATGTTCATGTCACTGCAATGTCACGGCATACATTAAGAGCCAGTCCACACGGCGCGTTGCGTCAGCGTTGCGTCGACGCAGCGCGGCCATTGCGTTGTTTTACATACAAATAACCAAGGTGTTCACACGGCCCGCTGCGTCGTCGCAATCGCACACATGACGGACAGCTGTCCCTGAGACGAAGCGGGAAGGGGTGTTGACGTTAAGACTGCTTCGTAATAACGCTGCGATGACGCAGCGCCCGGCTATGCGTAAAACGGCAGCGCTGCGTCGACGCAACCGTCGACGCAACGCTAACGCAACGCCCGTGCGAACAGGCTCTAAGTACGGGGTAGTAACAGGATACGATTTCAGCAGGCTTAGCATGATTGACTGTCTGAGATTTTAGTGACAAAATTGCGGATTTTCTGTGAATCTGTCACTTTGTCTATTCTTCCGTAGAAAGAAACTGTTTCTATGGTGACCATGCTAAGCCCACAGATAAGTGCCTGCCTCGTAAAATTTGAGCACATTGTAGTACGTAGCGGCTCTTCTGTACGAAAATTATTTTTTACTCTGTTTGAAATGTCACGTTTTCGACGACGACAACTTCATGACAAATCTGACAGCGTAACTACATTAAAGCTAAACGTCCACTTGTGCGTCCACTTATCGGTATCGGACGCATCGGACGCACGCAACGGAGTATGCCTCATACTAAAATCCGTTGCGTGCAGTGCGGTTTTGTGGACGCTGTTGTATGAGTTCGCATACAAGGCAAACTAAAATCCGTTGCGTGCGATGCCGATAAGTGGACACTAATTACAGTCTTTCAAGAAAGAGTAGACGCAGTGCAAAATTTTCCAAACGTAATCACGCTAGAAAAGGTGTTTTTTTCTCTTTGTATTTCCACAGAGAACGCTTATAGGTACACTTTAAATATTATCACCTTGCACATTTTTATCTCGATTTAATAATTTCAAAATTGTGTATACAGCGTATACTCTTTTTTGACAAGCTGTACCTTATATCGGTACTCACGGCTTGGGATCCATCCCCTCCACTTTCTGCGCGTAGTAGGGGTCCATGTTGAGGAAGTGCGGTTGCGTGACCATGGCGGGCGCGCCGAACCGGCACTGCGACACGTTGAGCGCGCCCGCCGGCATGCAATCGCGGTCGCGGACCTCGTCGCAGTAGCACGCCTACAGATCATTATTAGGGGCTGTTTCACCACTCCCTGATAAATGCCGGATAGGCTATCCACAGCTTATCTAACAGATGTAGGATGGAGTATCTGTTAGATAAGACGTGGATAGCCTATCCGATACTTATCAGGAGACAGGAAGTGGTGAATCAGTCCTTTAGTCTTATAAGTAATATACATATTAATATTATGATATGTATGTACTCTCTCGCGAGACGCGAGGCGTCGTTTGAGGTGAGGTACGAAGCAAGAGTGTAAACAGACGCTCAGGGCATGACACTTAAGATTGCTCCAACCGGAGAATTAGCAGGTCGGATGTCTGTCAGTACGAATATCGACGTTAATAACATTAAAATAAGATTCATATTAGCGCGCCTTGTACACTGGCGGTTACGACGCGCGCTCGCCGCGTTCTTGATATGGCGAAAATGTATGAAAAAAATTGAGAAATTTTCTTATTTTTCTTATAACTTGAAAAGTTGTTTATTTTTATATAAATTTTTAACGAACTTTATAGAGGACTAAATAAGCAACAATTTTTTGTATATTTATTTTCCTCAGTTCAGTGTATTTAGATATTAAGGTACCTAATCAGACCCCATTTTTTTCATATTTTGCGATTATTGTATTATTGATAAAACGTATTTTATGTAAAAATTTTGTATGCGGCTATAGAATTTTTATGGTACAGTCGTGGAGATGAATATATTATCTTTCATTTGAAACCAAAATATCCTCGCAGTTTATCTCCTAATTCTTTAATAGGGTACCGGAAAATCGCTGATATTAAATTTGTAATAGCGTCCTTAAGCTGGCCGCATACACACTTTGTCCGTATTTGATTCCTGAATTCGTTTTCCGTATTCGGAAATCCGAATGAATGGAATCAGTAGAAAATACATTAACTGCTGCACTTTTCCGAACGAGACGAATTCCACGCGTACCATCGAGGAAATTGATTCCTAGGCAGTTGACAGACCAACGTCATTTGGTAGGATCATGTCAATTTGATGTTAATTGTGATCTGTCAGACGGGTTAGACGTAACTCTGATTAAGTAAATTTCGAGTGCAAGTCGGAGCGTTTGCGTGTTAAGAAAAACGAACGTTTGCACTAGTCTTACGGAATTCTAAACCGAAATTTCGCATTAGGAAATCGAATACGTAAAACATGTGTTTGCGGCCAGCCTTATAGGTGTTGTCAAGTAAAGACAGTTACAATGTTTGCCATACCTTCCTCGGGTAATTATATCCGTTGTCGAAGAGCGAGTCGTTGGCGGCGTACGTGACGCCCTCTATACCGAGCACCGTCGTGCTCACGTTCTTGAACAGAGTCATGTACCTGGAAACATAACAATCTACACTAATATAATAAAGAGGTATTCGATCTACACTAATATTATAATAAAGAGGTAAAGTTTATTTTTTTTTGTTTGTACGAGGTAATCTCAGAAAGTACCGGTCCGATTGCAAAAATTTTAACACCGACAGAAAGCTGGTGTGTTCCTGAGTGACATAGGTCATCTTATAAAAAGTTTTTTTTTCTGAAATTACTCATTTTAGAGAGAGCGAGCTGATAATAATGAAATAAGACTAACACTGGTTCATATTAGCTTTCTAACACAAAATCTCCTGCCGTGCTAGCATACCCCAACGAGAAAATTTTGTCTACACGTATTCTCGATGTTAATTGGATTATCTCTTCATCTCTATTGACCCTAACATGACATTTTTTCTCGTACGTCTGTTGTCAAAATTAGAGATTATTTTGTTTTTTTCATATGTGCTATTTTTGTCTAAGTATATACTAACGAACTATATTATACGAACGAGAAATTTATCTCTCGAGTCTCGACGTACGCATGTTAGCGAAAAAGAGATATACCTATTTTTATCGATATCGACAATATCACTACGCTCGAGAGTCAGATATCCACGAGACATCTCGTTGGCGTATGCTAGGGGCCCACCCGTTTGAATGCCGCGGACACACACACAGAAAAACAAACACACATGTCAAACTTATAACAACTCTCTACATATGTTTGTTGATAATTAAAAAATATAATGTTTTATTCGAGAAAAAAAGAAAAGTTTTCGGAATAATAATTTTCCCACTGCTGGGCAAAGGCCTCCCCCAAGGACTTCCATATGTCTCGCTCCAATGCCACCGCAGGCCAGCCTGGCTTGTAGGCATCCAGTTCATCAGGGTAGGCCTTTATCCAGCAGTGGGATAGTATAGACACATAAAAAAAACCACTTGTTAACCCATCGGTTTGGGAACTAACCCAGTGAGAAGAACCAACGCAAAAAAAACGCAGAAATGTAGTCAAAAATAAATAAATCAAAAAATACTTCGTAACGTTTACGACTTATAATTTCTATATTCATTTCCATTAGGTATTATATGATTCCTAATGACGCGTGTTTTATTCATTTAAAATGCGTTATGTGGCTCGAATAAGGCAAAAATAGCAATTTGCATAATATTATTATCCTGCGTGGCCTTTGAAAAGCCGCTCTCTTGTAAATAATAAATGTTCGTATTTTTGTGATTGCCAGAACGCGTCGTGGCTGTTTCACTGTAACCACAACGCGTTGTGAGCTATTTTTCCGCTCATTGAGCGTTTTCGGTCTTTGAGCTTAACATATACAATGTGTCCCGACACCGGTGCCCCATCCTTTAAGTTTAATGTAGTATTACAAATTGGCGCATCTGTATATCCCCAGCAGTAACTCACGTGCACAGGTCCGGCGCGAATATCTCGACCTCTTCCTGGCCGTACTCGGGCGCCCACAGCTCCCCCGTGGAGCCGCGCACCTCCCCGCACTCCCCCCGGAACACGGTGCGGTCGGAGTGCCGCCACATCTGCACGTTGCCCAGCTGGGAGAAGTCCGACGCGCCGGTGTTAATCACGAACGCGCCGTCGTACACCAGGGACTCGTTGCGCTGTAATTTGATATGCACGTTTGAGATGAAATTGCATCGATAAGAGCTGTTACAGCAAAATAAAAATAAAGCGATAGGAAAAATGAGAGGTAGAAAAAATTCCTTCCTGTCTCATTTCTCTTATCGTCTAGTATACAAGGGCTATCAATTTCTGAAGCTTCGGTGTCCCATCTTGTCTGACCACCTCTTATTGGACAGCCTAAAAGAGAACTACCGCCACCTTCATGTAAAGTTTGACTTTACACATCAACAAAACAAACATCTTTGAAGATTTTTACTATGAAAATGATAATGGCATAATATAGATTTTCCCACCTTCAAAATTCTACAAGTATGCGTGTAAATTGATACTGATATATCAACCAAATATATTTTTATTATCTGGGGGCACGGCAGTGCCCCCGCCAAGTCGAGCAAAAAAGCGGCACGGCCGTACCATCCTTTTCTCGAACCAATTCAGGCTCTTTTCGACCCCCCTATAACTTCGTTGTGGAAAAAACAACAAGCCTGAATTTTCAGTTGCTAAGTAAGCATTGTATAAACATGGTATATTTAAAATTTCATTCAATTTGAACCAGTAGTTTAAGAACTGTAACTTGTTGAACTTTCATAATTTTGTCACTCACTCACTCACTCACTGACTGACCGATCACCAAAAGTCTAAGGCACTTCTAGCAGACATAGAACCTTGTAATTTAGAATATAATTAGTGTTTAGTGTCTAAATCAAGGAAAAATTCAAACATTTCAAAATTTCTGTCCAGTTTTCTAGTTTTACTAACTTCGTAAATAACTTTGTAATCCCATATAAATGTATAGGATTACAAAGTTATATTTGCGGTTTATGAATCATTGTACCCGTACCATCGATATCTCCGGTATATCATCGGTAGATAGGTGTTTAGTGTCTTAATCACTGGAAAACCTAAACTTTTCATAATTTCTGTCCAGTTTTCTAAATACACCAACTCCCTAGCTTTTGCCTGCGGCTTCGCGTAGGACTCTACAAAAAGATGTGAGATCCCATCAAAAACATCCTGTAAAAAAAACCAAGTCTCGCAACTCAGATTTTCTACCGTAAAAAGTTGTGAGATCCATGTGACACCAAGTCGGTGAATTTATTCAGTCCCTACTTAAGGGACCTTCAGTCTCAAGTTATTACGTAAGTTCTTATCATATCAATATTAAAAATCTTTCACGTTTTAAATAAATAGATCGACTTGGACATCGCATGAAAATTGAAAACACAATGTTGTATACTAAACAATCTAATCATGCGATGTCCAAGTTGATCTATTTATTTAAAACGTGAAAGATTTTTAATATTGATATGATAAGAACTTACGTAATAACTTGAGACTGAAGGTCCCTTAAGTAGGGACTGAATAAATTCACCGACTTGGTATCACATGTGTTTAAACTACTAAAAGGTTTAGAAACTTAAAAACCTGAAATACTTTATATACACTTTAATTTACAGATTTTACATGTTTCTAATATGAGCCATACTTTCAGACTAATTTACTGACATCTTACATTTGTCATTGGTTATTTTCTTAAAATACAAAGAGGATACATATTCGACCGAACAACATGGATCTCACAACTTTTTACGGTAGAAAAACTGAGTTGCGAGACTTGGTTTTTTTACAGGATGTTTTTGATGGGATATAATAGTACCGATACTATACATTATACAAGGTGTAACAAAACTAAGTGACAATACTTTAGGGTGTGTACTGTGTATGTTTTTTTTTATGAAATAAGGGGGCAAACGAGCAAACGGGTCACCTGATGGAAAGCAACTTCCGTCGCCCATGGACACTGGCAGCATCAGAAGAGCTGCAGGTGCGTTGCCGGTCTTTTAAGAGGGAATAGGGTAATAGGGGAGGGTAGGGATGGGAAGGGAAGGGTAGGGGATTGGGCCTCTGGTAAATATGTCCCCTATATAGAGTCCACTGTGAAAATAGCAGCGCTGAAAGAGTAACTTTTTTTAAACTTTTGTGTGGGCAAAATCATGACACTGAAGCAGCGCTTGCCAATACAAATTACAATAAAATTTTGCTCTTTCAGCGCTGCCACTTTCAAAGTGAACTCTATATAATATAAGGGAGTAGGGACACAAGGGTGTGAACTCTTAAGTATTATTACTTTGTTTTGTTATACCCAGTACAATATGCAGTGTGCCAAATTACATTGAGATAGATAATTATTGATACCTGATATTTAGTGATTACCACATGAAAAAAGACTACATTATTGCAATCTGCGATTAATGATTATGTTAATCGCGTGTAAGTAATCATCCGATAAACATTCAATCGCGTTGGGAAAGTGTCTGATATATACAGGACGTAACAAAAATAAGTGATAATACTTTAGGGTGTGTACGTGTTCCTTGTAGAGAGTTCACTGTGAAAGTAGCAGCGCTGAAAGACCAAATAATTTTTCACTTTTGTATGGGGAAACTCGTGACACTCGGGCCCTTGCCCATACAAAAGTGAAAAAAATAGTCTTTCAGCGCTGCTACTTTCACAGTGAACTCTCTACAAGAAACACGTACACACCCTAAAGTATTATCACTTATTTTTGTTACACTATGTATACAAAATATCAACTAGTTACAGTAACTAGTTGATATATTATCCTCAATACAGGATTAAATTCAAAATAAATATTTTCAGAATGTCTACATGGTGCCTACCACCGGTTCAGGAACTAATTATACCCTGTTTCATCAGCTGCTAATCGTAAACAGCTGGATACTTCTAAACTGGTAAGAAGTCTTAGGGCCTGTTTCACCACTTCCTAATAAGTGCCAGATAGGCTATCCACAACTTATATGAGAGATACTTCATGCTCCAACTGTCAGATAAGTTGTGAATAGCCTATCCGGCACTTATCAGGATATGGTGAAACAGGCCCTTAATATTATAAACATCGCTAATAATAATAATAGCTCCCACACCGGTTTCGATGACGGTGGCCGGTTTCATTGAAACCAGGCCAGCTACGCAGGAGTAATTTTATAGTGCCCAAGTGTGTGCGTAGTACACAAGAGCACTCTCTATTCCTTTACTCTCATAATCCAGTGGGACAGCAGACCGACACGACCGGCGAGAGATCAGGCGCAGGACCGACTTTTTACATGCCCATCGACGCATGGATCATCTTACTTGTCAGACAATCAGGTGATCAGCCTACATTGTCCTAACCAAACTTGGAAATAACATGTTTCCAACTTAGGAATCGAACCCACGACCTCCGTGTCAAGAGCCGCGCTCTATACCACTAGAAAGCAACTTAAACATTGCTAAGTCCTTATGTCTTAATGGACACATTAATTATTGTGTTGACATTAATGTTGTACACGGTACACCTGCAAACCTGTTTGCAGGTATGCACCTTTCCTGCAAACACCTTTTTCACTAATATCTGTTTTCTTGGAAAACCTACCGAACAATAATTATTGAAGTGTTAAAGATAATATGCAATTGGTGTGTAACGTGAATCGTGATTATACAATAGCGAAAGTAGCCGACAGCCGCTACCGCATCGCAATACTTTCGTAACAGAGACGATTAGTACTGTAGGATATAAGGATCGCTTACAGTACGAGCAAGCAGCCAAAAACACTAGAGACAAGACAATGAAACCTTAAGGACGCTATTACAAATATCAGTGATTTTCCGGTACCCTATTAAAGAATTAGGAGTCAAACTGCGAGGATATTTTGGTTTCAAATGAAAGATAATATATTCATCTCCACGACTGTACCATAAAAATTCTATAGCCGCATACAAAATTTTCACATAAAATACGTTTTGACCATCACAATAATCGCAAAATATGAAAAAAATGGGGTCTGATTAGGTACCTTAATATCTAAATACACTGAACTGAAGAAAATAAATATACAAAAAAATTGTTGCTTATTTAGTCCTCTATAAAGTCCGCTAAAAATTTTATATAAAAATAAACAACTTTTCCAGTTATAAGAAAAATAAGAAAATTTCTCAAATTTTTTCATACATTTTCGCCATATCAAGAACGCGGCGAGCGTCGTAACCGCCACCGTACAAGGCGCGCTAATATGAATCTTATTTTAATGTCATTAACGTCGATATTCGTACTGACAGACATCCGACCTGCTAATTAAAAAGTTGGAGCATTCTTAAGAAAACACCAATGACCAAGCGGACTCTAATATTTATACGACCTGTGAACTGTGAGCTGTACATTATTTCCAGCTCTCGATTTATGTATAGGCAGTATAGATAGGCCATATTTACCGTCCTATAGGGTCCAGCGGCGGCGGCAGCGTTCTAGGATGGCGGCAGGGTTCGTACCTACATAGTAGTGACGGCAAATTTAAGGCCGGTATAAATTAGTCAGTACTCAAGATGCATCTCGGTCTCAAGACGCGGTTCGGCTCTGTGATTGGTCCAATTTTTGACAGCCAACCAATCACAGAGCCTGAACCGTGTCTTGAGACCGAGATGCATCTTGAGTACTGACTATTTATACCGGCCGTGTCCTATACTCATAGATTTTTTAAATCCGGCCCTGATTCTTTCACATCGTATCTTCTCTACAAGTCAGTTCTTGTGACTTGTCATAGATTATAAGTATCAATCTTCAGCTCAACACCCGAAAACTTCAGATCCCAGCAGTTACATGCAATTATTATTTAAATACATAGTCATTTCAGGGTCTCAATTGTGGTATCAGTTCGCATAATTTTTATTTACACAGGCGTCAAATCTTGCACGCTTGCAATTCAGAGGAAAAATGATATATAAATATCCATAAAATATGTCTAAAACTGGTCATTTTCTCATTTATATAAATGTCAAAAGTGCCCGACCTTTTACCATCCACATATCAATTCATAAATCAGGCCGTTGTCATTATCTCACGTTTCACAAGCATTTTTCAACTATAATAATATATATCGTAATAAATAGATATCGCTTATAAGCGCTTGATTGTTATCTGGTCATGTGCATTTAATCCGAGAATTTAATTACAAAATACAATGAGCATTGAGCGCATTACGAAACATGAGACAATACGTCTTGTATCTCTTTCGCGTATAAAATATTCTACATAATACACGTATTATTATTATTATTATTGCAAGGAAAGACAAATACCAAATGAAAATACTTGCATATTAATATAATAATTATTATGACATCATGCCCTCGTATTGACGGTACAGGCAAGGAAGACCAGTTTTGGAAGGGAATAAGATTCAAAAGTTGTAAAAGCATAGACTTATATATTACTATGTAAAAGTATTTTGTATGGACGAATGTACGTGACAAAATATTAAGATCCTTTTGCAATGAAGAAATGAAATACTAAATTCTCAATTCTTATTTAACTTGTACTTTGTATTAATTTATTGCCAATAATTTCACATGAGTGTTTTTAAAATTACAACGATTATTCAGAATTTTCAAAGGTATACGTTACTATTTTTTTTCAATTTTGTCAGATATGTGACAACAGTCAACACTCACTCAAAATTTGTGACCGATGGTTGCATGAAGCAAAAATCAAAATATCCAGATTTTCGTCAATCTACTTCATACAACCGTCTATCACGCTCTTACACGGTAGGTTATCCATCAGTCACAACCATGACCGTGGTAAAACCGACAGCAAAACCTACCGTGTAATGGATGCCATACTTCCATACTATCCATACTAATATTGTAAATGCGAAAGTGTCTGTCTGACTGTTACTTCTTCACGCCCAAACCGCTGAACCGATTTTGCTGGGCATGGAGATACTTTGAGTCCCGGGAAAGGACATAGGATATTTTTTGTCCCGGGAAAATGTACGGTTCCCGCGCGATAAGTTTTGGCGCAACGGAGTTGTTGTTGTGTAGTCTCCATGTCAGGGACAGACATACGGACATGTAACATAACCTATATCAAGGATGACACACATAGTGAGTCAGGCGGGGCCGAAGTTCACAGATATCATTATATTATTATTGTGTCATTATGTTATATCTAACACGCGTATTGCTTAGTGTTACTGTATATAAACTATCTGAAGTCCGACTTATTCATACTAGTATTATAACTGAGAAAGTGTATATGTCTGTTACCTCTTCACACCTAAACTCACCCCTCAACAACTCACCTAAACTCCATACCTAGCAAAATCGGTTCCAATTGAACCGATTTTGCTAAAAAAAAGCTCTAACAAGTAATAACATGATGAGTTATGAACTTATGACGTAACGAAAAGCAAAATATACAATCAATATGTATCTGCATTCTGCACGATGACGAATGATCATGTTTAATAAGAGAAATGGCAGCATCGGTAAATCATTATCCGCACTAAGATAGGTATAACGCAGAACGCTTATTAATTTAATGAAGATTTTGACATAAACTCAATATTTTATATAATATTTTATATTACATTAACGGCGCGTTCAGACGTGCGCGTTTTCTGATACATGTAGCGTTTGGGAAAACACGTGAGCTAGAGATATTATTCTTCTTACGAGTACTGCTTATTTCATCTCCTGTCAGTGTTGCGTTTATGTTGCCTTGCTTTAAGTTAAGAAAGTATCAGAGTTACCAAAAGCTAAAAAATCTACAAGAAAAAATATAAAAATTTTGGTTTCTGTTTCATGTTCCTTTTGTGTAATTAAAATTTAAAGATGGTTGACAACGACATGGTACTCGAGCTCTGTACGCATAATTAGGTCGTTAGTCCTTCTTTGCATAACATGAATAACAAATAAGTAATACCAATACAATTACTTAATCACTTCAATTTAAACTGTTTGTCTCAAACTCAACTTTTTAATTTAACCGTTCCATACTGCTAATCTCGCGACTGATATTTGGCCATTATTAGCGAACTTGAGTTCAAGGACAACATAATTTTGCTCTACATAGAAATAAAATTCTACAACTATCTCGCTCTTCTTAGGACACATCACTAATTTTATAAGACGTTCCATACGGCCCTCACTATCACGATAAGGACTCGCAAGAAACGCACATTTTCCCTCCCCATGGTCAACTCTATATCTCTGCCAAATTACATTAAAAGCAATCCAGCATCTCGTGAGATTCACGTTTTGAAACAAACTCGTCAGCTTTATAAAATTAGTACTTATAGAAGTAAAGATAATAATAACATAGACACACGCACACAATTGCACACGTCTTATCTGTTGTCTTTTATCTCACATCTCTACATAGAGACTTGTAAGAGTCTTATAGAAACAATCAGTTCTTTTGTATCGTCTTACTATGTACATTGCATTATTATTTATTAGGAGTTTCAGGCGTTGAATGGTGAATTTTAGCTCCTTTGTGGTGAGGGTCCCTGTGCATCATCTACAGACCTTCGAGACGGAGGAATTTTGATCGATTGGAGTCGTCTACAAGAGATTCCGAGGACGGAACACGTCGCGCCCCACGTCGCAGAGAATGCCTGCTTAGTGTTTAGTGTTAGTTTTAGCATAAATTTAATGTGTAAGTTCGTCTGCAAGGTATTTATAATATGGGCAAAGATGCCTTCAATAAATGATAAAATAAATAAAGCGTTTTTTAACGCAGACTTACGTCATAGAACCATCCGAATTTATCGAAGGGTATAGTGAAGGGCAGCTCGGGGAATCGCTCCGCTATTCTGAGTATGGGGTCGTCTATACCGTCGAACAGCCACTCGGACGCGGTCGCCGTGATGAACATGTGTTCGTGGATGGTCTTCATGAACACGTCCACCGTCAGCTTGAGAAGAGGATGCTGGTAGCGCATGAAGTACGCCACCGTCTGCAAGAGATTGGTTGAACTGTAAAGTAACTTGGAGATCGAATAACTTAACCTTGTTTAATCAAGTTCTCAGTTACATGACAAGATTGGATTCCTTAAAAATAAATTTAAAAACTGTACACCTTTACAAAGAATAATAGACGCCAAACACAAATTTTTAATCACGTAAAAAGCATATTTCTTAATCAAATAAAAATGTTTCAGGACTCAGTGTGATAATATTTAATGTGTACAAACGTTGCCTGTGGAAATACGAGGCGAATAAACCACCATTCCATCGTGATTAGTTTAAAAAATTTAGTTTAGTGTCTACAAAAGTGTAGTCACTAAACTATTTTTTTTTAAAGTAAACCCTTTTAAATACATTCTATGAAGAAAGCTTGAAAGAATGTGTTAAAGGAGAGAAAAATAATTTTATGTAGGTACGGGTATCAAGAAAATAATCGTAGGTACTATAGCCACATTCTTTTGGCATGAAATTGACTTCGACGATAAGAAAACCTTTACCTTGAATACAGCATACGTTACCAATATTACCATTGAGTCAACAGAAGGAAATCAAAGTATCTTCAATTTTCATATTATGAACTGTATCATATACCCGGCCCCGGGACCACCTCCAAGAACCAGGTTTTTTATTAAGCCTGGCAAGCTATGCCTTTGCGGCTAAAGCTTTATTCTTGCGGCAAGCTATATCTTCGCGGCTTTTGTCTTTGCGGCTATAACTACATCTTCACGGCTAGGGCCCAATTTTACCAACGTCTGTTAAAGTTAATGCTCGAATTAGTATTACGTTCCCTCCCTCGATTTTCATACTAATGAAAGACATGACATTTTAACAAAGCAGACGTTGGTGAAATTGGGCTATGTCTTTTTAGCTATTTACCACCAGTGACCAGAGTAAACAACTAACGAGTAGGCCCACTCATCTCATCTCGAAATTTATAATATTATACGATTGACGTAGTATGTCATATCGACCGGCGCACGCAGTACTACTGCGTTACCCGGCATTGTGAAACATGTTGAAAGTGACACTCCCGCCCAACTCGCGTATATTCGCCCGTTTGTTTGAAGTCGAGGTACTCCTTGGTTCTGTCTACTCTGCTACCACTCACCGCAATGATGGGATTGATGTTGGTGACGTTGTCAGCTAACGTGCCATTGGACATGTCGGGCTGGAAGTGCCACACCTTCTTGTTGTAGAACGTCACTGTGCTGTTGTCGTTCCATGTTAGGTTCTCCTGGTAACAAATTATTATAATGTTTAGTGAAAACTCAGACCAATAACTATTGGTCTGAGAATGAAAATAGTTACGGAAAGGTATCTACAGGGTGTAACAAAATTAAATGAAAATACTTAATGGTATAACAAGTTGGAAGCCGGCTACATGAAGTTGCAGCAGACGACGTGTCGTCGCGACACTACTGGTTTCTATGAATTTCTACTTTCTACGAATAAGTGTCGCTAGCTGCGGAGGGTATTTCATACTTTTCATAGGAATACATACAAACCAGTAGTATCGTTCTGACACGTCGTCTGCGGTTGCTTTATGTCGCCCGCTGCCAAACGGCACCTTTAGTGTCTAAAGACACTAGGCCGAAGTTACGCCGCGCCGCGCCGGCGTAAATTCCGCCGCAAATGTCAAACGAATACAAAATACGGACGTTACGGAACGCGACGGAATAGTGTGTCATTCCTCCCCTTTTTAAATAATAATAAGCAAATTCGATGCAAGCCAATATATTAAAATGAGATTAAGATAATAATAATAATAAATTCTTTATTTGCACACACAAAAAGACACAAAAACCTTCGATCACATAATATACAAAAACACATAAAAGAGAAAAAACACAATAAGATACTTTTCTACAATTAAAAAGTGGATCAGTATGATAATTGTATCCATAATCCACCTGATATCTTTTTACCTGTACTTAAATTTTTAAAGGCAGATAATATTATATCAATGACAAAAGTGAATCATAAAAGTGATTCATAAACAAAAAATAATATGAGCAATTTTAGTCCAAAACCGATAAATTGGTAACAGGAAAATCTACTCAGTAAATTCTTTCATACAATATAATTATTGTAAGATATTAATAGAACATATTATGTATAATATCTTAATTATTAACAGCTATTACGTGATTTATCGAAGCTTATGAAAGTATTTGCGCTACCGATAACATTTTACTACAGGAAAAATAATCACAAAAAGTCTATGAATTTTCAGCTCGAAACTTTGTCTGTAGACAGTTTTGTGACGCTTCTTTTTACAATCGAACAATATTTCGGTTTCGGTTTGAGCCAGTTTCAGCCAAAAAATCTATGTTTCGGTTTCGGCCAAAATATAGCCGAAACTTTCGGCCCCGCCGAAGCTCGAGTGTTCGTGAATTTTCGTGCGTCGTTCGGTAAACTGCGTTGTTTCCTCGCCGGAGGCCCCGGCTCAGTTAGCTCCGTCCATTTAAGAGGATACACCAAGGGCGAAAGAAATTGAAAATAGGTATTTGAAAATGTACTGCTGTCTCACCAATCTCAAGTTTCCCACCGCAGAGCGCGATAGAGACAACACGACAAAAGTTCTAATAAAAGAACAGAAAATCATCGATTCGTTGTCCTCTGATTCCTTCTCCAAAACTTAACCGATTTAAATTCCTTTTTCATTAAAGGCTAGCGCTTGAGCTGTGTTCCTATGTTTTTTTTTGTATAATCTAGCCTAATCTGTTTTCTGGATGTTTGAACACAGCGGAAAATCTGGCAATTTTTTTGGTTTTTTGAATCTCGTTCATATCTTTTTATACGCTTTTTATTAGCTTCACCTGTATATTTGTTTGTAACCGACTTCTTTGGGCGCGATTTTGACCCACTTTAAACAGACAGATTTCGTTCAAACTTTGTAGATTTATCGAGGACCGATGACAATACACTAATTTGATATAATTATTCAATTTTTCAATTTGTATGTTTGTATGTTTGTTTGTAACCGACGCTTTATATAAAAAGCGTGTTTTTAGTTTTTTTAACTATTACTTATTTAATTCATTTCGTCAACAGTCGTAACTTCGACGGTTGACGAAATGCTGTATTTTAATTTTTAACAGATAGAAATTTCGGTTTTCTGTAGATATATTAGCTCGATTGCAAATTATATACACACGTATATAATGTATAGAAGGTGATAGCAGTATTAATTATGTCGGAAACAACGAATATGATATCACTTTCCAGCTGCCTGTTTCCTACAGATAGTGATATTTGCACATTGCATCATTATCTACTTTATTAAAGCGCATTATTATTTTGTTAAAATTTGATAATTACTATAACTACTAGTTCTAGCTTTATTAGGAAGCTCCCCCTACGTAGATGCCGTAATTTACCGTTTTTAGAGCCTTAAAACTCATAATTTGAAAGCTAAAAAATAATAAAAATATAAGCAATAATCTTCAGTATATATTATGAATTATGAACAATCCTTTCCCCGTTATTCATTTCCTATTTATTAAAATGTTTCATTCATTTCCTATTTAGTAAAATGTATTAAAATTCAAGCATACTTTCAGTATATCTCCCTATTATTTACAAAATTACTTTTATTTGAAACCACAGATTGAAACACGCCAATAGATCGACAATTTCATTAACTTTATATTCCCGGTTTGAATTTTTTAGGTCAATTTTGAACTAAGTAAGACTACGGAATACTATTATATATTCTGTGGTAAGATAAGTATGAAAATTGGATTTTGTTGCGATCTCGGCGACCGCGACGCGCGATGCGGTAAATGTATGGTCAAGGTCGTTTGCTCGGGGGATGGTCTTAATCGTTGTCGAGTATAAAAATATATTTACAGCCGAATATACACCCCCTTTTCTGGAAGTCGGTTAAAAAAACAGTCCATGACTAAAATAGAAATCGACTTTCAATAATTTATATCGCCAAGAGACGACATTACCAGCCAAGGTTGAAATAATTTACGTGTATTTTGTACTCCTTTTAAGATTTTTGCTTTTTCATTTGCTTTTTGATTATTATGTATCTAGAAATGAATACTAATAAAAATCTTTGCAGTAACTGTGCCGTAAAACATTTTACATTTGAAAACAAGTCTGGCAGGCATACTAATTGTGCTGTTTTCAAAAATCACGCGTCAAAGTTTTCAAAACGTTTAGTATGTCTGGCACCGGCTTACCTACTTGTCTTATACCAATGACATAGGGTCACTTCTACAAGTTCTACAGGAACTCGGCGGAGGTAAATAAAATAAATGGACTATTCAGTTCGTTCGAACGAATCATATATTCGCTTACACCTAAGTATTAATTTTATATTCCTGTAGCTTTACAATAATTATACCATTGGAAAGTCCAGTACCGATATAATCATAACGTTTAGGCATATGACGTAGTTTAGGCATAACGTTTAGGCATTTATGTCTATCTGTTTCTATGCAACATCCTTATCAACTCACGTAAGGTACCTATAATACACAGAAATGTATCAAGGGTCTTGATACATTTCTGTGGTATAATAACATAATTAGGTACTATCACATGATTATATAATTATGAATTTTATGACCCTCTGACATTAGTCACAATTATTATTAAAATATGAATGGGGCCATATTATTATGATAATTATCGCGTCCGGAATCCGGTGTCAACACGATAGGGGATAAGATATAGATTTATTATTGCATAATGTTTATTGGGTATCTATTGTCCAAAATCTGTGTTATGCCAAGACCATAAATGTAGCGTTTCTTTTTATATTGATTTACGTTGACAGTAGCGTTTTATACAGACCGCACTTCTAGATCACTCGGTGAAACTAAAGAGGAAGAGGCATCTATCTACCAATAACGTACAATAGTGGTACAATAGCTATCAATAACTTCACTGTCTACCGTTGTTTTTTTCATAAAACCTACTCATAAGGCAGAGTTTTCGTCAACGCACTCTGACTTTGGCGATTTACTAAGGAGCCAAGTTTTAAAAAGAAGAAGAAACGTCACTGTCTGTTCGTGACCTAACCATGGAATTAATATAATATACTACGTATAACGTAGTATTGTAATTCCATGGACCTAACAATAACGGCTCGAAGCGCTGTTTCACGCCGGTTTTCTGTGATCCCGTGGTATTTCTCCGGTCGAGCCGGCCCCTTCGTGCCGAAGCATGGCTCTCCCACGGTAAAGTGTATGTAAGACTTTTGGCATATTAGCGTTGCGTTCACGTAATATTATACATACTGAGTGGGAAAAAATTGGAGAAATACTTTATTTTTAATCGTTCCCATTTTTTACCAAATAAATATTTTCCTATTCTCGTAGGCCGTAGGTCATAATATCGACTCTACTAACCTTCGTATGGAACTCTCTAAACACGTACGGTCCCCTCTGCTCTACTTTGATCTTATGGTCCTTCCCGCTCAGAATCTCCTCCACATTAGTGATGTGGTACAGGTAGCACTCCAGGTAGAGGGGAATAGGGATGTCCTTCCATATCGAGAATGATGTTGAACTGTCTGTTAGTATCATCATCTGCAAAAAAAAGAATGTTGAGAGTTATGAGTTATGACTGCAACTAAGTGATCACCTTGACTAGCGGGTTGTCTGGAGTTCCCAGGGAATCTAATCTCGCATAATAAGTTCTACTGATTATAAGCAGAAACCAGTATTAACAAGACCTTCAAACCTTTAAAAAGTAAGAACTTGTAAAGCCCGGCGATGCATTTATAAAACTAGTAGGCGCTTTTTATGAAGTTAACTATCAGCCTATTTTCCTCCTATATGAAATAGAAACCATTGTAAAAGTTACCTTCTTCAGCTGACTATAGAATATGGCAGGCCAGAAGACGACCATGATCGCTCCCGTGACGATGAGCAGGGAGCCACATGTCATCAAGCAAGTGCTCTTCTTTCCCGCCGAAACCATCGTGATTCCTGGCCAAAATTAAACGCTAATTTAAAATATTATGGGGAATTGGCAAAATACGTCTTAACGACTTGAGAAGATATTTTTGCGATCTATATAACAGGTTTCTAATGAGGGTTTCTTTAATTTATTTATTTTTTAGAATAAACCAGTTCATTTGTTGTTTTTAAACCTAACTGAAAATAAATAAAAATTAAAAAGGCTATTTTTGGTTTAAATAATATTTAGTTTAGTTACGTGTTGACTGTTGCAGTACAACTAGGTATTTTTCGATAAATTCCGTTTGTTATTATTTATCATTTAATTTAATTTTTTATCACGAATTATCTTCTAATCAACGACAGTCGTAAGTATGTTAAATATGTGTTAACAGCCAGGTGTAAGTATGTAGTCAATGCATATTTTGTATTACTAGACGTTCCACGCGACTCCGCCTGCGAAAATGAGGAATCCCGCGGGATTCAATTAGTTTTATTTTTATTATTGTAATTTTATTGTATTGTTCCAAGTTTATCGACTGGTAACTGGCACAATGTAGAGTTCTAAGATCCCTATTTAAAGCTTATTAATACTAGGTTAGTTTAGGGCTTAGGGTATTAGGGCACAGATTACTAAATCGCTTATTCCACCTTACTAATATTAGACATCCTAATTAGGATCCTAAAAAGAAGACTAATTAGAAGCTTCTGATTCCACCAATAAGAAGCCATACTTATTCCGACTATAATTAGGATCCTAACTTTCTAAATGCTATTTCATTTGACTAAATTTAGTTACTGACTCAATTTAGACGTCTAAATTTAGTAAGGTAGAATAAGCCCTTTAAAGAATATTTTTAAAAAAATGGGCAGTGGGTACTTGGTGGGTAACTGGGTACCAAGTGTTAATATTTTGATTCTTCTGCATATTACTGATTACTGATTAGATACATTAATTTTAACGATTTGAAACTACCTTCTATGAAAATTACGTACGACGCGACGTGAGTATAGAGCTTAGTTTTAAAATAATAACGCATGCGATGCCGCTCTTCCGGAATAAAAGGAAAGTCATTGGAACTAATCTACAACTCACAGTACGTGTACGTACTACGTAGTTAGTCGCAAAGTAAGAGTTTGCTACTTGGTACTACTTATAGCTTTTTCGAGGAACTACACCAATACTTGTGTATATTGTGTACGATATTTATATCGTACCTACTACCTACACATTAGCAATTATCATTTATCATATTATTTAAGCCAGCCTGAAATTTGGGGGGGTCACGAA
The DNA here is from genome assembly GCA_905404155.3 of Plebejus argus. NCBI lineage: Eukaryota > Metazoa > Arthropoda > Insecta > Lepidoptera > Lycaenidae > Plebejus > Plebejus argus. The sequence goes on along the minus strand of FR989929.1, from coordinate 7,570,812 downwards.
AGTGGATATGTTTTAAATATCCACGACCCTCCCAAAAAATGTTTGTTAAGGCACAACACCACTCACCAGCCCCCGATTTATATGCCACGGCCTACGAGCGGCCGCGGCAGCGTCCATAGAGGCCCTACAAATTTCGTACACTGGCATTGGGCGGCAGAAATAAAGTGGTCCACTTTCATAAAAAATAAAGTGGTCCACTCTCATAAAAAATAAAAAATTCGGCACTGCACAACACGCGCACTATCGCCGTATCATAGTATAAAAGTCGAGGCCTCGCGCCCCTTGGACCATGATGATTTTATTTAAATAAAAGTTTCAGTATCAAAAAAGATTTCTCTCAACAAAATCTGTCCTCTTGCGTCATCCATCAGGGTCGGAGGTTACACGATCAATTTTTCATCAATCTGATCGATCAATCCGATCCAGAATGACGAAAAATTGATCTTCTAACCCACGGATTGATCGATTGATCATTTTTTTAATATGGACATTTTCATAACCATCAATATTCCGTCAATCAGATTAACCTCTCATCTGTCAAGGCGCCCAAAATGGGCGTCTAAAAAAAATCGCACATCTGTCAAACCAATAAAAAGCGCCCAAATTGGGCGCCTTAATACAACATATTTTAATAGTCAATAAAAGACGGCTCAAATTGTTTGTGTCCTTGTTACGCTTTACTACAACGAACAGAATAAAACGGAGATGTAAATAAATGCCGCCAAAACATTATTTAAATACGTTGTACTACGGTTTATTTGGTCTGAGATCACGTGTGTTGCTTTCGTTCGGCGAAGAAGAAGAAGATTTAATCTTGTTTATTTATTTTACTTCGAGTGACGAGTGGTGTTCGAGTGGACTGTACCGTTGTATTCTTCTTTTCAAAACATGAATTGGTAAGTAATAAACATTTGTTAATTCTAATATTGTGTAATAAACAAAGATTTCGACCTAATTCGCAATATTTTTCAAACATTATTGACTACTTCGGACGTGACTTAGAAGTTAGTCATTCATTTTCAGTAAAAAATGTTCTTGCGATCGCTATCTATTGTTTGTAACATAAACTACATTTATATTTACATACGTAACAATCATTAGTTTTGTCTAAATTCGATTTAACAGTGCATAAAATACTAAACAAATAATGCATGAATTCATGACGGCCAATTTGGCCGCTTGGACAGACAGGCGCCGCCATTTTATTCACTCACTAGATGACTATGGATAAGACCTCCGTAGGCGGCATAATTTTTTTATATGGGATCTGTTTTTAAGAAATATGTGCATGTGGCTGGCTTTTTATTTTTTGAACTTGCCTGTGTATTGAATGTATGGTGTTATATATATTATATATAATATGTATGTAATATGTATATAACACCATTATAATATTATTGGCATTATCGTTGAATTTTACGTTTTAAATCTTTAAATATTTTTGTAGATCCAGCCAAGATGCCTATGTGCCTGCAACACCACCGCCACCACGGACCCCCCCGCTTCTAGAGGCCATACCTGCGGCCGAAATATCTAGATGAGTACCGTCGCCGGCTATGTAAGTTTTTTAATATAATATATTATGTAGATATCAACATATCTATTAACATTTTTATTTATCTATCAAAATTTTTTCCAGGTTTGTAGAATGCAGGGGCTCGTCTTCCAGCACACCGTCGAGCAGTTTTGCTCATCCCTCTCGCCAAATATTGTGTATAAAAATTACTATGTTAAAGCACCAATCAATAGGCGTGACAAATATATCTGCAAAAACCGTATGCAAATCGAATCTGTAGTTTTCGATTTATAGAAAAAAGTCTGATACAAAATCCGATCCCCTCTTTTGTCCTTTTAGAGGGGTGGGGGGAAAAATTTTTATACACCAGGATGTTAAGTTGGAAGAAGACAAATATATCTGCGAAAACCGCATTCAAATCGGATCGGTAGTTTTCGTGTGATGTTGGAACAAACATACAGATAGACAGACAAAAAACTAACCACATTTTTGGCATCTATAGCGATGTAGTGACACCCCCCGCTCATTATTTTTTTAATATCTTTAATGTACAGAATTTTCATTTCTACAGTTTTATTATATGTATAGATTACAGTAGTATCCTGTATCACACAAAGTCTTATCCATACTATACTTGTACTACTATGCTTGTACTTGTAAGATTTGCAGCAAAATTGTATACTTTCGACCACGATTTTATAAGTATTTTTGTATGTAAACATGTCTTTTTGTCATGTTTTTATGTAAGGAAGTATAATTAACTTAAAAAATATAAAGTTATCTGAGAAATTACTTTCATGGTATTTGATATTTTAATACAATGTTTAAGGACATATTTTTAGGTGTAAGTGTTAGTGTTTGTTTTACACATTTGTTTCTCGTAAACTTAATGCTTTTTTTAGATTTCAAAATATAAACCACAAGATTATAAACTTAACTTTAAAATAAGTTGTAGTCCAAAGCCACTTGGCACTTGTTGAACCGAAATTTGAAGTGTAAACATACGCCATTTTTTGTACTGATTTCGAGTCTACCAAACGAGGCACATTTTTGTTTATCTTACTGTGTAAAAAAAATGTATGAAGAAGTGTTATTTTTTCAATTTGTGTTGTTAATGGGTTAATAAAATACCAAATAAAATTAATATGACTTCCATCAATGGTTTTATTTATAATTATTTAACAATAAATCGAGGAAAAAGTGACTTTTTCTACTTTGACCATCGATTTAGTATTTTACTTCAATATAAAACTATATTTATTTATACATCATCTAATAGCTTATTTAATCACAATTCCAATGACATAAAAATTATATTATAGCTTCCATACAAATTTCTTTACTTATAGTCAGTTTAATGAGAGTAGGTAGAAGTTGCGAAAATTTTCGAAAATGTCGTGACAGATGTGCCATTTTGAAAAAAAATTGCTTGACAGTTGAACGGTTAATGGATCAGATTGATGAAAAATTTATCGTACACATTACCTCTGCCTGGGGCCACGCAAAATACAGGGTGCAATTGAACCTTCCTGCCAAATTTTTTCCAGGGCTTAGGTATCATTAGGAGAGTCTATTTAACAAAAAAAAATTGGGTGTTATATTTTTTTATTGACATATTTTATCCCATTTAAAATCATTGCAGAATGGTAACTCACAGCGCGGGGGAATGAGCGGGGGTAACGCGGGGGGGAGGCGCGCGCGCGGGGACATAATATTATCACGCGCGGGCGACGACGCGTCGTGTCCATTAATTGTAGTGTTTTTTAGGATAACTTTCGGAAGCTATTTCTCAACATTTTAGTACTGAGTGATTAAAAAAGAAAAATACGTGTATAGTTCGACAAGGCTCTACATGAACGTGGCGAGAAAAGGAACTAAACTCTTCTATCATACAAAAACGTCATTTTTGACATGTGTTTGACAGTTCTCCTTTATCAGCAGTGCCTTTTGACATCATTGACACATTCATATAAAGCCTTGTCAGACTATATTTTTATTTTTAACAAGGATCAATATATTAAAATTTGGCAGGAAGGTTTAATTGCACCCTGTATATTGCCCACATCAAATTTAGGTCTTGCTCTGCCACTGAACATATTATATACCATTAACCATATTATCAATCCTCATACTCATAGCTACTTGTAGAAAAATAGCCTCCATTTAAGGGACCTATCAGACAGAGAGCTGTCACACATTCTACGTTCGAGTGGTCAGTCACACAGGAGCAATTCTGACACAGTCAGAATGCCCCCAGTCCCTGACCGGGCTCAGGTGACAATGCAGCTACATTATCCTGTCAGTCATATACATTAAATAAATTGTAAAATAACGCTGACCTAAGAGACATTTTCTTTCTTAGAATAAAACGGTAAAGATTTCCAAACCTACCCCAAGATTTATGGAAAGCGGGGGTGGGGGGGAGAGTGGGGAGGAGAGGTTAACACCCCCCGTGCCAAATCCACACTTAGGAACCCCCCAGTTTTAGAGCTACTCACCTTTGAAATTTTCGGAATCCTAAGGAATGTTTTGTGATGGTTGCCGGCTGCTGCCGCAGCACAGTCACAGTTCTAACCTAAACTACTTTTGAACTTTCTGGATTGTGTTTGTTGTTATTTTGGATGGGTTGCTGCGCCCCCAGAGCCCCCCTTTTATTTTGTGACGGTCGCCGGCTGCTGCCGCAGCACGCTCGCTGCGCTAGCTCGGCTCCCTCTGTGTTGTGGTCTACGTTCTAACCTAACCTAACCCACTTTTGGCATTTCTGGATTGTGTACTTTGTTTTTGTTTTGGCGGGGGGCTGCACCCCCCCGAACCCCCCTTTCGGGGGGCTGCGCCCCCCCCCCTGGTAGGTACGGAGCCACTCCCTAGTAAGTAATACATAAACACCAGAAAACAGATGACCTTATCTCAAGGTTACAAAAATTTCAAATGTAAATTTCTACTAAATGGGGGGTGGGGGAGTTTTCCGGGGGTGGAAGTGGCACGAGGAGGTTTTTCTCACCCAAAACATCTTCCAATCCACGTGACCACCAAAAATTGGGGTAGATTTGGAAACCTTAGCCAGAAAAATCTCAAGATAACAATAAAATTAACTTACTATAATTAAAGGTAACTAGTACATTTCAAACCTTGTGGTATTTTATTTTACGCCCAGAATGCATAGACCTGTACTATTAGGGCCCCCGCAGATATACAATTTGCAGTTGGCCAACTACAGTCAACTACAATTTTTAAATGAAAAAAATAATATGAGAACTTTATTAATTCGAGATAAAAATGTGTAAGGTGACAATATTTAAAATGTAGTAAGCGTTCTCTGTAAAAATACAAAGAAAACAATACACCTTTTAAGCGTGATTATGTTTAGAAAATTTTCCCGCCTGTCATGACTTTCTTGACAGACTGTAGTTGTACAACTAGAAATTGTATATCTGCGGGGGTCCTTACGGTATGTACTACAATGGTACTATTATTTGTAATTTTATGATATTTCCAATATTAGATGACAGTTCAGCCTATGACTATTCAGCAGATTTTTTGGAATTTCTTTTAAATTCAGTCATAACTTGTAGTTGTGAAAAAATACGACAGTTTTGTTTTATTACACTTTGAATAAGTAATATTATTATGTGCTTTGTGATGAACAGTCATTGTATATAAAATATATGAATTGTAAAATATAAAGAAGGTGTTTTTGGAAATAATTGGCATTATAAAAATAGATGCACTCAGTACTCACCCTTATAATTAAAGCACAGCCGTTGATTTGGTTTTTTTTAATAAAAATGAGTCCAGTGCACCCAGTGTGTTTATTTATTCACTTCTTATTTATATACTTCACCATAATACCTATCACAAGTTTTGAAAAGACCAAAAGCTGTTTATGTAATATTATTAAAAGCGACAACAAAACAAGGAAACTTATGAATGTCGTGTTATAAGTTTTATTTAGAATCACATTGTAACTAAATTATTAACAATTTTAACATTATTGTTTACCGAAAAATCCAAGAAGAATCGCGGAATGCAACTGAATTTTAAATTAGCAACTCATTTTGACAGTTGACACAATGGATGTTTCTGTCATTGTTCTATCAAAAACATGAACCTAAGAAAAAAAACAGCTGACAGCAGCTTTGACATTGCTTTTTTTATATACTATGGTGCTACCATTGAGATACGGTGCTACCATAAATAAACCACTTCCATGAGTGTCAGGTAAAACCATAGACTTATAATATACTGACGTAAAGACCACCTGACAACCCGAAAATGCGTGACGATTTTCGATCTGTCAATGTGTGCGTGTGCTAGTGATGTGTCTTTTACTATCGATAGTATAGTCCGTTCCACGGTGTATTTTTTGTCATTTGTCATTTTTTGTCATCAAAATTGGCCATGCCTTTTTTTTGGAAATCTTGAACAGAAATGTTATGTAAGTAATTTATTAGTATTTACATGTGTTAATTTCTTATTATGAACAATAAAAAAACACTTTTAATTTTTTTTCAATAAAATTGAAAACTGCCATAACTTTTTAAATATTTACTTAATTGTCTTCTTGATTATTCTGATCGACAATAATAAAAAAAAAAAACACAATTTAACCTGATTTACATATTTCTTAAATAAGTGTTTAAAGATTTACTTACGATTTATGTTTTTTTTTTCTTTAATTTATTATGAACGTATTTCTAATTATTTGGATTTTACAGAATTGCTACTTAAATGTACAAGAATTCGTGTAAAAAAATTTAGATCCAAATAATAAAGGGCACCGAAGTTAAAGGCTTCTAAAGTTTTCTTGGTAACTATGGTTTTAGGGTTGTCAATATTTCTGTACCAACATTTTTTACTCATTTGAACTTTGTTTTTTTTTGAGCTTATTATAAAAACCTACTTCAAATATTATTAAACTATGTGAACTATGCGGTGACAACCCTATCCAAAATTATATAAAATTGAATAACTCCGATGCCCCGCCTCATTTGGATCCCATTTTTTTTGGGTTATAAGTATCAATAAAAAGAATATTTCAGTCTTAGTTTCAAATCCAAATATGAAAAGACATGACGTTAAAAAAATTAAAACATAAATTTATAAAGTCAGTCATAAATACGTTATCTTGAACAAATAAAGCCTGGATGTTTTTCGCTATCGTAGGGCTTTTAAGACACTATTTAGACCAATTATTAAATTCTTAAAAGAATATCAAACTTTTGAGCTATAACTGTTTCTATGTTTTTTTCTGGAAATCATAGAATTTTTTTTCAAGTACTAATTTGCATTCTTCTATAGGAATTGGGCAGTCAGGTACTCTCGTCCTGCATTTATAATCACAAATCCTATAAAATTAAGTAATAAAAATGGCATGGCCAATTTTTTGGACAAAAAATACACTGTGCGTTCGAGTTAGTTTACCTGAGTTTCTGTGAGAAATAAATAATATACAACTTTGGCAGATTTTCTATTTCAAATTAGGTACCATATATTTTATTTGACAGAAAAAAAGGTGACGATTGAAAAGTATCTAAGACACACATTGTCGTTTGGGGTGATTTTTCAATCGTCGGATATGTTATGACATGAGGTTCTTATAAGGGTAAATAATATACACATTATAAAGTTACTTATTTATTACTCAGGTAAAAGCTATCTGAAAAATCAGCCCTTACATTATTAGAAACGCAAATATAATGTTGAAAGTAAACAACACACTTAGTATTTTATTTATTCTTAAATTAAATACATATCATAATACTCTTACACACCTATTACATTTTTAGATTGGTTTTATGTTATTGTTAAATACCGATAAGTATATCGATAAATTTGATTCAAGCACTAGCGTATATGTAAAAAATTTTTATGAAAAATTTTTCTTCAAAAATTGTGTAATTTAAGAACAATAGTACCTTTAGTTACGCAAAATATGAAAGTAAAAGGGAGGATTGATATTATTTTATTTGAAATACAGAACTAAAGACAGAATATAGCAAAAATAAACACATCGTAGCAACTAGGACATGAAGATTAATTACCTGTGAAATGTATATTTTTCAGGATTATTCCTATGATTTACACTGCAATCACTCACAGAACAAGTTATCATTGCTATATATAATAGTATTTGTTAAAAATAACAAACGATTTAAACAATAAATTTCAAATACTGAAAGGGCACAAAAACGCGTGTCGACTTGTGACGACCTGTCAAATAAAAGTGGTTACAGTTCACATTAAACTGCCTCTCTCTTTTCATCTTGTTATAATTCCATAAAGGATTTTCTTCTCTTTCGCACTCTTTGTTCGTCTATGCATTATAGGTTTATGGGTAAAACGCGGGAATACACAAGTTTTTAAAATTAACAAGTACATATTATATAGTAGATTAGGACTTAGGACTGTGGTTAGGACCATAAAGTTAATATACCTTCCGCTAGGTATATTAACTTTATGGTTAGGACGTCTAAATATTTTAGTAAGGTGGATTCGGCACACTGATTACTAATCATCTGCCAGCTGCACTTGTCACTAATCAAAGTGAATACAGGCCCGAAAAATATGAGGGAGCTTTCACTCGTCACCACGTCCGGGCACCGACCACGTAGTGACTATATTCTCTTTACCACCGACCAAGGCAGCTGCGTTCTTCGCCGCCGCGGTGCCCCAGCAGGCTTAGCATAACAACAGTAGAAATGGGAAAGAATCGACATAGTAACAGATTTTACTATAACTACTTGTCTACTGTTGTTATGCTAGCCGACAGCAGGAGCTGCGGCGTTTTACTGCAGAGTGCAGAGCATGCGACAGTCGACACGTCATACAAAACGCTCGCCACTACCGCCGCGGTACACAGTTTCGTCACGACATGGTACGCATGTCGTATACAGTAAAGGCTTCATACAAATCCAAGGAGGACTAGCTCAGCGCACAGCGGCGCCGCGGAGGCGGCGCTGTAACAGTACTATTATAATTCTGTGGCTGTAACTTAGACTGATAATACCGATTACCGCTGCGATAAAGTGGCGTGTGAGACTAAGGCCGGTTTATAATTTATATAGTCAGTACTCAGTAGCAGGGGGGTGACACATAGTACATTGTTGGTAAAAAAAATATTTGTATGGAGCGTGCTGCCATCATACAAGTGATACAACAAACTTTTTTCCGTTGATACCTCTAAATGCCACTAGATGGCAAAATATAGACAAATTACGTATCAATGACATTTATCCAATGCAATGTAGTGTTATAATTATCTTTCACCCGTTGACGAAAAGCATTTTATAGTTTTGTTATTGTGGTTTTTAGTTACTTTCTTCTTATTGTTTCTGACTTTGCTCGGCTTGTGATAACTTGTTTAGTGGTAACTGGTATCCGATAGTTCCTGTAATCAAACCAATCGACACAAGCTTCGTTTGAAATTTCGAAATCACGTCGAACTTCGAAGATACCGATATACCCGTGACATCAGACCTTTTATTTGGTCTGAGCCCCTGACTTCACTATTATTTTGGTTGTGACGAAGGAGGTAAGTAAAAATATAAACCTTTAAGTAAATCAGCTATCCCCAACCTGCGGCCGCGGGTCGCATGCGGCCCGCCGGGACTTTATAAGTGGCCCGCGTTAATATAAGTGGACCTTGTTAATTATGAGTGACCCGCGTAGTAAAATTATTAATTAATTATTTAATTGTCGTGAAAATCTTGAAATGGGCTAAGGTTCATAAACCTGCGCCAACTTTTTGGTGTTGAAATGGCTTGAGGAGGGATCTTTTGGGTGAGAAAAACCCCCCTGTACTACTCCCTACACTAACTGAATAATTGATATTGAACCTAGTTCAGTAAAAAATAGCAAATGAACCTGATAATTTTTGGTGAATTATGACAGAATTAGCAATCAAATTATATTTATTTTTAATAGTGTTTCCTAATACATTCTTTCAAAATATTGCTAGGTATTAAAATTTGTTTAATTTCTTTCAGGTTTCACCAACCAAAAGGACAATTCAAAAATTACTGAAAAGTTCAGTTACAGACTACAGTATTATTTTCTGATTTGATTTGGTTGTTAATAAAATGAAGTAAATAAAATATTGTACTGTTTTATTGCCTCTAATGGCCTGGATTCACTTTGATTAATGCGAGTGCAGGTGATTAGTGCAGATGATTTGTGATTTGGAGATAAATGGCAAGTCTACTTTCTCTAAATCACTTTAAACCATCTGTACTAATCACCTGCACTTGCACTAATCAAAGTGAATCCAGGCCATTAATTCTTGTATCAATATTATTATTTAAATCCGGTAGATGTCGCTGTTTATTATAAAAAACGCCATCTAGTTGACGCCTAGGAATACTAAGTACCACTCAACTAGATGGCGCTGCTACATTACGTGTCAAAGCGCCATCTTAAGACGAGTTCAATAATCTTACCTATAGTTCTGCTTGTGTCTCATCTATCTCAGTTTATAAACTGTATTATCTATGCTCAGTAGTCAAAAGTCAGTAGTTGGACCAATCACAGAGCCGAACCGCGTCTTGAGAGCGGGTCGCATCTTAGTACTGACTATTTATACCGGCCTAAGAACTCACGAAGCGGTTTTTTCCCGCGCCCGCAGCCTTCGTAGAATACAGTTTTGTATGTAAAAAATGAAAGCAAATCTCACGGCGCGTTTTTCGCCCGCTGCTCGCGCGGTTGTAACTTGTAAGTTGTTTGCGGCTCACGCTGCACGCGTTGCACCGTCGGGCGGCGGTCGCCCGCAGCCTCGGCGGTTTGCGCCCGCGCGCTCTGCGATAGTCACAGATTAGAGTATTATAGAGTAGAGCGATAGTTTAGCGGGAGATCGCAGTAGCCGTAGTTATAGGCGATCGTAGTAGAAACCGCCAGGGCCCCCGTAAGGGCTACTGGTGTGTGCAAAAAAGGATTTTGGCGCCCCTTTCTAAGGCTAATGTTTGGGACCTTAGTTTTGGCGCTCCTAAAGATGGCAATTTAGCGCCCGTGTGCATTGCACATAATATGGTAGCGGGGGCCCTGGAAACCGCCCGTCTTATCTTATTATCTATCGCGATTATCGCCCGCAGTTTGCGGGCGATGATCGCGACCGCGGCGGCTCCGGCCTGCGGGTCCGCACAAATTAGCGGTCTCGTGAGTTCTGAAATAAAACCGCTCGTTTGCGCGGGCCCGCAACCGCGGCGCGGCGGGCGCGGGAGAAAACCGCTCCGTGAGTTCTTAGCGTTAGTTGAGCTCAAGCCTTTCGCTTATAAACGATTTGTGTATATATGGCTGGTTTTATTGTTAAGCGTTTAGGCAGCGCCGCTGGAGCGCCGCGCGTTCGAAGATGTATGGGGGTAGTAGTTGCGTTTCAGAGTCGCGCGCTTGAGCAGCGCCGTTCGTCCGTTCATTTTCTTCGTCTTCGAACGCGCGCGCTCCAACGGCGCTGCCAAACGCTTAACTATAAAACCAGCCTAAACTGTATTATCTATGCAATTTGTGAAGACAGTCATGATTGAAATATGGAGGGTTTTAGGGATAAGTAATAAAAGAATCATATTATTTTGCCTACAACAATATATTCCTTTATTGAATAAATTACAAATTTTCAATCGCAGGCAGTTAGGCGTATGATAATTGATATAAAATAATTCCTAAAACAGAAACAGAGCAACGACTGTCGCAACAATTCGACCTACGAAGCTTACTTTGGAATGGTATAAAAGCCTACACTGCCCTGATACCAGAAAAGACCGCTACGTGAAAAATACGTTTTTTTTATTTTTTTATGTGTAAACTAAGCAGATTGTCAGCTTTCTGGTTCTATTTGACTTATATTTTTAAGTTTATTAGTTTCTGAGATAAGTTGCCGCTATAAGACCCCTATTTTCAGTTTTTAGAGATGGTCATAAGATAAAAAGCCGCTAAACTAAATTGCTAAGCTATAAACATGTTATAATATCTTAACTGATGTTTATGTTAGTAAAAATTTAAAACATGGTTGGGGAACTACTACACAAGAATGCCGTGAAATGGTCATGATAAGTATAAAAACCGTTTTTTAACTATAACGACCTTAATACGTAGCAAATTTTTGCCCAGAACCATTTCAATTATAAGCAATAAAACGGCTAAATTATGATCATACACTAGAACTACGTTATGATATGTAAACTGTCTTTAAGCGTAGTAGAATAATTATAAATCAAACTAAAAAACTACACAACAAAACTATGACCGTCATTTAACTTAGGATTTTATTTAAATATTTGCATGATGGCATTTCATAAACGCGGTTTAACTAAAAAACTAAACAAAAAGACCGCTATTTATCAACATAAATAATTTATGTTGATTGAGAGGAGAGCGGGGGGGAATACGAACGCGCCAGCGGCCAGAGGCTGGAGCATGCAAAGGGCAGAGGGTGCAGGCCCGCAGGGCATCGATCGATCCGCGATCGACATTCAATATTTTGTCGGCGTGCCGCGTGGGGGAAGGTCGCGTGCTTGCTTTGCGCGCCAAAAATTTGGCGCGATTTTCGTGGGACAGCTGAGGTAACATTAAACATTAAACACCTATATACTTTTAAATTTTAAAAGTACATAGGTGTTCAAATTATTTTCTACAACGAGATAATTGTAATGATAACTGCTAACATTATGGATCCCATAAGTTACAGGAACACTAAATGATGCAAGGATAGAAGAAAATATAAACGAATTTGACAAATGTGAGATTAGTGAAGTACGAAGATTAGGAAAGAAAATCAGCGGAAAACAAAGACCAATATTAGAAATATAAAAAAAATGCAAAAACTTCCCTACAAACATATTATACGCTACAGAAGACTTTTCAAAAGAAGTTCTAAAAATTAGGAAGGAGCTCTGAAGAAAAAAGTAAAGGAAGAGATTAAAAGGAAACAGGGCATTTATAAGATAATATGACAAGATAATAATTAAAGGAAGAGAGAATGAAAAGAGGAAAAGATCTCCATTCCAACCACCAGCAGATTCTTACGAAAGAATAGGACTGAATCAGAAGGCAAGCAAAATAAACAAGACTAATGCCTTTGAATACATTGCAACACCCAAGGACTTACTCACAAACAACATCAAAACAATAAGTTAGTTTTGAACGAAAAAGCTACATGTTTCCTCGTTTCGAGGGCACATCTTTAACCATCTCCCCTAGCATTGAGATACTTGGCGTCAACATATCGAGCGAAGTCCAGTTCCGATATCATCTAGAGGGTAAGGCCAAATAAGTCTCGAAGAAGCTTGGTGTTCTTAACAGAGCGAGACAATACTTCAGTCCGGACCAACGCCTACAACTCTACAAGGCGCAGGTTCGGCCTCATATGGAATATTGTTCTCATCTCTGGGCAGGGGCGCCAAAATACCAACTGCTCCCTCTGGATCGTATCCAACGAAGGGCCGCTCGAATTGTTGACTGCCATAGTGTTTCAAACAGCTTGGACCCCTTGGAATTACGCCGAGATGTAGCTTCACTCTGCATCCTTTATCGGTTGTATCACGGGGAGTGCTCTGAGGAATTGTTCGGAATCATACCACCTGCAACTTTTCGCCATCATCCCACGCGAAAAACATACCATCCTCACCACCTTGATGAGTGGCAGTCTTCCACAGTGCGTTTTTCGCGTAACTTTCTGCCACGCACTGTAAAACTCTGGAACGAACTGTCACCAGCAGTATTTCCGGACCTATACGACCTGCAAACCTTCTAGAAAAGAGCGTATTCCCTCTTAAAAGGCCGGCAACGCCCCTCCAACTCTTCTGATCTTGCAAGTGTCCATGGGCGACATGGGCGACTGTTGCCGCTATAACAACAAATACTAAAAATAATATAAGGTTTATTTTTAAAGGGGGCTCCCATACAAGAAACGTGATTATTTTGGCCTTTTTTGCTCGTAATCAATAATGGTAACAACTACGCACTTGAAATTTTCACAAAATCCTTAATTGTATTTGTACTTTCATAATTAATAATAAAATTAAAATAAAGTAAATATTTAAGGGGGCTCCCATACAAAAAACACAATTTTTTGTCTACTTTCGCTCTATGCCGGTACGGAAACCCTTCGTGCGCGAGTCCGACTCGCACTTGGCCGATCATTAATTATATATCTACTTTTTGATCTCTCATAGAAGTAATGTTTTTGTTAAATAAATAAATAAATAAAAATAATTTTCATATGTTTAGTTCCGGTACTGTACCAGAAATTATTAGGACTGAAGTCAGTAAGAATTCTATTGATTGTTAAGATGTTTAACGTCGTTTACAATTTATTACCAAATAATAAATTAAGCATTAAAGTATCTTTCACAAATAAATAATTTGTTTTGATATTACAGTTTTATTTCTGATCAAATATAATATTTTTTGCTGTTGCATTTTTGATCTAATGGTCTTTTCAGCTAATCAATAGGATTATTTGAAGTGGTGTACTTAGTTAAAATACAGTTATTAAGTGGGTAGTGCATTTAACTGCTTTCTCTTTTAGTATTATACTGATAACTTTTAAACCAATTTTGATTAAACTAATCAAAAATGCCGTTGGCGTCACATAATGGCGTTTTTAGATTGATGAATCTATTTCTTCTCAGTTACGTAATAATCTATAAAGCAGTTAGGCCACATAGCGGTATTTTTTCGTATGATTCATGTAAAAAATAGGTATATCAAAATTTATAGACAAAAATCATACGCTAAACGGCAGTTACCGTCGAGGTAACTGCGTTTTAACTTAGCAGCGTGAATGAAAGAGTTATTTATGTGCTAAGCTAAACCAGAAAATTGTATTTTAAATTACCTTACAAACATATTATATAGAAAAGGAGAACATGAAAATATTCTACGTAAGGTCACTTATTTTAATCAATAACTAGATCTTAACTAATCATAATACTTTTCAAGAAATCTCTTTTCCCGCTATTTTTGTCAATTACCAAAAGTTGCGTTTTGCACGTAGCGGTCTTTTCTGGTATCAGGGCAGTACAAGTGACGAAGCTAGTCTTATTACTAAGTTTATTACATTATCACAAAAGAAAATAAAAATTATTTCATATTTCAAATACAGATGTGAATCGAACTCAGTTGTTATGGAGATGAATCCATATGACTTCATAATCGGGATTTAAGAATTCTGAGCCTTTACTATATCAAGTATCAACACACTTAAACAGCCCAAGGTATTTATGTAGGAGCCAGCCTGTAAAGAGTAGGTAGTTTATGAAACTTCTTTTAGCAAAATAAAGAATTAACATTCCATATAAGTACATTTTGAACCTACGATCTAGATTCGTCCTTGTATAAGCATTACTCAAATACCGACACCCATCGAATTTATAAAGTTCTGTATCTTTTGTTACAAAAAAATATTTTCACTCACTTCATTTTCATGCACGAACTGTAAGAAAAAATGTATTAATTATCTTCCAGTTCATGTGAAACGCAAAAAAAAATAACTTTAGATGTTAATAGAGCAGAAGTTAAGTGATAACATAATATTATTTCGATGACTTCATACTATAAAAAAGTTTTGGAAATAATAATGGTCATATACTTTATTTTATAATTTAAACCATTACCAATATTTTCCAGTTGCACAAACGTGCCAAAGCTTACAAAAATTTGAGACAGTCATAATTTAATCCTCAATATATTATAAAACCAAATATTGTACAATAATAAAAACATAGCACTTAAAAATGCCTATCACCTAGAGGGTTCTTATATGAGTGCACAATCACTTTAAAATTACAAGGATGTTTTATTGCTAGCTGTAATAATTATTACGGACAGGCAATCCAAACAAAATATTCCAAGTCCTGTTTAACCTACGAGGCAGCTAATGTATTGCTATCAGCCCAGACTCGAGTAGTTTCTGTATCTTGGCAGCAATTTCTGGGTTCTTTAGATGGTCCTGCAGAGCCTGTGGATCCTGCTGCATCTGTTCAAGAATACAGCGCATGGCTGGGTCTCGGAGAATGGCTTGAACATCAGGGTCGGCCATTGCACGTTTACGTACCTAGGACACATGACACACATATTTACTCTATTTTTAGAAGCGCCGTTAATAAGTGGGCAAAATTCTAAACAGCTATAGGACAAAGGGCTTTAAAAGCTATGATCACGAGTCATGACTAACTGCACTCACTAACCTAACCAAGAATTTTTTTTTTTTTATTTGATAAAAAAACTTGTTTGGGTTAGGTTAGGCTTTAGGCTTGACATATTATTATCCCAACCAGACAATGTAGTATAGCCATCAGTTCTGGTTCTGAATCAATTTCTAATACAGTACATATAAGCATTTGAATGTGTACTACCTTCTGTTACATTAGTATAAAATTATAATATATAAACATATTGTAATAAAATTAAATGGATGTCCATTGAAACTCAAATAATTGTTTTTAATTATTCTTACCTCCTCTGGATTTGAGTTAAGTTGGGTTGAGCAGGCACGGTAGCCCTCCAAGGCCTCTGCATTACTAGGATCTAATTCTAGGGCCTTCTGATATGCCGTCAGTGCTTTAGATGGTTGTTGCATACCCTGTAAAAAAAGAAAAATATATTTCATTAATGCTCAAAAAAAGGCCAAAAGAAGATATTAAAAAAAGTATTCAAATGTTACTTACTTGCAGAATTTTGCCTTTACGAATCCAACCTTTGATAAACTTGGGGTCTAGCTTGCAGCATTGGTCACAGTCCCGTAGCCCAAGATCGAAGGCAGCCAACTTTGTGTAACAAGCAGCTCGGTTTGAATACAGCTTGGGGTCATCAGGATTGCGTTTAATGGCTTCACTATAATGCTTAACAGCAGTGCTGTAATCACCTATCAAAAGCATAAAGAGTTAGTTTCTTGTCCTGAAACCTTACAGTATCTCTGTGGGATACTGCAAACTAGGTTTTGGGTAAAAGCTTAACAAATAATAGTTATAGTAGTAGTACTTAATTGAAATTTGAAACTATTAAAATGAAAATATAATAGGTTATGAACGGCAAAGCATTATTTACAATAACAATACAGAATTTAACTTCCTCATACTGCTGGTTACATAAATAGAATATACTTTAACCCATCAACTCCCAAGCGGCCCCTGGGTGCCACATAACAATAATTGAATATCTATTGTGTCTGTGATTCCCACGATCGAGGTATTATGAACATTTACCTTTTTTGAAGTAATCATTTCCAAGTTCTTTCTCTTGTTCAGCTTTAACAGGGTCAATGTATGCCTTTCTCTCTTCTTCGACAATTTTCTTTTCTACTTCACTCAAGAGTGTTTTGATTTCTGGAGTACGATGTTCTGACATTGACTTCTCATAGTATGTTTTTGCTAATTTCCATTGTTCCATTTTTCTGTAGGCATTACCTAGAGTAATTGTAAAGAAATGATGTTAGATTCTTTTAACAAAGATGGAAGCAAGTTTTGAGATTACGTCATGGAATAATATAAAACTGCAAGTTAATGGATTTGATGTTTTTTTAGAAATAAAAAGAATCCTGTTTCTGAAATTTATAAAGGGTTTATATTATCAACAGAAGAATAGGGTCCCATTTTTACCCTTTGGGTATGGAACCCTTAAAAGAAAAACCATCAGAAACAGATCTGTCAATTGTAGACTTGGGCTACGTTTCCATCATGACTGCGTTGTGTTGAGTGAGGTCACATCAATGAAGTGATTCTATTGGTTCTCAAAAACACATTCCTAGCAACACAGCTCCAGTGGAAACGCATCCTTATTGAGGTAGTAATAGATTAGAATATAGTATATTTACCAATTCGAGTAAAGGCTTTAGCAATAAGCTTGAAGTCAGCTCTGTTCTCTCTGCCAATTTCTATAGCCTTTTCACATTCCTTGATACAGTTTTCATAGTCCTTCTGTTCAAAATACACAGCAGCTATATTGGTATAAAATGTGATGTCATTTGAGTCATGTTCAATAGCCTTACGGTAATGTAGAAGAGCATTTTCAAAGTCCTTTTTCTTGTAGCATTCATTGCCACGGTCTTTCTCTTGTAATGCTAATCTACGATTTTCAGGCAAGTCCTCGTATTTTGGTTTTGGTGGCTCCTCCTTTTTAGGCTCAGACTTTGGCTTGGTCTCCGTTGCTGGAGGGTCTACATCCATTGGAGTTTCCAAATTTAATCCTAGCAAAACACTGAGGGTTGTGAGCATTCTCTTGTCATCCAACTTCAAAACTGACGATTCTAAGTCACTCCGATTAATATCCTGAAATAGATATAAATAAAACCATACTCATAAAAAAGTTATGAACCTATTTATCAAAGTTTTTATTTTTATTTATTTTTTTGTTATTTTTATTATTTTATTTTATTTTTTTATATTTTTATTTATTTTAATTATGAATGCAACAATAACTAACCTTAACCATTTTAACATATTCAGGATCACTTAGCCACTCTTTTGTCTGTGGGTTTGACTTCAGTTTCTCCATTATCTTTTCTGTTCTAATTTTAGCTTCCATTTCCTGCTTCTTTACTTCAGCCAACCCTGCTGCTAGTTGCTGATTGTTCGGCTCCAATTCTAAACCTTTTTCATAAGCAGCGATTGCCTCATCATATTTTCGTAAGAAAGCTAGTGCACTGCCTTTTCTTGAGTAGCCTTTGCTCCATGTTGGATTCAAAGACACAGTGATATTGGCATCTTCCAAGGCAGCTGAGTAATTCTCCGCTTTCGCATGAGCAGCTGATCGATTGCTATACAAAACGTGGTTTTTGGGATCTAATTCTATAGCACTGGTGTAAAATTTAACAGCATCTTCGTACTGTCCGGAAGACAGAGCAGCGTTGCCCTTTTCTTTTAATTGGTTAACCTAAAAATAAATATTTTAGGCTTGGTTTGGTTCAAAAATGTAGCAAATTGCCGCAAGTCGGCATAACCTTACCTCTTCCATGTTAATGTATATCGTTGATGTATATATATTTTATTAATGCTCAAACTTATTCCGTGAAAGAATTCAGAAATTGAAACAATTGAAATAAACACACTAAAACAATTATTCTCTCTTTGTTCGTCTCAGGCTTCTAGAAATCCGCAAAATATTACTTTGAAACTCTAAAAATGAACGGACAATGACAGTTCGTTATTACTTCGAGAAATTTCTCGATTGAGACGCACTCAGCAGTGTTGCCAACTATTCAAAACATTTCCCCCCTAAAGCTGCGCGTGCACCGCGCCGCGCCGGGTCGGAATCGGAGCGTACGGAGCGTACGGAGCGTCGTCATTTACGAAATACCGATAGGGTGCGTGCACTGGATTCGGCAATTTAGTTATTCTAGTCCGTCAAAGCCTGCGTGCATTTGCATTATGGAGTACATTATGGAGGATAGTGACGAGGATATTCTTGTAATTAGCTGTGTTTTATTAGAAGAGGAAAGGAGAAATGAGAGGAAACAAAAGTTATGGGTTCATAAAATAAACTCAAAAAGATTAATTTTCGGAGAATTTCATACGTAATATCCTGATTTATTAGAAGACAAAAAAAGATTTTTTGGGTACATTCATATGAGTCGAAAAAGGTTTTTTGAACTTCACTATATTCTACAATGTTTTAGATCGTAAAGTTCTTCATATTCTTCCACTAAAGTTATTAAAATGACGTCATTCATCGCGAATAAGTATAATAATTATTACGTATAGCCGTCGCGTCGTCGCAAACACGTCCGGACTTGAAACCTTCGCAATCCGAATGAATGCGTTCACTGCCGATGACGTCATCGGCATAAATTCCGGTCTCAGGCGCAGAAATGCCGATCCAGTGCACGCAGTACCATACAAATCAATACAAAGCAACAAATCCGTACGCTCCGATTCCGATCCAGTGCACGCGCAGCTTAAAGCAACTTCAAAACCCACTAAATTTCAACTAAAACTCCCCAAAAAATCAAAATATTTAAAATTACTTGGGGTGTGTTCTACTAAGCGCTCAAAACGCTGAAATAGGTACACCTTCAACAGGCCAATCAAATAAACAGGCCATCAGTTTTAAAATACTTCAGTCTTTTTTTTCATTACTTATACAACGACAACAAATATAACAATCTGTCAGCCTACTGTCAGCAGTGTCAGCTGGTAGACTATAGAGACATGGGCTTTGTGCGGCAGTTCCATCTTAAAGGTGGCTTTTGGATCTTTGCCACGAGCGACGGCGACCGGTAAAAATTCAAATAAAATGCTACTTTATGACATAGAACGTAGGTATCATTTTCTACTGACATTTGCGTGGCGATCCATGCTATCGCCGGGCGGCGGCGTAAAAGCTAGTGGTAGAGTAAAATGAAACCTATAAGCTATGTCATAAAGTGGCATTTCGTTTGAATTTTCGTCCGTCGCGCTTGCTCGCAGCAAAGATCCGAAAGTCACTTTAAGGTTGTTATTAAAAAAATATTCCATTCCTCAAAAATTTTACCCCCAAAAATATCCCCAAAATATTTTACCCCCTAAAAACCCCACTAAATTTATTTTTTCTCACTAAATTTAGTGGGAAATCCCCATAGTTGGCAACACTGGCACTCAGACTTCAAGGCACAAGACGTATAATGAATGTGTCAAATGTGTCAATAGGCGCTGCTGGAGGAGAACTGTCAAACACATGTCAAAAATGACGTTTTTGTATGATAGAAGCAATGAGAAGTAAGTAATAATTAATCTGTGGTAATAATACTAGTCCGGTCATTCTAGACATTCGAAGGTGCATACAGTCCCAGCTAGCTGAAAATTGGTAGGGTTGTTCAAAACACCATAATAAATGAAAACTAAAAAGTCCTCATCGATCCGGCACCTGGAAAAATTTTTACTCGGGGTCAAAGGTCACAAAAACGGGTTTTTCACCATTTACAGCAAAACGGTAAGTTTTATCATAAAATTAGCTCAAACAAAAATTGTAGAGCAGATAATTATCTATTAAAAATGTCTTATACTTTTTTTTCTACGAGTCACCGTTTCTGAGATAGAACGATTCAAAAAGTTAGAAAATTTGCAATCGTC
This sequence comes from Plebejus argus, assembly GCA_905404155.3. Lineage (NCBI taxonomy): Eukaryota > Metazoa > Arthropoda > Insecta > Lepidoptera > Lycaenidae > Plebejus > Plebejus argus. The sequence continues at coordinate 7,550,265 of FR989929.1, read as the reverse complement.
ATAATATGCACACGTTTCCACGCCGCCTTTGAGGTAGTGTACTTGGCGCGTTTTTTTTAACGTGGTTTCCCCGATAGGCCTATTCCACGGATCTGTTGTGATTCTGTTTAATTTTAAACTATTGAATAATAAGAGACATTGGCAACTTTTAAAAATGACAAAGCGGTGTAAATAAATAAAAATAGGGTAATTTATTAGTTGGATTCATAATTCTCTAACATTTCTGCTTCCTCTTCTTCTTGTTCTTCTTCTTCGTCTCCTCGTTCTTGTCTCTCTCCTTGTTCTTCTTCTTCATCCTGAGTGCATGTGAATTGGCTGAATAGTGATTCATTGCATGTCTCCTCGTTGGTATCAAACAAATCCTCAAGTGTTGATGATTCAACATTGGAGCACGACCAGCCTTGACAATTAGTGCATGCTAAAGAACAAAACAGTCCAACTTTTTTACAACCACATTTAGCACTACAACCCTTTTTGCAGTTGCAAAAAATTGTATTGAGCAATTTTTCCGGCGCAGGTGGTAGTAAAGTTTGAACAGGTTCTAATGCATTGTCGACCAACTTCCAACCCCAGTCTTTTGGGTCTAGCTGATAACCAAGCCACACTTGAACTTGGTAATAAACCCGTAAAAGATGTTGATGAGCAGCCGCAGAAGTTGGAGGAAGACAAGCTAATTGTACTTGTTTTTTATTTCGAGTATTTTTAACGAAATATTCGAATCATCTGTCACGAACTGTCAAACTATTTTCGAAAATTTTTGAATTTCCAATTATTACTCTCATTAAACTGAATTATCTAAAGAAATTGCCATGAAAACTACAATATTTAATTTTAGTATTATTAGACTTTTTAATAAATTAAGCTAATAATCGCAAATACACATAGTTTTATATTTGAAACAAAATACTAAATCGGTGGTCTGTAAAGTGGAAGAAGAACTTTTGAATAGTTAGGGTGAGATGCCCATTTTGGGCGCTTGACAGATGAGAGGTTATGACGATTGCAACTTTTCTATTTGAATCGTTCTATCTCAGAAACGGTGACTCATAGAAAAAAAAGTATAAGACATTTTTAATAGATAATTATCTGCTCTACAATTTTTGTCTGAGCTAATTTTATGATAAAACTTACCGTTTTGCTGTAAATCATGAAAAACCCGTTTTTGTGACCTTTGACCCCGAGTAAATTTTTTTCCAGCTGGTGCCGGATCGATGAGGACTTTTTAGTTTTCATTTATTATGGTGTTTTGAACAACCCTACCAATTTTCAGCTAGCTGGGACTTTTTGCACCTTCACTGCTATTTTTTAGTCTAAATTGACCGGACTATACCTCCATGATTTTAGAATTAGAACGTCCATGATAGAAGCGTTTTATTTAAGGCCGTCACAGACTTAGCTATATAATAATTAAAATAATTATTATTAAAATATATAGTAATATGCCTAGCTATAAACATATTAATATATTAAATTAATATGTTTATAGCTAGGCATATTACTATAATATATTTTCTATACAATTTTCGCGTGACCACACACTCAGCTATAATATATATTTCTGGTCTCAGTGTGTTTAGCTACTATAATATATATTATAGTACGGTATATTATTATATAACATTTATTTCTTCCTCCATAATTCGATAAAAACGCAAGCGCACGAAACAAACACCACGACACAAAGCCAACGACTGCGGCCATGACACTGTGCAGGGCTGTCTGTCATTAGTCGAATCGGACTTATGCAAGTTTGATTTACAATGACGTTGTGACTTAGGTTTGTATGAAAACAAAACGAATATTTTGAGCCTTATTTCTACCAGTTACAGAGGACTTAAGCTGGTTTAATCCAAAACAATATTTCATTTTTTGTACAAAGAATCCGGCCAATCGAAAACATTCATTCGTTACTATAGTGGACTTGGGCACGTTTGTTATGTATCGACACATATATAATATATAGTCTCAGTGTGTTTAGTACGGTATATTAATATATTATATTATAGCCAAGTCTGTGACGGCCTTTAGTATTCTAAATGACAACGAGTTCCGTACGGAACTCGTTGTCATCATTGCTCTAAGTATACCTACTTACCATCTATGGTTAAAGCTTTCATTCCTCTGTGTACGGAGGTTGTCTATGATTTTTTTATCTGTTCTAGCGTTAATGTCATGCTAATTATTCTTTATTTTAATAATTTTTCGCTGTTCTGTGATTTTTCGTCTGTTTCCTGAATGTAATTGGTAGGCTTTTGGGAAATACCAAGTGATATTATACCTAGTGATCGATGGCAAACTTTACGTTTCCATGGTGTAATCATTAGTGGAACAAGTTTTCTCTAGCTAACTGTGACTCACCAAAGTTTTGTGTACAATTTCCACTATGGATACAGACGACGGTGAATCTTCGAGCAGTGGGCCTATGTCGAGCCTAAATAGTTTGTTTTCATTTACTAGCCCTGCTGTGAAGAAATTGCTTGGTTGGAAGCAAGTAAGTACAAATTTTTGTAGACCTACCAAGTAGTTCACCATTGAAGCTCCAGCTTCTTTCACCATCAATAACTAGTACTTACTATCGTTTCTAGGAAGCGAACTGTTACAAAATAATCCCTTTATCTACATAATATTATGCCTTTGACATAAATTCTATATATTATATATTATGATTATGATTTTGTGGACTATTTTGGAGCCAAACAAATATGTACTTTTTTCTTGCTTCATTATTTCTATTATAATAAATATTCTGAATATTTAATATAAAATGTAGAACCTCCTAAACAAGCCAATTTATTACCATAGCTGTTGTCGATTCTGTTATTGACTCTTGCCTGGATCCCGAATCGCTGGTAGGCATCTTTGTAGACTTGACCATAAAGTTAATATACCTAGCGGAATAGAGCAACAAACTCGAGCTGTCAAACGTAACCGAAATTGGTTTTCATCTGTGTGAAAAATATGTGTACATATACACTTACACAAGCATGATTGGACATGAATTCTATGAGATTAAATTGTCAACGGTAAGCCCGCGGGCTGATGGTTGTCAAAAAAAGAGTGATGCTGTCATGTATTACACGTCTCTTTTTACCACGCAGTGTTACTGATAGTGACATCTCGCTTGCTCAGGCCTTTGTTTCTCTATTCCGCTAGGTATATTAACTTTATGGACTTGAGATTCAAAAAGTGTATTCTATAATACTTTTTAATCAAATTCTGTCTTTTCATGGGCATTATATTGAATAATTTTGTTCAATTTACTATTAAGTGCACAAATGTAAAAAAATATTAAGGGCTCACTCCACTGTACACTTGGGTGGACACTAAAAGATATAATATAATAATAATATAATAATATCTATGGACGCTTCACACCACGTCAGTCTGGCCCCATGCTAAGTACCTGAAGGACTTGTGTTACAGGTACCAGACAACGGAAATATATTTAATACTTTTATACTATACATATATTTAAGATTTTTATTATATGATACATATATTTAATACACATCCATGACCCAGGAACTTTGAAAACTTTTTGTTCCGTCGGCGGGATTCGAACCCGCGACCCCCGGCTTAAGCTACCAACGCGCTATCCACTGAGCCACAGAGGTCGTCATAGCATGGCAAAGATGATAGAGCCGTCCATCTGTTAAGTTCCACTTGCTTCCAATTTTATAAGTTTGTTGAATAAAACAATTTATATATAAATTAGCAACAAATTGTAAGAGCAATTTTAGATTATTTATTTTGAGCAACACTTAAAATAACATTTTACTTCAACAATTTTTCTCAAACATTATTATTAGTATTGTTTTATTTTATTAGACTAGATAAAGGACACATTCACATTATAATTTTAAATATATTATGTTACTGAGAATGCAGAACATGTTAATGTGCACATTACCTAGGTAATCTGCAGATTCCCTGATACCATCCGCTAAAGTGTGCGATTTTAAATAAGAAAAGCTTTAAATATGTATTTGCACTTTACCTACTAACTAGTTAGTTTGCATCCCTTCATTCAGAAAAGTCCTAAAATCTTGAAACTGAAGCTTGGGAACCTAAGACTGAGTTGTTTTGATTGGTTTTTATCTAGTTGATATGATCTGTTATATTTTATTAGAGGAGTAACATTTACTTAAAATTTCATAATTTATTCCTTTGCTTATGTCCAAAAAATTACATTAAATAATTCTCTACAACTAAATAATGTTTTATTTAAACAAGAATCTGTTTTATTTAATGAGAATAGAATAAACTTTTAGCACTGTAACTGACTCACCCATATAATCTGCAGAATACCTTGTTAATCTGCGGTCTAACTGGTTTACGCACATTAACGTTAACATATTATATTATACATCCATACAATACATCCAGAAGGCTGCACAATCATTTTTATTAACCAGAAGTTTTATTTTTCTTAACCAGAAGTTTAATTTTTTAATAAAAAAAACTACAACATGTTATACTGAGAATATTGGTAATTAACAGATAAGCAATGATTCATAACACATGCACAAAACAATTTCTATATCCTGTTTGTATGAAAACAACAGGTGATACTTTTCTGACACAGTAATTTGCTCAATTTTAAACGTAAAAAAGCCCTAAGTCAGAAAATAGCCTCTTCAATCTTATAAATACCATGGCGTCACAGAAAACTGGCATGAAATAATAAAGCACATTGTTTTTTACCAGACCTAAAGGTGGTTGAAGACTATGGACTTAATATGTATTCTGGTATTGTAAATGCCGATTGATATTATACTAGCTGTTGCCCGCGACTTCGTCCGCGTTAGTATAGTAGATCACGTCCCAAGTATTATTTTTCAAAAATATTCAATGTACAGAATTGATTTTCTTACGATTTTATTACAATATGTATAGATGACTTTGTTCCTAAAAAGGATAATTAAGACGCAATACAAACTCTACGATACCTTTTAATTATGAACAAAAGTTTCATGAGGAATAAAGGGGGGGGGGTTTGGGGGGGCTGCGCCCCCCCAAAACAAACGACACTGGAAAACCGTATGTGTAGTTTAGTTTTTAACTTTGTTCTTAAAAAAGATGTATAACGCCGCAACACCGCTTTGTTTGAAGCAAAATTTGGGGAGGTGGGGGGGGGGGGGGTTTGGGGGGGCCAAACCCCCCCCAAGAAGAGACCGATGCCAAAGCTCCCAGCATGTTAATCAAACGACACTCGAAATTTGTATAGAAAAGATAGACAAAAGCTCATAGCATGGCAAGGAGTGAAGATAGATACAAAGTGTGAAGGAGAAATTTGTAGGAAATTTTATGGACTTTCATTACGTATGGGACATTTTTTCTCTACAACGCGCCGTTTTAGCGATATGAGCAAAAAACTAAAAATATTGAAACTTGAGCCCCTCCCCCCGCCCTAGGTGATATCGTCATAATATATATAGCCTATGTGTTGACCCGACCTCTATATAATATTCATGCAAAATTTGAAGTAAATCCATTCAGTACTTTCTGAGTTTATCCCGAACATACATACAGACAAACAGATAAACAGACAAACAGACAAACAGACAAACAGACAAAAATTCTAAAAACTATATTTTTGGCTTCCATATCGATTGTAGATCACGTCCCAAGTATTATTTTTCAAAAATATTCAATGTACAGAATTGACTTTCCTACGATTTTATTATATGTATAGATTCCTACAAAGGATAATTAAGACGCAATACAAACTCACGATACCTTTTAATTATGAACAAAAGTTTCATGAGGAATAAAGGGGGGGGGGGGTTTGGGGGGGCGCAGCCCCCCCAAAACAAACGACACTGGAAAACCGTATGTGTAGTTTAGTTTTTAACTTTGTTCTTAAAAAAGATGTATAACGCCGCAACACCGCTTTGTTTGTAGCAAAATTTGGGGAGGTGGGGGGGGGGGGTTTGGGGGGGCGAAGCCCCCCCCCCCAAGAAAAGACCGATGCCAAAGCTCCCAGCATGTTAATCAAACGACACTCGAAATTTGTATAGAAAATATAGACAAAAGCTCATACTCGTAGCATGGCAAGGAGTGAAGATAGATACAAAGTGTGAAGGAGAAATTTGTAGAAAATTTTATGGACTTTCATTACGTATGGGACATTTTTTCTCTACAACGCACCGTTTTAGCGATATGAGCAAAAAACTAAAAATATTGAAACTTGAGCCCCTCCCCCCGCCCTAGGTGATATCGTCATAATATATAGCCTATGTGTTGACCCGACCTCTATATAATATTCATGCAAAATTTGAAGTAAATCCATTCAGTACTTTCTGAGTTTATCCCGGACATACATACAGACAAACAGACAAACAGATAAACAGACAAACAGACAAACAGACAAAAATTCTAAAAACTATATTTTTGGCTTCCATATCGATTGTAGATCACGTCCCAAGTATTATTTTTCAAAAATATTCAATGTACAGAATTGACTTTCCTACGATTTTATTATATGTATAGATTGTGTCATAAGGACCATCATAGAAACACTTTCTTTCTACGGAAGAATAGACAAAGTGACAGACGATGGAAATCCGCCATTTTGTCGATGAAATCTGTCAGTATGTCGATTCTTTCCCATTTCTACTGTTGTTATGCTCGGCCTGCAGAGGACTTAATTATTGATGAACCTATTTCTCACGAAAATAATTTATAACATATTATTTTTCTTATAACTTACAGGGCGATGAAGAAGAAAAATGGGCAGAAAAAGCTGTTGACAGTTTGGTGAAGAAACTAAAAAAGCGGAAAGGTGCTATAGAAGAGTTAGAAAGAGCACTCTCATGTCCCGGCACACCATCCAAATGTGTTACAATACCTCGATCCCTTGATGGACGATTGCAGGTATTTGTGTTTCCTACTATTTAGTGTTAAGTTTTTAGGGTTCCGTAGTCAACAAGGAACCCTTATAGTTTCGGTCTATCCGTCCGTCTGAATGATCTATGAATACACATATTAATAATGCCAACAAAATGGTACATAATATATATATTATATATTATATATATATATATATATATATATACATCCCGGTATAGTTATTACGTCCATGCTAAGACACCGACTTACGGTGTCCACCATTTCCACTGGCATTACCGGCAAAGTTTCTGTGAATGTTGTCTTCTTTATTACATGCCATATTCCTGTGCATCTTATATTTACAAAAAATAAGAAATTGTGGATATTCACACTCCATTTATTCTGGTATACTTGGTACGTCATGTACATTTTCACGTCCTAGCGTATATTTTTTATATATGCTAATTAATACTGATGCTCTTATTGCGTCCTGGAGTACTTAATATTGATTGCGCGTCCTCAAATATACCTACTGATTTACGGCGTCCACTATTTCCACTGGCATTATCACCAAAGTTCATATTATAATTGAGGTACCTAACAATAGGGTATTACGGAATACGGACCATGCAAAAGAATAACCCACCCCTCTTCGGGGACAAAGAGGGGGTAAGATTTTGTATCAACTGATGAAGTAGAAATACTTTAAATGGCAAAACAACGTTTGCCGGATCAACTAGTTACTTAGATAGGTCTGATCACTATCACAGAATAGATAATAGTATAAGTACAGAAGTTACTCTGCTTTGATCTTCACAAATGCCACCTGTTTATGTGCCTATAATATAATTATTATTAACATACGGACCGCACGCGAGCAGCCGACTTTGAGCTCTCTGGCGCCGCGCGAAGGCCACTTGTCATAATATCTCATAAGGATCTTTTGTCAATACCTATTGTACTATCACATAATTATTATGCTGTTTATATTATTTACTTAGCGGTTGCACTTTTATTTATTTACTAGCTGTCCCGGCAAACGTTGTTTTGCCATTTAAAGTATATTTTCTACATCATCAGTTGATACATGTTTTACCCCCTCTTTTGTCCCGTAAGAGTGTGTGGGGGGGGGGGAAGGTCATACACCAAATGTTAAGTTGAAAAACACAGTTAATACCTAATATGAAGTAAGTCCACTAAAGAAAAAAGTTGTATACAAAATCTGACCCCTCTTTGGTCCCCAGAGAGGGTTAAGAGGGGAGGGGGGGAGGATTTTTATACACCAGATGTTGAGTTGGAAGAAGACAAATATAATATATCTGTGAAAACCGTATGCAAATCTGTGAAAACCGTATGCAAATCGGATCAGTAGTTTTCGTGTTAAAGAAAAAAGTTTGATACAAAATCTGACCCCCTCTTTTGTCCCCTTAGAGGGGTGGAAGGAAAAAATTTTATACACCAGATGTTAAGTTGGAAGAAGATAAATATATCTGCGAAAACCACATTCAAATCGGATCAGTATTTTTCGTGTGATGTTGGAACAAACATACAGACAGACAGAAAGAGTGACAGACAGACAGACAGACAAAAAACTAACCACATTTTTGGCTTCTATAGCGATGTAGTGACAAAGATGTAATTTCGGGTGTCATTTCATATCTTTTATGTACAAAATTTTCATTTCTACAACAGAATATTGTCTTCCTCCCGCACGCGCTTTGGTGACGCCCACTATCGTAATATTTTAATTTCGCCATAATTTCAAAACCAAACGTCCAATTTTAATCATTCAAAGACTAAATATTATCTACATAAACTGTACTTAGTGATAAAATAATTTATTTTGATAAGGATTAATAGCGTGAGTAAAATATATCCCTTTAAATGTAGTCCAAAAAAAATTCAGGATTTTTAAATTAATAAATGGTTATTGTGCCTCACTCGACATAGATAGGTATAGTGTGTCGCGGACTTTTTTGTAGATATTTATAAGATCTACAATTACTTAGAACATTTTATGGTTCTATCTTTTATAGTTTAGGCAGCGTACGCAAAATAAGTAACTTTTCTAGCTGATTTTTTACACCTTGCGTCCGAAAAACTCAAATATCTTACGGAACCCTACTTTTTTTCAAAATAAAATGTAGCCTATGTTCAGCAGAAATAATGTAAGATTCCAATAGCAAAAGAATTTTTCAAATCGGTCCAGTAGTTTCGGAGCCTATTCGACTCAAACAAACAAACAAACAAACAAACAAACAAAAAATCAAATCTTTCCTCTTTATAATAGTAGTGTAGATATGGTTAAGGAAACTAATTTTCGTTATTAGTTTTTATAGTAATTACATTAACATTTAACATACATAATATCTAGAGTCTAGACACGCGGTAGCGTGTCAAGCCAAGTTCAAGTATATGCGGTTCACGGACTACATCTACTTACCAAGTTTCAATAGTACATATTATAGCTCTTATGGTTTCGGAGAAAAGTGGCTGTGACGTGACATACGGACGGACACGGAGCAGACAGACAAACAGATAGACAGACTGACAGACATGACAAATCTCTAAGGGTTCCGTTTTTTGCCATTTGGCTACGGAACCCTAAAAAGTAAGAATTACTGCTGCGCCCCGCAGTTTCACCCGCGTAAGTCCCGAATCCCGATTCCCGATCCCGTGGAACCCACTCACCAAGTTTCATCGGAATCAGTTCAGTAGTTTTTGCGTGAAAGAGTAACAAACATACATATATAAACTTTCGCATTTATAATATTAGTAGGATTAGTAGGAACTAGGAAGTAGGATTTACACTCTACCGTATATTATTAATTAATGTTACGTAATACGTTCAAGAAAACAATTAAAAAATAATGTAATAAACAAATTTATTCAAAAATGTAACTAAGACCCACAGACATATTATTTTAAGATTGTTTCTGTGCTAAGATCTTATTATTTGGTCAACTATTCTGGCTGAAAACTTTAATTTTTAGACCAAATTAAACAATAAAAGTATGTAATAGTCTTAATTCGTTATTTTAGTACTAGTCTAAACGACTAGTACTAAAATAACGTTAAAGTAATTACTAATACTTTATATTTGGTAAAAACAATTCTGAATGAAAATCTTAATTTCCAGGCTAAATTAAACAATAAAAGTATGTACTAATTATTGTCAACGTCTAGTACTAAAATAACGTCAAAGTAACTAACACTCAGGGTTGATTCAGACCGCAACGCCGTGCCTCGCCTCGCCTTGTCGCGTATTTTTCAATCAACATTTTTATGGGTTTCTACTGTGTAAAATATTAAAATATTAGTTTATTTTGTGACAATGAATGATTAAGAAGCGATTAGCATGACGAAAAAAATTAGGTCAATTGTAGCCTATTGACCCTAACGGTCATTTCAGACCGCAACGCGACGCGCAGATGCATTTCTAAATTTGTACTGAATTGATAGATTTCAATTGCGTGAGACGTCACACAAATCTGTCAAATCCATACCTTAAAAATGCATCTACGCGTCGCGTTGCGGTCTGAATCGACCCTAAGGGTTGATTCAGACCGCAACGCCACGTTTAGATACATTTCTAAATTTGTACTGAATTGACAGATTGGCACGTCGCCTCGCGCAATTGAAATCTGTCAAATCCATACTTTATGCCACGCCGCGCCTCGCCTCGCCTCGTCGCGTTGCGGTCTGAATTTTGGATGTATGTATGTATGGATGTTTGTTACTCTTTCACGCAAAAACTACTGAACGGATTTTAATAAAACCATACAATAATATAGATTATAGCTTATACATCAGAATAACACAAAGGCTACAATTTTAACCGATTTTCGAAATGGGGGAGGCGTTATGTTCGTTTTTTTATGTTCAACGATTACGGGTCAATTTATATTAGCGCAGAAGCGAAGTATCAAAACCGAACATAGCAAATCCAACCTTAACTCCAAAGCGTTAACGCACACCTTACACCTTACATCTGAGCGCTCGAGACACTGACGCGCGTATTCCGCAACGGAAATTCTGCCGAGTAATTTTGGTTCTACGCGTAATTTATAGTTTGTCGTATCAGACGGATGCCACGGAACGTAATTTTGGCCACGGAAATTACGCCGCGTAACTTCGGCATAGTGTGTTTAGACACTTAGACGTCTAGAACAATTTTCGGGCTAAATTAAACAAAAAGGCCCTTACTAATAAACGTTGTATAAGCTTTGAATAGTTATACAGTGTTTTGTTCCTGTCACACAAGTGACATTTTTAATTGGATTGAAGAAGACAAAACACTGTATGTAAGGAGGTAAAATTATAATATGGTCAACGCCTAGTTCTAAAAAAACGTCAAGGTAACTAATGCTCTAATTTGGTAGCTTGAATACTGACAGATAAATTTTGTTCATAAATAACGTCAAAGTAACTAAATACCTACTTATATTTGGTTATACAATTTTGAATAAAAACTTTAATTTTCGATAAAATTATCACACAGAAAAAAACCTGCTGTAGCCTGTAGGTAGCATAAATTTTGTCGAAGGAACACTATAATCTATTTATTCTAGATTTTTTAGCGGCAAAATTTGTAATTGAGTTCTACTACTGCTATATAAACTTTAATGTGACTAGATACTCCAGTAGGATGATATATTCACGATATTCATCACAATTTAGTCAACGCAAAATTAGTCACAACTCACATCCGTTCGTACAGGACACTACAGCGTCCGCAAAGTTCACGAGCATAATGAAATAACGATGCATGGTCGCACGCGGCAAGGTAAACGCGCCCGAGCGGCAACGTCGCATTTCTTTCGTTTCTTAACCACACGCACTGCACGAAGTGGCAACATATCATATTTGGGGGTAGACGCAACATTATCGGCTAAATGTACGGAAATATACACCCAAAAAATATACGGCGGCGCAGCGCCGCCATCGGACGATTGGCGAACTATATTATACTCGTCCAGAGACTCTGGAGGTGAAATTGCGTCTCGCTGATTTTTTTACCATAGATACCCAATACCTATAGCTATGTAATAGAGGTGAAATTAATCTTGCGTCCGTATACCGGACGCGGTAAGTCGGTGGACGCAATATTACTATGGGATTTTTTGAGGCTGGACGCAAGAAGTCTATCAAGTTATATATATATATATATATATATATATATATATATATATATATATATATATATATATATATGGGTAGTTCTACGATAAGAGGTTTCGAGCCCATAGAAGATGCGGCCAGGGAAAAAAGTTGGATTTTTTTCATGAAAATGTTAAATTATGCTAATTAACCCATTGATTAACCTTTTCACCCAATGGCAGGTTACTTCACACATATTTTATTTCTTTTTATAAGGCCAGGGTAAATATCGAGGCCAGGGTAGAGACGTCAAGATCAGGATCTTTGTAACCTTTTTAGGGTTCCGTACCCAAAGGGTAAAAACGGGACCCTATTACCAAGACTTCGTTGTCTGTCCGTCTGTCTGTCTGTCTGTCTGTTTGTCGCCAGGCTGTATCTCAAGAACCGCTATAGCTAGACTTGAAATTTTTACAGATTGTGTATATCTGTTGTCGCTATAACAACAAATACTAAAAACAAACTAATAATATTAATATTTAAGGGGGGCTGCCCGCTGCCATACAACAAACGTGATTTTTTCGGCCTTTTTTGCTCGATATCAATAATGGCAACAGGTAGGCACTTGAAATTTTAAGAAAGGCCTTAAATATATGTGCACTTTAACAATTAATAATAATATTTAAATAAAATAAGAATTTAAGGGGGGCTCCCATACAAAAAATACAATTTTTGACCTATTTTTGCTCTATAACGGTACGGAAACCTTCGTGCGCGAGTCCGACTCGCACTTGTCCGATTTTTTTGTAACATGCCAGTTTAGTTTTTAATTTATTTATGGTTTCATATTTTTTTATTAATTAAATATCGTTGCCTTCTTGCTCGATGTGATTTAAGTTTAGCAACCAAAGCTCTTGACTGAAAATTTTATTTTTTGTATTTGATCATCAACTGGAACATAGCTACATTTTGAGAATTTTTGCAATAATTTATACTTTTCTGGATAATTTTTAATCCTTTTATATTAAGATATCTTCTTTCTACTTCACGTTTCTTTTGTAGTTTTTCTTCACGTGTTAACTTTGTTTGCGGTGCCATAATCTGTAATAATGTGAAAAAAAAATTAGAGACCGCTTTTTATCATAACAATACTTCAATATTATACCGTTTAAATCTGACTTCAGTACAATCTAACTATATTTAAATTACTTTGTGACTACAATAAATGATATGTTTTATCTCCCCTGGCTAGTAAGTCTCTCCCCTGGCATTTATCTTGGCAGGGGAAATACGCCAGGGGAGAGACGTTTTCATGATAAATTCAAATATTGTAATCGATTTATAACATTTTTGGCTTAATTAAATATCCCACTTGAATTAGTGCATTATTATTGAATAAATGTAATATTACACAAATGAATAAAATCATTAATATAACTTTTATGACTTACCAGTGGAGAGACATAATGACTTTGCGAGACCACTACACCGCACGGACACGTCGCGACAACTAGCAAAATGGCAGCTTCTAACGGCTCGCTTGTTATTTGTGGCTAACTTCACGTCGTTAGATGTATTTGAGAGGAATTTGCAATACTTCCGTTTTATTTTTATGACGGTAGTAGTGGAACAAAATTTGTCAGGGTAAAGACATAAAAAATTCGGGACAAAATTTAAAGTTCAGAAAATAACACAAAAAACATACTTTTTTGGATTTTTTCTTAAAATTATTGTAGTATATTTATTCAAATTCATACTTACCATACTTTAGTTTGAAAAGCGATACAAACAAATTAGGTACGGCAGGAACTTTAACTAAAATCGGCAAAGGGACAGGCCAGGGTAGATACTTTTTTGGACTTTGTCGGCAATTTCAGCAAAAAATATAATACTTCAGCATTTAATTGTGACTCTATTCATTGAAGTACATTAAAATGGTGTAATTGATTGTAAAGGATTGGGCAATATGGAATAAAAAACCTATTTAATATTGATTGCCGTTCAAGTTACCTCTTATCGTAGAATCACCCATATATATATATATATATATATATATATATATATATATATATATATATATTTTAATTCAAATTTTTGACGAGGCTTAAAATGAACTTGACATTTATGCCAGCCTCATAGTATTGTTCAATATTTATTTAAATTAATAAATTAAACTATGCGACCCTTCATTGACAATAAATAGAACCTGATTAAAGTACGGGCCTCTTGCGAAAGAGGCGTCGCCAAAATAATATTAATTTGCCCCCCCAAACAAATTTCCTGAGAACAACTGGCTTCTGAGATCACGACATAAAATATTAAAAAAATATTTTTTTTATGGTATCTCCGCAGTCCCCTACACATCAAGCGGGGTTGAATTTTTTTTTCGCGCCCACCCCATCGTGTGGGGTGTCGTTGGATAGATTTTTTAAAAATATTATGAGTATTCACGTGGCCCGACACGCACTTGGCCGGTTTTTCTATGTTAAATTAATATTTTTAACTACCTTTCTAATAAAAAGATCTACATTTGTATCATATAAAGCTACGTTTCTACGCTTGCCGAGCCTCGGCAAGCATGGAGCGTACTTTTACAATACATTGGCCTTGTCTGTCAACCCACTTTTTACCCGACTGCCAGGAGGGTTATGTGTTTGTCTAACATATCAGACAAGCCCTAGTAGACAAGCGGCAAGCGATTATCGTAAACGCTAACGCCACAAATGTATGGGATTGACATAAGTCATCGCTTTGGTAGAGAAATACTAATATCAAATCCCATACATTTTGTGGTGTTAGCATTTTCAATAATCGCTTGCCGCTTGTCTAGGCCCTAAGGACTAAACATTGAAAGATAGGAAAAAAAATTCTATGTGCTATTCATAATTTTAGTAATTACCTAATTACAACAAGCAGTGTTTTATGTATTTTCTAAACTATGTTTCTTTAATATCTAAGAGGATAGTTCATCTGCAAGGTATCGGCTCAATGTGAGCTAGTTTTAATTAAGTCTATGATGATTATTGATTACAATCATTGTATTGGCTACTGTTGATTATCCATGAGACAAGACAGGAATTTTGATTTGTGTTGCAATTGAATTAATGATTCATGTTTGTGTTTGAATTCAGTCTAGAATTGAGTCATGCTAACTTGATAGGTAACAAATAGACAGTACACATGCACTTGTAGGAATTTCAATAAAAGTTCTATTTACTGTGTCATTATAACATAGTAATATTATAGTTTTAAGGTGACGCCATGTTAAAGTAAAAAACCGTGTTGGATGTGTTTGAGATTGCTTGTTTTCTATGCGAGGCTGGCCCGGATTCTCATAGAAAACAAGCAATGGAACAGCAAAATATTCAAAGGGCGTAGCGACAAAATGGTTTTTGTCGCGTAATTTAAAAACCATAAATACATTTCATATAAGCTATGGACAAATTAAAGTGTATACTAGAACCAATTTATGTACAAATTTTGGAAGCTTATACCACTCTCCTCTGTTGGCAAAATAGGAATCCTTTTTTTTACAGAGGTCTTTTTGATTGATTATTCTGTGTTATAAAAGTTGACCAATCGTGTTATGCTATGGGTAATTCAAAGACAAAGACATGATGAATACTGACAGTGAACTTTAATTTCTTAGCTTTAGTCATTGCTGAGAAAAATGGACATCTCTACAGCCAAATTATCAAGGCATCACCTTAAAAACTAAAATCGACCTAATCTCTCTCTCATGAAACTTCTATCCGAGATGAGAGAGAGAGAAGTGGATTCATGAGATCATCTAATTTAATACTTTTAAATGGTACCTAAAAGTCGAAATTGCATTTTTCAAGTAACAATCATGCACAGTGATGGTATAAGAAAAGTTTTGGACGAACCAAATTTCATGTTACAGGTGTCCCATCGTAAAGGTCTACCCCACGTGATCTACTGTCGGGTGTGGCGGTGGCCGGACCTCCAGAGCCACCACGAGCTGAAACCCCTGGAGATATGCCAGTTCCCGTTTAGCGCCAAGCAGAAGGAGGTGTGCATAAACCCCTACCACTACAAGCGGGTGGAGAGCCCCGTGCTCCCGCCGGTGCTGGTGCCGCGCCACTCGGAGTTCGCGCCCGGCCACTCGCTGCTGCCCTTCCAGAGGAGCACGGAGCCGGCGATGCCCCACAACGTGTCCTACTCGGGGTCCGGCTTCCCGCCGTCCGCCACGTCCGAGCTGCCCGACACCCCCCCGCCGGCCTACTCCCCTCCCTCCGACGACACTGAGCCGCCCGGCGAGGTCGCCCCCGTCTCCTACCAGGAGCCCCTCTACTGGGCCTCCGTCGCCTACTACGAGCTCAACTGCCGCGTCGGCGAGGTGTTCCACTGCAACTCGCACTCCGTCGTCGTGGACGGCTTCACGGATCCCTCCAACAACAGCGACCGGTTCTGCCTCGGCCAGCTCAGCAACGTCAACAGGAACTCGACCATCGAGAACACCAGGCGCCACATAGGCAAGGGCGTCCACCTGTACTACGTGGGCGGCGAGGTGTACGCAGAGTGCCTGTCCGACGCCGCCATCTTCGTCCAGAGCCGCAACTGCAACCACCACCACGGGTTCCACCCGTCCACCGTGTGCAAGATCCCGCCAGGCTGCTCGCTGAAGATATTCAACAACCGCGAGTTCGCCCAGCTCCTGTCGCAGAGCGTGAACCACGGGTTCGAGGCGGTGTACGAGCTGACCAAGATGTGCACGATCCGGATGTCGTTCGTGAAGGGCTGGGGCGCCGAGTACCACCGCCAGGACGTCACCTCCACCCCCTGCTGGATCGAGATCCACCTGCACGGCCCACTACAGTGGCTGGACAAGGTGCTCACCCAGATGGGCTCCCCGCACAACGCCATCTCCTCCGTGTCCTAATGGTACACTTCACCCCACCGTATTTTAATTTGTCACGAGTGTATATTCTCTCGATACGACCGCATTTCACTATAATTTCTGTATTATCCGATAGTTTAGTTCATCAATCCAGTGATGTTATAAAATTTATGCATTGATGATGGTGCCATTTTTTGTATTTAGTTATGTTGTAAGCGTATTGAGTATTTCGTGCAGGTAGGCGTAGATCGACAGACGAGACGAATGTTTGAATTTTAAAATCTGTTCCTTTTCGAGTGAAGTTGAGTTATTTTTACGATAAGCTCGAGAGACCTTGATCAAAATATTAGTTGTATGTGTAAAATAAAGACATGATCGTGTAGTGTTTAGAATTGTCAGTCTAAACTGCAGCAAAAACTATAAAAGATATAATGTAATGTCGGTTTAGATATTAGGAGTTTTAAGAAAACGAATACTAGAGTATGGAATAAGAGAATGTTATATTATTGTCGTTTCTATAATTTAGCCATTATAAGTTTCTTTGTTATATTAAATAAGAATTTTATGGTAAAATAAAATAATACAATATGTTTTATGATTACGATCATCGCGAATTACAGTAGGCTCATTTAATTTTTGTTGCAAAAATTATTTTATTTCATTGACATTTTGACAAAAGCAAGTGAACTTATAATGTTATCCTTTAATTATTGAAGCGTATTAAAAACATTTTACTGTATCGGGACATTACATGGGCAAAATTTGTAGCTCAATTGATCTCAAAATATAATAAGTTTGTTTTAGTTCCTTTCGATATGAGAACTGTGCAATGTCCCATGCCTTATGGTAGTGGTCTTAAAATATATAAAGTCCTATATTTTCCATATTGATATAATATTTCATAATATTGTAACTAATTATATTTAAAATGTCAAACAACTTGAATAACTATTACTTCAAATACAAAAATTGCCTTGCAAGAATGTTACAAGTATTAAAAGTTAGACACTAGTAATTTACTCTAATACTATGTGTATAAAACTATGTGTATGTATGTGTCAAAACCATAAATTTTGTGTTTTTTGAAGTATGTTTCTTCATACACTAGAATTAACGAAAGCTCTCTGAGGATACCAAACCTTAGGTATTTTAGTGCTGTTATATTTTAAGCACTATGATTTTTAGCACATTTGTTCCGTTTAGCACTAAGAACTGAAGTTCTGAAAACCACACACACTAGTAGAATTAGTAAGCAGACGAAAAGTATGTAATATTTTGTAAATGTTGTAATGCCCTTGTGGAAAAAAGAAATCCTACTTTTTTCAAATATAACTAAAATTATGTTATACATTTTTATTACCAGTACCTAAGTGTCAAAAATTTATTCATCCTTATTAAATTTTTACATTTTTAACAGGTGATAAAAATGTATAACCCGAAAGTATATATAGACAACGCATAAGAAAGCTATGAATTCAGATGGCAAGTCAAATTTCGCATACTGTAACTTTTTTTAATTATTATGAATCTTTGACATTAAAACATTTACAAGATTCTCAAGACTCAATTCTTTACCAATTCACTGACATTGGCTATTCCTCAAGGGAGGCCGTTTTTAAAGAAGAAGAAGACTCAATTCTTGTATTTTAATCACAATAATTCAGTTTAAGTTGATAATTTTCAGTTATTGTCCAAAATTGAAGCGGACAAACTAAGCTTTTTGGCTTATATAGTATAAGTTACAAAATATTGTTATGATAGTATAATTACTTAGAATAAGATATTAACATGCTTCTTATTTCTTAATGACTCTGTTTGCTACCAGAAAAAAGCGAATCCCTACGATTTCGCTGTCCTTATTGATGCCATAGTCAAAAGAGTTAAAAATCTACTTGACGTAGATTAAAAGAACATGAAAGATATTTCAGAATTGTTCATATTTCTCAACTACTTATGATTATGTTCATACTATGGTTAATACATTCTTATAATTCTAATAATGCCTAACCGTCCATGAGTCACCATTCAGTTTTACTCAACTGTCTTTTTACGATCTAAAAAATAGTTATGGTGCTAAAAATAAGAACAAAAATATATTATGTCCTATTTAAAAAGCATGAGTATAAAGATTTCTGTACATAACAAAGATGGTTGAGTTTCACTGGGCTCTATAATATAATGCTTAAAGGCCGTCACAGACTTAGCTATGATATATATTAATATGTTTATAGCTAGGCATATTACTATATATTTTCTATACAATTTTCGCGTGACCACACACAGCTATAATATATATTTCTGGTCTCAGTGTGTTTAGCTACTATAATATATATTATAGTACGGTATATTAATATATATTAAATAAAAGCTCCTTATAGTATTCTCAGTAAATATGTCGTTGTCGCATAAAATACATAAAATTCAGATCTGTGTATAACTGAGTTTTGGTATAAAATTAAATCTCTATAATTACTTACATTAAAAGTTAAGACTTTGAGAGTAAAGTCGAGGAGTTTAATTTTACTTTAACCTCATTACTATTAAAAGTATTTAAACAGCGAATAAAGGCCGTCACAGACTTAGCTATAATATATTATATTAATATGTTTATAGCTAGGCATATTACTATATATTTTCTATACAATTTTCGCGTGACCACACACTCAGCTATAATATATATTTCTGGTCTCAGTGTGTTTAGTACGGTATATTAATATATATTATAGCTAAGTTTGTGACGGCCTCTAGTATACAACATTCTATGCTGGTTTGACTGTATTTGTCAGGGAAATTGT
Source organism: Plebejus argus (assembly GCA_905404155.3). NCBI lineage: Eukaryota > Metazoa > Arthropoda > Insecta > Lepidoptera > Lycaenidae > Plebejus > Plebejus argus. Next base: position 7,530,681 of record FR989929.1, on the reverse strand, counting down.
CAACGAACCTAAAGATAGTATACCGTTTCGATATATTTTGCCGCGAGTAACCGCGACCGACAAAAATTCAAATAAAATGCCACTTTAAAATATAGTTATACCCACCGTATAATACGCTGCGTAAAATATCTTTATAAGCAGTAGGGTTAAAGATAGAAAAAATATTCAGAACAGTGCCATAAAATGCATAACGCTGAGTAACCAAGTTACATGCAGTTCTTTACTTAAAAGAAGCGACAAAACTTTTCTACTGATTTAGATTATACAATATACATAATTTACCAAACTCAGAGATCGGTTGAAGATTTTTTGACAGGTTATCTATTCATTAGCTCTTTTGATAAGCTAACGGGATACACGTTACCAATCGGCAATCAACAAAGCTATTGAAAAGATAAACTGCTGTCTGCTGTAAAAAAAAAACTCGCAAAATGGCCGCAAGATATGCAACTTCTTACTAAGTATGTGCCTTTTGAAATTTAAATAGAAATATAAATAGATTTATACATTTTAATTTTATAATCATGGTGCCTATTAATAGACGAGTTGTAATGATGCCTTATTTTAATTGTTTATAATGTAAATGTATATTTTACACAGGGTTATACGACGTTTAATACTGACATACTTGCATTAAATATAAGACTTTTCATATTAATATACTAATCGGACTACACTAACAAAATAACATTGTGCATAAAATAATAACAGCACAATGACGCTGCTAAGCAATCATATTTTATAGAGAATGCTCCTTTATATTTCGTTGCCTTACATTATAATATGAATCCTTGTTAAAAAAAAACTACCCATAGATTGCCATAGATCATCTGTAACGGTCTCAAAATAAAAAAGGCAATTCTAGAATAAAATTGAAAGTAAAAAAAGCCTTAAGCGATTTCAGATTAAGAAAAAGTCAATGTCGTTTAAGGTTTTCAGTGTTTGTAAATTCTAAATTGTATATATTATTATCGTGGACTCTAGGTGTAATTTTTATTGGGTGTGTATTGACGTGAACAAAATGTTGCCATTTATAAAGCTTGGATTAAATAAAAATGTGTGCAATGCACAGAGTACTTTATTTGGTGCAATGTGTCCACTGCGAAAAATTTTATGCGATATAATAATATGTGTGTTTTAGTCATTTGTATGTTGGGAAAGACCATATTTTTATTTTATGATAAAATAAGATTATTATTGTATATTGAATGCGAGTTTCAGTTTCAAGTACATTTAATTTTTTAAACGAATGAAATAGAGCCCGTATAGCTTAATTGAATTTTAGATGCAGTTGTCGTATAATTTTTATTATGAACATTTTTCTGTTTAATACATAATAAAGTCTTTTTATTCAGATGACAAGTGTTTACTTTATTATGTCGATTCTCTACATAGAGCGTATATCAGAGAGAAAGACCGTAGGACTGCTCGTCCACTGCATCGGCTTTTGGCCGAACGGAATGACAGCATTTCGTTTCATTGAATTAATTTGTATAAGTAAGTCCGGTTCGGTGTGAAACGGCGAATTATATAATGAAAAATTCGTTAACACAATATTAGTTTCATACATCATAGGTACCTACATAGGTAAAGACACCCCGCATGGTACCTACGTACCGCCAGATAGCGATGCAGTGGTCGCGCAGCCTTATCGTTGCAGCAGCTGTAGCAGTGCGGCTGCAGCAACAAACGGCTAAAAGCAATATTCTTTTTACTCTTATACTTTTTGCTATGAGTAGTTGCAATATTAGTAGCCTATAAAGAAGTCTGAAGTAGTTCTGGTAAAACATGGTGAAAACAAATTATTATTATGGATGTGTTCCTAAGATTTGGAGAAATAGAACTTAAAAGTTACTATAACTTTGAATGCTGTCCCATAATATATTTACATACTTATTTCATTATATATTCTGTGCTTATATTTAGAATAACATTCGCGTAACGCCATGGTGTATTACACCGCCATTATGCGGTGTTACATATTATCATACCTACGTTATAGATGTTTTTATCGGGTATTGGCTATTGCTATTTGGAGACGTGTTCTGAATTATAGATATAGATAGTGACAGTTATGGTCCTTAATTTTTTCTTGTAGGTCCTTAGCTCTGTAGTAATTATAAAATCTGTTATTTTATTTATTTTTATACGCTTCTTATTAGCTTCACTTGTATATTTGTTTGTAACATGTTTGTAACCGACTTCTTTGAGCGCGATTTTGACCCACTTTAAACGGCCAGATTTCGTTCAAACTTTGTAGATTTATCGAGGACCGATGACAATACACTGTTTTGATATAATTATTCCATTTTTCAATTTGTATGTTTGTTTGTAACCGACTTTTTTGGGCGCGATTTAGACCCACTTTAAACGGCCAGTTTAGTTTGGTTGTATATAAAAAAGCGTGTTTTTAGTTTTTTTAACTATTAATATTATTATTTCTTTGGGTGGCTTACAGCCAACAATATTATAATATGATTAAAAGATAGAAAAGAAAAGCCAATTACAAGCCTCCACAAATAACAGTTACTTTGCAGTATTAGGTGGAAGATAAAACTTATTAACAAATAACAAAGTAGTAACACTAAGACTGTTACAAATCAGAATTCTCGACGAAGATCTAGTTTCTGTAAGCAATGTGCATCTCTCTTGACTCACTTTCCTGCCTGCATTTAGGTAGGTAATTTTCAGTTATATAGGGATTCCACCGTCCCATGAGAATAGAGTAGGAGCCTGCGTCGGCCAGACGCAGCAACTGGAGTTCCGGTCGCGCATCCACTTACCGCGAGGAATATAAGCTGTGAAATTAAGCTTTACTCTTTCTCAAAGGTGAGGCAGACCTTCAGAACTGTATACCTCCTAAAGTAACCGCGACTGAAACTCCATACTTAGTTGCTGGTCGTTCTTATCTTATCTACCTTTGTAAAGGTCACAAACAGGTAAACTTTCAGTTTTCCTAAACTGAGAAAGGTCGGGCCGTCGCAGGCTCTTAGTCCAGAATAGATATAATAATAATAATAATAATAAAACACTTTATTGCTCACAAATACCAAAAAATAATTACACTAAACACACGCTATTAGGTAACATTAGAACTAGGTATGTGGGCAAAGGCGATCTTATCGCTAAAAGCGATTTCTTCCAGACAACCTTTGTGTTAACTGGAGAACTTTATACAGCATGACTGGTGAGTCAATACCGATATTTAAGGAGAGTATTCAGTACTCGATTCTCATTATAAATATGTAATAAAATTAGGTTCTTAAATTTTTTCGAATTTCCCAAAAATTATTGAATCATGGATATTAAGTAAATTACGCGGCTAGGCAAGTAGGCATACTATGCGGCCGGTGCAGAGGCGTGCGCTACCAAAGAAACACCACACAACTACCCCTCCCGCTCGCGGTGTCCATGCGTTGGGTAAATAATTATTTAACTTTAAGCTACATTTACTCAGTGATCAATTGATATTATTTTTTTATATTATTTTTTTCCAACTAATATAATAGCCAAATATCACGTCCTCAAGTATTAAACATGTCTCACCAGTCACGCAGTAGATATAGTTGGCTACTTAAATATTACAGGTAAATGCATCGCTTTTTTCCTATCTTTTCTGGGTCCGAATTATCGATAACCGATATTGACTCATTTCTTTGGCCATCGAACACCGATCACGTGCAACCGCCGTAAGAGATGTGCAATTTTACGTTGTCGCCGCGACTAGAATATTAAATACAATCGATAACAGAAATTAGGTCACTTCATTCACTTTATTCCACTATTTATCACCTAAGTTGGCATGTACACAGAATAAAAATAAGTAACGTCGTTAGTAAGTCTCATCTATGTTCCAGGACAATAAACAAAATTAGGTACTATTTTTGTTACGTTACTTAACAGTTAACCTTCAAAAACTTAACAGATCTAGTTTTAACACACCGCCGATTCTAGCCCTAAAATATTGAGGGTCTGTTTCATCACTTCCTGATAAGTACCGGATAGGCTATCTACCACTTAACTTGACAGATACAATATGGAGAATCTGTCAAGAAAGTAGTGAATAGCCTATCCGGTACTTTATCAGGAAGTGGTGATACAGATTACAGGTCCTTAATCTATCAAGTATAGTGGTGGATAGCCTATCAGGCACTTAATATCAGGAAGTGGTGAAACATGCCCTAAATATAATTTGATCTAATGCTCTACCTGTGCAATCGTTTAATATTGAGAGATGTATGAAATCTGCAACAGTAAGGTCTAGAGAAGGTCGCGGTTAAGATACACATTCACGTACTGAATCGCGCTGTTTGTTTGTATAATTTTCAGGTCAAGTTTTACATCAAACCGCTGTTTACCTACCTCAACGACGCGACGTATCGGTTACTAATTAATAATTATAATATTATAACTATAGATCTTGTATAATTGGTTCAATATTAAAATAATTCTATTTAAGTTCAGTAAGCACGAAAACTTTCTTTCCGAGTCAAGAGAATAAATCAAATTGATTTTTAGACTCTTCGTCTATAACATTATTTACCTACTAATACGCGTAGTTCTAGATGAAATTTGGCATGGAGTTAATTTAAGTCCCGGGAAAGCATAATATATAAGTTACAGGTAGGATGTGGCCTGTGGGTAGGATATATTTAATTACGGCAAGGGGTACCTACTTATATTGCGATATAAGTGGGTACCTAATATGTATTGTGATTACAGCGCAACGAAGTTTTAATTATAGTTATAAGTTATAACCTTAAATATAATATACTGATACCTAGTCGTAGAGTTGTACGATACCTACCGTTCCCTATCTGAAAATGAACTTTTTTGCTAGTGTCTACTTGTGTCAAAATACCTAATTCGCAATCAATAGTCTAGATACTGTAAAAAGCGTGTTTGACATACATATTTGAGTTAGGTGTATTTATCCAGATATTTAACGCTATCAATATTCATGCTGTGGTTAGTTTTTGTTCGAAATAAATAAATTAGAGTTACTTACCTACTGAGTTGGTACCAAATATGTATCTATACAAAGTGTTTGGTCCACATTTAGTTAACTGTGTCAATTAACTAAGAAGGTTAAACGCTCAGGAAATATAAATTACATAACATAAAATATTATTATATACCTCCGGTGACATTAAACTTGGTTTGAAATATTATGTATTTGGTAGCGTATATATTATGCGTATAATATTTGTTAGTTTTTGTTAGCTAAGATTCTTTGGAAATTATTTTTTTTTAAAGAAAATTCGCATGGTTATGAAAAATGTTATTATGGCGGCATTTCCTGTTGGCCTATTTCAGAGTTTTATATGATGTAAATTTATTGTGACCCCTTTGGTAATAAAAACTATTCCGCGGCCCCCTCCTCCTTTTCGATTACCTACCTACCTCTGGCGACCCACCTATAGAAGCTTCGCGAACCCCCAGGGGGTCGCGACCCACATAAAACACTGGTTTAAACTAACAGTTTTGACACTGTCACCTTAGAAACACGTTTACACGTAAGTAGTTCAAATATTATAATTGAAATTGCACAAGCACCATCGGCTCCTTACAGGTGGAGTTTCAAAACTAATTACTGACTTATGTAACGACAGACTAGATATAAAACATGGATTTATTGCTCTCCCATACATTTCTACTATCATTGGTATGTACGTTATCATATACCCAGCTCTTACCTTATTTTCAAGAACGTGTATATTTCCTTTTAGGTTGTTTTTCGGTATTTATGAGAATCTCATCATCATTGATGATCGTTGCGCCAAAATTCGTTTATCGTGAGGGAACCCTACATTTTCCGGGATAAAAAGTATCGTATGTCCTTTCCCGGGACTCATACCATCTCCACACCAAATTTCAGCCAAATCCGTTCAGTGGCTTGGACGTGAAGAGGTAACAGACAGACAGGCATACACACTTTTGCATTTATAATAATATTAAGTATGGATGAGATAAATAATAAACTTTCCCAAAAAATACTATGGAGAGAGTTCAATTTGGGGCACGAAGGCCACAGCTAACAATACTACCAAGCATTATCAACTGTACAGCTATTTATAAGCATTTGATAGTGCTGATAAAAAACAAATACCTAAAATATAGTAATACGTAAAACTTGAGGAACAGTCTTTTATTTTTAAAGCTCTTTCCTAACCTTAACTGTAGAAAAATATGATGAACAGATGACTATCGAATGGTGTATTACATACACTCTTTGAGGGGGGGGCACGAATTTCCTCCCCCTCTATTACAAAATAATTTGCGACTGCGCCTTTGACTAATAGCCTTTTGGCTTTTGTACTTACCTATTGGAAGACCAGCTTCAATCGGAATGCAGTCAGTCTGCATCACAGCTGTCAAAATGCAGAACAGCTCGACGTGTTTCTGAAGCCGTTTCATACATTCTGATCGAGGTTACGCCTGGTTATGACTCACAATAGAAACTTACTTCTAAATCGTAGAAGCGTAGCGTGCCTTGCACTTTTGTATGGTCAAACTCCTGACATTGGAGCGTTTGGCCATACAAATCATAAAAAATATGCTCTTCCAGCGCTTTTACTTACACAGTAAAATCTATACAAGTAACACATACATACCCTAAAGTAATTGATAAAAATCTACGGCTTGTTTGAATTTGGAACACAGGTTTATCATGATGGGTTAATTTTAATGACGAAAACATAACGAAAAAATATAAAATAATAATTATTATGTATAATTATTTGTTTCACCACTTCCTGATAAGTACCGAATAGGCTATCCACCACTTAACTAGACAGATGAAGTATCTGCAGTCAAAAAAGTTGTGAATAGCCTATTCGGCCCTTTATGAGAAAGCGGTGAAACAGGCCCCAAGTATTCTAATTATTTTATAACATCGATACCAAAATGTTTCACTTACAAATGATAGTTAAGAAAATCATACACATTAAGGTATGTATAGAACAAGGATTGAGAAAACTCATTAAAAATAATGATTTCAATGCAATATATTATGGCAAGATATGTGGCAGTAGAAAAGATTTCAACGCGCTAGCGGTGCGCTCAGTTGTTTACTTACATTATAATATTTTTGTAACTTAGCCGCTTCGTTTACTATTATTAGATGTTATATTGTTAATTCAATATAAATTATAATTAAAGTAATTCTAATTATTATAATTTCTAGCCATTCTTAAATAAAAACACAATTTTGGCGTAACACAATTAAATTAAGTTGTGATGTTAGCATTTATTTAACTGGTTTAACTCTAAAAAACAAAAATGTCAGCACTAAAAATATATAGCCTAATTAGGATTAATTTATATACAAATTAAATAATACAAATAATCGCTTGTCTGTAGCGGATACAATATGGTATTTAAAACTTATCTAACAACGATTCTAAAAACATTTAGGTAACTGACATATTTACGATGCTTTTTACCTATTGTTGGGTTTCAGTGTGGTAAACACATTATTATAACTTATAATAGTGTGTTATAAATTATAATGGTGTGTTTATATTTTTACCTCGAAATAACCTCGAAATCTTGAAATTATCAGAGCGTTCTTATTAGGATTTTGTCAGAGGTAACATAATATAGCTAGTTCTAAACGGCCTGTAACTTGTAAGTCGCAATATAGAGTAACATAAATCTTTTAAGTTTAAATTAAGACGATGACAATAATAATATTAATTATTGTGTCTGTACATATATATCAGTCAGCCCAGTATGATGTTATTAAAACTGAGCAATCACATTATTCCCAACATATTTTAAATATCCTTTTTTATATTATTATTTATAGATCTAAAAAATGTTTGAACATCAAATTGCGAAAATACTTTAAATTAACTTTTAAGAAGAAGAAGAATCATACTTTCTAAGAAAAACAAATAATTAAAATATATTATAACTTAACCATGAATTTTAATAAATTTTTCCATAGATAGGTAAGTACGTAAACAAAAAAAGGTTTCTGGTTTTAATTTACTATTAAACTTAATGAGATATTTAAAATATTCATCATATTCATCCACGCCACTTCCTTATTGTATTTTTTTAGTTGTAATGAAGTATGCAATAAAATGCTGTTTCACCTGCCCCGATGACTCACGCGACCTGCATTATTTTCATAGAATATAATATTATCATAAGAAAGGATAACACCTATATCCATAGGTAAAGAACCTACCTTATGTTGTGTGCTTTATCTTCTTTTTCAGTTAAAGATTTCAAATTTAGAATATAGCATAACGTATATATTTTGTAAGGAACTTCACACAAAAAAAGAATCACTTCTTCTATGTCCACTAAAACAGAAGTAGAGTCATTTATTTGACCAAGTTTTTGAATCGAAAGCCATGTCTTTAGTTTAAATATTATCCTACGATTTGTATTACAGTTGTTATGAGCTGTTTCATAGTGAACCATTTATATTCTTAATTATTTGTAACTAGCTAAATAAGCCTGTATAAAGATCCAACGTTAATATAAAAACAAACGCTTCTTAAGAAGAATTACATGATCTAAATACAACTTTGACATTATGACGTTAGAAAAGTGTTTTTCCTGCATGTATTATGTAGGAAAAAGAAAAGTCTTCAACGCTCACTCATTCACCTTGTATGGAATGTCCTCACTAGAGACATTGAAATTGTGTTACAACCATCTAAGGTATGTTATAATTATTACGTACATTTTGTTAGCATTTTTGAAATCTCATAATATTTCCTACTCGGTACCCTACTTTAATCATGTAGTCACTTTAACAATTTAAGTATGGTATTTTATATAGTTATGAAAATTGATGCAGGCTCCTAGACTATAAATTCCTAAAAAACCGGTATTATTGTCCTTGCTCGGAGCGTCTAGATCGTTCGAAGCTCTGTGGACTGCAGTTCCGAAGGGTTTTCATAAGAAACAATTTAATTCCTGTCTGACTATCTTGTTTTTAAATTTACTAAAAAAATTAGTGCTGTTAGGGTAGAATTTAAAGATAAGTATAGATTCTAGATTGTTTAAATATGTTTTTGATTATTTGTCAATTATTATCTACGAGTATATGCACGACAGGGTTTCATTTACATACAGCCAGCCCTTACAAAATAGCGAAATAGTTACTCAATAAAAACTAGTGCAAGTATGCAATGATTGCTGATTTTAATCTATTTAGTTAATAATTTAAGTTAAGTTATGACAAAACATACCGTTCTTATATTTTTAACAGCGTATTGCAAGTAAGTAATTATTTTTTATGAAGATACAGGATTTGATTATAATATTCTCTTTCTAGGAAATCGTGATATCTGTAAAGTAATTTTAAGTTGCACTTCAAGTAACCAGTAAGCCCAAAAAATATTTTACCTCCAGTTATATAGTTTTCATCTACATTCGTACTAACACGGTTAGAATATGACGAATCACTCAAATTTTGAACTTCTTAAAATTAATATATTATAATCATTAATAGCCCTTTAAAATTCACTTGTAACAAAATGGCAAATTTTAAAGAACTTACTATGAAAACAAAAAAACGCTTCAGTAAAATGTTCTTTCTTGTTAAAGTGTCCTGGAAATCTACATCTTATAACTTATAATTTAAATATCTACTGATACTATCTGAAATAGAAGCTCCAGAGCTCTTGAATACAACAAGCAATCACTAACTAGTCTACAATTATTCCACGCATTTCATATTTAATAATTGCGCGTATTTATTGCAACCCTTCGTGTGTGCTGACATAACAGCGTCCAGGCTGTGGGGGTTGCAACATGGGGTCCGTACCGCATAACAATATGCGGCTGTTGTAACAGCGCACATTATAAATACAAGTGGCGGCAAGGCGGGGCGCAAGTGTGCGTTCGGCCGCCATTGAGTTTGCGCGGGAAAATACGTTCGGAAAATTCTAGACATGTTCGTTTTGAAGGTCAGTGCTTTTTAAATTTGGAACGGTGTGTTAAGTCTTAACAGATAAGAGCATGGATGATATTTTGATTAGTTTTACTAATAACGGCTCAGAAAAAGTTTAAAGAAAAATGTGTCATAAGCTGCGTGTAATTTTAAGCCGCTTATGAATAAACGTCTAAACAGTAAAAAGTAATGCCTGCAGTAAAGAAAGTAAAATAATATATATTTTAAGTTTTAGAAAATTTTCCGAAAAATAAAAGTTTTTCACTTTGTGTTTTTGCCTCGAATAAAGTATAACTTCTGTGTGGCTTTAGCTTTGGAAAATCAACTCTAACATTTACCTTTATAAACCGAAAGTTCACAATTTACCTTTACGCTACTATTTAAGAAAAATCATTTAAGTATTCAGAGGAAGGAGATAGTAACACCTCGTAAGCACGCAAGCTTTAAAAGCGTTAAAAGTACACAAGTATTCTGAAAATTACAATTACAATTACATACATAACCTAACATTTTCAACGATAATATTATTATCTGAATAGTATAATAGTGTAGAGGGGTATAATAATTTAGTGTATGTTTATTATATTGCTTGTCTTTATTATTTATTATAATCTCGACAAATCTAATCAATTAGTTTATTAATATTTAACTACGCGTTGTCCGCAACTTCGTTACGCTAAAATTGATTAAAAAGGAATACCTTCCGTTTTTAGGATATCAAAATTGATAAAATAATTTAAGCGTTAAGAGCTAGCAAAAACTAATATTAAATATTATGGATATTTTACGTATAATGCCTTTGATTAAATTACATTATGTAATGTAACAAGATGAGCTTTTTGCCATGGTGTGTAATGATGTGATTGAGTACAGCAAGAACTGTGGCAGACTGGCGTGGTAGAATGTAATTTAGGTCAGCTATCAAATAGCTATTAACCTTTATTGGCAACCGTTCCAATAATTTTATAAAATACCCTGTTGTCTATTGGATCTAGTTATGGTATTGTAAACCAAATACTAAGCGTGTTTTAATAATAAGATAATCATGTTTCAATGTTTCGTCATTTTTCTTTAGGGTCAGATTGTACGATTTTTATCAAATATTATTACTGTACTACAGTTGTTTCCTTTTTATGTGTTACTACATTTTCTCGCTCTATAAGATATTTATGATATTTATAAAATATGAGTACGTTATATTTGAGCAATAAAAAGTAGGTACCTAGTAGTAGTCCGGCCCTGGGTCTACCGAATATTACTTGATTAACTTAATATTCTTATTGTTTATCCTAGGGACAAGTTAGTTAATTAACGACTGCTATTTTAAATAAAAAAAGATAATATTATGTCTAGTTTAAACCACTCGACGAATATTGGTCAAGACCACAAAGACTCAAGTTGTTTCTAGTTGTAACTAGGTATATTTGCGTGGGCATTTTGTACTATTACTAGGTGATTCAATGCTACACAAATGCCGCAAACAAACTAGTTTGTATTAACTAAACATTAGCACTATTATAACAATACAGGTTGTTCTAGCAATCTAAGCTCTAAGTACTGTGTGCTAACTGCACAAGGCTTTCTATGATCTTGTTTAACTGAAATGTAACTTAATTGTATAGCTTAAGTAGTTTTGCGTTATTTTTGTCTTAAAATAATACTGTCAATTTTTAAAACTTAAACTGTTTAAACTTTTCCTCAACTGATAAAATTTTCTTAATATCCAAATGGGGTAACTCTTAGGATAATTAATAGGACAATAATCTTAAAAGGGTACTTTAAAAAAACTCTTAACTATGTAGTTACCATAAATTTTCGGAAGTAATTACACGTAACAATACATAATACGTAATAATTAACATGGCTAAAAACTTCTAACGTAATTTTAATAGCACATTGTTTTATTTACATTGCAATTAAAGGGTTTGACTATCCGTTCGGGTCAGTATACACTAAAACGTAACAAATCAATGCGACGCGACGCGACAGTGTGCTTTAAAACAATTAATTGATTAGAGAGTTGCGTAGCGCGACGCTACAATCGCTTTGAAAAGTGTAAAAGAAAATTTATAATTTTCAAATTAAACTTAACAAGTTATATTTTCATTTTAAGTATATATGAAATTCATTAAATCAAGCACTATCACGTCGCGCAGGATCCCGTTTCGGTCTTAAGCCTTAAATATGTGTAGCTAAACACAGCATTGACCGTGTCGGACATGCTTGAAGGCAAGCTTTCAGGGAAGACATATCCCTTGCTTTTGTTTTTGTTTAGTCACAGCCTTCAAGTGTCATAGGTGTAATGCTGAGTACAGAGTCCCTAGCCAACATGTTTTCTTTATCGCTTCTAGTGTATGGAATTCACCAATCAAAAATGTATGGAATTGACATAAGCTTTCGATAATAATATTATGTGTAGTAAGTCGACATTCGATTCATGTCATGTCAAGTTTTATTGATGGGCGATTCCATAATGAAGCGATCATGAAAACGTCTTGGCTAGGGCTCAGGGCCTATAGCCGAAACTTTTTCGTTTTCGCTTCGTTATAGAATCGCCGATCAAAATGTATGGAATTGACATAAGACGAGTCGAACGTCAACGTCATATTAACGAACGCTTATGTCAATTCCATACATTTTCATCAGCGATTCTATAACGAAGCGTAAACGAAAACATTTTGGCTCACCCCCCAGGTTACTCAATGCTAACTACCAAACTACAATATGTTGCCCGAACCGCTTTGATTGGCATACTAATGGTGACAATACAATAACCAAAGGCATACATATCAATTACTTTGACATACATTTGGTACAAGCTCTGGGGCTGCTACAAATACTGATTTTGAATAAAACTATCTTGTGCTTTCTTTCGAATTCCGTAATGTACTTCACTTCAGTGCTTGACTCGAGTGCGTCTGAAGAAAGGCTATGTTTAAATCTAATAAGGCTATCATCGTTGGCAGATTTTGAGTAGCCATTTAAGCAAATAGCTTATCACACAAGCGAACGCCTCCGTGGTCCATGGCGACTTAGAGCGTGGCTCATTGACCCGGAGGTCGTGGGTTCGATTCCCGCGTTGGAAACAAGTTTGGTTAGGACAATGCAGGCTGATCACCTGATTGTTGAGTGTTGACAAATAAGATGATCCATGCGTGTTGCGTCGGATGGACATGTAAAAAGTCAGTCCTACGCCTGATCTTTCGGCAGTTGTATCGGTCGTCCGTTCCACTGGGTTATATGATAGTAAAAGGAATAGAAAGTGCTCTAGTATACTGCGCACACACTAGATCACTATGAAATTACTCCTGCGTAACTGGCCTGGTTTTAATGAAGCCGGCCACCGTCATCGAAACCGGTGTGGGAGTTATTATTATTATTACACTTAAGCTAGGTATAATGAGATTCGTAATAAGTCCCTATACCTTAATTCATCAAGCCCCAAGCGGTCGCATGTAACCGCAATAACAATAGATAAGCTATTGTGTCTTGTTTTTCCACGATCGACGGGTAAGACGAACAGCTTGACGAAACACAAGATGCAAATCTCTTATGAAGTTATGAGTGCCATTTAATAAATACGCAAAATATATTCGTGTAAAACACTTTGCAGTTGTTGTGTTGTTTTTGTTGAAAAATGTTTTGAGTCGCCCTATCGCTTTTGATACTGATTAAGCGACGATATTAACGAAGCAGTATCATTGCAACGGCCATTTTAATTATCGCTAAGACGCGTACAACACTTTATGAAATATCTGAAAGTGTCCTTATTTCGATAGATTAATATACAATAATTTCCCTATTACGTAGCAGCCTACATACCGGTGCCGCATTCCTAACACGTCCTAGCCAACCTGCGCCATGTTGCAATGACAACAAGGCCGATCACTCGCGAAGGCTCTTACCAGAGACAACCACGTGCTGACGCCCTACATTGTAATAATTAGTTCTAATTATTATCTATGGTCAATTGCGGAGGAAATTGCGAAATGGCATATGAGTCGGTCAAAATAGATATGGCTTGTTCAATGATTTTCTGATGTAAGTAATATGTGCATGGTGATTTGAAATTAAAGCCAAGATAAAACTTGTTTCATAAATTTGACCAAAAATACGAAGAGTATTGATACATAAGTATTATTAAAATATTCATAATACCTACTGACTACATAAATTTTATTAATCTATGTAAATACAAAGACTACATACTAATTTTGGCAATTGGCTAGTACGCACTTATATAGGTCTACCAGAATCTGATGGCAAAAAGTGAGAAAATAAATTGACTCTAGCAATACCGGGGTAGTTGGAATGAAATATTTTGATCCTTCTTTTTTCTTATAGCGGCTGATTCTGTGTGTTAAACATGCAAAATATATAAAAATTTATCCAATGATCAAGGATTATGAGAAACAGGTACCGTACTACCTATATTATTTCTTGCAATTATGTCCATAAAGTTACAAATCATTAAAACAGTATCATTTAATCTCATCAAAGGTTAAATATGTGGTTATTAAGTAACCATAACTGTAATTTGACTGCGTTATTGAGGATATATATCTGATATTAAACAAGACGAACATCCGCTGTTGAAATAATCTCTATGAAGTCACCAGTTTGAAGAATTTTGTAATAGATTTTATGATACGTTTGGACCGCGTTTTCTTTTGTATAACGTACACTTAAATTTTGAAATATCAATTTATCGCGAGGTACAATTATGGGATATAGTATTTTAACTTACAGTTCTTTAACTCGATGCATTCTATTTGTCGTCCTAATGGGTAGAGCCGCTGTAAGTTAATATTTTAACACAGTTTTTTTCCTTATATCGTAAAACTAATAAACATGTATGAAATAGATATAATTCCATATTATAAATGCAACTGTCTGTCTGTGTGTATGTCTATTTGTCTATCTGTTACCTCTTCACGCCCAAACCGCCGAACCGATTTTGCTGAAATTTCGTATGGAGATATTTTGACTCCCAGGAAAGGACATAGGATACTTTTATGCCGGAAAAATAAACGGTTCCCGCGTGATAAACGAATTTTGGCGCAATGAAGTAGCGGGCGTAATCTAGTATTATATAAAACTTCGACAATTACATGACAGTAAGTAGGTACAACTAATAAAGAGCAATTTCACTCCTGTTATTATTCAGGCTGTGTCCACTAAGCCCGGCCGCACATTGTCCGAATTCTGATCAGAAACAGTTGAACTCTGCCGGACCGCCACCCCGCACATTATTCGAGATATCCTTCCGGCGAGTTCGAGCTCACTCGGCTCAGTACAAAATGTAAGAGACAGCGTGGACTTTCAACTGCTTCTGATCAGAAATGTTGTACAATGTGCGGCCGGGCTAATACGGCGGTCGCAAGACGTCTCACGCAATTATTGAAATCTATCAAATCCATACAAATGTTTGCCGCGCCGCGCCTCGCCTCGCCTCGTTGTCGCGTTGCGGTCTGAATTGAGCCGTCATTTTCTTGCTGAAATCAATTTGACCTGTGCTCAGTAAACTAGATGAGCAAGTAACATCAACAAAATGTTACATTACGTTATGTCACTTAATGATAGCTATAAACCTTCTTACCTTGCTCAAATTAAGTATGATTAATTAGTGTTGTTAATCTCAATTAAACAAAGAGGCCAAGCAAAGCAAAACCCACGCGTATTTTCACTCACATTAAGACACAATCTTGTATATTTTTATAACTTCTATATGTATACAAGTTTCAATTAATTTTGATTATAATGTTAGATAATAATAATATAACTTAATATGGGCTATTATAATGCTACCAATTTAGATGTCACGTCTGCGCTATAGAGATACAATGACACTTTATTCTTTAACCATTATTATTGTATGTTACTAAAACTCGTGCATTAATGATTTTAAATGGATCATACCTACACAGTACACACCTAAATGCTTATTGCAAATAGTCTTAAATCAGTCGTAAACACGATTGTATTTCATTGTATGGCCACTAGTCACTACGATGTGTGATTGTGAACAGGTTTCATACACGCTTTCGGTCCAAGTTCAAGTTTAGCTTTCGACCTGGATTCGACTGAAGAACACGCCCAAGGCCGCATATTATCATACATTCATTATAACCAGGAAGTCTATATAATATTATGTATAATTAATTTTAAAAATTAATAAGAAGATTTCTATAAACGTGACAGAAAAAAAACTATTTTGTTTGTCTTTTTCATTTATTTAATTCGGTTAAATAACCGATTTCATTTTGGAACCAAAATCTTACTGCGTATACAATTTCATTTCAGTTGACAGACATAAAGACAGACAGACAGACACACTTTCGCAATTATAATATTAGTATGGATGGCGGAGAATCTTTTAACTCTTATCGCTCAAGTTTCAATCCATTATACCATTTAGGCTCTACAGGATATGGTATACTTAAAATATACATTCATACACACTTCATAAATAGAACAAATACCTATAATAACAATTAACACTACAATTAAAGATTAAATCAAAGTAGCACTATAACATCTATCTGAAAGCTCGTAGTAACTTTGCCGGCTGACAATAAATAACTGCTTCAATATCTTGCAATCATAAAATTATATTGTGGAAATTCTAACTGCCTTGTACAATTTACTATTGCAAGATCTAACACTAGAAATTGAGCGCTTTAGGCATTTCGATAAACAGATAATATAAACGGATCCAGAGCCATATTTTGGCCAAAATGCTTTCGATAGTTTCAACAGCAAATTTAAAAATGTAAAATGCATAGGTTTTTTATACATGCAAAGTATAATATATTTTCTCTTGCTTCTTAGCAATTTTATTAATAACATTAATTATTGATCTTAAAATTTACCGAATATAGTTTGAAATTTTTTGGGACGTCATCTAATTATTGTTGCTATTCAGCATGCTACAAACTTTGCCATAATTTCTCTTCTCACAAGTAGTTCTTACAAGTAGTTCAAAGTAAGTCCAAAAAAGTAACAGCTCTTATTCCTTTTTGAGTAAGTCTTGTCCAAAACATAATGCATGTTTTTATGAACACTCATAAAGACATGTGCTGTGTCCAATTTAGTAAGTAGTATGACGCATGTAGAGTGATTAAAAACTTTTTCTGCTCTGTATAAGTATATATCGACCATTTGCATCGGCACGTTTCCGCGTGGACCCAAGGTTGCCGTTCACTGGACAGTTCTTTGTAGGTTGTGTGTCATTTTGCGTTAACATAGATTTTATGATATTTTTCCTTTCACCATTGATCATTTATAATTTAGTTTAATTAATCGTCTTCTGTCTGTTGTAATACCCAAATACTTATTTTTAAATCAACAACAAATTAATGCAGTTTTGTAGTTTATTTGATGATAACAAATTTAAAATATAAGATTATATTATGATACGATATATGAGAATACGATTTTGTAGTCTGTGTGACTGATAAGAGACGGATTGAATCAAACTACTGACGAAGCTTTCATATTTTTGCTTTAAATTAGTATAATTTGGGTACAGGATAAATCGACTGTTTATTAAACTGGGTCGAAATTTTCCATTTACTTGACCTTTCTGAAGACATTTGAGCCAGGATATTGACTTGAAGGTGATTCGATACCGAATATACGGTGGGTGAACATTATTACAAAATATTATTAAGGGTTAAACAAGTTCTCTAATAAGTAGTACTCTTAGGTACCATTTTTTATATATCCTGTCTTTTACTTTTACGGAAGCAACGAACGTAAAAGTTCAGACGCTCTCTGGTAACCATTTTTACTCATTGGTCTATCACAATATATTCCCACAACTTATGTGAGCCAGGTTCGATAGTGACGATTTTCCCTCTAAATAATTTTTGAAGTAAAACCGCACGCTTGACTTGGGGAGTGAGCTGGTAAATGCGTGACGAGAGCGTTACGAAAAGTATGAACTATGATCGGGTGAGGCGAACGGAGGGGTGCGTGCGCATATTTTCTCAAACTTCTATACGTATGTTTGACTTGGGGAGTAAGCTGGCAAATACGTGACGAGAACGTTACGAAAGTGTGATCGAACGCGAACGGAGAGGTGCGCGCGCTCATCTTCTTCTTCTTTCATACATATAGATGGAGCTAAAGAAGTTTAACTTCAGTTGTGTGGTCTAAAGCACACTCGTTTTTTAACCTATTAATTTATATTTCCAGGCGTTGGTGCTCAGCGCTGTGTGCGCCTGCGTTTACTCTCAGGGGTATGACAGACCCAACACCACCCCGGTGCCCATCCTCAAGCAGATTAATAAACAGAACGACGATGGCTCCTACAGCTTCGGCTACGAGGCCGCCGATGGCTCCTTCAAGATCGAGACCAAGTACCCGAATGGGGACGTCGCCGGCAAATACGGATACGTTGACGCCGACGGCAAAGTGCGAGAGGTGTCCTACGGCGCGAGCAGCCAGCGAGGATTTGAACCACAAGGTACTAAAGTCATAGAAATTATGACCTAAGAGCTGTCTTCAACAAATTTGAAGAATATCGGTGGTCATTATGTTTGATTTTTTAAGTAATCAAACTTAATCCTACCGTAATATTATGTACATGTATGTAGAGAAGTTGATTCCTAGGCAGATGGCAGTAATTTGGTCGCGTAGTAAAACTCAAGCGACCGATCACAATTCACAGCTAACATTGAATTGACATATTAAGCCGACCAAATGACGCACTAGGTCTGTCAACTGCCTGCAAGGAATCAATTTCCTCGGGTATACATATGACTTTAATTATTATGATTAATAACTTTGACGAACCTTATAAATGTTACAAATATTTGCTATCACATCATATTTTGTATAATAATTTATAATTTTTTTTGTAAACGATACAAAATACACGTAATTTACATTATTTTTATTACATTATCCTTGACTAGATCTAGACGAAGAGTGGCATTTGCTGAATGATTACTCAGTTTCCGCTGAAGTTTGCGAAAAATCTAACTAAACCCAAACATTCTTCACAAAAAACGTTAGATAAATACAAAGAGCCATGTATTTAGTAAACGATCTTGACCGAGGCATGTTAACAAGTAACAACTAGGTCGGGTTACAACAACCATAGTCAATACTCGATACAGAACATCTGATTTGCTCTAATTAAGATGACTTTTGTTAGTATTCTTTGTGTACATGGTAAATGTTTTATTGCAAATCGTAACGAACTGAATCCTTGAAAAGTATTGTAAAGAAAATGCTGCCGAATTTTTTATTATTCGTAGTGCCGAATCCTCCGAATCTAATTATTTCGATAAACAGTAAAACTTGAAGGAGTACTCATGATAGCTTCAAGGCATTTTATGATGTATGTCTCAAACTTGTGAGTAAACAACTGATCCTAATAAATAAAATAGATATTACCTCTATAGAGATATTAATAATAGCCCGACTAACATTATCACCTGTCATCTTAACATAGCGTAAGATTTTTGAGTGGAAATAAAATAACAACAATAATTAGTAATTTACTGGATAAAGTCATTTAAGGGTGGTTAAAGCGTTCACCATACTGTGAAGTATGTAAAGTAACCTGCAATAACTAGATATGAATCATGAAGTTAATATTTGTTAATCGTTAAGTGCTCGTAGTCAGAGTACAGGGTTCCGGTGGGTGGTCATGTAGGGGCGGGACGTAACACGTTCGATGACAACCTTCACGCTCTAGTTAGTAGTTGTACATATGCAACGACTATTATGCCGCGGCCGCATATGCGTGGTGCTTCGCGCTAAAGCCGATACTATTAGACGATCTGCGTGTATCGTCCAATAGTATCGTCTCGTCGCATGAAGCTTCGGACGATATACGCAGATGCGGCTGGGCCGTTATGCTATGTGAATGAAATTGTAATTGATTATACGTGAAATAGATTCAAGATTTACGTAGATGTATTTTTGCGGCGGCGGCCCCTAAACCTACAATAATATTGACACAAAAATATTGACACATATGGTGCAATAAAAACTTAACTAGCTAAAACTGTTCAATGTTAATCCTAAACGGTCAATAATATTGCACAATAAGTAATATTGGGCAATACAATTGATCGTCTAAGGGCCCGCTAAGCATAAACTTATAGGATACTGTAATAAAAAATCCGTTCTTAAACTATAATGCACTAATATAAGAATTGCTATATAATATAAGAATTGCTTCTTTCATCTAAGTGCTTACAAATTATTCATGTTTTTCAGGTACCGGAATAATGGTGCCACCACCCACCCTCAACGATCCCAAGACGAACGCTCTCACCGACGGCCAAGAAGACGACGGACAGTACAGAGAGGATCCCAGAATATACGAGGACCCCAAATTCAACGGCAGAACCGGTGCCAGGCCCTCCAGCTCATTTAACTTCAAGCAGCCAGCCGCCAGACAGCAGTTCCAGTCCTCCAACTTCCAGTCCCAGGACTACCAACCGCAGGCGCCAGCCTACCAGCCCAGACCCCAATACCAGCAGACTTACCAGCCCGCCCCGCAGCGGTCCCTCTTCACTCAGAGCAACCTCTTCGACCAGGCTCCCCAGCAGTTTAGCCAGCCCCAGCAGCCACGATTCAACCAGGACTTCAGACCCCAGAGCCAGATTTACCACCAGCAGCCGCAGTTCTCCTACCAGTCGTACACGCCGCAGCAGCAGTACCAGAACTACCAGCCCCAGCCCCAGACTTACCAGAACAACCTGGACTTCAACCCCTTCGCTGGTCACCCGGCTCAGAACTTCGACCCAAGCACCGGCTCATACTCCATCAACTTCACCGGTTAGGTTGTTAAGTGAAACTTAATTATAATCTTAACTCAGCATATTTCATAAGCAGTCGTGCACTACAGTTGTAAATTACTCATGAAGTAAGGTTCTTTCTGTTCAAATTTCAATGTTTGGCGGAGGTCAAGTTGTTAGGAAAAATGAGGAAATAACAAATATGTATTTCACCCTGTCTGCAACATAATATTAAATGCTTGAAATAAATCTGTAATGTAAATACGAGCAATGATTGCAAAAGTACAATTTTCGCAGCATTTGTTTTATAAGGTTTAAATTCTGTAAATATAACTAGTCAGAATATTCAACATAATGTAATTTTGTAGCTTTATTTAAATTATTTTGTATAATTTAGTTGTAATATTTTACGTGTTTATATTAGGTATGTTTTATTTTACAGCAGGTATAATGAATCAACTAATAAATTAAAGTTTCTATTACTAAAAACTACAATTTCTATCTACCGTAATGAATCATGCGATAGATAGTTAGAATTTTTCATTGATGTGATTATAATATCCTATCCTCTCTATTCTACATTTATTATACTATTTATTATGAAAACTGTAATCTACTATGATTTTAAACATTATCGGTCTTACCACAAAAGATTTAAACACCTGTTGAACAGTTGTTTTGAGATCATTTTGTACTGAATTTTTCTCTAATCAACTGTTCAACAGGTGTTTAAATCTTTTGTGGTAAGACCGTATAATTTTAATTTCCATGTTTCTGCGCTTAGGTATAAGTAGGACAGTAGGTATATATTACTAATTCTCTCACAAAATTTGGGAATAATTCGATTTTATTACATTTTCGTTGAATTATTATTATTAATATGGCACGTATAATAATTTTTAAAAACTTCAAAAATGGTCTTCATTTTATAAAACTAAACAAAATTTTAGGAAGTAGGTAGCGGTGTCTTACTATGTAGTATATAATTTTATTTAAAGTATATCAAATTGTATTCAATATCTAAATAATGTTTATTATTCTATATACTCCATAAAGGGTATGAGCCTGGTAATATCGAGTTGACAATAATAATTAAAAGTCGTAACATGTACAACGTAATTGTAGGATTTTTGTATGATTTTTTTATTTGTTACAATAACTGTAATAAAGAATAGAAATTTCAAAATAGTAAAATTTTATTACCCTTTTTATTAATAGAAATAATTACACTAAAGACTAAAAGAAAACGATTCCTCAAAAAATATAAATGGATCTGAGATACTAAAACGATAAATTTCTTACACTTAAAAATAATGACCACATAATAATTATTACTAAGATTGTTGCCTATTTCTTATATAATTATTAAATAAATAATATCTGGCCTTAAAAATGGAAATAGTTGTGTTTTGGCTACTGGCATTGTTTTAATTTTATGAAATATTTAATTTAATAGCAAATGGTAGGGTTGTATATTTGCTTAAGAACGTAACAAGTTACATAAATACAACGTGGTCCTGCAAATAACAGACAGTAGATAAGCAAAAATTATGTGAAGAATAAATATATTATATCAAGGTAAATTATCTCTAATAGAAATTACTAATCTTACATCTTTTATTACGATGGTGAAAGTATAACACAGCGGACAACAGACTCAATTTTAAACACCTCCTACTCAATGTTTGCAGGGCATGAGATGTGCTGGACTGATTATCACTTACATCTTGAATATATTTTATAGACAACGTAATAAATGTAAATCGTTTGATCTTATTGAATATGGGAACAAGTACTAAAGAGTAGGTATTGCATAAAAAATATTACACTCGTTGATTGTTACAATATTCAGGATACCACACCGACCATTTTGATGAATTTCAGCGGCCTTTCACAAGTTTTAGATTTACATACGTAGCTGTATAATCAATATAAATCAATAATATTCACATTCTTAATGTGAAAGTTTGTATGTCTGTCTTTTATCACTTCATGCTTAAGCCAATGAAATATGGTTCGTCAAATATATTCTCGGGAAAGGACATTAAAAGGTTTTTGTTTCAGACAAATTTACAGTACCCGTGCGATAAACGAATTTCAACGCGCCATGAAGTTTTAAGTAACACTGTTATCTACTATTTTACAAAATACAGAGTTTAATAAGCCACCAATGATGCCAATTAAATATTTTAAATAACACGTTTTACTTGTCAATTAAATCCGTGGACATTTGGCATTAGCATGCGATAACATTTCTTGTATGTTAAGGTCATTGTTTTGGGACCTCGAATTCGGTTGAGTACTTGATTAATCTGTCTCTGAGTACAGACGACAGACCACGCCTTCACGACTATTATGATATGTTATAGAGTAGGCAAATGTAGAAATATCCAAATAAAGGGGGAAATTCAACTTTTATTTTACTTTATAATAAACTTCTAGAGCTTTAGCCATTTTTCTCTATTTCCACTCTCTACAGACTTGATATTGATATTCTCCAAAAAAAAATGTGTAGTAGTGGTCTTCTAAGCTCTATCTCCTTTCGTATCCCTTCGTACATTATATATTTCCGCGTCTCGCCTGTTTCGTCTTGGCTTGATCTGATCCTTAGGGTAAGACAGCACAGCATAAGGTTGAAGAAATGGACTTAATGCCCATATTTTGTCATTTTGTGAGTTACAAAATAACATTTAAAGACAGAAGATATAACTATTTGGTGGATCGTTCTAGGATATCATACGAAAATAATATATTTTGTTATAATATTACTCTTACTGCTAACATTTTTACTCTGCGTATTCATGTGCGTATTTTAAAATATCATTTTCTTGTCGGTAATGTACCCCGTAGACGACTCGAGCTTAAGAGCCTGATGAATATGATCAAGGAATCAGAGTGACCGTGATGGTCACATACATGGTTGTCACATTTTTTCTTGAACAAGTTTGTAACGGGTTCCTAAGGGTCTGAAACCAAGAGCCGCCAGCAATATTTTATGTTATTGCAGTTTTTTTATTACTATTAAAAAATAACTCTGAAAAGGTTCTTCCGGTACAAAACTTTATGGAAATGATTGTAGTATGTAATTTTTTGTTATGGTAAAAATAATATAAACCGCTTCAAATAAACATTAAAAACTTTTTAATTTAATGATCGCTTCCGGCAAAAATTAACCGACCTTCTCTTCCATACGTCAGATGTGAGTAGGAAACGAAATCATCGTGGGCAATCTTGAAAAGTTCATACACAAATATGTAGAGTAGCTTACATTAGCCCTGAGAATGAAAGAGCTTACTTGTTTGCCTCGCCTCTACATTCTCTGAGCTCCGCAGCAAAGGTCGAGCTCTATAGTGAACTAATATTTTAGGTAATATTATGTCTATGATATAGAGGCAATATAAAATTTATTTAAAAAAGCAAACAACAATCTAGCTTCTTCTTACGAGAACAACAGATCCTCTCAGCCTTAAATTCGTCGAGTCGTCCAGAGTATTCGCGAAATATGTACGCGAGCGAGCCAAAGATATAATTAAGTTATAAACAAACACTCAAAAACATAATTATTATTCTTCTCAAACATAAACATACTTATAATAAAGTAAGTGAGAGAATGAGCGAGATATCCCCAAAACAAATAATTCCTTACTTAATGGGGATGCCTCGTAGTTATGTTGTATGTGATTCAATTGAGAAATAAAGATATATTACTATTATACCTATTCTCAAATTGCTGAATTCTGTCCGTAGCGGTCATTGACCCCCTGTCAAAAAACTTATCAAATTTCATAGTTTTCTATGCAAACCGCGATTGACAATGAAGTGACAGATATATTGTAATGTTATAGCGTGTGTCTTTATAATAATTCAATTTTTATCCTCAATGAACAGAATACAGTGCGAGCATTTTTCACTTAACTCCTAGACTGAAAAGGTCAATGACCGCCGGTGTCAACTTAAATTATTTTAACTAGCTACCTCTATTAGTTGACCCGGTGAACTTCGTATCACTTTGGAAAATAAATTTTTTGAAGTATCATTATTAGTGATATTATTTTACAGTCTCCGTCATCACACTCTGATATTGGCGATTCACGAAGGAGCAAACTTTAAAAGAAATAAAATTTGAAACTATAGCCATTCCACAAATTAAAACTCTCCAAATAAATGCAACAAAACGCATCGGGTGTCGACACGTAAGATTGTGTGATAAGTTTATGTATTCCGCAGTGTCGACTGTCGAGGTCAGCTGCAAGTGAGACACGACGCTCGTGGAATCCAGATTTTTAGTTTTTATACCTGTAAGTGCTTGGGTACTAAGTGCTGAGTACTTAGAAGGTCACCCGTTATAAAAGTATGATCTTACTTTGATTCCAGAAAAAGATAAAGGATAATTATTATCCCTGAAAAATGCACGGTTCCCGCACGATAAACGAATTTTAATGCAACAAAGTTTCGGACGTCATTTAGTTTAACATAATCGTAAAGGGATTAAAGTCATTTCTATAACCCCTAACTTCTTAAGGTGGAAAAATAATTTGATATTCTTTATTCGCTAACATTATTTATTAGGTATTTATAACGTATTATATTATTGTATTTATTATGATTTTTTCATACAAGCATATTCTAATTAATAATAATTATAGAATGTATGTTACTTATATGAAACCGTCACACATTATCATGGGAACAAACAATTAGTTCATTGATGAGATGAAAAAGCTAATGACTGTCTACGGCGTAGCCTCTACGACGGATGACGTCATACGTCTGCTACGCGGCGGATGCGCACAGCATGCGTGTTGTGTAGCAAGTGAAGATTTTGAACAACCAAGATAACTTTAAATTAGTATTTATTACTAATAAGAAGTACAAAAATAAAAATCAATAGATTAATCTTTTGATTTTTACAATATTTAATCGAATTAAATCCACTCTAATATTATAAATGCGAAAATATTGTGTCTGTCTCTCTGTTACCTCTTCACGCCCAAACCGCTGAACTGATTTTGCTGAAATTTGGTTTGGGGATACTTTGAGTCCCGCGAAAGGACATCTAGGATACTTTTATCCCTAAAAAATGTAGGTTCTCGCGCGATAAACAAATCTTGTCACAACGGAGTTGCGGGCGTCATCTATTATTAAGGTATGTATTCTGTGAACATTAACTTTACTTTACTTAGTTGATGTACCAGGTAAAATGAAAAGATTTGGACCCAAAAAGAAGGTAGTATTATTATTATTTTATTACAATATCATATTATTGTACCTTATATGCGGCGGATGTATTTATGATTTCTTTTTCTTTTATTTTTATAATTATTAGATCGTTATTTTTGGATTTCTCTTATAGAAAATACTTAAATTCTAAAAGACGGAGTGCAAGTTAATGATATATTTGATTGTTTTAAAAATAATTTTTCTTACTTCCATATTTTTAATTAGATGATTAGATATAAATATTATTTGAACCCTGGAATACGAGGAAACTATAAAAATTTTTTCCTACTTAAGGCTTTTGATACGTTTATGTCCCTTGTTAGAATTTCAATCACTTCTCTGACATTAATCTTAGAATTGCCTGTCTGCTGCTGAAATAACATTTAAGCGTACACTTGGCCATAATTTCTTTATTGCATATACAAAATATATCAATATCATTATATAAATAAATAGCAGGATATAATATAAGAAACATCCCCTTGCATTGGAAAAAATCAATAAAACGAATTTCAGTGAAAGGCTGGCACCGAAAGGTATAAAGCAACCTGCGCCCGCGCCGCGCCTCCTACTGACATGGCGGTGCTACTCAGATTGGTACGTTATTGTTATATTATATTACTTTTTGTAATATTTTTATAATAATTAAAATATTTAAAAAATAAAGATAAAACTTTTTAAATTAAAACTTTTTTCATTTGATAAAAAAAACACAAATAATTTATAAACACAGGCCCTCTTACTAATAAAAAGTTACACAGCGTGTATAGAGGGTGCATAAGATTTTTTCTACTAATAATCATTTTTTGACATAAGGCCTGTATAACGCTGCTGTCATTTCCATACAAATTTCTCTGTATAGACCATGTATTGACTCTGTGTAACGTGTGTATAGCATAAAAACTCATGTATAACTATTCACACGTTGAACGCATGTTTAAGAAGTTTTTATTAGTAAGAGGGTAAAATTAGAAAGTTGATGAAAATTAAAAAAGGAAGTTGCAAATAAAAAGTAGTAAAAACTGAAAAGAAAGTAATTTGTAAAAATCAAAATTGCGATGTATTGATTATATTATAAGAGAGTATATCACTTGATTGAGTGGATATTAGACTCAATTGCTTAATTTAAAAATAAATATTCTCATATGGTCAAATTATATGGCTAGTTTGTCTATTAAGCACTCATTACAAGTAATTTTCACGTAGACTAATACAAAGCAGAACTTTTTTGCTAAATATTTTTAACATACTTAGTGCAATAAAAATATAGATTATTGACAATAATGACGTAATTGATGGATCTAGTTCAGTGCAGTTGAGTGATACAGTGATAAGTAACAGTGAACAGGTTTCTTTGTTTGTGGCAATGAAACAGTGCGTTACAGAACCCATTGGTGCGATAACTGGCGGTTATGGTGTAATTGCTCCCAATTTCTATTACATTAATCAAGATAACGATTATTTTACACAAAATTACCTTAAGACCCAATTTCACCAACGTCTGTTAGTGTTAACAGCTTGTTAAAATGACATGTCTTCTCTTTCATATCAATAAAAAACGAAAGACAACGAGAAAGAGTAACGTGATACTAATTCGAGCATTACATTTAAAAGTCGTTGGAGAGATTGGACCTCACTATTGTTAATTTGAACAATTTTACATATTGATTATTATGTAGATAATGAAAAGCATGTGTTGCCATGTCCCTTTTCCCATGAAAAATAATGTCATCAAAACTTCCTTCAAAAAAATTGTTGCATCTCATTGTTCATATTATAAAAGAGCACGCATATCAGAATAAAGTGATAATAGTTTACTCTTATTCGCGTTCAAATCCTATAATTAGCCTCAATATTATGTCTGTGTGCACATTACTCTACTTATATTATTTTCACACGACAAAATACATTGTGACGTCTACGCTCATTTGTTTTTGGAGCAAATACACCTAAGTGTGAGAAATTACGTAAAAGCGAGTCAAGTAACAATTAATTAGCATTTTGAATGTTAGAGTGTCAGGGTGTTTCGAAATTCAGAGCGATTTATCCTATTTATAGATTTTTATGAGATTTTGCAAGTGTTACTTTATTCACGTTAATCCTATTTAGTAATATCAATCAGTGTCAATACTTCTTGTAGATTGTTGGACAAAATATTTTTGTTAGTCTGTAAGAATATTTTTAAAGGACTTGCAAAGCTGCATAAACTATCAAAATTATTATGAAATTACTAATGAGATTCTTTATAGAATGTCGCGAAGTTACCCCGAAATTGTTTTACACAGGGGACGGTTTTTCTGGGATCAAAAGTATCCATCCATCCAGTAAGTAGTATGTCCATTCTCATGACTCAAAATACCTCTGTTCCAAATCCCGTCAAATTTCAACGGCTAAAGCGTGGGGTACATTCGACACAGACAGGCACATTTCTGAATGAGCGGTGTTTGCAAATATTGCTAGTGTTGTGCATATGAAATGCAATGCAATGCATTCCGTGATTGCAACGGAAACCATCATGTGGGTGTATTACGGACAGATCGCAACAAACAGCTGAAATTCCACCCCGCTCTACCGGCAACATGATATGTAGAGTGTCCACAATACACGTGCTTCGCGGACAAACTGCATTGCTGAAATATTACGTCATAGTAATGTCATAAATTCATAACATTCTTTGCTACATGAATTACGATTTACGAATTCCTTTAAAAACTTAGGTTAATTAATAACGACTCCGAGATATTAAACTTCTATTTAATTGAAGAGTTTGGCAGATAATGTATGAGACTTATGGTAAAATCTTTTTCTAAAAAAACAGTTAAGTAATTAATATTCGTCTCTGAGTGCGGCAGTAAATTCGGTGTTTATGATTTTGAGTCTACATTTTAACTACTTACGTTTACTGTATAGCAATTTGTTTATCGCTGGGTAACCGTAATATATTACTTTTCCGGACTAAAAGTACTTTTATACCATATTATATTCAAATACGTTTACCATCATTTTGTGTGATTAGATTGCTCGCTTTTATGGCTTATTTGTGCTGGTTTAATCGTTTATACAAACATCGCGTCTTCTACTTTCGTTCTTTTGGCGTTAGATCTTGTTTACACCAGTTTTCCGACCACTTTAACTTGCGTTACATACTTTTCTTTCCTAGTTGTTCCTGTGTATAAAAACTTGTGGTCACCCTGGCCGCGGAACCGGACCGTGGCCTCTAAACGTTCAACTTTCCGATTTATCGCCCTTTGTACAAATTATGTATCAAGTGGACAAGGAACTGCAATCACTTATCACACGAGATTGTTTCCGTGTTGTACCTTTCTTTCTTAACCCCCGACGAAAAAGGGAGGTATAATAAGTTTGACGTGTCTATCTGTCAGCATCGTAGCATCCAAACGAGTTGAACGATTTTGATCGAGCTTTTTTGATTGCTGATAAAAATTTCTAGCTTATGAAATGATGGTAGCTTCTGTGGCTTTAGATGATATATTTTCTGCGTGATGTTTTTTAGATATATTATAATGTATTGTTTCAAATGGATATAGGAAAATATAACCAAGACTATAGAAAAATTATGTAATTTATGCAAATTTTTGTAGTGTCAAACGTTAAAAAAACCAAACCTAAATTATTACTCTATATGACTAGATAACACGAAATTTTTTAATAACGTTAAACAATGATATTCTAATTTGAATTTTTTATTTAATATCATTGACGTTAAATTAAACAAGACTGCTGTTTTTTTTCTAATAACGAGAGAGACGTGGAGAGTGGACCATATAATATTACAAGTGTTTTTCACTTTGAAATTCGGATAGTTTGTTTTAATATCTTTTAAATAAGCGTCCAATTATTAACACTAACAGTTGATTCACTCAAAATATTCGTAGCTAATTTTATCACACCTTATGTAAACTAGATAACTATTGGCTGATTTAATAAAGCAGTTAAATATAACAATCAAAGTGCATCAATCAAAATAACTGATGTGTTTACATAATGTTTAATTGACGCTGAAAATGTGGCGTCGCGCGTCGTGTCACGTTTAGACACGTAAACTCATCTAACCGAGACAGTTACGTCATACGTGCAGTACACGACATAAGCTGAGCGAGGAGATATCGATGATTATTATTTTGCGAAATATACGGCCGCGCTCGTTTACTCGAGACTTGGCTGGGTCATGCCTCCAAATAACATGTGAAATTTTGCCCCGACTTACACAGGTTAAAAACAACTGTCAGCTAAATACGAACTTTATTTAACCTGCCACCACTCACAACCGCACTCCGAGAAATCTTAATAATTGCTTGACTTTAATTAAATTTAGATTTTGTCATAAGTTCCATAAATTCTTTGATAAACTTTACGTTTCATTTGAGTTAAGTTAACAATAATTGTATACTTATGTCTTACTCTTTATTGTCTTAGCGCAACATTATATTAATGTATAACATTTTATATTAAAGTTACAAACATAGCAATAAGCAATAACAATTTTGTATTGCACTTCCAAGCGTACCTAATGACGTATGAAGTTGATGATTTCAAATGACGGCGGACGGCGGTACCTTTTATGTGATGGATGAGTTTGTGATCGTTGAATATGTTAACACTACGAAATACGTTACAACTTCATTTCAATGTATTTTTACTAAATTCAAAATTAACGAAAAAGTCAGTCAGTTTCTGCTGTCTGCAACAAGAGTTTCAATAAGAGAACTTTAATTTCGTAGTATTGAGATTGAGTAAACTCAATACTACGAAATCAAAGATTATTATCATTGGTCTGCTTATTAAAACCCAACATAAAGAAATTTAACACACATGTTGGTCTGTCGCAGACTATATTAATATCAGGTGCTAATATTTTGTCCCAATTTTTTAAAGATGTAATCGTTTGAACATAATATTTTCTTGATACGGGTTATTAAATATATTTTTTAAAGAAGAATTTTTTAAAGATTTTTTTAGAGAAATTGAAATAGCAATAAACCAACTTCAAAAAAGGTGGTTATTTGTATGGCTGTAGGTGTGTTATAAACAAACATAGTTATATATTTTAACTTGCACCAAACACAGGCCACGTGCCATTGTCTAAGTCGGTCTACCATTTCCGGACAAGGTTATATTTCGAAACTGAACTGGTATTTATTGCTAAAACAACTTATTTGATTCGCAACAACACTTGTTACTTGTAAAAACTTTCCGTGTGTACACCCAATATACTTTGTGAACCATTTGAATTCCAATTGAGGAAATTTAAAACAAAATACAGTTATTGAGTATTTAGGTTGTTTGCGCTTTATTGCACTATAGGGCCATTGCGTTATATTGTAGCTGTAATTGGAGATTGAGCTGGGTTTCCGTTAAAAATATATAACATGGATTTCATTATTTTCTTTAAAGACTAAACGGCTTGTAGGAGAAAGAATTAGCGCTACAATTAATATAGCTCGGCTTTGGCTTGCCTACCAACTCGTTCGGTCCGAAGATCTTTCTCTGATGCCTCCACTCATCATAATTTAAAAAATAAATGTACAAACTATCCTCTTGAACCCCACCGATACCATAGCCGATACCATGTCGTGCCACCCAACTGGACTCGACCTCACGCAGTTTTTTTTCTTATTTTAGTGCATATAAGATTTAATTTTGTTTGTTCTATGCATTATTTTAAAGAATATGACGTTGGCTACAAGAAGTATGCAATAAATTCGTTGCTGAATAGCGCAATTTAATTCGAAAAAAGTTACGAATGTACGAATTACATTTTTAACCGACATAAAAAAAGGAGGTTATATGAGCTTCAATTTTATCGTGATTTATATCTATGCATAAGGTAATAAGAGGAATGATAATGATGATGATGATGTTTCCAGGTAATCCTGACGGTGTGCGCGGCGGCTCAGGCGCAGTACGCGGAGGAGCGCGCGCCGCGGTACATCGCCTCAGAATCCAAAGTGGCACCCACACCCGTACCCATATTAAAGCAGATCAACAGGTAATATTATAACTGAACTGCTATAACTTATACCTTAACTTATACTTAAACTATAAAATCGTAAAATTACAGTTACATTCAAAAACGTTTGTTAGGCAATTCTTGTGTCTAAACGCACTAGGCCGAAAATACGCGGTTGAAGTTCGGCATGATTACGTCATGCATCGGCATGGTGTGTTTAGTGTGGTGTGCTTAGGAGTTAACGCGAGGAATACGAATGTTGTATGCAGTATAATACTCAATTTTCTTATATTCGCAACCTGTTTTGATTCTACTTCACCTACTGCATACAATGTCAGCTTTTTATGGTCACATAAATTAAACAATTAGTAATCGTTATTTTATCGACGGTAAAAACGGTAAATATATATACCTTGCTACCTAGCTTATAATATTTAAATTTACGAATTTCAGGCATAACGAAGATGGCTCATACACGTACGGGTATGAGGGTGCCGATGGATCGTTCAAAATCGAAACGAAAACACAAAACGGTGAAGTGAAGGGCAAATACGGATACAAGGATGACACAGGAAAAGTAAGCATTTTTAAGGTTTTTAATATGAGCATTTAGCTCAGCACGTTTTCATTCTTCGAAGTAAATGCATTCTATCAGTAATTATTATCTATCTTGCTTAATTATCTCTTTGTAATAGAGAATCAAAAAACGTGTAACAAATGTATTATCAAATAAATTGATTTATATATACACATAGTGCACCTAGATAATTTGGTCAGGATACATCAAGTTCAGCCGACAGATCACAACCAACATTAACTTGACATAATCCAACTAAATAACGTATATCCAACATGTAATGATTGGTCCATAGGGGATCAATTTATCTGATGTACTGTGGGAATATGCGTGGAGGCCGTAAAGGAAGATCTTCCGACCGAGCGAGGCGGTATGCTCGGTCAGGCCGAAGCCCACGTGATACATTTAAGTTGTCGTAAGTCGTAACTCGTAAATATACCGACGCACAGCTTAGAAAAGATACCGCGATGCAGGAATGTTGCGCTAATTATAGGTACCGCCACGGTACTTATTCGTAATAACAAAACCATGTAATAACAATTTGCTCATAAATTTCCAGCTGCGTGTGATCGAGTACGGAGCCAACAAGTACGGTTTCCAGCCGGCGGGAGAGGGCATTACCGTCGCTCCCCCCACCCTGGTCGACGAGTCCACCCGGGAACCTGGCAAGGTATTTAACCTAGTAATATAGTCCTAGGTTATTACGAACTTTTAAAAATCTTGATCCAGGCACTACATTATTTGAGGAGTAAAAAAAAAAAAGGAGTGGTTAAGTACGCTCTGAAAATACTGTATAAATCATCCACAATGGATGTAAAGGCCTAGTTTAGTCCTAGGTTACTTTAACTGTATTGTCCTCTTAAGGATAACAGATTATCACTAAAAGCGCCGTCAGTGCAATGTTTATAATGGGTTTAAATACGATTGTATTTGGGTTTTGATCAGTAGTTGATTAAAATATATGAATACCTGCAAACTACTGCAAACCTTCAAGAAGAGAGCGAGCGGCAACGCACTGGCACCGCACCGCACCTCTTCTGATGTTGCGAGTGTCCATGGGCGACGGTAGTTGCTTTCTGTCAGGTGACCCGTTTGCTCGTTTGAGCCCCTAATTTTATAAAAAATAGTAATGAGGGCAAGCAGCGAATTTAACAATAAGGACATAAAAGTCCATTTACATGCATTGCTGGAGTCATGAAATTTTCTATTTAAATTCAATGATTGCTAGTTACCAAATATTTTTTCTCGTAACCCATAAAACGTATTAAATTGAAGGACAATAAGTACAAAAAGCGAGCACAATCTACGATTTTATGACAAGGTTGTCGGGTCGTCTGATATTGAGGCAAGTTTTTGTCAGTAGCCTAGATCTAGTTTCCATGAAATCATAAATGTCTTTGATCGAAAAAAATGAATAGAGTTGTTAAGCACTGTAGCCTAATCAGCGTTGCCAGATTTTTTGTGCCAAGTCAGAACTTTGGAAGTTTTTGACTGAAATAGCGGGATTTTTCGTTCGAGTTTTCCCCGAAAAGCGGGACTGAGCCTGTCCTGCGCGGGACATTTAATTTTGATTTAAAAATCGGGCTGCCCCACCAAAATCGAGATGTCGGGCAACGCTGAGCAAGAAAGTGCACGTTATTGACAAATAAAAATCGATAGCCCGGACTTCCTTAAGAAGTCTGATGATCTGAAAGTCAAAAATACTGCACACTGACCTTAAGAGGGCGAACAGAACAAAAAATCAAACATCGTCCTTGTCTCTTCACACTCACTCACCGTCTTTTATATGCCAACTGAAAAAGGACGACGCGGAATCATCGCCATTTAAAAAATCCGACAGGCCAGTCTCTCGGTGATAGAATTTTATACAATGTGTATTATATTATATTATTAACTCAGTTTAATTTATTTTGGCAATATACGAAAAATTCGTGAAAATGACCATGCATCTTTGTGATTTTTTTCTATCGAAAAATTTTAAGATATCGTGTTTTCGGTAGGTCAGATCCTCGGAAATGTAATGTAGTAGTATATCTATGTTTTAAAATTGAAACAATGCGGGGCTTATAATTTTCAAGCATAAAAATGAATTATTATAAAATCGTCAATTTTGCATTAGTCGCCTTCTTAATTATTTACATATTAATTTTATTGCTTTCGTCTTCCTTTAAAAATGAAGGTAATATGAAGATCACGTCCCTTATTCTAAATATATGTAAGTATATTGTTTTTTTTCCATACTAAATCCCTCTTAAACAATATCCAGGGTAACAAGCAGTACAGAGACTACGACTACGAAGACCCAGCCCCCGCGCCGGCACCAGCGCCGCGGCCGAGGCCCGTGCAGCCCGCCTACCGCGCTCCTCCACCCCCGCAGCAGCAGTACAGGCCCGAACCACAGCAGTACAGGCCTGAGCCGCAGCAGTACAGGCCAGCGCCACAGCCGTACAGGCCACCGCCTCAACAGGCCGCTCCCGTACCGCCCAAGGTTAGATGAGCTGTTATTGACACCTCCACAGTACATTATTGACCTAAGTCGCAGTAGTACAGGCACTGCATCTCCACTGTGTCTGCACTGCAGTCCGCACCCGTACCACACAAGATGAGATTTGTGTTATACTCGACACTTAGTAGCGCTTCACAGGCTCAAGCCGCAGTAGCATGGAATCTCGCATAATCGCTTGCATTCACAATGTTTTTATTTAAATTGTAAAGTACTTACCAAATTTTTATAAGATTCACATTTTATAAAAATAAAATTATGTTATAAATTAAGCGAACCTGCGAGTATTGCGAAAACTGTTGTTTTTATCTGCTGGTCGCAAAATATTTTTTTCATGGTTACATGCTATAACTGAATGTCTATCTATTAGATTTTTTCTGTATTACGTGAAATGTCACTTTATAACCTAGGCTGTAGGTTTCATTTTCTGTTTTGTAGTGGCGTAGAGCAAAATAAAACCTATTATATAGCCAAGTTCATAAAGTGGCATTTTATTTGAATTTTTGTCGGTCGCCGTCGCTTGCGACAAAGATCAGTAAAGGAGAATTATTAAGGAGATTCTAGAGTCTAATTTTGTCACAATCGAGTTTGAAAAATATAATTATATAAATAATAAGATTCGTCTAGATGTGACTTGTGATAATATGATTTGACCGGTGGCTACATACACCGTCGTTTTATAAATGTCTAAACACTTTGTATTTCCAGCCCGCCTTCTTCGCTGGAGCAGCCCCCGCACCGCCAGAAGATAACTTCTTCAACCCCGAACCGCAACCGAAGCAGTACCGACCGAAGCAGGACTTCCGACCGGCGCCGCAGCCACAGCACTTCGCGCCCAAGCACACCCAGGCCGAGTTCCAGGACTACAACCAGCAACCACGGTACACCCAGGCCAGCCAGTACCAGGAACCGCAGCCGCGACCCCACAAAGGCCAGACCTTCTCCATGCTTGACCAGCTCTTGAAAGAATACTCCCTACCCCAGGGTAACTCGGCTCCAACCCACGATATTACCTTCGGGTCGTTTTAGTCATAGTAAATTCAAATTCTTGTAAATATTATGTAGTGTACTTTTTATTAAATGTATTTTTTACTTATGGGTCTTTTCTTAAAATTCTTATGTTTCTGTTTTTAACTTATCAGTAAATGAGCAAATATGATTATATAATAATATTATTATATGAACTCGAGGTAAATTCAGACCGCAATGCGACGCGTATAAGTGTATTCTAAATTTGAATGTATTTGACAGATTTCAATTGCTGAGGTGTCTTGCAAGTCCCTCAAATCCATGTACAAAAGAAATGCATCTACGCTTCTTTGCGTTGCGGTCTGAATTATTGACCCCTACTCATCTAACTATTCAATTAATTTTATTTAAACCTCTATTCACTATGCAGTGTTTGACGTCGGTTTTTCGTAAGACCCAGTATTAATCCGGTCGAGCCGGCTCATTTGTAAAGCAGCTACAGAAAATTTTAAACATTTTTTGACATATATTTACAAAACAAAGTACTAAATTAATAATGAACTAATGAGCTATATTAAGTATTATACTTTAAAATGTATGGAGAAGTATCTCCATAATTTTATATACTTACATAATATGGTGTATGTGCAAATGATATTATTGATGGCTATTAATTTAATAAATTCTATAAGTTGTACTTTATGTACATTATACAGTTATGTTTATCAAACAAAGTACGAACTTTCTAGGCATGACAGCTATTGTGTGGCTACAACTCTACTATAAAAATCTATCTGTCATTTATACAACATGTAAGTTCAGCTAAAATAGCTGAACCTAAAATTGTACTTCTCTGAGCCCCCAAAATAAAGTGTTTGCCCTATTTAAGTGAGGAGTGGAACGGGTCCAGCCAAATTCTACTAAATATAACTTGAGTGAGATCGAGAGACGTCATATATTTTCAGCAATAGAAAGTCTATATATTTAATTTTATTTTGAATATTTTGAACGTTAAACATTTATTTGAATTCACGTCTTGCATATTATGCTGCAAAAATAATCTAAAAAAGGCAATAATATTCATATAAAATTTTAATGAATAAACACACTAATTCCTATATACTCTGTATAAAATTATGAAACATCTTACGTAAAGTCGGGTGGAGAGGGAAGGGGTTTGAGGCAAATCTTAAATTAATATGTCACTATAGCGCCAGAGGGTCAATTATTCTCGAAAACGAATACTTACTTGCCACGCAGCTTATGAAAAGAAAGATACTAAAACATACAATATTTTCTAACTCAATTACAAATAGATTGAGGACAACATTATTTTAATGTCACTTTAATTTAAACATTTGTACAACATTATTTGTCATTTTCCCACCCGAATGTAACTTTGCTACTTACCAGACTAATCTACAAACGTTAAAACAACAATTACGTATAACAAAGCACTGATATAATGAACGTTTTAAATCAGTATTGCGAGGTCGTGGGAGCGATTCCCAGGTTCCCAAGCCGGGAACAATCGCCATACATGTGTGGTTCCCACCTTGTGCAATGTATTATGTGCATAAGTGTCTGATAGAAAAATCTATTACTTCATAGATTATACAAGAATTAGCGTGACCTAGTTCGCGATTCTAAGTTCTGTCTTATAAGTTATAACAAAAGTAGCGCTTGCAGATATGAAAAGTTTGTATTTGTTTAAACAGCAATGAGCAAGCTTGTAGATTTTGTAGGTGTTAGTTCTGTTGTTTTAAGTGTGACTCTAAATACTAGGGTAAATTCAAAATAATAATAATTTAATCCAACTTCGTTCCTCGTTTCCATCGAACTGCAAAATAAGATTTTGCAAACGTCAAACGAAAAATATACTATCGTCTATCTATTATTAAAGCCGTGTATCCGTGGTCTAGTGGTATAGAGCGCGGCTCTTGACTCGGAGGTCGTGGGTTCGATTCCCGCGTTGGAAACATGTTATTTCCAAGTTTGGTTAGGACAATGCAGGCTGATCACCTGATTGTCTGACAAGTAAGATGATCCATGCGTCGGATGGGCATGTAAAAAGTCGGTCCTGCACCTGATCTCTCACCGGTCGTGTCGGTCT
Organism: Plebejus argus; assembly: GCA_905404155.3. NCBI lineage: Eukaryota > Metazoa > Arthropoda > Insecta > Lepidoptera > Lycaenidae > Plebejus > Plebejus argus. The sequence goes on along the minus strand of FR989929.1, from coordinate 7,492,652 downwards.
GCCGTCCCACTGGGTTACGAGAGTAAAGGAATAGAGAGTGCTCTTGTGTACTGCGCACACACTTGGGCACTATAAAATTACTCTTGCGTAGCTGGCCTGGTTTGAATGAAACCGGCCACCGTCACCGAAACCGGTGTGGGAGCTATTATATTAAAGCCGGGTTACGAATGTTTTCAACGAATGAAATATTTGGTTCTCTTTATATGAAACTTTTTGATATCTTTTATTTTTAGTACAAAACAAGAAAAGTGCATTATACATACAAATTCCTTTAATTTCAGGAATTATTCTTTTAAGATTAAGTACATAATACTCGTTAAACCATAAATTACTTTTAAGCCTAAAGTGTAAGACAAAGCAGAAGTAAATCTAATTGAATAGTGTACAAATATCTGAAACAACTAATCCGTTGCACAAGTCTACTCTGTCTCATGCTGAAGGTTGTCCATTGTTAATTGAATTGTAACGACCTCTTGTACGATAAAACACTTGTTGACCCAGTAGCTTTGTTCACGATATTACTGTATCATATTTGATATATTTTGAGCTTTTGTGGTATTTTATATGAAAAATCATATGAGGAGCTGGTGAACAGAACTGGATTAGTCCGCGAGAATAAGTTTTACACAGTGGCCAAAAAACTAGTATCAACTGCTACTACTACTGAACTAATCCCGGTTTTGTTTGAAAATGGACTATTTAAAGCCTTTTTAACCAATTTTGATTAAAAATATTAACAAGGATTTACGCAGATGGGTCAAGTGAAGACGATTCGAACAGCTTCTCATATATGAATTGAAATATTGTTATCACTACGTTGATCTAAACATTATGTTTATAATGTGTATGATTCTTCTTAAGTTATGTAGGCAACTAGACGGCGTCCGCAATGCCGTTGCGCAGAAAACTGTACTTTCATACGGGATTAAAAGTATCCTAAGAAAGTATCCCGGGGCTCAGTCCCTCCATACTAAATTTCGCCATACGATTATGGCGAAATTTAGTTCAAATCGTTCAAATCTCTGAACCGATGTTCAGAGATTTGAACGTGAAAAAGGTAATCAGACAGCCAAACAGACATACTTTCTCATTTATAATATTAGTAGATAAGATGTTTAAAAATTTTAATACATACATTGTTTAATGCTATAAATGAAGAGCTGAAGAGAGAGAGCTGAGCTCTTTGAAGAGCAATGTGTGAATAATAATAATTATGAACAAAATATTGCTCTCCATAATTTTAAATTCATTTTAAATGCAGAATAAAAAAAACATAACATAATTATTATATTAGCATATAACTCAAAATTAATAACCGCTTGACAGTAAAGTAGTGTTAAAAGCGAATGTTTGACATTTTTCCCCCGTGTTAGTGGGTCGGTGACGAAACAATGGCTCATGTTGCGATTACATTTGTCATTGTTTTTCATGCTTCTCAGTTTTGATATTAAGAGTGTCATAAAGTATTTATATGAATTCGCTATTATAATATTTTAAAGCATAAAAGTATCTTATTGAAATAGCTGGTATACTGCGTGACTGGTGAGACAATCATGTTCAATACTCGAGGACGTGATATTTGGCTAATAAATTAGTTGGAAACAAATAATATAAAAAAATAATATCAATTGATCACTGAGTAAATGTAGCTTAAAGTTAAATAATTATTTACCCAACGCATAGACACCGCGAGCGGGAGGGGTAGTTGTGTGGTGTTTCTGGTTCTGGTTCTGGTGGCCGGTGCAGAGGCGTGCGCTACCGTGCTGCACCGTCCGCATAGTATGCCTACTTGCCTAGCCGCGTGATTTACTTAATATCCATGATTCATTTATTTTTGGGAAATTCAGAAAAAAATTAAGAACCTAATTTTATTACATAATTATAATGAGAATCGAGTACAGAGCACTCTCCATAAGTATCGGTAACGTCTCATCAGTCATGTTGTATATAATTTGAGCGTTATTAACATAGGGCCCAATAAATATTGCAACAATATTAACGATAAAATTAGTAGCTAGAAGAATTTTATAATTTGTAGCCATTTATTACTATTTTTTTTATAGAAATCTACGCTATCATCATGTTACTTGCAATCACGTCATGCTCGAGTGAACATAATATTAAATTGTAGATCAAAAGAATAATTAGTTTATGTTTTGGTATTCTATAAATAAATGAAAAAACCTTAAAAATAACGCAGTTCGTATTTAATTGTATTTTGTAGTCTACGTGTACCGCGCTACGAATCGTTTTTGTGTAAGAAAAGACTTCAACGCGCTGCAGCTGCTACGGATGTTAATAATTAAAATAGCAAATAATTATTATTTTCAAACATTATATTTCAAGCACTTTATTCGTTTAAAAATGTTTTGGAACAAAAGTATAAAGAGTAATGAGTATTTATATTACGTTAACCTTTAGTTACGTATTTCTTTTATTGCAATGTAGGAAATAAATGCAACTTAGAAATAAAAAAATACATCTTCGTAGTTAGATAAAAGTTTTATCATAAAAGTATAAAATTAACAATTGACAATGGTTTATGTACAGGCGAGTAATGTTTTGTAGTCGTCTGAGTATTTTCCTGTAATTTGCCACTTAAATAAATAATTTATAACTAAATTAATTAGTGCCGTTTCGGCTTCTCTGTGGCGCCCTCCTCGCCAAGTATTTGAACGTTTCTCACCTGTTTTCGAGTCGGTGCGGCGGTGGTTAGCTCAGTGGGTGGTATCGGTCTCGGGGTGTACTCTGGACTTATGGCTAGGAGAAGCATCTTCAGCAGCAAAGCCTCTCTGACTTCCACCGGCAGGTACTCCGGGGCCTCCTCGATGTGATTCGACGAGGAGCCTACGCTGTCGTAGGGCCGCGAGTATCTCCGACGAGGGACGTACCTTTGACTGTCGTACTGGTCCTCGTACCGGTCCTGGTTCGCGTAGGCGTCTTGCCGGTACGGCTGGTCGTAGTGGTAGTCGTATCGGTCGTCCTCGTCGTAGTGACGAATCTGCTGCCGGTACATATCCCGGTACGGCTGATAGGGACCAGGCATCAACTGATCCATGAGCGCCTGCAGCCGACTTTGTCTGAGGATCAAAATCTGCAGCAGCCGCTTCAGATCCCTAGTGCTGACAGGAGCTGATATTGAGTTCATATCGGCCGCCGGATCATATCGCTGGAAGACCGGTTGGGGCTGGTACGGGTTCACATATCTTGGTTCGTAGCCAGGTATAGGAACCCCGCGCTCGTCAACCGGAACCTGAATTATTCTCGTCACGGGACGTACCTCGTACTGATCGTTGGATGCCTTGGGTTGGGACTCTCGAAGTAGCTGTGGCTCCAGTACTTTATTCTGCTGGTAATCGTATTGGAGAAAGGGCCGCTGGTTGCCGATAGGAATGGGGGCTCCGGGATTATCCCTCAAGTATTCCTGAGTCCGAAACTGAATGGATGACTGCGGTCGCCTGTACAACGTCTGTTGGTAAACTCTCTGGTCCTCCGGTACTCTTTGTGGCTGGATGTGTATCACTGGCACCGGGCTCGAAGTTGCGATATTATTTGTGTCAAAAACTCGTCCGGTACTCGCTTCTATTGTAATCTCCTGATTTTCCAAATTATCGGGATAATGTTCCTGGGTGTTTTGTCTTGGGATCAAATTTCGGAGAGGCACGAGTCTCGGTCGACTTGTCGTTGTAGTTGTGAAAAGCGGCCTGAGAGTACCATGAGACAAGTGACTCCCGTAAACATCGGTGGAATCATCGCCCATCGATTGTTGTAAATTAACCATGTGATGATTTGTGTTCCTACCTGGTAGCTCACGTCGGAAGGCACTGGGTTTGCTCGTGTCCGGTTCTTTTTCGGTAACTTCCTCGTACACTGGTTTCACAGTAGATGTCACAGTAGTCTGTTTGGTGACTAAATCGTCCTTGACTGTCGTTGTTCGCAATCTGCTTGCTTCATCCCTCGATCTGTACCGATTGAAGTTGCTTTGGGTGGTTTCATCGTAGTTTGATTTTTCAGTCGTCACATCACTCTCGGGCAAATTATTCGGATGTATTATAGGTCTTCGTCTAGGTATAGACTGTATGACAGTACCTCGTGTGGTAGCACTTCCTCTGGTCGGGTAAACTACTGTCGGCAGCGGTCTTCGGGTCGTCGACGACACTGTTTTGTTAACTCGCACTATCATCATCGGTGTACTCGGCATCGTACTTGTTGAAACAGGAACGGGGGTGCTCTCGCCATTAGAAGTATAAGTGACACGTTTAATTTCGCCATCGTCGTCGATGTATCCAAACGTTCCTTTTACGTTGCCCAAAACGTCCCGGCTTTCGATCTTGAACGTGCCATCGGTCGCTTCGTACCCAATCGTGTAAGATCCATCCTCGTTTAATCTTCGTATCTGCTTGACGATTTCCACTTGCGTAGGATCACCCGTCTCACTTGCCTTCAGAAGTTCTTTGGTAGAGTTGCTCGGAGATTCTGTAGTAGTAGTCGTTGTACTACTAGTAATATTGTCAGTTTTTTCAGTCGGCAATGCCGTCGCGGTGGCAAGGCATGCGAGGAGTATGTAGAGGTACATGTCGCTCAGGCAATGGCAGCCACATGACGATGTTACGGCGCTGAGCACGAGCACTACTCCCCTATATAAAATATTGCCCCACTAGTGTTCCTACCGTGTGAACACTTTACGCAAACGCCGCTATTGTTGTCACTTCATTATCTGAAAAGGAAAATCTTTTTTCATCGTATTCACTCGTGCTGCAAGATCCCAATTGTTTAATTATCCATTGTAGACATACTTTATTTGAGATAATTTTGTATCATAAGACACAATAAACAGACTTGTACTTACATAAGTTTTATTGTACAACAAAATACATGTGCTTTAAATACAATCTACTATTATTTTAGTGAAAAAACGTGGTTGTACGAGTATATCCAAAAACTTTAAAACTATGTTTAATCCTGTGTTATTATAAGCATCTAATATTTTATCAAACTACGCGAACTAGCCTGATTTACATTTGTTGTTTCATCAAGCGAAGCGAATTTGTATTCCAAAAATTGCAATTTTCTCACGATTAGACTTTGCCGCAATACCAAAATTTGGAATGTTCTAGTTGTGCTAAACACAAACTTACGTGAGAAATGAGCGTCTGTTAATTAAATTATAGGTACTAAAATGGCTATACCCATTAGGGTATATCCATTTTAGGTAAATACTAATCTAGAATCATAACAGCTTAAACTGACTGGACCAGAAATTAATTTGACGAAATGTAAAAATGCGCGTGCATAATAAAATGGATGTACCTAATTCTTAAATGAATAGAACATGAACAGAAAATCATCAAATAAATTGTATAATGGTTACCATTTTTATCGCTATTGACATTTACAGCACCAGAAGGGTCTCAAATGCGATCCACGGTATTCTTAAAATCTCTAACATTTTTGACTTTAAAACTCTTTGCAAAAAAACTTTCGAAATCAAACATTTTCATACCGATCGTCACCATTTTAAAAACCCTGGACGACGCCAGCAACTCCATTCCACCAAAAATTACGCGAGAACCATACATTTTTCCTATGTCCTTACTTAAGACTCAAAGTATCTCTATAGCAAACTTCAGCAAAATCAGTTCAGAGATTCGGGCGTGAAGAAATAATAGACGGACGAAAATACTCTCGCATTTATGGATATGGATTAGAACTATAATACTATCGAGGGATATCAAGAATCTCGTTGCACTTTAAGTTTTGTTTTATTGTTTAGTTATATATTTTAGTTACGACTTTCAAAAAGTGTAGGTATCCTGATACTCATTTGAATAAAAATATATTTTATTTTATTTATTGTTGCTAACACCATCTATCGTATGAAGTGCGTATTGCAAGTAGTTACAACAATAAGTTTTACGTGTACAGTGAATGCGTGGTTGGTATAACAAACTGTATAAACTATCATCTATAGTTTACTTTGTTCTTGATAAGATGTCGCTTTTTACTCGCGAAATTGTCGCAAAAGACAGTGCTGGATATAAAATTCATGGCTTACATGCCGATGGAAGTCCTGGCTTAAACATAATATATAATTGATCGTAATGTAGGTTCTTGGTGGTTTATGTTAAAACTAATAAAACACAATGTACGTGCACTTTTCCACCATATTTATATACTGGCTTATAGTAGTAAACAGATAGGGATTCGGATGACGATAAACCAAACAACTCTACAAGGCGCAGGTTCGGCCTCATATGGAATATTGCTCTCATCTCTGGACAGGGGCGCCAAAATACCAACTGCTCCCTCTGGATCGTATCCAACGAAGGGCCGCTCGAATTGTTGACTGCCATAGTGTTTCAAACATTTTGGACCCCTTGGAATTACGCCGAGATGTAGCTTCACTCTGCATCCTCTATCGGTTGTATTACGGGGAGTGCTCTGAAGAATTGTTCGGAATCATACCACCTGCAACTTTTCGCCATCGTCTCACGCGAAAAACATACCATCCTCATCACCTTGATGAGTGACAGTCTTCCACAGTGCGTTTTTCGCGTAACTTTCTGCCGCGCACTGTAAAACTCTGGAACGAACTGTCACCAGCAGTATTTCCGGACCTATACGACCTGCAAACCTTCAAGAAAAGAGCGTATTCCCTCTTAAAAGGCCGGCAACGCACCTGCAGCTCTTCTGATGTTGCGAGTGTCCATGGGCGACGGTAGTTGCTTACCATAAGGTGACCCGTTTGCTCGTTTGCCCCCTTATTTAATAAAAAAAACATCGTTAAAAAGGAATGGTCAATGGAGTTATAATATAATTCGATGCCACTGAGTCACTTTGTTTACTAATGTTTTATTTTTATTTTTTATTGAAGTGAAAACTTCTTTAGCGGCGTTGAGCACTTTTGTGGGATGGGTAAAAACTGTGAAACTCGCGTCAGGTCACGTGTGCTGATCGAAAAACCGTAAGACGGTTGAAGAGTAGTAAAAATGCACAACGTTAATAATCAAGTTTTCACTTCTGCCGGCACTCCCGGGTGCAACCCGTTTTTTTTTTCATTTTGTTGAGGCATTTTAGCACACACAGTGGCTATGTCGTCATATCTTGCTAGTAAATTAACTAAAAACTAATTTCTCTTATTAAAGGAACACAATAATTCTGCGAAACTCAACTTGAATCACATTAAACAAAACTGGGCCTACTATCACTTTCTAGTTTATACCACTTATATAACACCGATATTATGTCAAATTAAATGATGTACAATAATGTAATTATTAATAATTATTTATTTATTACATTTATTCTTACAATATACAAACAGTTATACACTTCCTGCAAAACTGCTTACGCAGTTTGACTGCAAGTCAGTATTATATAGTATTTATGATAATATATTTTTCAATTCGCCTGAGCTATCTTACTTGAGAGTTCTCGAAATTTCTGATTTTCAATAAAAAATGTTAATATTTGAGCATAGCGTGTTAATTAGACTAAATAATTAATTTATTCGATAGTTGTAAGTTGACGCACGTAGTAGATATAATATTATGTAATATGTATATTGTATAATATCCAGTAATGTAACCTTGACCTATACATTACAATGCGGAAATGAATCTCAAATGCTGTCTACTGTTACTGTTCTAAATATACTGATGTATTAATAATACAATATAATAATATATTCTATAGGCAGTCGTAGTTCAAGAAGATATTGTTATTTAAAATTTATACCAAAATATAGATACTTAATTAAGTAATTGAATTGAATTAAATAATAATACCTAGGAGGATAGCTTTATCGTTAAGTTATGCATTTTATTGAAATAAATAGGTAGGCCTACTACGAAACCGTTTTAAGACTCAAACAATCGAATGAGAATGCCGCGTCCATATCTAACTACGTTATTTCTCGCTTATTAGACGGCATTCCGATTCGTTCGATTGAGTTTCAAAACGGTTTCGTGGTACGGCCCCTGATCCATAACTTACTCCTTGAAATCAATATTTGTGGTGCATTTATTAAAATTTGTATATTTTTGGGCCACCTTTGTTTGCAAGTAACACGAAAAATAAATTGAGATGTTTTTGGAAAATATAATTTATTACAAAACGTATCATAAAAATTGTATTACAATTACATCCTGTCCACACCTCTTCACGGACTTATTCGTATTATAATAATATTAAACCTTACAACTACTCCTTACATGTTGATACGACACAGTATATACACAGGCGGCTAGGCCACAGTCCACCGAGAACTCGATCGATATTCGACTAAAATTTATTAGTATGGCTTTATGGACTCAGTCGACCGATATCAGGGTTTAATTACGCTAAAATTTACAGCTGGATTCCGTGACCTCTCAGGAACGCGTCGATCTGTCCCGTCGAGACGGTGCCCTGCTCCCTGGGTGCCACGAAGTAGTATTGAGGTTGAGGTCTTTGGGCGCTCTGTGCCGGCGATAGCGACAGTCTTTGGGCTTGGGCGCGGGCGGCCGCTCTATCCCTCTGCAGCTGGCTCTGCTGGAGCTGCTGCTGCTGGGCGAACAGCTGCTGCGAGTTCTGGAACTGGTTCTCAGACTGCTGCCTCTGGTATATCTCCTGGGGGTTGATCGGCTGGATTTGCTGGAGCTGCTGCCTGTAGAGGGGGCTGGACCCGGAACCGATGTCGGCCGGGATCTGGGGCGAGGGAACGAACGGCCGGGTTTGGTGCTGCTGTTGAGCGACGTAGGGCTGGAGTTTCTGGTTGAGGTTCAATTCTCCGTTCGTCGATGGCAGCGACTGGAAGAGGTTCGTGTTGTACTGGCCGCTGCTCGGGTCGTACACCAGCTCGGTCGAGTACAGCGGGTTGCCGCTCGGTTCGGAGGCGCCAGAGAGATCCGACTTCGTAGGCGAACCGAGAGAACCTGGAGTCGAGGAGCCGATTTGATTTTCGCGATTAAACTTGGCGAATTCTGCAGCGAAGTCGATCTGGCCCGTACTCGTTCGCAACGACGTCACGGGCGAGGGCGAGGGGGAGTAGTCCGGCTGGGGGCTGTACTGAATCTGGGGCTTAGCGGTGACGGCCTGGAGGCTGAGCTGCGGTCGGAACGTGGTCGCGGGAGGCAGGGCTCGGGCGGTGGTGGCGGGGATGGCGGGGATCGGGCGTGGGGTGATGGCGACCTGTTGGGCCTGGTAGGGCTGTCGCGGGGCCGGCCTGGCGGGCTGGGGACGCTGGACGATGCGGGGCCTGTAGTTCTGGACGGGCTCCTCCTGGGGTTCCTCCTCGTCGGCGTCCCTGAAGTCGTTCTGGAAGTACGTGGTGGTGGGGCGAGTAGTCGTGGGTCTCAGCGGCTGCCTGACAGGGTAGTTGGGTTCGGGGTCGTCCCGCTCGGCGGACTCGGGCGCGCCGGGCTCCTGCTCCTCGTCGTCGGGCCTGTTAGGGTCACAGGGGTTGCCCGACACGTACGTGAACTCCCGCTTATTACCGTCAGGATCGACGTAGCCGTACTTTCCGCGGACGACGCAGTCAGTGCCTCTCGTTTCCTCTTTAAATGATCCATCAGCAGCTTCGTAGCCGAAGGTAAAGCTACCATCATCATTGACCTGAAAACGATGATGAATATTTTTAGTTACTTTTAATTCTTTTCCTGCGCAAAAAGAAACATACCATTGGGTAGCAAATGAATATTTTGTATAATATATCGTTGTAAAATAATATTTCTCTATATCATTTTGAGGAAAATACTTCAAAAAAGTATTTATCTTTGTAAAATCTTTTATCAGATACACCATTAACTAACACGACAATAATAATAATACCCACACCGTTTTCGGTGACGGTGGCCGGTTTCATTGAAATCGCCAGTTACGCAGGAGTAATTTTATAGTGCCCAAGAGTGTGCGCAGTACACAAGAGTACTCTCTATTCCTTTTACTCTCATAACCCAGTGGGACGGAAGACCGACACGACTGGCGAGAAATCAGGCGCAGGACCGACTTTTACATGCCCATCCGACGCATGGATCATCTTACAGTCAGTTGTCAGACAATTAAAGTGATCAGCCTGCATTGTCCCAACCAAACTTGGAAATAACATGTTTCCAACGCGGGAACGAACCCACGACCTTCGAGTCAAGAGCCACGCTCTTAACCACTGGACCACGGAGGCATTACTGGCGAACACCACAATTGACAGTACCCACCTTATTGTAATTCCTGATAGTCTGTACGGGCGGCTGTTTGGGTGTCTCATGTATTTGGTTCTTGCGGACCGGTGCCCGCTGCGCCGCTATCGCACGCGGCTCGTACTCCTCGTCCAGTCTGTCCTGTGCCCGGTATAGCCCCTCGTACTGCTCCGGCGAAACAAGCACCACCTGGAAGTAGATGATAGATTATGTTTTTTCGTCTAAAAATAAAAGAAAATATTAAAAAAATATATAATTCGTTAAAGATACTTTACAATTTTTATACTGCATCTTAAGTTGATTTACTTTTGTTATATCAATAAAATTATTTTATACTTTTAAATCTATAAAATACCAAAGATAAATTATTAAAATATTACAAAAGAAAATACAAGTTTATTATTTTCCTTGTGCTATAGATTCGCTACGAGCGGCTACGAAAGGCTACGACGCGCTACGAATCGTGTTCTTTTAGATAAGTACAGCGAAGGTATATATTATGTTGAAGAATCTCGACAATATTTATTTTAGATTTGACAGATGTTAAAGTAACAAACTGTGTTTCACGAATACAATTGATGTGGTCGCATTGTACACATACTATCTTGGCGCTGAACATGGCGGTCGAAACGAAATACATATAGTGCATATTATACAAATGTACACAGTATGATTACAGATTAATGATTATAATATGACCCTGTCAACAAATAATTATTAACCAACTTCAAAAAATCAAATTGATAAACCTCCTACAGGTTTCTCAATTTCACGGTATGTGTTTTTATGTTTCTACTTCGCCATTTGGAAACCGACTTTGATGATTATATTTTTTGTTGAAAAAGAGATACTTCACAGGTGGTACAAGAAAATACTGTTAAAGTCGTTTTTTTTCTTTACACAATGATTTTAGCTATTACGTTCCTAATCTGTTGTCCTCTAGGTTCCTGCGCCTGCGGCTCGTAGTCGTACTCGGGCGCGGGCTGCGGGTGTCGCGGCCGACCGCGCGCCGCCAGCGACGATGTCACCAGTAGACATAGCACCTGCAATACTAACCTGTTGTCCTCTAGGTTCCTGCGCCTGCGGCTCGTAGTCGTACTCGGGCGCGGGCTGTGGGTGTCGCGGCCGACCGCGCGCCGCCAGCGACGACGCGACCAGTAGACATAGCACCTGCAAATAAAAAGTATATTTTATCATATTATTATCTTATTTGTGGGGAAAATACTGAAAATATACTGACGTAAAAATTTAAAATGATGAAAATTTGAAAAGAAATGGTTTCATTTTTATTATGTAGAAAAATTTGTAGCTATATCACGCGGAAACAATACGTATATTTTTCAAGACTTAAGTAGCGTGACCAAGACAGACTAGAGTCACACTTTTACGCATTTCTTGAATTGGTACGCATTGCTCATAAGAAAAGCTTATTTACGTTTTATTATTTACGTGTGTAATATGCACACTGTGTATATTACAAACAGTTATTTTCAGCCGAAAATTACAAATTGTGGTGTTATTTTTAACTACAACATATTATTAGCCAACATAAACAATACGAAGGTCTGAATTGTCGGACGGGTATCAGTCGTTAACATTTGAGAGTTGCTCAAACGGAGCATCAGTAATTATACAAGATTGATTGACCACGCTTGGGCTAGTCTTGACCTTTACGGGTTGACCTTATGTGTTCTAAGAATTAGCCTACGCGTATACATGCTTACAACTAAAGCCTGATTGTTTGATAACAATTGCAAAAAAGGTACAAACAGAAAAATGATCTATATGTTTAACATTTTCAAGAAAAACACCAAAAACGTAGAAGTGTTGTTAGACCCACAATACGAGTAATGTGTTAATGAAATTGACCTATGTATTAGTAAGATAACCTTGCGACAGCCTATTCCACCCGGCTATTTTTGTTCCCGTTGTGTGAAATTAAAATATAAAACAATTTTGGCAAAACATTATGCAATGTATATGACCTTTGATTGAGGCTTTAAGATTTTAGATAAAGACTATCGATACTAACTAAAACGAGGACGTGAAACTCTTCTTATACATAATATTATATTAAAATACGCATGCTATGATTAATAATAACTTTAAAAATTAGGCTTCCACAAGTATAATTTTTTCATTGCTTATGGCATGAAAAAATTATACTTGTAGAAGCCTAATTTTGCATATTTTTGATCGAAAAAATTGTAGCTCGTCCGAGGCGATCCATAAATGTGTATCTAAAATCTAAATGAAATCATAAAACAATGAACATTGAAATTATTTTTATGAATCTATTAAAGCATTATGGGAACGTTTCTCATAGGCGTTAAGCGCGTAATTCTTAACACTCAAACGCCAATTAACTGTGATTATTTAAACGGAATTACCTTACAAAGATTATCAAATAATAAAAGATGAATTATTTACCCACGAACCTCGATGATGATGAAATATGGGAACAGTTCATGGGCGGATGTGGCTTTATGTTATGTTTAATTTGAATAAAAGTTGAAATTAATTATTTTGAATGTTCGAACATAGTTTATACTTATCACGGGATACATTTTTACCATTTTACCCCCTGGATCAGATACGTTTTATCGCTAGGCTCCTTATCAATGTTACAAAGTTCTGTCAATATAATATGTAGTATATGCAGAATAACTTACAATATAATTATTTCACAAAAATCAATAAGCGCTTGAACAACTTACTAACTGCTTTACTTTAGCAACAAAATTATTGCCATTATGTAAACGCTAACATTATAACAGCTGACAAATACACCGATACAATTTATATTGATCGTAATTATATTATTTACGTGTGTAATAATTACAAAACGCATTCCGGCCTACTTGTTCTGTGACATAACGAGTGTGACCATGCCTGAGGGAAAAGTGAGACAGTCCTGCGAAAACTGGCTCGCCTTACGCAAACGCCCATACCATACAAGCGCGTTCAAATGCTTATCAAACCGTTTTTATTTCGACTAGTTTGCATTGCAATATAAAACACTAATGTGTGAATTACATTTTTGCGTTTTTCACACTATTTGTTCGTTTTATGGCCTGTTAATTCAGTAATTACAATTAAAATGTGATCAAAACTATTTTTTAATTCTGTTTTAAAATTACAATAAATTACATTATTTTTGTTTTTCAAATCAAAATCAAAATTTCAAATGAACATGGAAAAATTAAACAAACATAATATAATATATAAATATTTGCAATATATAAATATTGCAATTTTATGTTTGGCATTATCATATTATTAAGTAATTTACTTGCATTTGTAATAATGTTTGTACCAACAGTATTTGTTTAATAACTTTTGATTTTATAATTTGACCTAGTTTACGTTTGTGTTATTGCATATTGTATTTATATACAAAATATTTTTATTGTGAAACCTAACGGCTCAGGTTTCAAAATCGTAAAAATGTTGTCATTGTACATTTGATTTTTCTGTGCTTTTAAATAACAATTATTGTTGTTTAATCAAAATTATTATAGTCGTCTGTAATAATGAACATTCCTTAAGACAGAAGAAAGAGGGCTATAACACATGATCTTTTTTTTTATGAATTACATTCCAAAATGGCCGCTTATCATAGAGGTAAATAGGTTGTCCTAATTTCTCACCCAGCGTGTTATCTCTAGTCGTTTTGTGTAGCGGAAGTAAGTCAACAATTGCCTACGGACCACGTGTCTGTCTGTCTTAGTCGTGAAAGTTTTTTAATGTCTCATTGTGTTACGTATCTCGGTTATCGCGAATTTTAGAGGTTCTATGACAATAACTTCATGTGTATATTACGTGTATTGTCTTGTTGTGCAACAGAGAAACTCGCCAAAATATTATCGTGTTCACAATTAAAATTATTTTTGTATTGAGGTTTAAAGGTTACGACATATCTAAAACCAACCCTTTCGTTGCTATGTGAATTGAAATAAAAATAATTTTATCTCTTGTTATATATTATAGCTTGATTACTTATAACTTTAAAATAGCTAACAATTTTCGTTCATTTTATAAAAAAAACACATTAAAAGCTTAAATTACGAATTGATTTTGTTAAAAAAAAACAATTGTTTCTATATTGTTACTTCCGGTTTAACAGTTAGTTATGTATACAAATAATCGGCCAAGTGCGAGTTGGACTCGCGCACGAAGGGTTCCGTACCATTATAGAGCAAAATAAGGCCAAAAATTGTGTTTTTTGTATGGGAGCCCCCCTTAATTTACTATTTTATTTTAATATTATTATTAAATATTAAAGTACACATATAACTGAGGACTTTGAGAAAAATTTAAGTACCTACCTTTTGCCATTATTGATATAGAGCAAAAAAAGTCCAAAAAATGACGTTTGTTGTATGGGAGCCCCCCTTAAATATTAATTTTATTTTATTTTTGGTATTTGTTGTTATAGCGGCAACAAATATACATAATCTGTGAAAATTTCAACTCTCTAGCTAATACCGTTCTTGAGTTACAGCCTGGAGACAGACAGACGGACAGACGGACAGACATCGAAGTCTTAGTAATAGGGTCCCGTTTTTACCCTTTGGGTACGGAACCCTAAAAATAGAGTCCTTAAAATTCCACGTGCATAATTTAGCAATATGTATTAGCTATACCACAGAATATATAATAGTACTCCGGCTATACCAGCATACTTAGCTTATAGTGTTTCGATATATGCAAGGATAGTAGGCTGGAGGCAAGTGAGTATGATAATATCGTTTTCGTACCCAACATTGTACCCAAGAGCCAGTGTCAGCCAGTTTCGTTCTTTAAAGCTGATAGTTTAGTAGGAACGACCAGCCACTATGGAGTTTCAGTCGCGATTACTTTAGGCGGTACCCAGTTCTGAAGGTCTACCTATTCTTCGATAAACTATATAATATCAATTTTGTATCTTATTTTCTTTGGGACAACTGTAGGAATCTCGTCTTCCAGTGTCGGACCATTTTGACAGTTGCTTTCCACCGCCAGACACCCTTAAATTAATTATTATTATTATATTAGAATGAATAGGACTTTGAGGTGGTGGTTAAAATTTATCCAGGGGGGTGAGCCAAAATGTTTTCGTTTTCGCTTCGTTATAGAATCGCCGATGAAAATGTATGAAATTGACATAAGCGTTCGTTAATATGACGTTGACGTTCGACTCGTCTTATGTCAATTCCATACATTTTGATTCGGCGATTCTATAACGAAGCGAAAACGAAAAAGTTTCGGCTAAATGGCCTGACCTAATTTGTCATCACGTTAATTCAGCTTTATCTCTAAGTTCCCAAGAATTAGCAAGTAATAATAATGACCCTTATAAATCTTTTCCTGCCACATCTGTATGCTTTTAAAAAGCTTTAGACTCTAAATTAGTTTTATAATTGATTTCGGTAACACTTGTGTGCTCCTTGGGTAGGTTCTATTTCTACGGTTGCTCTATTTATTCACTAGGTCAAGATGTAATGTTCAAGCAATGTGTTATGGTGCTTAAGGGCAGGTAACAGTGAAATAGCGCGTGGACAAGTTTTTTGATCCCGTTTCATTCCTTACATTATCATCTAAAGATTTTGAAAAAATTACGACCTTTACTTGAGGATATAACGTATCCGGCTTCGCATTAATTGACACAAACAGAAGAACTTCACTCGATAGAAAACAAAGCCAAAGTTACCTCTTTTTAAAATCTTTTTTCAATGCTGTGCTAAGAATACTGAACTAAGCGACCTATTTTTTATAGCTTTAATTAGATAAAATGATTATCTATCCGTATTCGCAAAAATGGAAATTGTAGCATTTATTTACTGATGCCAGTGACAAGATATCTAGAGAATTCGCGTGTTTTTGTACGGGCCACCGCGCGACAGTCGCGCGGTGGCCCATACAAAAACATTTTGAGTGATAGATGCCCTTAAAAGAATAAGTGTCCCTAATTCGAGTATGTGGCCTTGCTGTGGGGCTGCTTAGTATTGCCCGCGCGCGGTACACTTTCGCCGAGTTGAGTAACTTATATTGCGCGTTAGATCCCTGTTAGGAATTTGATGAGCACATATTTCTAGATGGTGGTTTTTTAATCTATTATAGTGCTATAAGTAACTAAAAAATTGAAGAAAGGAAATAATTTATACCGAAAAGTGATGTACTGTGCGTGCAAAATATTATAATACTCTCGATAGACTGCGCATACTACAAGTTGATACACTTTGACAAGAAAAAATACTTTAGAGTGTTCAAAATTTAATTTTGTGGAATTATGTATTAAATTTAAAAAAGGCGTCGAAGTAAATACATAAAATTTCATTTGAAAATTGACAGTGTGTATCTAAGCATCACTATTATAACTTAAGACGCTAAAACATATTTAAATAACCACTGCGACTAAATATTGACAACTAATTATATTCAAGTGCACTAATAATACACTTAATTCAATATACGAAATATAATATACAAAACTATTTATTTGCCCTACATTTAGACCTCGAAATGTCACTGCATATCTTAAATCTTAAATATATATAAAACTCAAAGGTGACTGACTGAGATGGTGATCTATCAAAGCACAGCCCAAACCACTGTACGGATCGGGCTGAAATTTGGCATGCAGGTAGATGTTATGACGTAGGCATCCGCTAAGAAAGGATTTTGATCATTTCCACCCCCAAGGGGTTAAAATAGGGGATGAAAGTTTATATATAATAATACTTCTTAACGCGAGCGAAGCCGCGGGCAATAGCTATATAATAAAAGTATAGTTATTGAACCATCACAATTTTATAAATACCATCACGATTATCTTAAATTTCCTGCTAACCCGCAATAATTCACAAATATTTTGTGTATTAGAAAAGGTTTTATGTTTTATTTAGACTCAGTAATCCCTGAAAGAGATGGAAACAGATAAAAACACGACCTGCCTTCAAGTCTCAATTTTTTGTTCTGTTAGTATAAAAGCAACCAAAGTACTTCTACCATATAAGGTGATCTGTAAATGGCAATAAATTAAAATACTGTTTCAATATCGTATATGTGTGGAATGAAGTTCCCCTAAGATAATGAACTCATTAAGATCGTGTATTAAACTTTATTGCGATCGTTCGTGTAATTTATAAGTTTATAACTTAATATATAATTAATATTAAGCAATATAAATGACTCATAGCTCCTTATTTAATACTGTTTTCTTTCTCTGAAACACGCCTTTTAAGTTCACGGTCATTATTACAAAGTTTAAGGCGTTGATCTAAGTGGTACCTACCACTACTTTTTCACATTATGTTTACGTTCATATTAACATTACTCTGAGCAGAACATGGCGTTAAGCAACTTTCTACATCCAAAATGAACTGTTAAATGTTAAAACAATAGTCAATATTTTATGTAAATCATTATTCTTTGTATTAACTAACTGAAATATTAGTGGAAGCTTACACTGGTTTGAAATGCGTCCATCAAAATCAAGACTGAAACTTGTGAAACAAGTAATTAATTAATTATTAAAATTTAATTAGTATTTGAATGTCTTAATCGTGTATAGACCAGGGTCTTCACCGTTTAATTATGTATGTTATGAAAAAAGTAGCGTAACTTTAACGCTCTGATAACGAACTATTAGATAATCGTCAAACGTAAATTAAAAATAGTTGCACGTAAGGACAGTAACCCAATTCAAATGTTTTAATGTCCCATTAAAGCAGGTTCGTTCCTTATTTGATCCAGTAAGTCCTACCTACAAAATGGTGTTTTCATAAAGTATCAAATCGCACCCAGATTGGTCAAAAGTCGTTTACTCTCATAGTTAACTCTATATAGAGTTAACTACTCAGGGGTCACCAAATGACGGACCGCGGTCCGTTTGTGACGCGGACCCATTGTGTGCAGACCCACAAGCATTTTTGAAATTGAACTTCGTAAAAAATAAATTTCGGTCTCGACGATGCACATCTCCAGGATTTAATGTCAATAGCTTGCACCAATTTCACTCCAAAAAACAAGCAATAAAATTGTCACTTTTATGTAAATAAATACCTTTGTAATTTCTGTAATCACCAAATATTTTTTTATAAAAGGTGTGGACCGCGAAGGTCTTTTCATTTCTTAAAATGGACCCCGAGCGAAACTAATTGGTGACCCCTGCTATATATAGACACAATATGCACATCCTAAAGTCATCACTTTAGCTTGTTACACCCTGTACAATGTACATATTTAAATGTTTCATTATTACTTAGTTGAATTAAGGTACTGTAATTCTCATTTGAGTTACATTAGCTTTGTCCACACTGGGCCTTTTTTTGTTCATCAATGGCATGCGTTATAGTGCTGTCAACAGGCGGACGTGAGGCATGCCCGTGACGCGCGTTTAAATCGCGTTGAAAGAAAAGTGTCATAACGTGCGCTACGATTTTAACGCGCGTCACTTGACTGCGCTATGACGCATGCCCTTGGCGAATAGAAAAAGGCCCAGTGTGGACGTACGCTTTTATACGTAAAAAATTTAGCAACGGAATTTCTGAAATTCTTTCATAACACTGCTAATGAGTAAAAGGTGTTGTGACAACATAAAATGAGTTAAATTATTTTTGTTCATAGTTAAAAATGTATTTCTTGTAGTAACACCTTAATTAACAATAATTGTAAAAGATTACTATGGAAATAACAATTCTATAAATTATTTGATTAATTAATTGTGATAAGTACATATTATTACATTCAAATATTGTTCTGTTTTACAAAATAATATGATGATAGGTCAGTCATATAACAAAATGCTTGTGACCTAAAATATAGAGCTTAGAAAGTAGCACTGATAATTTTACATAATCCATACTAACATTATAAATGCGACAGTGTGTCGTCTGTCCGTCTGTCTGTCTGTCTGTCTGTCCGTCCGTCTGTCTGTCTATCTGTTAACTCTTCACGCCCAAACCGCTGAACCGATCTTCTGAAATTTGGTATGGAGATACTTTGAGTCCAGGGAAAGGACATAGGCAGTTTTTGTCCCGGGAAAATGTACGGTTCCAGCGCGATAAACGAGTTTTGGCGCAACGAAGTTGCGGGTGTCATATTCTAGTATACTACAATAACGCGTGCCTACAACTTACAACGAACATTACCAAATTTCAAGTTAGTACTAACTTGAAATTTGCTGATTAAAAACTGACGGGTTCATGATTTCGTGATAAATCAGTGAATGCCGCACTTCGACGAATATTAATTACTTAACTGCAATTTAATGAAGAATTTGACATTAGCCCCCGTCAATTATTTATCAAACTCTTCATTAAATTTAAGTTTAATCATCATTAAATGTCTCTGAGTGCAGCAGTGAGTACTGAGTGGTATTTCGCTTTTGTGTATAATAGATTAAGAAAGAATAAAACTTTCGAAGTATTTTGCGGAAACACTCCTTTTCAGGAAGATGATTTTTAGTATTTATTGTTTATGACTTATGAGTATTTAATAGAGATTGATAGAAACGGAATTACTTTCGCTGTGTCCGTATTACGCATGCGCGGTGCGGCTCTAGAAACCGGCGTTTCACCAGTGAACGACCGCTACTGATTGATTTGTTGCGTTTCTGTCCACGAGGAGGTGGACTCCGGACGGCCACTACCGGGAAATGTTCAGAATCAAGTAACTATCGCGATACTTGGCAAATATATCGCGATTTTGTACTTACTGTGAAAGAAATTCATAAGCACATGGCAGATTTAGGGCCTGTTTCACCACTTCCTGATAAAGTGACGGATAGGTATCTACAACTTTTTGACAGATTCTCTATACTTTATCTGTCAAGTTAAGTCATGAATAGCCTATCCGGCACATTATCAGGAAGTGGTGAAACCGGCCCTTAATTATTTGTCGAAATATTTTGTTAGATGCAGAAGCTAAATTATTCTAAAAAACTTTCTACACAAGGATGTTGCGGGGCCGCATTTGATCTTCTCCTTATTTTGCCTGAACGTACGGAGTATAACA
Source organism: Plebejus argus (assembly GCA_905404155.3). NCBI lineage: Eukaryota > Metazoa > Arthropoda > Insecta > Lepidoptera > Lycaenidae > Plebejus > Plebejus argus. The sequence goes on along the minus strand of FR989929.1, from coordinate 7,472,478 downwards.
GAGACATATAACTAATAACATTCTTAAGTTAACATCTGCTTTAGCAAAGTAAAAAACCAATTTATACCAGATATAAAATTTATGTACAGCCTATGAAAAACATAATATCATGTTTCGAATCTCAGATCCAATCTTTGAAACACTGTTGCAGAAAAGTGTGCATCAATACAATGGTGCGAGAGTTTTTCTCGCAATTTCTAATAAGTTCAAGGTGTCTGTTGCGCCGAGGCGAGCGATCCGCCACGGCTCCCACAGCACATCTACATTATCGCTTTTGCAACCGTTTCATAACGTGTGGTGACAATCGATATGGTAACGATGCAGGGGTTTGGAAACTGGAAGCAATTTTACTCGTATTAAATTTGCAGTTTAAAAGGCACTGTGCAATATATGATGTCGCCGACCTACTATAGCTTGGTTTGTTTTGTTTCTTTCTTGCTGGTTTCCTAGAGGCTGTAAAATGGATATAAAAGTAACATCTGCAAATATTAATGCACTTTGCCACAGTTAAAACTGTTAAAAGTATGGTAACCATACTACTGGTAACATGTAACCATAACAAATCTAAACGTTGACATGTATGTGATTTGCTAGTTAAAAATTTACATTTTATCTGCTATATCTAAAGTTTTTACGATAAACTTACAAAATAGTCAATTTGAATAACACTCCTGTCAATAGAGGAAGTTACCTGCATTTGCTAGTCTTAATGCAAACATTTTTTATCGCATTAAAATATTTGCATATAAATTACTTTAAATGCATAGTGCATACTCTCCTATATTATATACACAGTACACAGTAAGTATTAGATAGTATGTGTACTGTATATGTAGGATTATTGATTACAGTTTAGAAATTAAGAGCGTAATTAGAAGTGTTTTGAAACAAGTACAATAATGGATCTTTCTCAACAGCTATTTAACGATACCGGTATCAATCATTCGAAAACGATAGGAATCAATCGAGATTAATCAAAAAACATAATTGCCCTCGACCTTTGGCTATCATAAATCTATGTATGAATAAATCCGTCTTGTCCGTACTTTCACTTGACAGATGACCTTGACAGACGGCCGCCATTTTGTTGTAATTAAGGCGGCCATTTTAAGATGCATGATTGAAATTGGATTTACCTTTACTATTGTTGTTAACGTTATTGTTTCTAATAATAGTCATTGCGGCTGATTAAATATAAGGCAAGAGATTGTGAGACAAATCTAATTAGTTTGTAACACTTAAGTATCTCGGTTAATGATCGCTAAGTTTAAGAAACACACAACTAGACATCGATAGATAATAATAGATAGTATATGCGTGATCAACGTAGATAAAAACAGCTATCCCAATAACTCCGAGATTGGTCCGAAAAGTTCCAACTTGTAGATGTTTAAAGGGTAATCTTTCAATGTTATCTTAACCTTCATATTCATAATTTAAATAAATAAATAAAAAATATATTTTCTTGTGCCTACTTATCAAAATAATTAAAAGAAAATTACAATGATAAAGCGTTTAAGGCTCAAAAAAGATGCGTTAGAGCAATCTGTGGACTTAAACCCGATGAATCGTGTAGGCCGGCATTTAAGGACTTGGGCTTGTTACCACTCCCGGCTCTTTACTTGTTTGAGACATGCATGTTCGTATGGAAACATAAAGATCTATTTACCACGGCTGGGGAGATAAGCGATCGCAGTAGACGGGACCCCCATCGACTAGTAGTGAGCGATAACCCTAGATTAAGCAAATTTAATAATAGCTGTATTAATATGTGTGTCCAGTTGTACAATAGAATACCAAGATATATCAAGTCGCTCAGCACAAGAATGTTTAAAATTAAATTGTATGAATGGATAGCTAACCAGAATTTTTATAGTGTTAAGGACTTTTATAATAAATTAACGTAATAATATTTATATCAAATTTATATTGACTATTGACATCTTATAAATATACTATAATATTAATTATAAATGTGTGAAATTAATTGTAAACTAAAAATAATGAACTGTTTAATCATTTTATGTTAAGACGAACTTGTAGATAGTAGTATGACGAAAAAAATTTTATTATGACCTTATGACTTGTGTAGAGACCATAAGAAGTGGTAAAATCAAAACTATATTAATTTTTCTCAATTTTGCACGCTATAATAATTGTCATAGCAAAACATGCCGTACTATAATTATAACTGTAACAACCCATGTATATAACCATGTTTTAATCAAATAAATATGATTATGATTATGATTATGATTAAGCACTAGGAAACCTCAGCTGTGCTCGATTAAAACAATTTCACAAGTGAGCAAGTTCATGTGAAGTATTAACATGGATTCACTGGAACTGGTTATACCGGGCGGGGTCAAGTGTGGTGAAAGTCAATTATGTCTAGAGGACGATACCCTTTGCTATTAGTACCATCATGCATTTACAAGGTTCTACCAAGGTACATAACAAAACGAATAATTATAATAACTCCCGTACCGGTTTCAGTGACGTTGGCCGGTGTCATTGAAACCAGGCCAGTTCGCAGGAGTAATTTTACTGTGCCCAAGTGTGTGCGCACTGCGCAGTACACAAGAGCCTCTTTCTTTTACTCTCATAACTCAGTGGGACGAATGCCCAAGATAACTGGCGAGTGATCAGGCACAGGACCGACTTTCGACCCATCCGACGCGACGCAAGGATCATCTTACTTGTCAGAAAGACAGGTGATCAGCCTGCATTGCACACAATTTAAGTTGCTTGCACTTAAATGTAGGTACCCTATATTTTAGCATATGGCACTGGCCCAGTGGGCAACCTTTTGAAAAAACCTTCGTGAGCTGACTGCTAATACTATTCAATTAATTCTACTTACAGGGAGATGTTGCTCAAGATTTTATTACACAGAAAAGTTGGTACACAGAGCATTAATAACCCATGTCATTTCTAGTTTATGGGCTAAAGCATACCGCCTACGCTGTTATGGATATAATGCCGTCGTTAATTTCTCTTGTACGTTTTATTCAGATTAAATAATAATCTTTATTACTGACTATAATATGTTAATCGCAACTTCGTTGAGAATCGCACAGCAATCGTAATTTTTTAAGATCAGAACTGTTTTGTCACGATGTCAGTCTCAAGACTAAAAGTATCTCTATTTCCAAAGTTAACTTGTTAAAGTTTGAAAAAGTAACAAAAAAACAGGCAGACACACTTTTGTGTTTAAAATATTATTGTCGCCAAATCCTCACTTCATAGTCAATAATTAGATTGCCTTAAGTTACGTTACGCTCCATTATGAAATAACTTCTTATTTCCATCTACTAAAAATAAACAACACAAGGAAAAAGGAACTGTACGCGCCAATTTAAAACAGATTACAAATGGTCAACAACAAAAATGAAAGTCACAGAGATAATATCCCGCAAAATATCGACTGTGTAGCAATGGCTTTAGAAAGGATACAGGCAAGGTCGAGCCTATAGGGCAAACGGAGAACATAATCTAAATACTGGACTTATGATTCCGCATTGCTAAAACGGTTACCATAATATAGGAAGGAAATGGCGTATGACTAATTATGAGAAATTTTCCTCCGTTCCGGGTATACTGATTAACTACGTTTACGATTAGTTCGTTTTTATCTTGATGTAAACAAAGTTTATGCCAGTTATAGAGATACAATGGCACGTTAGTTTGGTCCACTTAAAATTTTTCGGACTTTCAGATCTATTTAATATTGAAACGGGATTTAGTAATTAAAAGGGTAAGGTTGTTGAGTTGTGACTATTATAAGTACTTAGCTTTGTAACCTTGCGGGCGCTAGATCCAACTGCTAAGTCCTATGCTGGCCATTTAACATTTCATTAGTAAACTTATACTTGTAGCAACCAATAACCAATGTTGATAAATTGTGCTACAAGCACATTTAATTCATAAAGAACCTTGGTCTTATATCCTGTAAATATTTTTAACGGATATCCTTTCATAAAACTTTGAAATATGAATGGGTAACCGATGAATCATGTCACGTTTACTATGAAATATTTTTTTCTTTATTTGCGCTTGACCTTTACACATGCTTCCACAACTCATTAATTAAATGTGTGCAATAAAATATTAAATATTTATTCATATTGATATAGGAAGCTGACATGTTAAAGATTTGTTGGCACTGGTTCTCGCTACGGAATAATAGTTTTTTTTTAAATCAGTATAAGTACTTAAACTTAATATAAATGCGAAAGTGTGTCTGTCTGTCTGTTACCTTTTCTCGCCGCTTATCCGATTTTTCGGAAATATTGTATAGAGATTTTGAGTCTTTTGAGTACCAGGAAAGGACATAGGATTCTTTTTATAGTAGGAACCGTACATTTATCCGGATAAATGTACGGTTTCTATGCGATAAACAAATTTTGTTAAAAAATGTTATAGTTTCATTATAATAGAGTAGGTAAGGTTAGAAAGTTTGAACTTAAAAATTCGAGCACACGTAACAGGCCATTTTGGAGACCCACACACTATTATTATTCACGTACTTAGTTCTTAATTACTTATTTTAATGAGTCTATTACGCGGATTATGATTAGCCCTTACGTAACCTTCATCTTAACTGGTCCACTTTTATCTCGTGAAAATGCAAATTGCTCAGCAGGAATGCAATAAATTAACAAGTTATGATCCTAATTGCGTCAACTTTCTTTTTTAAATAAATATGTAATTAAAAAAATACTTAAATTAAATTATTAATATTCAAGTAACTTTTTGTGCAGACGGAGTCCAACAGAAAAGGTATTTTGTTCGTTGCTACTACTTGTCAAATATTTAGTCTAGATTTTTTAAATAAGTATTTTTAATTGGGAAACTCTACGACTATTTGCCGCATGTAAAACCCAATTTATAGGATCTAAACTATTTTCCCAGTACATTCGTAAGATAAGTGTTCACCGATTACAGTTAAAGTATCAATAAATAACATAACCCGGCGGGGTATAGTTATGAAATTATAAAATTCTCTAATCACAACAGGTTCTCGCGCGATAGTGTAATAGGAGCCAGAGACGGTTACGCAACCACGGTGCAGCAACCGGCAACCGGTCTGAAGGGCAGAATGTAGAGCATGACTCGCGAGTCGCGTCACAGGTTGCTTTGTGTCAATGTGTGTCAACCGTCTGAGGCGGCGAGGCGACCGCCGACCTCGCACAGCTTGTAATATTTGGTGACCCCAGCGAACAAGTTCAAGAATTACTATTAACATATGAAACGACTAGCTGACCCGGCAAATTAATAGTAGATAAAAATCTATTCTCATGCCTTACGAACTTCATTAAAATCGGTTAAGCTGTTTTGGAGGAGTTCGCGCACAAACACTGTAACACGAGAATTTTATATCTTAGATGTAAATCTTGACCATTTTTTATGAGGATCTCCCTATGCCTTGCGCATCCTTGGTGGAATGGGAACATGGGTAGTGGGTACACACTACACATAGGACCGTATAGGGAACTCCCCAGAATGAAAATTCTCACCAACACGTTCAATTATTTTAGTGATAATTTAACACGTAGGTGATTTTTTTTGGTAATTGAAATACTAAGATACGCATGAAAATTAGCAGATTTGGTCCTACTATTGCTTGTTAGCTGTTAGCTAAGAATGTAAAAAAGAAACATCTAATTTTCATTTTATAAGTAGCTCATAGTTAATACCCGTGTCTTAATGTGAGTTGTAGTAAGAATTAATTGACTGTTTTGTAAACATGTAATAAAGAGAGTAGATAGTGTGCTAAGTATCAACAAGTCATCGTATCGATAAAGTTACTATCACTCGAAGGCTCATATTATTTTAAAAACAAGATTTAGATAAATCTATTGGTATTATATAATATTAGCATAATATTATTAGATAAATTTTAAATTCACCAATCTATCCAATTATCTTTTTGGACTAGACATTTTAAATTAAAATTTAGGCCTTTTTTCTCAAAGTCATAATATCAATTAGGTACAACTATAAATTATTATTATTGGGTACAATATGAAAATTAATGTCAATTACTACGTTAAAATTTACGACTATGTTTTCACCGGTTCCAATGGCGAAGTTTTTCCCACATTAATTTCTACTTCTTTATAAGAACACTAGTGTGAAGTCTGTGATTAAAAGCAACTAACTATACTCGTATTTTGTACGTTACTATAGGTCTGACCAGAATCTGATGGCAAAAAGTGAGAAAATAAATTGACTCTACAAATACCGGGGTAATAGGAATAAAACATTTTCATCTTATATTTATTCCTTTAGCGGCTTATTTTGTGTGTGAAACATGCAAATAATATTAAAATTTATCCAATGATCAAGGATATTTTTTTAATATCTGCTGTCAAAAATTGCCATCAGATTCTGGTAGACCTATAACTAGTTTATTTTAAATCATTTATTTTCAACCATGGCTATACTTATCAACAGTTATTCTACACAATTCTCTACATTTGCCCAGGCAAAACGCCATCCCACGTTGGGAACTTGGGGTTGATAATAATTGACATTGACCTACAGTGCGTTAGTTTTTCTTTTACGAAGATTTTGTCGAATAAACGCCTCGCTATTTGGGTTTTGAAATCTTTTCTCGTTGACGCAGATTGGAGCATGATTGTTATTACCGAGTTACAGACGACCATTGCGTTATATATGATTGTGTGGACTACAAAACATTCCGCAACGAGGAAACATTATCTCAATAAGACAACGATAATAATCTGACGATTGGAATCCACGGCTTTGAATTCTAAGATATAAATCGTCTATTCACGAGATAAATCGTCTGTACTCGAAGCATCAATCTTACTGAAATACATGATGAATGAAGACGAAGCGACGTCTTAATCGTTCTTGATAAGAGGCTGTCTCTTAGTGGATAGCCTGCAATCACCGACTATCAGTCATCCACGATGGCCCGGTGATGGCACGATAATCGATCTAGACCGGTGTGGTCTAATTGCTTTGAATGGGCAAGTGCCAATCTGTTTAGATAATTTCAAAATGTTTAGACTAAATGAAGATGGTAGAATTTATGATCCGAAAGCTCGAACAAATCTCTAGCAAGTACCGCCTATATGCTTGAGTAGTGAGCTTAAGCTAGTTCTTATGCAAGAAGAGCCTTAAAGATAGTGTTATCTCGAAAGATAGTGTTATATCTATAAGATAGTGTCTTTCCAATTACTGGTAAGTAGTAAAGTAATGCTATTATAATATTAAAGCACCAAAATTAGTATTTTTATTTGACCTTATACTTTTGTCATAACTACAATAAAAAGCTATTAGGTATTGTGCTATAACGGCAAGTTTTCAGTATAGGCAACTTTTTGTCTCGTACCGGACTATCGCTTACAAATTACAATCGAATATAGAACAATCGTTACAAGCCGGTAACATTGGTGTATAATTGTAACGAGTAATTAATTAATCTGATCGCTCGGTTAAGTCACGCGAGTTACGTCGTGGACATGTTAAGTAACCGTCACGTACACACACAAATAGGGTACGACCATCTACGGGACGTTACGCAGTGGCACGACAATGCTACTTGTCTGGAACACACACTGTATTATACATTAAATACAACACATACATAGAAACTACACTACTCCAACACAAATACGTACATCGTAGGGTACGACCGCCTACGCGACGTTACGTACTTAATTTTGTAAGCATTTAAAAATAATATAGGTACAATATTTATTATTTATTATAAACGAAAAAAAAACAAAGAAATCTATTACCTTCTTACATTCAGTAAGAAGAAAAATAGAGTCAAGTTAAGAGGTTGCATTCTACATTTTAAAATACAACTGAAATTCTCCTCTATGAATCATGGTTAACAAATTGAATCCAAAAATACCTTTTAAGGTCTCGGCGCAAGAGTTGTAACTTGTAAGTGCTAAGTTATGTCCTGAGGAGACAAAGATACAAGCTCTTAGTGAAAAAGGCCAGATAAGAGCCATTGTCTGCCTGCGGTCTTTGTTGGCCTTATCTTGCCTTGTGATTGTGAGGTGGAATAGACAATAACAGAAATAAATCCAGGGTCTGTATCGTATAAACTATAAAGCTTTTTCTAGTACTTCGACAAAAGACAATATACCTAATAAATTAGTAACTGTAGTTAGAATTCAACTCTTTGTACAGATGACGGATCTAGATTATTTCGTCGGGCTATGTCGAGCACAGTCGTGATATTCTGTCGGCTAATCTTGACGTAACTCGACCAAATTACATATGTGATCCATTTGCTTAGATCAACGGTCGGCAACGCGCGGCCCGCGGGCCGCATCTTGTGGCCCTTGCCTGCCAAAAGGTTGCCGACCGCTGGCTTAGATGAATCAATTTCCCAAAAGTACCATCGAGGAAATTGATTCCTAGGCAGTTGACAGACCAACGTTATTTGGTAGGATCATATCAATTCAATGTTAATTGTGATCTGTCGGTTGGGTTTGACATAACGCAACCAAATTACGTAGGTCATCCATTTGCCTATAAATTTAATTCCCGAAAGTACATTAACATAAAATATGTCAGTATAGAACTTTACTCTTCAAAATGAACTTTGAAGACCAAAGCTTTTTAATTATATGAATTATAAATCAAAATAAATTAAAAATACTAGTTTTTGAAGAACAAAAAATCATTAAAATGGCAGAATGAATTAACCTTTTACGCTTCCAACGAGGAAACTAGACAAGCGGTTCCGGGGCCTTGATGATGAGGAACAAGATGCACATTCAGCGTGACGGGAAACAGCTTTGTTTTAGCTTCACGCATATTATCAATTATGCTTATGATTTCCGGGACTCAGATGGACATACCGAAAATAATACGCATGTACTATCAGAGAAGTTGATTCCTAGGCAGTGGCGGACCTAAGTAATTTGGTCGCGTTAAGTCAAATCCATCCGACCGAGCACAGCTAACTATTGAATTAACATAAGCCGACCAACAGACGTAGGTCCGTCAACTGCTTATGATTTATGAATCAATTTCCTCGATGGTATATTCTGTGATGGTACAAAGGATCATAACGTATTTTAGTAGGTCTGTAGTATGGTTTAAGTTCAGTGAACATATTTCGTTGTCACTTTCTGATTATGATAATACTAGTATTACCTAGTAATGGAAATTAATGCTATTTTCTAATAATTTCATTAACATGCTAATTTTGATGTCACAGCATGCTAAGTATTATTGCTTTGCTATTTGCTAAAAACGCGGCATTGTGAATTATCGGTTCGCAAGGGTTCGCATCGCACCGCGCCGCTCGCGTCGAGTATTATTTCGCATATATCAAGTTAGCACAGCGCTGTGAAACAGCGCGGACGTGATTTTAATTGTGATCGCAGACTGTTGCTACTTACGATAACATTAGCAATCGTATTTTTTAGCAAGCACAATTAATTCAACTATTGCGAATGGCCATTTCACAATTAATTATTATTGCTAATGCTATTTTTACCAACACTAGTATTACATGCTATTAACTTTAATTTTGTGACTATTTTAGTAACTTTTCGTATAATAAAGAATTTGGAGAATATATTCATAAAGGGAGCTCTGGAATTTAGAAGAATGATGAGTTAGTGTTAAAAGTCACCGCTGAAAATCCTACTAGGATGCGCGTGCGGCGTCAGGCGTGACCGAAATTATATTTAACGCCATCTTGGAAAATGACTGACAGCTGCTTCACTCTCCTATGACGAAATCATCCAAGTATTGCTTTCCATATTCTTAAGAATTTTATCTCTGGTGCCATTTTGAGTGACAACAGCTGTTTTGTATCTACGCCCCCATGACCATGTCAGCTAAATAGGTCTCTGATAAGTAAGTCAAAATTCAGCCATTTAATTTCAACGAGTACATAAATAGTTGTTTAGGAAACACTGAAATGCTGTATTAGAATGAGCTTTATATCAAACTTCTTAAGTAATCATTACTGAGTGCGGTCGTAGGTTATGACTGTGTTGCTCTACTGGCTAAGCTATTATCAATTTACTCGCTTCAGCTTAATCACTAATCAGTAATGGCCGATAGTTGGCAATACGCTAAGGTCGAATGATTCACAATAGTTCATTTGATTACAAGATACCAGCGTGGGAACCTATGGCATTGCTCTTGTATTCCTAGTTGTAATAGTTACTATACTGTACTACACCTACACTGTTGTGTAAATGAGTGTAATCTATTGCTGTCTACTCCTATTTCCACAATTTATTATGATGTATGTACCGCCCACGTTTCATAGGTCACTTTTGCCTATTTGATATTTAGGTTTTGTAACTTTTTAATGTTCTTAATGTAACAATAAGAGCCGTTTTATATTGCAATGAGATGAATCATGAGACAAGGCTCAATGCATCGATGTTTCTTTCTGTTTACTTTATTAATTTGATATAGTTTTAAGTCTTGTCACGCCTGAAATAGTTCCGTGTCAACTGACCCCAAGAATCTTATATAAAGGTGTAAAGGTGCTGATACTATTATGCAGAATATTTCCTTAGCCCAAGCTAAAATTTTCAAAGTGTACAGTCAAAGACGGATAGACAAAGAAGATGAGTTTGCCGATTTTTACCTTATATTTCTAGGTGATTTTAAAAGCTGTAAACCGGACCTGCCTTCTTCGACAATAGCAAAAATTTACACTAACACCGGGCTGTAATTGAATATTGGTTAACATATTTAAAAACGTAATAGGCTTTCATTATCGAAGCTTGCATAAGAATATCGACAATTGTACGATATTGTACAACATCAGATAGCCAATTATATATTAGTTACCTCATCGGACAGTTTAGTAGAGGATTGTTTCTGAACTAAATGTAGGTACCTCTTAAAAACTTTTTGTCTTGCTCAAGTCTAACGAAGGGTCCACAGATCACGATTTCTAAGTTACCTTTCAAAAATCGTAGTCACTTTACTCGATACTATAGAAAAGTGTTTTTGAACCTTTTTATGATGCGACCCCTTTAGAATAAAAAAATGGTGACCCCAAGTTGCTTTTTATGTAAATAATAATACAAGTACTTACCTATATGCTTAATGCTCATGAATATAACCTTTTGCTAAAATGTGACCCCCACTACATACCGGTATACGTATTATGATTACATATATGAATTCATATTATGTCCTTTAGTGAGTTCACAAAAGTGACACTATCGGTCATATGTTATACATGAATTAATTTAATTATTATTCTATTTACTACGCTATTGAATTGGATATTAGTCTGTAATGACAGTTGTAAGAATCTACAATAAATGTTTTTAATATTTTTTAACAGTTCTTTCACCCTCTGGCAATCCCACTAGAGTTGCGACCCACAGGTTGAAAAATACTGCTGTAGAACGCTATAAATCCTCTGCATTTGATACAAGGACCTAGAAGGCCATGTACAACAATTGACTTGTATACGATTGGTGTGAGAAACGCAAAAACTTCATGTAAGTGATTTATGATAATACGAGGTTTTTTTCAATGGACGTCGAGGAAAACATGGTCACTTGAACCCAGACTCACTTTATGGTTATTTCGCACTCGCAATTTCTATTAAATAGGTGTACTATATCCTGAGTTTTAAGCACAGCACACTCACTGCCAAACTGTAAGTCAAAGTTAGAATTTAATGCACAGCCAGTCAAAGTGAGAGTCTAGCACAAAAATAAATCAAGATAGAACGGCGAAGCGGGTGGAGTACGCGTGTTTCAATCTTGCACAAGTGTGCAAGATTCGTTGAACGTTCATTCAGTCAGCGCGCACGTCTCGACTTGATTACACCGGAGCGATTGTGCAAAAATGCCTCATTGTGCAGTGTCTAATAGTAAAAATAGAAGTACGAAAGTGAATCGGTCAAAAGGAGGTATTTCTTTCCACGGGTAAGTTATTTGTTCTAACTAAAAGCAAAGCAAAAATTGACACGAGCGATTCCTTAGCAACGCACGCGCGTCGCCGTTCTATCTTGATTTATTTCTGTGGAGTCTAGGGTACAGTGAATCAAAGTCTGAGTCTATAAGTGCACATGTGAGTCAAAGTTAGAGTCTGCACAGTGACCTACTTCACAGGGGATGAGGAAGTGGGCACACGAGGCGACATATCGTGACGAACATCACGAACTATAATGCCAACATAGTGTGAGACAATCTAGCGATAACATGTTATGGGTGCACTAACATGAATTGCACGGACTCATCTTTAATGCACACATGCATACAACTACATCCATGTAAAATTAAATAAATGTATCAACTCTGTTCCTATTAAGTGCCCTGTAAACGATCAAATTGATTGTCAAATTTTACGTGTTTATCAAACAATTTGATAGTGTACAGCTTTGTTTGAAGCGTTTGTCAAACAATCTACAATCTACAGTGAATTTCATCAAACAAGTTTTTCAAACTTTGATCGTTTACAGGGCATTTTAAAAATATGTCTGTAAGTCTGTTTATCTGTCCGTGGGCGGTTGATCGGGGGATCACCGCCCGCACAAAGGGCCCCGAGAAGAAAGCTCCCTAGATGCCCGGGGAGCTCTCGGTGAAGAAAGATGACGGCAGAACAACAGCCGCCGAAACGGAGATGTGCCGGACGCGGCAAGCGCCGTGAGGACGCGGAGTTCGCCAACAGAGTGCCCGTATCTCACGGCTGGAAGGAGGGCATGGGGGGGTTTTAGTCGGTAAACCTCCGGCGCACCGAGCCGGAGGGAGCCCGACATACCCCCGTCGTCCACCCCCGTGCGCGGCGGGGGATACGTAACGTATTTCCCCCCCTCAACAAAAAAAAGTCTGTGTCTGTTATCTCTTCTAGCTTAAAAACTAAATTGACTAAGATACTTTGACTCAAAACTTTAAGTATCTCTACTTTTAGTCCCGGGAAAGCACAAGTTTTATTGCGCTCAATCAGCATATTATTGTATAAAAACTGAATGTAATATTAGACCAGAAAAATAAATCAATTTCAAAGATAACAGTTGATTAGGAGAGAAGGCATCGGCATTGAATACAAAGGGTATTTCGCATTAAAACTGCAATCCTAAGCTCCTTTTCTATTTCAATATAAATGCGAATAGGTGCATGTATTTTACTAAACTTGCGTAATATATTTTAAAGAATTGTCTGTCTGGTTATCATCACTTATTACTATTAAATCTAAATCTAGAATTGATTATTATATAGTCCCACAATTTTTTGCTGTTAAATTCTGAATGCAGTCTTGTTCTAAATCATCTAAAGAACATGAGAAATTCATAACTCGTACCATACTTGTACGTAATTTTTTGTGGATTAGTACACGAATGTTCAAATTTTAGTAACAGAGTCTAGGCATTTAGAATAAACTAGTCATTGGAAAGTCGTATTTCTCTATTGAAGAGCAGTGGAGGTTGACGAATTTATCTATAATGTGTATAATCTTGCTTTGTAATGGTTGTAAGGTAAGCTTTTTACTACATTGCTTTGTTACACATTCCTAGCTTTACCAAAGGCTCAAATAGGAGTAACTTTAGTTACTGCTCTGTGGGAGTAATACTTTTTCGAGATAAAAAGAGGTTTTATTTGTTTATTTAGAGCCTAAACTTTAACTATGGCCTTTATCAAAATCCGCTCAAAAGCGTGAACCAACTAGTTTTTTGCCTTTATAATTAGGTATAATATTACGAAAGTTAATAAAAAAATTAAAACTTACTATCGGAAAGTATTCCTTTCCCTGATACATTACTTATGATTCTGCAGTTTATGCGAGGGCCGAGGAACATACATAAAATTAAATAGGGAATATAACCCAAATGTCGGAGTAGATGCCGGTACTGGCACATACAATAAGTAATCCGAGAAAATTCGTCATGTTACACGCGTCATATCAGAATATTGAAATAGAAATGTTGTCCAACATCGAACGAAAATTTTGAACATCGAACCGGTGGTAGGCCTCATGTAGACGTTCTAAAAGCGTTAACTTTGTTAACCTATTTTGAAATAAATATTTTCATATCATTTGCTGGTGCTTCAGTCTATCTATCGTGAAAACATTGCAGTTATATGTATAATTTGTATATTCCAAAAAGTGCAAGTAATCGTTTGTTTCTAAATAACACGACGGTGAAAACAAGTGGTATACGGAAAGGATATCAAATATTATGTCAATTTCGTAATAATTTAAATGACATAAACTGGTTTATCACACGATAAGTTTCACTTTCAAGCCGTCGCGGTAACAAAAGTGAAAACTGTTTCCGAGGAAACGTACGCACTAAATGTTCTTAATGTTTACTAAACATGTACTGTCTGTAGTTCATATAACATAACAAACGACCTATTTAAATGTTCCACGCAATTTGGCAATAAACATAAATCAAAACATTACAATATAGATTATAGGCACTTCAGGTAATAATTTACTCTACATTTTTAGGTAAGTGATTTAGATAAGAAGAGTAGAAAAAAAATCGGCTCTCAACCCTTAAAAATTAAAGTTAATGGTCCAAAGTATGAAGGAATATCTGAAAATAATATAAGAAAATATTTTAAAACGCAGGATATAGCATACCGCACCTGAATATAAAAGAAAAAAAAATGCCTACGTAACATTGTCTCAAACAAAACTGCCCCAAACAATCCCTAAATTCATTTGACAACATAATATTTAGCCTCGATAGTATTTATATATACTTTTATATACAGACAAAATTCACCCGTTCAATGCCGTTTAAGGCACTTAATAAATAAGATTGTTTAAATTAAAGTTCAATGACTCGGACGAAAGGCCTATTGGTCATAAGCCTTTCGCGTTCACGAGATAGACATTTAGTGTTGCTAAACATAGCTAAAGTTCTTTGCATGGACTCATGATTCATTGTTACGTTCACAGTTATACAACACCAATCGCAAGGACTCAATCGAAAGATAACGTTAGTTCAAAAGCAACCGGAAATTTAAAAAATCGGCCAAGTGCGAGTCGGACTCGCGCACGAAGGGTTCCGTACCGGTATAGAGTGAAAGTAGACAAAAAATTGTGTTTTTTGTATGGGAGCCCTCCTTAAATATTTACTTTTTTATTTTATTAACTATTAAAGTACAAATACAATTAAGGATTTTGTGAAAATTTCAAGTGCGTAGCTGTTACCATTATTGATTACGAGCAAAAAGGCCAAAAAATCACGTTTTTTGTATGGGAGCTCTCTTAAAATAAACTTTATTTTATTTTTAGTATTTGTTGTTATAGCGGCAACAGATATACACAATCGGTGAAAATTTCAGAAGTCTAGCTATAGCGGTTCTTGAGATACAGCCTGGAGACATACAGACAGACGGACAGACGGACCGACATCGAAGTCTTAGTAATAGGGTCCCGTTTTTACCCTTTGGGTACGGAACCCTAAAAAAGTTGAGATTTTTTTAAGGCTGTAAGAACCTTAATATTACTCTTAATATTCAAGTGCTATTATAATTTATAATTTGTACGTGTAACAAAAGTTTTCAAATTTGTTGTCCTTCATCCGAAAATTTTAATTCAAATAATGAGCTAATTAGTAATAATTTATAACACTGCAATGTCATTTTTATATACACAAAGCACAAGTTTTGCAACAGCTCACGTTGGAAACGATCTTTAAAAAATAATCGTGTAGTCATGCGTTCCCACAGTTTCAATAGCACAAACTTGCTTTACTTGACCCGCGGATCAACCAAAAGGTCTCTATCCTACATTATACTTTCCTAATTATTGATTTTGTTAACCCTTAAGGACGCTATTACAAATATCAGCGATTTTCCGGTACCCTATTAAAGAATTAGGAGTCAAACTGCGAGAATATTTTGGTTTGAAATGAAAGATAATATATTCATATCCACGACTGTACCATAAAAATTCTATATCCGCATACAAAATTTTCACATAAAATACGTTTTAACCATCACAATAATCGCAAAATATGAAAAAAATGGGGTCTGATTGACCTTAATATCTAAATACGCTGAACTGAGGAAAATAAATATACAAAAAAATTGTTGCTTATTTAGCCCTCTATAAAGTCCGCTAAAAATTGTCTATAAAAATAAACAACTTTTCCAGTTACAAGAAAAATAAGAAAATTTCTCAAATTTTTTCATACAATTTAGCCATATCAAGAACGCGGCGAGCATCGTAACCGCCACTGTACAAGGCGCGCTAATATGAATCTTATTTTAATGTCATTAACGTCGATATTCGTACAGACAGACATCCGACCTGCTAATTCTCCGGTTGGAGCATTCTTAACTACCTCATTATATTCTGCTCTGAATCAGGACTTCCAAACTTTAATATAAAAGCTTTAAAAGCGTTTACGATAAAGGTATAATAGAGATAATTAAAATTGAGCTCATATTGAGCTTTTTGAAAGGTCAAGCTTTTACAGTTTGCGTTACTTAAAGGTTTCCACGTAAAGCTTTTACGACTTAAAATTAATTTAGCTTCAAAGTTCGCATCATTCTCATACCTAAATACAGATGTCTCTATAGATTAAATAGAGCTCGAAGCTTAATGCTAATATCATGCAAACATAGAAATGCAGCTTAGAACCACCTACGGAACCACGTCAGACTGACAGAACACAATATCACATCACAGCAAAAATCCGAAAAAATCCTCGGTGCGTTCTGAAACCACAATCCTACGCGTTTCGACACTTACGTAAATTTTGGCGGACATTTTGTAGGTCAAGTGTCACTTGTCACTCGCGAGACGTGTCATGCGCGGGAGTCGCGCGGCGAATGGTCGCGGCCGCCGTGGACGGGTTATATACTCGCCCCCCCAAACTGTTATTATATTAATTACATTTGAGTTTTCACCGCCCGCTAGGATCCCGGTCTTCCTAGGTACTCCCGATCCCGAATGTACAACTTCTAGTGAAAGTCATGATTAACAGTTTCCATTGGATGTTAATTTATAGCATCTAAATATTGCATAATTCATAGCATCCTAATCAGTTAGTGGATGAAATTATGCATTCTATAAGACGGGTAATTAATTAAGATAACCTAGATTAATTAACGATGTTCAGCTTGCCAAAATAGATTAATCTGTGACAGAATCTTCTGGAAATATTAAGGTTTTTATGAATATTCAAACTGCCTGTTTACATATTATGTATTGATAAAAAAACTGATATAATTTTATGATCACTGACAATATAATATGATCAATAATCTTGTTTCGGTTCTTAAAATTGTCGTTTTCCTGGCACGTATGTCGGAGTTTATCACTCACGTACGCGCACGTTACGTCCCTACAATATTAAGTAAAAAAGCTTTATAATAATTTTAACATACTAAAGTCATGCCTCATCACGAATAGGCCAGCTTCGTCGGATAAAGAGCCTCGAAAAAACTGTCATGAAATATTATACTAGCGTGTTTCGCTAATCTATTGTAGGAGGCTAGGATTGTTGGAGATTTTAAGGATTACAGAATATCCATGAGAGCCTACAATAGGTTTTTGTACCTGACACCAGGTCCTTTATCCAAGACGTTTTCTTTATCACTTTTTATAGAGTCGCGGACCGAAATGTATGAATTGGAAATAATATTTATTATGAACATTTTACTAACATAATAATTATGAGCATAATATTTATTATGAAGTTGACGTTCGACTTATGTATACATTTCATAAGTCGATACATTTGTATTGCTGTACAAATCAAAAACAGAAGAAACACCAAGTAAACATTAGGCCCGATAAAACTTTTCTCACACTATTACATATCCCACTAAACCTTAAGGCGAAATGAAGTGTTTATGTAAATTATTATCAATAGTTATGTAAGATAATAATACTACACACGATCGTTCATACCTACCCATTTCACTTTCCGCGCTCCAATTTCTGTCCATTAACATGATAACTAGTTTCTTAGTAAAATTAAAATTTCCATCCGATTAGCTGCCACGTAATACACAATTGAAGACTAACGTGGATGAAGTGGGTAACTCAGAATTTCAATATTTTCGTTTTTTTGCCTAAATGGAGGCTGGGAAAAATGATTTGAAATCATAAAAAATTGTGGATTTTATGTATAGCCAGATAATATATTGTGGGTGTGTTATGGCCGCCGAAATAAAGATGATTATATTTAATACTAGCCCGATGATAAAGGTACGTTACAAGGTTCGTTCAAATTATAAGGAAATAGTCAGCCAAGTGCGATTATTTCCTTATAATAAGGGTTCCGTAATATGGGTTCCGTGTTGTAGAGCGAAAGTATGGAAAAAATTGTGTTTTTTATATGGGAGCCCACCTTAATTATTAATTTTATTTTTATTTTATTACTAAATAATAAAGTACACATAATATAATTGAGGATTTTGTGAAAAATTCAAGTGTCTTAATATTGCCATTATGGATTACGAGCCAAAAAGGCCAAAAAACACGTTTGTTGTATGGGAGCCCCCCTTAAATATTTAATTTATTTTGTTTTAGTACTTGTTGATAAAGCGGCAACAGATATACAAATAACGAAGTCTTAGTGATAAGGTCCCGTTTTACCCTTTGGGTACGGAACCCTAAAAATGAGTAATCGTCCTTATGTTATTTAAAATTATAGTTATCCAGAACCACTTACGTGTTCAATAATTATGTAGTGGTTACATCCAAGTCCAAATATTACGGTCCAGAACAATTATTGGTAGACCCGACCAACCGGGTTCGGGTTACGACACGGCTATGCGGTATGCATTATTCATTATACTGATAACCCTACGGGCTACGGGCCTTCGTCATACTCGAATAATGATTGTCCGGTAGATCAAAACCTTCGAGATAACTATCACGATTAAATCGATGATGGCTTCCAGACTAGATCTATGATTCAAATTTCTATTTTATACTTCTAGATGACCCGTGAACGTCGTATCACTCAACTTATAAATGTACTGTAATATTTTAAGACGAATAATTAAAATAGGTTCAGCCGTTCTCGAATTTCAGCGAGCCTAGCAAAATTTATAATTCATTTTTATTCATACAAAATTCATACTTTAGCCTTTATACGTTTGCAATTTTCGTCCGATAAGTAGGAAAAGTCGCTAGGCAGAATCTTTTTAAAAAAGAAATTTAATATCCAGAAGTAAAGTAAGCTACTTCTGGATATTGTAGATTTTTATTTTTTTGTTAAGTTATCCACGAGTGCGACTTCTAATTAAGGTGACTATAAATAAATAAATAAATAAAAAACTCTTTATTCAAACCATTAAAGAAACAAATCAGTTGACGAAGGTAACAAAGAAAGAGAAAAAAAAACAGTTTGAAATGGCGGCCTTACTGCTGGAAGCAGTCTCTTCCAGGCATATTATATTGTTGTACAATATGATTTAATTTTTCAATCAAAAGCTTTTTGAATGAATGAAACATTTATTATATATTTTTTCTACCCGTTTATCCCTTTGGTCAAAATAGTAATAAAATACTATTATAAGTTATAACGCACAGCTGTCATGCAGTAGCGGCGTTAAGGGTGGGGGGCGACGCTGGGCGACCGTCCAGGGCGCCGGATAAAAAGGGGCGCAGAAGGCAAGCAAAAAGGGCGTCAAATTTTTTCAACACTATCCACCCTGTAACCTGGGCACCCTGGGCGCCGAAGAAATCTCGTCCAGGGCGCTGGTAGTTCTAAAACCGGCCCTAACAGCATGGGTAACCTTTACACTCAGCGTTACGCTTGAATAAACCTAACATTGACATAACAATAAAGTAACATCACATTCAGTGAATATAGAAGTAACCAACACCTCTAGGTATTAGTTTGATCTTGACACATAAAATCACCAATTATTATCTATTATATATTATTATAATATAATCAATTTAAAATTACCTGCAGTACACCTGATGATGAATTTTTCGAAACCGGTCGTGTATATTATAATTCTGTAATAAATCTATTAAAATAAAGTGGAATAAGTGCAAGGAAAGTGTATAATCATTTAATTCAACATGAATTTCCACCAAGAAGTGACAGTACATTCAATATCATAGATAAAATCACAACTATAAAAGAGGTATGTAAAGTATACTATATAATAAGTAATGTTTATTCTGTGAGCGTCAGAAATAAGATTGTTACAGCTTATCTACATAAATAATCGGCCAAGTGCGAGTCGGGCTCGTGCACGAAGTGTTCCGTGCCGTCATAGAGAAAAATAGGCCAAAATTTGTGTTTTTTGTATGGGAGCCCCCCTTAAAATTTTATTTTATTTTATTTTATTATTAATTATTAAAATAGACATAATATGTTTATTCTCTAAAGCTCACAGAATATACATTACTTATTATATAGTATACTTTACATACCTCTTTATGTTTCTGATCTTTGTGAAAATATCAAATGCCTACCTGCTGCCATTATTGATATAGAGCAAAAAAAAAACCAAAAAAATCAAGTTTGTTGTATGGGAGCCCCCCTTAAATATTTGATTTATTTTGTTTTTAGTATTTGTTATTATAGGAGGCTATAGCGGCAACAGAAATACGTAATCTGTGAAAATTTCAACTCTCTAGCTATCACCGTTCTTGAGAGTTGAGATACAGCCTGGAGACAGACAGACGGACAAAAAGACGGACAGACAGTCAGACAGAATTCGAAGTCTTAGTAATAAGGTCCCGTTTTTCCCGGGTGCGGAGCCCTAATAAACATGAATTTTCATTTGTATAAGTCATACTAAAACTCGAAAACGGCTGTACCGATTTGGCTAATTTTTAGTCTTAAAATATTCGTGAAAGTCATGGGAAGGTTTGTGATACAGAGTTCACCAGGTCATCTAGTTTAAAACATAAAGTTATAAATAAAATATATTATTATATATTAAAATATTTTTATACATTTATATTATCTACTCTACAAATCTTCTATAATCTCGACAATGGACTTCTAATTAGAAGCTCAATGCCGAGATTATAGAAGATTGCCCTGGTGAACCAGATAACACAATGTGTCTATTGTAACATACAAATTAATCAGTGCATCAAACATACAAGAACATTACAAAAATATTAATATGCGGCCGCGTTCGTACTTCCCATTGAATAACTCTGTCGATATTCTTACATAGTGAAATATTTCGAGTCATAGTGTCAGATTTTTACTTCACAAACTACACTTGTACTTAATAGATACGTAGGTACATAGTCAAAATTACTAATTAACTATGTACGTTTCTATTACAAGAAGTCGAACTGAGGGCTGTTTTCTACAATTCTGAGTCTTCTAAAAAAGTGTATAATTTATTATGTGCAACATTGATTTTCGTAGCAGTTTCAAATTACTCTTGTCGCTTACAATAAAATATGTTATTTTATTTTGGTGTCTCGTAACTTTATTTTTCAGGCTGCGACAGCGCCTAATGACTGTCTATCCTTTTACATGTAGAATTAGTGGGCCCCTAGATGATCAATTTTACTGTGCAATATCACGCTTCAATTTTATTGAATGATGACGATGATGATGATGATCAATATTAACCCTAGGGCCTAGACGGTCAATAACGCAATCTATACATATTATAATAAAACTGTAGAAATGAAGATTCTGTACATTAAAGATATTCAAAAAATAATAAGCGGAGGGTGTCAGTACATCGCTATAGAAGCCAAAAATGTAGTTGGTTTTTTGTCTGTCTGTCTGTCTGTATGTTTGTTCCACTATCACACAAAAACTGATCCGATTTAAAAGCGGTTTTCGCAGATATATTTGTCTTCTTCCAACTTAACATCTGGTGTATAAAAAAATTTCCCCCTCCTCTCTAAGGGGACAAAAGAGGTGTCAGATTTTGTATCAAACTTTTTCTTTAACACGAAAACTACTGATCCGATTTGCATACGGTTTTCGTAGATATATTTGTCTTCTTCCAACTCAACATTCGGTGTATGAACTTCCCCCCTTCCCACCCCTCTAAGGGGACCAAAAAGGGGGTCAGATTTTGTATCAATTTTTTTCTTCAATGGACTTAATTCATATTATTAACTGTATTTTCGAACTTAACATCAGGTGTACACAATTTTTCCCCCTCTTTTGTCCCCTAAGAGGGCTTAGGGGACAAAAGAGGGGGTAAGATTTTGTATCAACTGATGAAGTAGAAATACTTTCAATGGCAAAACAATGTTTGCCGGGTCAACTAGTACGTAATAATAATGTTGCAAAATAAAATATCCACAGCCGAACGTATAACCTCCTCGTTTTTTGAAGTGAGTTAAAGATAAAGTTGATCGTCTACTGTCTAGCTAGGGCCTCGCTTAGGCTCTATCCCGGGGCATACATTATGTATGTAAGCTGTTTGACATGGCTGTCAGGTGTGCAACAATGCTGAGAGCGGTCACGCCGTATGTGTCCAGCAGACCTTGGGTGACTTTCAAAGGTCCGGATTTGATTTAGGTACGGCCCAAAATAATTGCGGACTGCAAGCACAGTATAAATCATGCAGTAGAGCAGGGTTTCCCGATGTACACGATGAGTCAGGGGCGTTTATGGGATATTCCTGAAGTTCTCAAAGTAGATAAAGATCGAGTCCTACAGTAAAATTATGTATAACGTCTAAGCCTAATTTTCTTTTGATTAATTTTGGTGCTGGTTGCGTGCAGATTTAGCTCACCGGCTCTCTGCAATCATATCAAAGGTTTTCGTGGTTGAGTTACCACAATTGATACTTTTTTTTCGTTGGTGGAATGCGTTTACGCATCCCCGGGGCCTCGGGAGTTCCAACAAGCTATTCCACAATAGGGTATTTGACAACATTTAAAATAAACTATAATTTATGGCCATCCTAATAAATTATAAGTAAATTAAACATATTTCAATTTATTTTCATTAAAATAATATGTATTTTCAGAGGATTTCGTAAGAAAAGTCGAATAAAATTGTCCTTTCTTTTTCGGTGCTAGAAACGCTCTGTCATTGGTTGCAATCGTGATGACGTCACACGCAAGTAAACAAAGCTTCTTGCCTGGAGTTTAGTACGCCATTTACGTGATAAAAAGTGTTTGATTCCACTTATAAGTGATTATTCACAATTTTCATATTATTTCTAGTACAGATATTAACTACGTAACTCACAACAGCTATAATTATATCTAAGATGGAGTCCAATTACGTGCGAGCAGATAACAGCAGTCAGCAACCTACCTAAGATCGACCAATTTATGGTACTTAGAACTATTTTTAAAAAATAATGCAGTTTATTATTCTTCTGAAGTAAGAAATGTAAAAACAATAGTGTAAGTACCACCCGATAATAATTGTAAGTTTGCGTTTTGTACAATTATACATCATTCCTGTATTTTAGGTTATGTCAATGATATATTATGAAAAACTCAAAGATATAAGTAGAAAATCATAGGGTTATGTAGAAAAGACAAACACACAATATTGATTATATTTTCATACAACAAATTTTTAAGTTTCCCTCGATCGTGGAAAAACGAGACACAATAGCCTTTCTATCATAAATCTGTTCTGGCTTTCTATTGTTATTTGTTATCGCGGTAGCCGGTTACCGCTTAGGGCACAGAACAGATTTACTCGGCTTATTAATACTTCAATATTAATACTTACATCAAAGTGATCTTCACACATAAATAATATGTTTGAATGCGATTAAACGCTCTTTGGGTCTCTTCGAGCTAATTGTAACCACATTTTTCGTCTTTTGGGATTAGTTGGAACAAAAACGAATGTTTTTCTGGAGTTTTTAAATACGTAATTTTTACATTTTGGCACTGCACACCATTTATACACCATTATCACGGATTAATTAAAGAAAAACCACGGAAAACCAGCTTAGCTCTTTTGATTGTAACTCTGTTTACTTGCCAGTGACGTCATCGACGTCATGTGATCGGCGCCATTTTCTAAATAGCGTTTTTCGCGCGTCTTGGGGAATTTAAACTTTAATATTCATTTTCTTTAATAATACAAAATATTTTCCGGAAATATTAATAGAATATGTTTATTTCATAACAAAGAATAGTTTAAAAATACTTTTCAAAAATTGTCAAATACCCTATTGATCCTGCCGACAAAAGAGTTGTAGTTGGATTATGCGGAGGCATAATTTACGTGACAAAAAATCAGCCGCGTCTTTGAAGTTTTAAAAAATTCGCGCAGCACAGAAAAGAGTTCAACGCGCTTGAGGCATGATTAAAGAAAGATGGATGACTGTATATTGCTTAAACTACAAGTGTAAGTCATATTATAAAATGAGTAATTTTTACGTACTAGACTGAGTTCCAGAGGTCAATCGTGACCATTAATTAAAAATAGTCTATACTCTATAGTCTATGGTAAAAATTTGAACCGTAACAAACTAACAAATCGTGCAGTTCTTATAGACCGGTAGTATATCTGACATAAAAATTGGTGTATTTTCAAAGCCTAATAATTAATCTACTGCCATCGATATATCGCTACTGTGAAGTTACATAAACTTTTTAGGGCAAGTGTTTACAGTATGTAAATTGTAAAGTACTAGGTGTACAAAGTGAAACATTTCCTTACGGATGTACCATGTAATTATAATCCACTGAAGGTTGGCTGACAAACTTACTTTTATTTATATGTGATGTGAGGTCACGGGGCAATTATAGTCCATAAGCGAGCACTCTGTAGTCTGTATGAATAATTTCACTTAATGTTAATAACAGCCTCTTCGATTTAATTGTTATTGTCTGGAGTTTCTTAACAAATTGACCATAAGGAACTCGAGTCTTCTGATTAATTAATTAAGGTCATATTTTTATCCATCTAGTTGTCCGTAAATTAAATATGATAGTGCTGTAGTGTGAGTGATTCTTAAAAAATGATTCTCCGCGTAACTTTCGTGGGAATTTTTTATTTTAGTGTTATCTTTAAATAAATGCAAATACCTTGAAGGTGCTCTAAATATAATAAATAACGCGACGTGACAAAAAGCTTGTTCTGTTATATTGCTATTATAACCCAAGAGCCAGCGACTGTCAGACTGTGTTTCATAATTTTATAAAAGCTGAAAGATTTCTTGTAGTGACTCTTATGGAGGTAAGAACGACAAGCAACTATGGAGTTTCGTTCACTATAGGAATCTCGTCTCCCACTGCCATGCAGCTTATTAATGTCAGACCACCTCAAAGTTTAACTTTAGCTCCTTTAGGGTTGTTTGGCAATTGGCAGTAGAGAGCAGTATGGGGCGGGGCTAGCACCGGTGTTGATTTGATAATTTCGGCTACATAGTAAGTACATTAACATGCTGGTGTGAGCGTAAAACTGCAGCTGTCTCTCAAATGAGAACTGGCTCTATCACGGCGAGCGCCAAAAATATAGTGGTTTATAAGAAACAACTAATCATAAAACCATAACAATATAATATTATGTTACCTAGTGGTAACAATATGAGGTATTGCTTCACAATCTCAAGGTGAGCGAATTTGATAGTAACCGGATACAAAGTGCTCCCGTGCACTGTCGTGATCGAATATCAATCTGCTTTCGCTGCAGACCGCACCAAGGTCAGACTGAAACTAAATCCTAATTGAACCTAATTTTAACCGTCTTCCAAAAAAGGTGAGGTTTTATGTTAATCTAGGTAGGTACCATCGAAGAAATTAATTAATAGATAGCGGTCCTACAGCAGCTGTGTTTAAAAACGCGACCAAACAGCTTAGGTCCACAATATGCCTATAAATTTCTTTGGAAGTACATTGATTAACTTGTTTCCATAAATATTAGTCATTTGCCGTTGGGACGCTCATGGAACATGAAGCTCATCTTCAGTAGTATACAAAATTTTTACATCTAAAACCGTATTTTCTGTTATATTAAAACTTTTTAGATTTTAGAAGATAGTTCTAGAATCATAGAAAGACGTGTCAAAGTACCAAATTGTGGCAACAGCATTGAACATTCAGCTCCAAGTTTGTTACGATAGCTGACACCGAGACGAATAACTTAACGCTGAGCGAGGCGAGGGCAATGGGAGTATGTTGCAAATATGCAAACTACATAAGGTCGAGTTTCAGAAGGACACAGCCTGGATAAGTATACCAACTCCGTTTTGATCTAAGTGTAAATAATGAGTTTGAATAGTCTAAAAAAGAGGTTTATGTTATAAGTAGGTTTCAATTCATTTTGATCTAAGCGTAAGTAGGTAAGTTGTGTATAAAGTAATAACAAAATTTAATTAGACTGCCTTCAGTCTTCACATAATAAGTCGCGAGCCGCGCGGCTGCCGCACTAGGTACTCGCGACTTAATGTGAAGGCAGCCTTACGCAAAAAAGAAATAGAATCGCACTTATTTCAAACTATTGTCAGCATCTTTTCAGCCACAAATATAATAAGCGTCGCTTAATACCACCTAGGTCCTAGAGTCTAGCAGCTAGAGGTACGAGATAAATTATTTTTCTGTAATAAGTTAATAACATGTAAGCTACATGCTTACTTAATCTTATTATACCTAGTGAGATAAATAAATTATAATTATTATGATCGTATTCTAATTTCTAAGATATTATTATAATTATTTCGCTTAGCTTCAAAGTTGTTGAAGTCTTTTGCAGGCGGCATATGAAATTTTACGTAATTATACGTATCATTAACTATGTAAGTACCTGTAAAGTGCGAAAATAATTTATGTATTTAAAAAAATAAACTTAAAATTGTCATAAAAATCCATTTAAGGCATTTTAATATATTGTTACACATTAACTATACTTACTTCGTGATCTAGATAAACCATTGCGGACATATTGTCTTGTAAGTTGTATTAGGTAAAGTTCAAGGACATCTGATTTAAATTAATTATGAGATCACTTTAGTAGCAAAGAACAAGGCGCTTCTCGAGTAGACTGAAATAAAACGTAAAATAACTTTATATTGATCTTTGTTAGTGTGCGAGGTAACATGTACCATCGAGGAAATTGATTCCTAGGCAGTTGACGGACCTACGTCATTTGGTCGGCTTACGTCAATTCAATGCGACCAAATTATTGAGGTCTGCAATCTGCCTAGGAATCAACTTCTCTGATAGTACATGTAAAGGTACCTTTCGATCTTCGCGGTAGGCGGCCGGCGCGCGGCGGCCGCGAACAACTCGAGATCACAATATCGTAACTATGTGCCAGTAACGGTACGCAGACCTGCAAGGATCTTGTGGCCGTTGCATAATTTCATAATTCGGTCACACTTAAAACAGTTGTATCCAAAGTAACATTACGAAAATCCTTGTAGAATTGTACAACTAAGCAACAAAGTCGTTGCTTAGTTGTACAATTCTACAAGGAAACGTCAGTTTCCAAGAACGCGGCGAATTCTGGTGATATGAAGTAGGTATGGTCTTTCCACGCCTTTGTCTGACTAGTGGCAAAGGCCGTAGGTTCAAGGCGATTCGCAGCAATTGTCCAGGTGATTCGACTTTAAGGTCACTTCCCTATTCTGAATCTAGATAAACGCATTGTAATTTAAGTATTTTGTAAACACTTTAACAGTTCAAAGATAAAGTGAGATAAGATGTAATTGCCTTTAAATATTATCAGTAAGTAAGTTGTTTAGTAAGTAACAATACATAATTAACGCTTGCCAAGTGCGAGCCTGTTACGCACTTTGTGAAAGGTTCCGTAACTGGCTATTAACTATTATGTTGATCCTAGGTAGGTATAATGTATGCCACAGGCGTACTATCTCATATCTGATATATTACCGGTATACCAGATTCCAGAATGCTTGGAATCAGCTTCTCTGGCATCGTATGTCACAATCGTCTATCAGAGATTATATAGACTTGACGAGGAGTTGACAGTTGTTCAGCCAACTCGACTAGGAATGAAGCCGAGATGGAAGAAGCTTCATTGCTGTTTATTTAGTGCTACCCAACTGAAATCACAGAAAAGTAATAGTTACTAACATTTTAAATGTTACCTAATTTTTCAGTTGGGCCACTGAACGCTATGAAAATAACATTGTTAGACTCCCGGCGTCCTTTCTTGAAAGAATCCTTAATAGCTGTCATGGAATCCCACTGTCATGGAATCCCAAAGGAAACTAGATACGCGACTTAGCGAATGCAGTTGGCCAACGAATTCCTATGACCTTCTTATGCAATTAATTATGTCACCGCCAGTAACGCTGTAAGAAAGAAAGTGATGCCTTATTTGGCAGCAGACGTGACCAGCTTCGGATCTGTCAAGCGCGCCCTTGGTCTACATAGGTGAGTTAGCATGACAATAACCGAGCGATAGAAGAAAGGTTAGGTACAGTATGTCTCACACGTCACGAATTTCCAAAGGTTAGTTAAAGGTATGTGCTAACTGTTCATTAGCATTGAAAGTGTTGGGCGTTCCCATGGTCCTTGCAAGTTCATTCGATAACCCAATGTTTAATAATAATTCCATGCTGTGGCGTGGTTGACGGTACATATTATATAAAAATATCAAGCAATAAAGCCTAAGTTTTTTGTCCTTTTCTTCCTGTCCTGGGTCCCTTTCGAGACTCGATAGGTACTAACAAGCATAGGTAGTATTATTTTGTTAATATTATAATTAGAATTTAGATACTATGGCCATGACGATTAGTTCTCTTCACGCTCAAACTTGACGCAGTAATATAAAATGCAATATTATTTAATAAATAGCACAATCCGTCCTACTTGCTAATAATAATAGCTAGTGACATCGTTAATGTACTATAATATAATGTTGGTAGAAACAAGAATGATAAGGTCATTCAATATGTTTTGTTATTGTGCACAATTATTATGAGTGTGGGCAAGTAATAGCTGATACAACTTCAATAAACGCACCATTTTGTGCTCCTATTTCCCCCAAAAACACCATCGAAAGATTTAGTAAACTAAGGTGTACCTCTAGGTAGGTATACGAAAACAACTGACTTCACTCGATGAATTTACTGACTACTTTTTTAGACTTTTACTAGACTTTCGACTTGAATCAACCTCAATAAATAATATAGTGTTTTTGTGCTCTGTCCAATGACTAGTACTGTCCAATCACTAGCATGACTAGTGATTGAACAGTACTTTCACCCTATATTCCCTACCTATATTTTTTTAAACTTCATACGAATTTTGTTTCCCGCCATTTTATTTGACACAGACAATGGCACTGATCTCTATTGTATAGAGATCAGTGGGCAATGGTTAAATCACCGACAGCCTCAGAAAAAAAATTATCGATATGTCAACAGTCAACTGTCAAAATAATAACGTCAAAGTCAAAAAGTGCATAAAATTTTTAGCCAAATTGCATGTGAAAACGATATTTATAAACAATTTATAATATAACAATAGAAAATAATATTGTTCATATGCTGAACATGTAATAGACTTTTATTCACTACGCCATTTATATTCGATCATTCATTGATCATTCACCTCATCGCTAACGACGCCAACTTGTCGACTAGCTGAGTGTTTTATGTTTTAGAGAAAATCTCTTGATTTATCATTTATAAAAATGTCGATGCCACATAGTAGTTCGAGCACAACCAGCTCAAGTACTAAAAGGAAAGAAATATACAAGTAAGCAATTGCATTGGGTATTATTTACTTTTCGATACTTTGTACTTAACCCAATTAAAATGTTCATGCTTGTTACTAAAAATTGTGTTTATTTTTCTGATAAGGTACCAAGCGCCATGGCCATTATATTCCATGAACTGGTCTGTCCGTCCGGACAAGAGATTTAGGCTTGCCTTGGGAAGTTTCGTCGAAGAGTACAATAACAAAGTAAGTATTCTGTAATTTCAATTACTAAAAAACTTTCATTAGTTTTGTCTTATCTTTTTGTTCTAACTTATAAATAATATGTTTCTGTTATTATAGTTTTTAATGTTTTTGTCACATTTGTTAAGTAGTAAAAAATTTATTCCTATTTTAGGTACAAATTATATCACTTGATGAAGAAACAAGTGAGTTTAGTGCAAAAAGCACATTTGACCATCCTTATCCCACCACTAAGATTATGTGGATACCTGACAGCAAGGGTGTGTACCCTGACCTTCTTGCTACAAGTGGTAAGTTTTGCTATGATTTATAATAAAACATACAAAATAAATATTATAAACCACCATTAAATTATTATTGTAAAAGGTCATCTTTGCTTCAATACTAGAAAATACTAGAAAATATATTATATACAAGTACTTTAAAACACGAGAAAGACAAAAGATACTTTGAGTGTGACAACTGTATAGTTTCTGTAGGTACAATAAAACTGATTTCTGTACTAACAAAGCAATGACTATGTAATATTCTAGACAATCCGATAAACAAAAGGTTGACTGGAAGAGATTGCTCGTCAGCAATAACTTCACCTTTTGTGTATCATCTAAAATATATTATTGTCTTATGTAAAATGAGTTTTATTTTGTATTTTTGGTGTGAAACAAAGTGTTTTTGTATTGTATGCAATTATTTATTATTGTTCTTCCTGCAACTTACATGGGTCACTGATCTAAAACATTCTATTTTATGTTACATTAATCTGTATCTACAGGTGACTATTTACGTATCTGGCGCGCTGGAGAACCGTACACTCTGTTTGAGTGTGTTCTGAACAACAATAAGAATTCTGATTTCTGTGCACCGCTAACATCGTTTGACTGGAACGAAGTTGACCCCAATCTGATCGGAACTAGCAGCATTGACACCACCTGCACAATTTGGGGACTCGAGACTGGCCAGGTTTTGGGTAGAGTTAATGAAGTCTCTGGACATGTAAAGACACAGCTTATTGCTCATGACAAGGTCTGTAAATATATTATTTTAAATGACAAATTGTCTTTGACAAAAATATTTTATTAAAATCTTGTATATTGTAATAGAGAGTATAATATTATTGTAATAGAGTATTGTAATAGTATCTTGTATATTATAATAGAGAGTATGAATTGTAAATTAATTCAAATAATCCTGTAAGGTGCTCTCTTTGAGCCAAAAAAAAAGTCAAGAATTTAAAATAAACAAACTTTTTTAAAACAAATATTTTTTTAAGATGTGGTCATAATTAAGTGGTCTTAAATGTATTTTTCAGGAAGTATACGACATCGCGTTCAGCCGCGCGGGCGGCGGGCGCGACATGTTCGCCTCGGTGGGGGCGGACGGCTCCGTGCGCATGTTCGACCTGCGGCATCTCGAACATTCCACTATCATTTATGAGGTAAATCTAAAATCTTATATGTCTTACCGATCCTTTCAGATTCGCCAATCGTCACAAAGATGTGCATTTTTTTGGGTTCCGTACCCAAACGGTAAAACGGGACCTAGGGTAAAACCTATTACTAAGACTTCGTTGTCTGTTTGTCCGTCTGTCTGTCTTCTGGCTGTATCTCAAGAACCGCTGTAGCTAAACTTCTGAAATTTTCACAGATTGTGTATTTTTGTTGCCGCTACAACCACAAATACTAAAACCAGAATAAAATAAATATTTAAAGGGGGCTCCCTGTGGGGGCTCCCATACAACAAACAAATAGCATTTAACAAACAAATAGCAAATGGCAAATAGGTAGGCACTTTAAATTGTGACAAAGTCCTTAATTAAATGTGTACGTCCTATTTTTCTCTATAACGGTATACTGAACCATTCGTGCAGGAGTCCGACTCGTACTTGGCTGATTTTTTTTTTATTTTACAAGCTAGCCACAGTGTATAGGTAACAATGCAACCTTTAACGCTTGATATAATGTTTCGTTCAGGACCCGCAGCACACGCCGCTGCTCCGGTTGGCGTGGAACAAGCAGGACCCCAACTACCTGGCGACGATTGCAATGGACGCGTGCGAGGTGATCATACTCGACGTGCGCGTCCCGTGCACGCCCGTCGCGCGCCTCAACAACCACCGCGCCTGTGTCAATGGCATCGCTTGGGCGCCGCACAGGTTAAATTAGTCCTGTTTTATAATAGAGATCCAAGATTATGCTAAGATCATATTATCTAGGATACCGTTTTAATGAAGGCTGTATGGTGCATATGTAGCAGACAGACATAAGTGATAAGACTGCTATATCGTGACATGTGGAAGTTCGTGACATATTATGACAGCTGTTTGACACGAACATCGACACGATAGACCTTCAGACGGCAACATAGCGCCATACAATACATTATATAACCCTCATTAGCAGATACTTAAAAATGGGTTGCACCAACTTACTTTAACCTTATCAAAATGTCAAATGAACTGTCAAATCCCTAGTAAATGTCCATTATGGACGCCATATTTGACTAACCTTAATGTTAAACTTTAACTACGCCTCTGGTGCAACACACCCTTAGGGTTGTTATGGTTAAAACTTAAAGTTATAGTAAAAGTAAGCCGGTGCAACCCACTCTAATGTGTTGCTTATCAACCGAGTATAAACCTGTCAATAAACAAAACTCTGCACTCAACTAACATATTATATTATATATAATACCTCAATAATTATTGTAAGCAATTTACATATTATTGTTTTTAGCAATTTACATATGATTTTATTACTTATGATTTTATTAGGCTACTAAAATATCATTATCATTTCAGCTCATGCCACATCTGCACCGCGGGCGACGACCACCAGGCGCTGATATGGGACATCCAGCAAATGCCCCGCGCTATAGAGGACCCCATTCTGGCGTATACGGCCGCAGAGGGCGAGGTCAACCAGATACAGTGGGGCGCGACGCAGCCCGACTGGATCGCTATATGTTACAACAGACACACGGAAATATTGCGCGTGTAAACGCGTGAAATGGACAGCACAGGCTTACATAACAGCAGGCGTAGCATGGTCACCATAGAAACGGTTTCTTTCTACGGAATAAAAAGTGACAGACGAAGTGACAGAAAGTGAATGGAAATCCGCCGTTTTGTCGATAAAATCTGTCAGTATGTCGATTCTTTCCCATGTCTACTGGTTGTTGTGCTAGCCCAGCTGGTAGGCTTCAGTCTCGAGATCAGCGGGCAGCGGGGCGGAAGCGACGCGTTCCAATTTAGAGATTTACTAGATGTCCCGGTGAACTTCGTGTCACTTATAATAATTATAAACCTTCCCTGGACTTTCACGATTAATTTGAGACTTAGGGCCAACGCCAAAACTCGCGCGGGCGCACGTTCCCATGTGTATTAAGGTGCTCCCACACAGCAGTTGTATAAGGTTATAAAACATTGTGTAACACGATAACATTTTATAACAACGTGTAACATACGCTACAACATGTCAAGAAATAAATTTGTCTTTTGTTATAATTTGTTAAAAAATGTTATCTAACGTTATACAACTGCAGTCTGAGAGCACCATAAATGAAAAATTACTGGTACTGGATACTGGTTTCTATGTATTTCTATGAAATACCAATACATAGAAGCAGTAGTGTCGCGACGACACGTCGTCTGATGCCGCTTCATGTCGCCCGCTGCTAACCAGCACCTTAACAAAATTAAGAATTCATTTTTATTTCTATAGATAGCGTACTAGACGGCTTATCCATATATGATATAAATCTAAACGCGCCGCCGCCGCTTTCGCCCCGCTGCCCGCTGATTTCGAGACTGAAAGAGCGTCCACTGGTTTGAAGCGATTGCAGCGGATTTTATACAGCTTTTTATTCGGTTCGGGCTGTACGCATTTATGCATTCGTTAATTCTACATCGTAATCAATAATCATATTATTTTAATGCATTACAAATGCAGCTTTATTCAACAACTTCCTTTCCCATCAAACTACACTATGGTATTCTGTGATTAATGATATAATTTTGTATTATCAACTTTGATAGGACAGGAATAGACAAGGAAATAAGCTGTAATCGCAGTATTGATCAAAATGTAAACTCAGTTGGTATTCAATAACTGAGCGGTAGTGACGTCATCAAATCATGTCTACAGATATTTTAAGGAAAATGTATTTCGTACGCCCGTTGCGGGCCAGTTGACGCTCAATCTTACAATTACGAGCAGTAGAATGTACATGTAGCTTATACATAAGTGTCTAAAACTCTAAGCGAGGTGAAACCGCCAGTTCGTAAACACCTAAGGGCTTGGCCAACACTTTTTTTTATCGCGTCTCTATAGAATCGCCGATCAAAAATTAATGGAATTTATATAAGCGGTCGATAATATTATGAAGTCTACATTCGACTCATGTCATGTCAATTTAATACGTTTTGAAGATAAAGAGGCTAAAGGTACCGGTTGGCAGCGGGCGACATGAAGCAACCGCAGACGACGTTTCGCAGCGACACTACTGGTTTGTATGACTGTATTTCTATGAAGTATGAAATACCCCCGCAACTAGCGACTCTTATTCTTATGCCCAGGCCGCACCAGCTGCGTTTATCGTCACGAAGCTTCGTGCTAAGAGACTATACCATCGAGCAATAAAAAATTGTCCAATGGTATCGTCTCATAGCACGAAGCTTCGTGACGATAGACGCATGTGCGGCCGCGGCAATAAAAATACATAGAAACCAGTAGTATCGCGACGACATGTGGTCTGCTGCAACTTCATGTAGCCGGCTTCCAACTTGTACCTTAAATCTCTGATTCGGCTTAATCGATATACGAGGCATTTGCATCCGTTGTGGATGCCTCATACAGTATTTTCCGAGCGAATTAAATGAATATGTCAATGATGTCGATGGGCGCTGCTGGTTAAGGAGAACTGTCAAAAATGACGTTTTTGTATGATAGAAGCGTTAGTTCCTTTTCTCGCCACGTTCATAAACAGCCTTGTCGAACTGTAGTTTCGTTTTTGATCCACATTAGTCACACAGTTTCTTTTTTCACTCAATAATTTAACAGTGCAAATTAGAAGTAAAGTGCATGATAATGAATTTTTTTATACACACACTACATGTATTTATATCCATACTGATATTTTAAAATAATGCGAAAACGTGTATGTCTGTCTTAACTGTTAACTCTACAATCGCTGATCCATTTTGGTGAACGTTAGGAAAAGTGTACGGTTTTCGCACAGCGCCACAAAAGCGGACATTTATTTGGATTATGCGTTTTCCTTTTCTACAAAGTTATTATTTAAACATTTAGAGCCTGTTTCACCACTTCCTGATAAAGTGCCGAATAGGCTATTCACAACTTTTTTGACAGATTCTCCATACTTCATCTGTCAAGTTATGTGGTGGATAGCCTATTCGGCACTTATCAGGAAGTGGTAAAACAGACCCTTAACCTTGTGTTATGTTACATTCACAAACTAGTTTTACTTATAATATATTAAAAATTGTTTGAAAAAAGACTTAAATCACATTCAAAGATTAATTTCATTCAAAATTGGAAATCTTAATTAAGACTGAAATGGATAGATTTCGTAGCTTATAACTTTATAAGTTATATGAATATTGAATACTAATAATATTATTATGTAGACTGTAGAGAAGACAATCTTAATAATTTTTTGCTATGTCATTCACTGGAAACATGCTGCAATTACAAACTGACGTCTGAATAACAACAGGGAGGGTAAAACGGGCGAGGGTAATAACCTCCTTTTTTTGAAGTCGGTTAAAAAGAGCTTGTAGTCTTTAAAGGCCGTTTCGTATATCAGTACCAGAGCCACGAAACTGTTTTGAGACTCAAACAATTGTATGAGAATGCCGCGTCCCAATCTAACAAACGAGAAACGACGTTGTTAAAACAGGACGCGGCATTCTCATTCGATTATTTGAGTCTCAAAACGGTTTCATGGTAGGCCTATAGGACGCCTT
Source organism: Plebejus argus (assembly GCA_905404155.3). Lineage (NCBI taxonomy): Eukaryota > Metazoa > Arthropoda > Insecta > Lepidoptera > Lycaenidae > Plebejus > Plebejus argus. The sequence continues at coordinate 7,436,732 of FR989929.1, read as the reverse complement.
AGGGTCTATACAGACGGACCGCATTTCAACTGCAATCCAACCGCAAATTGCAGTTCAAGTGCAGTTTGAATGCAGTTGACACGACTGCAATAGAACTACAAACCAAACGCGCAGTCGGATTGCAGTTCAGTTGCAGCAGCATTTTTATACTGAAAATGAACTAAGTATGTTACTCATAGTACTTTATTTTATGTACCTATTGTACCATAATATTTTCCTCCCGACGGTTAGCAATATTGCACAAGGTATTCCATTTATAAGCCTTTTACATAGTTATTACTTATTAATGTTCCTATTATTTTTGTGGTAGTAAATTAAAGTAGATACCGCACAAAACATTTCAAAATCTGTCAAACAAAACCAGTTTCCCAGATTCAATAGGCTAGATAACTTACGACTAATGTTACAATAACTAAAAATGCTGATAGTCTTCTTAGTAGATCTTTACTATGATTTGCGCAATTCAAGATAGTTTTAGTTTTTGCTTATAGGTGTAGTATTAAAACTTTATGTCTAAAAGTATATGACAACCTGTTTTAATATTGGTAATTAATACAGTGTGGCATACCGTCAGGATAAAAGTAAAATAGGCTGCGCACAACTTTTAGGTCGCTCGACGGAAGGAGCGGACAATCTCCTAGGCCCTCGCTCCATCCAAGGAACCGAAAATGTTCACTTTCCACTTTTACCGAACAATCTGAAAATTCTGCGCAGCCTTTACTATTATATTTATGTCTTAACAAGAAACAATTGCATCCAGTATTTTACAAGAGATGAAAAGTGTTTCCGTGTAAACATTAACATAATATTTTGTTAAAATTTCCCTTTATCAACAACTTTAAATAAAAAAAAAGATACTGTATACAGCCGAACGTATTACCTCCTCCTTTTTGGAAGTCGGTCAAAAAAGTGACTACGGACTATGTATTCCATTGTAGGTAAGTAGTAAGTACTTACTCTTATTAATTGTACACGTCAACTATTCTAAATCTAAGAAAGTTAGCAAAGTTATTTCAAGACCATAATTTTCTGCTAATTCTAAGACTTATTATGTTATTACTTTCAAGCAAATAAAATTTCGTGTGATTATATACAGAATGAATGATTTGTATTATAACACTCTTATTTACTTGTGTTAAAATGTGTAGTTTTAATAAAAAGTAAAAACATAGTGGTATACATTATTTATTATAGAACCTATTATAAGGTAATTTTAAATAAATTTTACATTTAATTTGTAAATGTAAAAATAACTGGGGCACTTATCTAATATTTATAACAATTTATGTAAAATAAAATATGTATTTAAATAATTGTTTTAATTATTTTATATGAATTGATTGCAATAAATAGTACCCTGTGAACACTGTCTATTAAACTAATTAAACTGCCCCAAAAAGCTAATGTTTTAGTTTAAACCAGGACAATATGAACATAATATATGGATTTATTTTGTGTAAGTACTTCATAATTTATGTACAATTTGTATTATAAACTCATAAATCATAATGAAAACATACAATGTAATGTTCAAGGTAAAAACATTTTCTAAAATTAGTAATTGGTTATACAAATTAGTTGATCTAATTATTAAGTATTAACTTAACGCAAACTCGTCATAAATTTTCAGAAGTGAATTTGGCGTTCTTGGCTTAAAATCTTGTAGAACATGTTCAAAATTTTCCATTGTCACTTGCAAACATTCAAGATCCTTCTCCATTGCTCGCAGAGCTGCCTCATGGCAAAGAGCTTGTATTTCAGCACCAGAGAATCCTTCAGTCCTTGTCGCTATGACATGTGAATTAACATCATCGCTCACACTCATTTTTGATAGTTTTAATTCTATTATTTGTAGTCTGGTTTCAAAGTCAGGTAGGGGCACGTAAATAAGGCGATCTAACCGGCCGGGCCTCAGCAGAGCCCTATCCATCTTGTCTGGCCTGTTAGTTGCAGCAACTATTGTGACAGAATTCAATGGAACTACCCCATCCAACTCTGTTAAAAGTTGTGCCAATACTCTCTCGTGTACGCCCCCTTCTCCAGCGCCTCTCTCCCCGCCGATCGCGTCCATCTCATCGAAGAAAATTATGGATGGTGCCACTTGACGAGCCTTTGTGAATAGATCTCTCACTGCTCGCTCAGATTCACCGACCCACTTAGAAAACAGTTCGGGCCCTTTGATGGATAAAAAGTTTAGACCACTTTCTGTCGCAAGAGCCTTAGCTATCATAGTTTTTGAACACCCTGGTGGACCATACAGTAAGACGCCTGCCGGAGGTCGAATGCCTAGCCTGTGGAAGCACTCCGGATGTTTGAGGGGCCACTCAACAGCTTGTCTTAATTTCATTTTCAAATCATCCTGGCCACCTATATCTGACCACCTTACATTAGGAACTTCGATAAGTAACTCCCTCATAGCACTCGGTCTCACCACTGTTAGAGCCCATACTAGATCTTGCTTTTTTAGTTCAGACTCATTGCGTTTGATGCATTTCATAGACGCTTGTGTACATAGATTTACTATGTCTGCTGCAACATAACCATGAGCTAAATCTGAAATAGATTCAATATCATTCACGGAAATTTTATTTGGTAAACATTTCAAAAGAGAGTACAATATCTCCTTTCTACGTATTCTATCTGGAACAGGCACCTCAATCTCTTTATCTAGTCTGCCGAATCTCCTCAAAGATGGATCAATAGCTTCAGGTTTTCTAGTTGCGGCTAAAACAAATACTCTAGAGGCCTGCTCATGTAAATTATCTAAAAGTGACACAAAAGCAGATGTAACTCTCCGCTCCTGTTCTGTGCTTCCGCTTGATCGACGAGGACAAATGCTTTCAATTTCATCAACTAAGATTATACTTGGCCCATTAGTAATGGCTTTGGTGAATAAACATTTTAAGGTAGCCTCAGTTTCACCAAAATATTTGCTAAATATTCCGGGGCCACTTATCTCGATATGGTTGCAGTTTAAATTTTCCACAAGATATTTGCAAATTGCTGTCTTCCCAATTCCAGAGTGACCATAGAGCAAAAGACTTTTTGTCGTTTGAAAATTTGCAGCAAAACCTTCTGTTTGAAATGACAAGTTTATTAATGTTTTTATTTCTTCAATTATATCATCAACCCCACCCAATATTTGAGGTTTTCTTTTAGTTTTTTGCAGTTCTTCTTTATCTATATTCCAAATTGTTTTATCGTTCAACATGCACCAATCTGTTGCATCACTAGCTGTAGTTCTTTCATATTTTAAATCAATAACTTCTATTTCTAATTTCTTGCCAAAATAATAATACACTAATGTCGACTTTATACTGATATACTGGTCTTTAAAGTTTTCTTTTAGTATATCACTTATGTCTGTATTCATTTTGTGATTTCTAATTTTAACTGAAATGTATGTTGCCTTATTAACTGTACCTTTAAGGACCCGAACTGTTACTCTTTTGTTGTCATTACACCAACCTCCACATAATCCTGCAAGTGAAGAAAACATTGGGTATAATAATAATAATAATAAACATTTATTCAACACATACACACTACACCACATTACATTTACATTACATTACACACATTACAAAAAAGATACAAAACAAAAAACCAAAATTATTGCAAAAAAAAGGTAATTAATAGTACAAAGTAACTAATGAAGTTATAATAAAGTAACTAATGTAGTATGTACTTTATACTTACCACAATAATAAAATTTATAAGAATGTAAAATATGTTGAATTGGGACGTACCTGCGGCAGGTAATATAACAGCTGCCGGGGAGGATGCCTTTGAAGGCCACATACGTTTAACAAGAGTTGGAGATCCATCTCTCATTAATTCCAGAGGACCTCCGATTATAGCGTTAATTAGACTTCCTGCAGAAGGATGTATCAGAACTGAATCTAACGGAGCATTTTCTGGAGGATTGCTTGTTCGTTCTAACCATGTGTGCAGCACTTCGTCCTCCACAAATGGACATTTTACTTGATCTTTAGCACAATTCAACTCAACATGTACATTTTTGTCGTTACTCGGTAAAGTGCATTTACACTTTTCACACTCGACCCATAATGTTTTTTTCGAATTAGACTTTGGTGGCATCTTATTCTTGCATTAGTATAACTTTAGTATAACTTTTCCAATGAATATATTACTAATGAAATTTAAAATAACACAATTGAGTAGTAACTACAAATCTTTCTAGAGGTTTTATTTAAATGTCCGTAGGTACGCGTACTTGTTTCTTTTTCTTTTTCTTCGTTTTTGGCACAGATTAAGTATACATAGATGGATTCTTACACGGAATATATAACACTAAAGGAAAGGGCATAGCAAATAAGTTTCTTAGAAACCGGTGTCGCCAAACTCACACAGTAACATTTTACGCACACAAAAAAATAACCAATCACAAATAGAATTTTTCAAAAAAAATACAATGTCGTAAAAACCACCATAACCCTTTTGAAATAAAGAAGAATTTAGCTTAAAATTTAGCAATACCGGCTCTGACTACCGAGTTCAGCTATTCAACGCTAGATGGCGCTTAACGGCCAAATATGATAAAAGACTTGAAGTTGTACGCAATTTTACACCTTACGTGAAGGTCCATAAGGTTTAAATTCGTACTCGCGCATTTCCTTTTTTCTAGAATGTTTTAACATGACCTTGATTTGTGACGTCGCTAGCCGCTACTCAAAAAGGGATGGGATAATATCGATTGATTCTAAAATCAATCGATAAAATAATAATGATGCTGTTGTTTTTATGGTTATGGTGCTTATATAGAAAATTAATGAATTCGATAACTTACGGTCCGTCCGTAAAATTATTCGAGTTTAACTGTTTATATTTTGATACTTTTTAGTTTATTTATGTTAATTTTTAGAGTCCCGTTTTACGGGACCCTATTACTGAGACTTCGATGTCTGTCCGTCTGTCTCCAGGCTGTAACTCAAGAACCACTAAAGCGAGACTTTTTTTAGGGTTCCGTACCCAAAAGGTGAAAACGGACCCTATTCGTGAGACTTCGATGTCTATCTATCCGTCTGTCTGTCTCCAGGCTGTATCTCAAGAACCGCTATAGCTAGAGTTCTGAAATTTTCACAGATTGTGTGTATCTGTTGCCGCTATAACAACAAATACTAAAAACGAAATAAAATTAATACTTAAAGGGGGCTCCCATACAACAAACGTGTTTTTTTTTTGCCTTTTTTGCTCGATATCAATAATGGCAATAGGTAGGTACTTGATATTTTCACAAAGGCCTTAATTATATTATGTCTACTTTAATATATTTTATGAATAGTATTAAAACAAAATAAAAAATTAAGGGGGTCTCCCATACAAAAACACAATTTTTAGTCTATGTTTGCTCGGCTGTACCATTTAAGAACCTAGTAAGGGACATGTTTTTAGATTTTCGTTTTTTATCATAAAGCTTCATAATATTAAGGTACCTACCGAATACAAAGACAGAAATTGCGATAAAACAACTAGAAGTCTAAAATGCAAAGGACTCCAAACCTAGTAACTACACCACAAACCCAATTTGACCGTTTTAAAAAACCAGTAAGTAACATAATCCATTTCGAAATCTAGTAAGTGCACGAACATACTAGGTTTTATAATGGTCAATGTGCCTTACTGGGAAATGAAAATATGTGTCTACCCACCTCCCGACCAACACACACCTAGCAAGAGGGGGAAGGGCTGCGCGGGGGCGGCAACGTCTCGACTCCGGCGCTCAGTTTGTACTAGTATTGCGCCAGCGCTAAACACGGAAGGTTATGTCGCAATTTTTTGCCGGCATTCGCTATTTCGTAAGCTTGCTAAGCAATAATAATAATATCTATGGACGCTTCACACCACGTCAGTCTGGCCCCATGCTAAGTACCTGAAGGACTTGTGTTACAGGTACCAGACAACGGAAATATATTTAATACTTTTATACTATACATATATTTAAGATTTTTATTATATGATAAATATATTTAATACACATCCATGACCCAGGAACTTTGAAAATTTTTTGTTCCGTCGGCGGGATTCGAACCCGCGACCTCCGGCTTAAGCTACCAACGTGCTATCCACTGAGCCACAGAGGTCGTCAAATAATGGGTCGGCGGTTTCAATTTTATCGCTCAAAAAAAATATTAGCTGCTGCTATGACCGACCAGGATGAAGCGAGGTAAGTCAGGCTATAAGATTTACCTAAGTATACTTATCGGTGATTAATTATTATTATTTGCCGTAATTCAATAAAGATAAAGTTATATTTAACGTTAGATATTTTGGTTTTCATATTATGGATTCGCATGGTGTTTTTTATAAGATTAGTCTAATTTAACCTAATCTAAATTATTAAACTAACTCCATTATAACTAAGAATAAGATGCACCACTGTTTCTTTTGTCGAACAGAAGCAATATGTTTTGAAATAGATTTTAACATATTTTTTTTTACTTTTTATTACTGTTTGTATAGAAGTCAAGTTTATAGCAGGGTCAAGAAACCTCCTCTACAAAACTAGGTACCTATGTTGATGTTTAGCTAAAATATTACCAACACATCGGGTACAATAACATGTTATTAAATTAAAAACTTGGTTGCTATCTAAATTTCTGTTGCCCGTTACATGGTTCACTGACAATTTAGATAATTAATAATTTACTTTTTTTTTTCAGATTTGACTCTCAATAATTCACTGAGCTGGATTTTATGATGAAAAAATTCAACGTATCTACTGAACCTAAATTGATTCCGGATCCACGAGGTGTATCAACCCAAAAAAAGGATGAGATAGTTAAAAAACTTGTTCCTTTGATGCCAGAATCAAGAAGAAGTTTCTGGTATAATTTGCCTATCAATGATAGATCATTAGATCTTTTGGGTCAGCAAGTTACTTCTGACAATTAATGCGTAATAATTATGTACCTATTTCTTTTGATTAAAAGTTACCTTTTTGAATAAATTTGAACTGTCACCAGCAGTATTTCCGGACCTATATGACCTGCAAACCTTCAAGAAAAGAGCGTATTCCCTCTTAAAAGGCCGGCAACGCACCTGCAGCTCTACGGATGTTGCGAGTGTCCATGGGCGACGGTAGTTGCTTACCATCAGGTGACCCGTTTGCTCGTTTGCCCCCTTATTTAATAAAAAAAAAATTAACATGGTTTCCTTTACACCAAACTTACTATGTTTGAAATGAACTTTGAGCGTCAGTTGGATCCCCAATAACCATTTTAAAACCTAGGAAGTACTCATACTAGGTTTGTTTTCTGGTTTTTACGAAGTAATAAAAAAAAGAAAACCATTAGAGTGTTAGTAAGGGCCATAAAACTTGCTATTTAAAAGTTAATGAATTTATTTATTGTAAAAAATATAGTTATATTATTAAGCTTCAAAATAAACAACAATAAGTTTTCAAAAGTTTGAGTATACCAGTAGGGTAAACGAAAATGTGTTTTTTCGCTCTCCTGTACAATTTACTCCGCTGCTCATACTAGGTTCTTAAATGGTTCAGCCGTGCTCTATAACAGTACGGAACCCTTCGTGCGCGATTCCGAGTCGCACTTGGCCGAAGTATATTTTTTTCGATATTAATATCAAATTAAAAGACTTGGAAAATGTAATACAGTGACTATACAAAATAAAATAAAAATCCAAAATGAGTAAATAATTCATTAACTTGCGATTAAAAGTGTCCACATTATAATAAGTGTACAATTATTAAATCGATATATCGATAACATCACAGTGTCACAACCCTAATGTTCCGATCGTGACGTCACTTCTAATTCTAACGGACTAGGCGTCAGACAATTTTGGACTTTATTACAATGCGCAAACGTAATATTATTATTTTAACACTAATGGTTTAAATGGATGGAGATAATTCTAAAAGATTTTTTAATTATTAAAAAGTAAATAATGACTTACCGATGTAAAGAAACACCTGATCGAAGTAATTTACTAGTGCCACTATTGTTTTTGCACTCAAGGATGGAACAGCGAGTCATTATTTAGGGTTTTTTTAACAAAACACGCGTACAAGAATCACCGGCAGCGCACGTCACGAGACGTCAACGACCGCGAAGCGAGTGAGTTAAGTTTCGTCCAGCTGGACGAAACTATGGCACGCGGGCCACGCCTACATGCCCTTTCCTTTAGTGTTATATATTCCGTGGATTCTTAGCTCGCCAGCGCGTGGCCATTTTATGCTTGTGTGCAATTGCTGTAGTGTGCGTGTAGGGATGGCGTATATCGATAAAAATATAAAATTAGACTACAGCTATCGACCAAGGCGACCATAATTTTATGTTACAGATTTTTATTAAACAACATCAAAAAAGGAGGATATCAATTCAACCTGCATGTTCAATTTAGGATATATTATGCTCATTAAATTAGAAGTCGCTTTCAATTTGGTGAAAAGGTATTTTTTATATATTTATTAAGTGTATGAAAATACTTAAATACAGGGTGCAATTAAACCTTCCTGCCAAATTTTGATATATTGATCCTTGTTCAAAATAAAAATACACGTATTTTTCTTTTAATATAGTCAGTACTAAAATGTTGAGAAATAGCTTCCGAAAGTTATCCTAAAAAACACTACAATTAAAATGGACACTACGCGTCGCCGGCGGGTGAGCGCGCGCGCGCCTCCCCCCCACGTCACCCCCGCTCATTCCCACCGCCACGAGTAACCGTTCTGCATCGATTTTAAATGAGATAAAATATGTCATTAAAAAAATAACACCCAATTTTTTTTTGCTAAATGACCTCTCCTAATGATACCTAAGCCCTGGAAAAAATTTGGCAGGATGGTTTAATTGCACCCTGTATAAACAAAATATTTAAGTATATAATTACACAAATAGTTAAACATATACATAATATGTATACTCCATAAGCCACGAAAGCTTGTCCGGAGTGTAATAGCTAATATCAATAAAATCAACAGTTTTTATAAAACATAACAGAAGAACAAAATATATTATACTTTATTAAACTTACTTACTATTTACTATTAAGCAACTATTTTGTAGAATAACAAATATTATTATCAAAGAAATATAAGAATGAATCTCAGTCCTACTTATTTAAAGTAATTCCAAAAACGCTTAGGTGCATTTCTTTACCTATTAAAATATAATTATGTAATAATATTTATACAGAAAAAGACTTAAAATAGATACTTCGACGCCCCCTGAATAATGATATTATAATAATAATAATTAATAACCTAAGTAGGACTCTAGAGTCTAGACGATCAATTTTATTGTGCAATATCACGGTGTGTGCAATCAAAATCATAGAGCACTAAACCATATATTATTCTTCACTTTCAATCTTATTATCAAATTAATAGTTGAAAATAATTATTATCTTCATTATAGGTCTCTCCGTCACCACCATAATATTGAACTCTTCTTTATGAGCATTCCAATAACCTGAAAAAAATAAATGGTTTAGTGTTAATAAAATATGTACTATACTACTACATACTATAAAATATTATACACATAATTCATAATATTGTATACGGGGCAATATGCTTTATGTAAGTTTTCCATGCTTAACCCATCCAGCCCCAAGCGGAACCCAGGTGCCGCATAACAACTAAATATATATTGTGTCTGGAATTCAACGATTGAGGTATTAAATTTATTTTATTAAATGATTATGACTTTAGCCTTATTAAAATTTTACATTTTACTTAGGTATTAAAAAAGAGTACCTAATGCCAGGATAAAATTTCAAGAAGTATCTTTAAGGCTGGTATAAATAGTCAGTACTTAAGATGCGACCCGGTCTCAAGACGCGGTTCAGCTCTGTGATTGGTCCAAATTTTGACAGCCAACCAATCACAGAGCCTGAACCGTGTCTTGAGACCGAGATGCATCTTGAGTACTGACTATTTATACCGGCCTAAGTAACGAATTGAGTACTTACAGGGGGGAGGTGTGAGAGCTGTTGATCATGCAATTATTTTACTCTCCGTTAGAACTTTCTTTATTTCAATAAAATCATTGTTTCAAACTTACGTTTGAAATGATAATTCCAAATTCCAATATTGTGATGCCTTCATAAGGGAGTAAGGATTAAAAACTTGCATGAAACTTGCGTCTAAAATATATATCTGTTTGTCGTCTATTTTGAAGCATTTTCAACCTGAAAAAAAAATCATTTAGTCCATGACATTATTTTTATCGATAAACTATAGGTAGTTCAAGTAAGGCGCATCCCTAAAATACACGTAAAAAACTATGCAATATTTACAGCCAAATTATTACTTGATGTGACATTTTTATCACTAATGCCTTATATAGCATGATTAATGGATTATTATACTTATAAATTTTCTTTTTTAGCTTACAAAAATACCGATTGATAAGCCCAAACAACGTTGTTGAAAACTTACGTATGTTATGTTAAATCCACGTGTTTCAGGCATTCCTTGGCCGTTTTTATGGTTTATTATATAGCGGAATCACAAAACACAATTATATATTGCATTGAACGTTCACTAAACACTTTTATTACCACTTTTTATACATGAAATATGCAGACCTACTCGTTTGTTATGTTCTACTAAGTGGGACATAACATTACAGGCTTTTGACGTTTACACACCGATATGAGCTTTCTCTTTCACCCAAATTACTACATCGTTAGTTAGAAAGAGTAACATTATCAGCTGTCAAAATATAAGGCGGACTCCTATAGTATTATTACCTCAATGATTAGAACTAACTGTTTATTAAGTTTCATGGAGGGAACACAAAATAGCACGTTTCTGGATATTGCATCACTTTCATACACTTGTGCATGAGTGATAACGAATATCTAATGGATGAATAATTTATTGCACATTAAAAACCCAGTTAAGGCATGATGACAGTAAGTAAACATTGAAATAATTTGTGTGTCTAACTAAAGTATTAAATGCTTGATTATAAAATTTATAAAACACTGGTTCTTTTTTTATTTTTTATCAAGATTAATATATATAATTGATAAAATAAAATCACTAAATATGACAATCCGCCATGAAATGTTGAACGCCAATCAGAGCGCGTGACGTCACGTTAGAGCACTTTTGACATTGACGTTTGAGTTATTTCTCTTTTACCACAGACATTTTTTTTTAAATCGTCCCGGTCGGGACAGGCAAAGGCATTACCACAGACAATTATTACTGTCGAATGATTCCTATACAGCTGTCACTTGTCAGCTATACTCTAGAGTGACGTCACAAGTGACGCCATGACACCTTGAAGTGTTTTGGTGCAAATTTTAAATTTATGATTTAAAAACTAATTTTTATATACTAAACCATAATTTTTAGCAGAAATATTATGTTTGTTGTAATCAATATATATTTCCGAGTATTATAGAACAGTTTCTCAAAGTCATCATGCCTAGCCTAGTCAAAAACACAACACCACCAGCAGGCAGCAGCTGTCTCTTTCACATTCCCGGCAAAACACACTAGTAAACATGTAAATAATTGTCAAAATCTATATATTAATCTGTGGATCTGTGGTCAAAATGTGGTTTGTCAAATGTCAATACTAGGTACTTCAGTCTTCAAATGCGTTAGCATTCTCTATAGTTTGTGGTCTTCAAATACCTACCACATACCTACCTAGTGATTGTTATGTCTACAAAATTAACAATTTGTGAAAATAATAAATGTTTATTCATTATTATAGAAAGCTTTCTTCACATTTCAATATAGGAAGAAAAAAGTTCTTAACATTCAAGCGCCGATCTTAACAATTAATCAAACTAATTACTAAAGCCACTACAGGCAAACGTGACATTAAGACATAGAACACATTTACTCCTAGCGGAGCATCAAGATCTCACTAGTCAAAGCTTTGCAGCGAAAATAATAAAATGACGCTTGCAGAGTTCTTTAATTGTGCTCTCTTAGCTTTTGGGCCACCTTTGGCTATGTTTGCGTTGACTATTGCAAATGACGCCATAAGAATCATCTTAATGATAGCAGCTGCATTTGGTTGGCTACTGTCGTTCTTACTTTCTTCTCTCGTATGGTATGCGGTGGTGCCTTTAAGACAATATTTGGCTTTTGGAATGGTCTTTGCGATCATTATCCAAGTAAGTATCAGATTTAGTTACATATTTTCTTGTTTACGACTAAATAGCTGATAACACACTAGTGCCAATTTCATTGCAGGAAGCCTTTCGCTATGGCATGTATCTATTGCTGCGAAAAACGGAAGCAGGATTGAAACAAATATCAGATAACCATGATATTGGTAGCAATAAATCTGAATTAGCTTATGTTTCGGGACTCGGATTTGGCATCATGAGTGGCGCATTTGCTTTAGTCAATGTCTTAGCAGATTCGGTAAGTATGTCTTGAATTAAAGCCTAAGATTTCTTTGGGCCGAAGGCTATGTTGCCATTGTTAAAAAATATATACTTTCTTTCAGGTTGGACCAGGAACACTGGGTCTGAATGGTGGAACCGAATACTTCTTTGTCACAAGTGCTGCTATGACACTGTGTATGATCTTGCTCAACACATTTTGGAGTGTAATATTCTTTAGTGGCTTAGACGACAAATGTTTCATCAAAGTGTGTTGGGTTGTCGGTTCTCATTTCTTTGTATCAGGTTTAAGTTTACTAAACAGACAGGAGCTCTATGCCGCTACTATAATCCCGTCTTACATTGTTCTTGCAATAACTGCCTTCTATGCATTCAAATGTGCGGGAGGAAATGTTAAAGCACTGTTGAACAATTTGACTTGTAGGTCATAAATATACAGATTACGTCACATTCATAAAAAAATGACATTAAATACTAAGCTTATTTATTAATAAGGTAATTAAGACTCCCAATAATTTGTACATAATGTTGCTTTAATAAATTAAAATTACTAAGATATTAATTGTGGAAGTGTTTTACCCTACTTGTTTTATTCTATTAAACACATTTAAGTACTATAATACAGTGCGCCATTTTCTATGGAATTCATACTATAATACTGCAGAAATTTCCAGCCCTTGCAGGCTTCATCAGTATTGGTATCTATTAAGATAATGCCTTATGAGTTATGACAAGTCCAGTTAAATGAGTTCTTCTCAGGCGCAGCGCAGACGACAGACACTTTTAGTCTGTGGGAAATAGAACCTTTGCAATTTTATGCAGTAACGCACACGACGCGCAAAAAGTCCGCATGAAAATGCATTGGTTCCATTTCCACAGACAAAAAGTGCATCACGGATAGTCTGTCGCCTGCGCTGCGCCTCAGTGTATCATATTTAATACCAAGCACTATCAGCTGGATGGTTTAATAAAATATAAACTTAGCCATAATATGTCAATGGACCAATTGCTAAGATCATCAGTATTACCAATTCTATATAATTTGTATATTATATGTTACCGTTAGAATGCAGAATACGTTAACATGCACATTACCTAGGTAATCTGCAGATTCCCTGATACCATACATTGAAGTGTGAAATTTTAAAATAAAAAAGCTTACTTTTGCATTTTACCTGATTAGTTTGCCTTCTCTTCCTTCGTAAAAGTCCTAAAAACTTTGACTTCAGCTTGTCAACCTAAGACTGTTGTTATTTGGATAGGAATTTTTCTAGTTGATATTATGATCTGTTAAATTTTATTTATGGAGTAACATTTTATTTAAAATTTAATAAATTATTTCTTTGTTTATGCCCAAAAATTATATTAAAAATAATTCTCTACAAATAAATGATATGTTTTATTCAAACAAGAACCGGTTCATGTGTTTCAATGAGAATAGAATCAACTTTTTGCACTTTAACTGATTCATCCAGATAATCTGCAGAATACCTTGTTGTAACATAATATACAATATCGATATCAATTCTTCTCTGACAATTGAGTCAACAGTGAGTCAATAGTCCATACGGTGTCCGCATCATCCTCTTCTACCTCAGGTACATATGACATGAGTACTTCTAGAGCTGCCTCCACACCTTCTACGGAACCTCGTATACCACCTACCTCGGCTAGAGTAGTTGCTGTTTCAGAATCCTGTACTTTTGCCCTACAAAATTATGATGTTTTAGCTGATACCCACCTGCTTTTTGTGCCTATTTGAAGCGGAATCAGCGCCCCCACTGCGGGTGAAGAAAACTAAATTTGACGTAACCACAACCAATAACAACAGTTGTCATCACTAGTATTAGTTCCAAGTACTCTCACTACTGTACTCATTTTTACGTCAGACTTAGTTCTCAGCCCCCGCATTGGGGGCGCTGATTCCGCTTCAAATAGGCACAAGAAATAGCTGTAATTTCAAAGGTCAGTGTGTTTTAGACTTTTAGAGTATGTTTTATATTTTGAAGATATACCTATGTACGATCAGAACAAATAAGTCAGTCAATACTCACACTGGAGCTTTGGTAACTTCTTTTTCTAGAATATCTTGTAAATCATCTAAATCCGGTATAGTCGGTATGTCGTCTATCGATTCAGCAGATTTTCTAGGAATAACGTATTCCCTGAAATAGCCATCGGTTTAATTATATGTTAAAATCTATATAATGCTGCTTTTATCACAGAATATTTATATTAGAAGCTTTTATGTAGGTAAGTAGGTACAGTAAAAACTAACTTGGCTTCAATTCGTGAGCCTTCCGCCCAAACTCCAACTTTTTTGGATTCTGGCATTTTTGATGTAAAAGCGTTATTCATCTATCGACAGTTTTAACTTTTAGCAAGTATTTTTTTTAAAGCACACTTGAATTATAATTATTATAAATTAAATTAATAATAAGTAAATTAAAAATTAAATTAATAATAAGTTATTTTATTATACTCAGAAATTCAAAGTTCAATCAATCAAATTACAAAAAACATAACAAACAATATCACAATACAAATCTAAAATGATTCGTCTAAAGTCCGACAAGGCTTTATGTGAATACCACGATACCACTGATGTCTAATAAACAAGTACGCCCTTTGAAATGACAGCTATTTCTTGTGTTGTGACCATGTTGTGACTTGTGCCTATTTGAAGCTGAATCAGCGCCCCCATTATTCGGGTAGAGAACTAAATCTGACGTATAAATGACGTTTGAAAGCCGCCATATTGGCGCTGATAGCAGTAGTGAGAGTGCTTGGAACTAATACTAGTGATGACAACTATTGTTATTGGTTGTGGTTACGTCAAATTTAGTTCTCTACCCGAATAATGGGGGCGCTGATTCCGCTTCAAATAGGCACAAAAAGCCAACAAAAAGCAGGCGTGTATCAGCAATCCAGCGTAGGTAGGTACAGGTTTTTTTGAAAAGTAGGTACCTAGTCAAGAAAACTATTGTGTCACTTTGAAGGCGTGTGACGTGTCTCACATAATCTACAGCGTGTATAGAATTAAACGAAAAGTGACCATTATATTTTGTTTTATTGCTAATAACTTACTCTAGCAGTTCATTTGTAAAATAGTTATAGGAAATGATAAAAGCAATGTTTTTTAACACGGTCCGAACTCAAAAAGCGTCCGATCTTAGGCGACCCTACCTTACTCCGACTTTTTTGTGAGTTATTAGTTATTAGTACTTATTACACTCGGGAGTTGAACTCGGGATGCAGTGCACAGTATAGCAATATAATATCCCTACAGTAGTGAAACGAATGTACTTGCGCAGAGCAACGGAGGGGTACCCGCGGGGAAGCGGGCGGCGCGGGCCCAGTCCGCCAAACTCCGCGAGTTTGAACGACTTCGCGCGCAGGTGTGACGTTGGCGCGTTTTGTGTTTTGTGTTGTAAAACGATAGCCTGTAACATCTTATTTTATAAACAATGGGATATAACAAGTGTTCAGTGTACAGAATATGTAAATCTGATTCAAAAAACAAAAAGGATTTAATTGTCATAAAATATAATATCGACTCACAGTTCACACTAAATTGTGTTGGCCTTGGTGGCATTTATTTGCAATTTGCATCTCTGTTTTATTGTTTACGTTGTAAGAAGTGTAACAAGGAGAGAAACAATTTATAGAATAAAAATAAAAAAAACTGTCAAATACCCTGTTACATACTAATTAGTACCTACCTAGCTAGGTACACAGGGCCACACATCAAGTGTAACATTTTGACCTTTGGACCGCCCTTACCGCGCACGTAATAAGAGCGAGTTTTGAAGTGCTTCTGTTACACCTGACGTGTGGCCTACCGTACCTACCAATTGTTATAATATGATAATTAATTATTGTTGGATATCTACACTACTATTATAAAGAGGAAAGATTTGTTTGTTTGTTTGTTTGTTTGTTTGTTTGTTTGAGTCGAATAGGCTCCGAAACTACTGGACCGATTTGAAAAATTCTTTTGCTATTGAAATCTCACATTATTTCTGCTGAACATAGGCTACATTTTATTTTGGAAAAAAGTAGGGTTCCGTAAGATATTTGAGTTTTTCGGACGCAGGGTGTAAAAAATCAGCTAGAAAAGTTACTTATTTTGCGTACGCTGCCTAAACTATAAAAGATAGAACCATAAAATGTTCTAAGTAATTGTAGATCTTATAAATATCTACAAAAAAGTCCGCGACACACTATACCTATCTATTTCGAGTGAGGCACAATAACCATTTATTTATTTAAAAATCCTAAATTTTTTTTGGAATAAATTTAAACGGATATATTTTACTGACGCTATTAATCCTTATCAAAATAAATTATTTTATCACTAAGTACAGTTTATGTAGATAATATTTGGTCTTTGAATGATTAAAATAGGACGTTTGGTTTTGAAATTATGGCGAAATTAAAATATTACGATAGTGAGCGTCACCAAAGCGCGTGCGGGAGGAAGAAAATATTCTGTTGTAGAAATGAATATTCTGTACATAAAAGATATGAAATGACACCCGAAATTACACCTTTGTCACTACATCGCTATAGAAGCCAAAAATGTGGTTAGTTTTTTGTCTGTCTGTCTGTCTGTCACTCTTTCTGTCTGTCTGTATGTTTGTTCCAGCATCACACGAAAAATACTGATCCGATTTGAATGTGGTTTTCGCAGATATATTTATCTTCTTCCAACTTAACATCTGGTGTATAAAATTTTTTCCCCCCACCCCTCTAAGGGGACAAAAGAGGGGGTCAGATTTTGTATCAAACTTTTTTCTTTAACACGAAAACTACTGATCCGATTTGCATACGGTTTTCACAGATTTGCATACGGTTTTCACAGATATATTATATTTGTCTTCTTCCAACTCAACATCTGGTGTATAAAAATCCTCCCCCCCTCCCCTCTCAACCCTCTCTGGGGACCAAAGAGGGGTTAGATTTTGTATACAACTTTTTTCTTTAGTGGACTTACTTCATATTAGGTATTAACTGTGTTTTTCAACTTAACATCTGGTGTATGACCTTCCCCCCCCACACCCTCTTAGGGGACAAAAGAGGGGGTAAAACATGTATCAACTGATGATAAAATATACTTTAAATGGCAAAACAACGTTTGCCGGGACAGCTAGTTTTATAATATATCCGAATGCGTCTTCATTATTTTAATAAAATTTTTAAATCCATACTAATTAGTAATTACTAATAATAATAATAATAATAATAATAATAATAGCTCCCACACCGGTTTCGGTGACGGTGGCCGGTTTCATTGAAACCAGGCCAGCTACGCAGGAGTATTTTTATAGTGCCCAAGTGTGTGCGCAGTACACAAGAGCACTCTCTATTCCTTTACTCTCATAACCCAGTGGGACGGCAGACCGACACGACCGGCGAGAGATCAGGCGCAGGACCGACTTTTTACATGCCCATCCGACGCATGGATCATCTTACTTGTCAGACAATCAGGTGATCAGCCTGCATTGTCCTAACCAAACTTGGAAATAACATGTTTCCAACGCGGGAATCGAACCCACGACCTCCGAGTCAAGAGCCGCGCTCTGTACCACTAGACCACGGAGGCGTTTATAATATTAGTAATTACTAATATTATGAATGCGAAAGTGTGTCTGTCTGTCTGTTAGCTCTTCACGCCCAAACCGCTGGACAGATTTTGCTGAAATTTGGCATGGAGATACTTTGAGTCCCGGGAAAAGACAAAGGATACTTTTTGTCCTGGAAAAATGTACGGTTCCCGTGCGATTAACGAGTTTTGGCACAACGGAGTTGCGCGCATCATCTAGTAAAGAACTCAAATCTTCTAAAAATAAAGTTTCACGTAAATATCTGGCAGTACGACATAATATGTAAATATAACACGCTGATTAATTACAAGCACAATATTTTATTTTTATTTTATTTCCCGTTTCGTGGCAAGTGGCAACCCTGTCATATCTGCTTGGTACTTACACCGGTGGCGGCATCGTGCGACATCAAAGGCGTTTCGTTACTGTAGGGATATTATATTGCTATACTGTGATGCAGTGCCTGTTTTAGCACTACCAGCGCGGGGCGTGATTTCTTTGGTGTCCAGGGTGCTGACTGCTGGTAGTGCTACCGGCTACGCCTACGGTGCCCCTTTTTATCCGGCGCCCTAGGCGGTCGCCTAGCGTCACCCAGGGCGCCATTAGGTAGGTATAATATATATATATAGCGGGCTTAAAGTTTTGGAAAATCTTAATAAGTAAACTAGTATATATTATAAAGCTGTAGAATTCGCGTGATGTTACGTAATATAGAGCCTATACTTTATTAGTCTTCCTAAACAAATAAAGAATATCCAGTACAAAAATAACTTTTCAATTCCAACCAGAAGTTCCAGTCTTCCACAAATTCTCAATCTCGCACTTAGGCCTTATGGCTTAGCCAATTTTCCGAGAGAGAAGTAAGTGAGCGGCGCGAAGTGCGAACTCACGGCTCAGCGGTTTGCGCCCGCCGCGGTTGCGGAGCTGCGGTTTTATTTCAGAACTCACGAGACCGCTGACTGATTTGTGCGGGCCCGCAGCCTTCGTAGAATACAGTTTTGTATGTAAAAAATGTAAGCAAAACTCACGGCGCGTTTTTTCGTTTTTTGTTTGCGGCTCCACTTCGGCTCCCGCTGGACCAGCGGGCGGCGCGGTCGCCCGCAACCTCGACGGTTTGCGCCCGCGCGCTCTGCGATAATTTAGCGGGCGGGCGATCGGAGTAGCCGTAGTAGGCGATCGTAGTAGAAACCGTCTTGCGACAATCGCCCGCTGATAGTTTGCGGGCGATGACCGCAACCGCGGCGGCTGCTGGCCCGTACAAATCAGCGGTCTCATGAGTTTAAAACCGCTCGTTTGCGCGGGCCCGCAACCGCGACGCGACGGGCGCGGGAGAAAACCGCTCCGTGAGTTCAGATTAGCGTCAGCCGTCGCGTCGGTTCAACTTTTTAATTTTAACCGACTTCCAAAAAGGAGGTTATATTATGTTCGTCCGTATATTTTTTTCATAATCATAATAAGGTTCTATCGGGCTGGCAACAAATAAAACCAATTAATAAGCTTATTTTTAATTTAATAACAAATAATTGCACATTAGCACCAGAACATAGTAAGTATCAAAAGATTCGTGTAATTTTATTACGTGTCGGAATTCTTGAGTCTTATAAAATAACTATTACTTATTTTAAATTAAAATATCAAACTTTTACGCAAAAGGAGTTTGGTGAAAATTAAAAACACTTAAAAATCTAGACAAAACAACGGTAAGTATAATAATTGATTTCTTAAAATTTTGATCACAATAATATTGTTCATTTTTACTTAGTAATCTATGAATCTCTTAAAATCACATCTAATAACATTGGTAATACCTTCATCTATTATATGATCTATCTATATTTTTTAACTTGCGTAAGCTTGCAGTTTACGGAGAGCCAGCTGAGGCCACTGGCTACCGATGTTAGACTGGTTTTGTGTCACGCGTGACGCGGACCGTCGGTACGGATCGCTCCGTATATATGCAATATGCATTAGGTACGCTTTAAGGAGCGTTTTAGAGTAATTTAGAGTAAATATGCGGAGGGATCCGTACGGACCCGTCCGCATTACTCCTTAAAACTTCATACAAATCGGTCTACGGAGCGATCCGTACCGACGGTCCGCGTGACATAAACCAGCCTTATTAGATGTACCATCGAGGAAATTGATTCATAGGCAATTGACAGGCCCACGTCATTTGGTCGGATCATGTCAATTTAATGTTACAGCTCGACAAAGCTAAATGAACGTGGCGAGAAAAGGAACTAACGCTGCTATCATACAAAAACGTAATTTTTGACAGTTCTCCTTTACCAGCAGCGCCCATTGGCATATTCATTTAAAGCCTTGGAGCCATGAGGTATATACCTACTTAATCTGTGCTTTGACCGCACATTTGAGACACGACACTTTTTAGACAATCTTGTTTCACACAGACGAGTCAGCTTTACGATAAAACACCGAATACACGGTCGTCAACAGCAAAAAATAGTATGCGCGTTGCCAGCCACAGGTTGTCAACGTTTTGTCAACCAGTTTTTCATAAGGCGTCTCCCAGACAGACGCGAGCAGCGGTGGCAGTCGGTTGGATGACTTGAAAGTTCTAGGAACGACACAGACACACGCGGTGGCGGTGGCAGTACAAACAACTGACCGCCGCCGCCACCGCCACCGCTGCCCGCGTCTGTCTGGGAGAAGCCTTATAGATTTTGCGTGGTCGTCAATGGGACCGTGTATTTCTTGCTTTAAAGATAAACAGTTGTGTCTACCACGCAGCGCACACCGAGTCGAAACTTTTGACTACGATGACGCAACGCATACAATTGTATATTCATCAGTAGAGAACGCTCGGATCAGACTAGATACACCGCTAGACAGTTTTGTCGTTGATGTGCGCGCTCGCATACACTTCAAAGGGAAGCCAACAGTCGTTAATCAGACTTGTCGCGGGGTGGTTCTTGTACGCATTAGACAACTTTGTCTATGAGACGTTTTGTTTCAATTGTGCGCGTCTAGTACTTTTTATTATGCGATAGTCTGTCTAAAAACTGTCGTGTCTCTGTGCGGTATCGCTAAAGTGCTCCAAGGCTTTGAATGAATGTGGACGGGGCGCTGCTGGTAAAGGTGAACTGTCAAAAATGACGTTTTTGTTTGATGCGCTAGTACTTAGTTCCTTTTCTCGCCACGTTCATTTAAAGCCTTGTCGAGCTGTAATTGTGATCTGACAGTGTTTGACATAACGTGACCAAATTACGTAGGTCCCTCATCTGCACAGCTCATCTGCCTATGAATCAACTTTTCTGATAGTACATTATAATATAATAATATTGTAAATTGTGATAACTGGTAGGCAGCACATAACTTCAAGATTGTTTAGCAAAAAAAATGACAGAGGAAGGCGCAGTTCTTGTTCTTATTTTAAGCTCTGCAACGGCCGCACGCAGAGACATTAATGGTTTGACAGATAAAAAAAATTTGGTCTTATGTCAAAATCTTCATTTGATTGCAGTTATGACAAGTAATTATTATTCGTCTCTGAGTACGGCAGAACTCCACACTCGTTTTCATACAAATGGAGGGATATGCGGTGTCTATCTTGATCTGTCTGTGGTTGATTCCCACTTCAGTAATTTCGTTCAACAATCTTATAGCTGTGTACGGCCTATAATGATAGACGGACCAACATAATATCTATATATATAAAATTACAAGTCCTGACTTATTGACTGACTGACTGATTCATCATCGCAGAGCAAAAACTGTTAAAGTTACAGCCACGAAATTTGGTGAGCAGGGTTGTTTTATTAAGTAGACACCCACTAAGAAAGGAATTTTGGAAATTTTAACCCGAAGGGGGTGAAATAGGGGTTGAAAGTTTGTATGAAAGTCCGTCATTTCTTAATTTAGAAACTTGAAACTTTATTTTTGGGCTACTGAATAAAAATAAATAAATAAGTATTTAAGCGTTTTTGGAAATTCTACCCCCAAGGGGGTGAAATTGGGGTTGAAAGCTTGAATGAAAGACCGTCATTTTTTGAGTTAGAAACATGAAACTTTGTTTTTTGGGCTATTGATTAAAAATGAATAAATACGTGTTTAAGCGTTTTTGGAAATTCTACCCCCAAGGGGGTGAAATTGGGGTTGAAAGTGTGAATGAAAGTCCGTCATTTCTTAAGTTAGAAACATGAAACTTTATTATTTGGTTACTGATTAAAATTAAATGGAAGTACATTTAAGCGTTTTTGGAAATTCTACCCTCAAGGGGGTGAAATTGGGGTTGACAGTTTGTATGAAACTTTGTCAATTTCAAACCGATCGGTCTGAGACTTTGCAGGCATTTAAAGCTACTATGACGTAGGCATCTCCTAAAAAAGGATTTAAAAAATTCCACCCCTAAGGGGGTAAAATAGGGGATGAAATTTTGCATGAAACTTTTGTCAAATTTAAACTGATCGGGCTGAGACTGTGTATGCAATATGCATAAAGATACTATGAGTTATGACGTAGGCATCCCCTCAGAAAGGAATTTAATAAATTCCATCCCTAAGGGGATGAAAGTTTTTAGAAATTTTCTTTGACTTTCGACTGATTGAACTGAAATTATTAAAGATTGTAGCCTAAACTAAACATACAATTTTCGAGTGTCATTTGATTAATATGTGCCTACTTGGCTGCGGGTCCCGTTTTTACCCTTGGGACCTTAAAAAGAGAAAATTATCCATCTCCGTTATTATATTAAGCTAACGCGGACGAAGTCGCGGGAAACAGCTAGTTATATATAAAGAGAGATCTAAAATCATGACAGGGATATAATAATATAAATTTTATTTAAAATTAAGTTATAATAAAGCGTATAATTTCTGTACAATAATAATCTGACTGTACAATATTAAACAGTAGGTAAAAGTATTCCTTAATTTAATTTTTTTTCCAAAATAATAACAACGATTTTACCCATTTAATTAAAGATTCAGAATGTTTAATTCATTGTGATGTTAAAGGCTTGTATTGTGACGATTTTTTTCCCATTGGGATGTAATTTTATTACATGTACAATGTTACTGATATACAGAAGTTCATCAATGACAGACGCTGTTGAAATTCTTATTTACTTACATAATACTGCGTGACTGGTGAGACATGTTCAATACTCGAGGACGTGATATTTGGCTATTATATTAGTTGGAAAAAAATAATATGAAAAAAAATATCAATTGATCACTGAGTAAATGTAGCTTAAAGTTAAATAATTATTTACCCAACGCATGGACACCGCGCGCGGGAGGGGTAGTTGTGTGGTGTTTCTTTGGTAGCGCACGCCTCTGCACCGCGGCACCGGCCGCATAGTATGCCTACTTGCCTAGCCGCGTAATTTACTTAGTATCCTATGATTCATTTATTTTTGGGAACTTCAGAAAAAAATTAAGATCCTAATTTTATTACATAATAATTATAATGAGAATCGAGTACAGAGTGCTCTCCATAAGTATCGGTAATGTCTCACCAGTCACCAGTCATGCTGTATATTATGTGTGCGTGGTCGCAATTTAACGGCACTGTAAAGTGGTTGTGACCGAATCGAACTCGATCATCAAATAAACAAGTTTATGCACACGCGAAATGATACTATTGATTTGCTACGGCAAACATCTGAAATCTGTGCGTCATTTTGAAAAAATGGCCTAACAGTTGATATTATATTATATGCGACTGAATATAATGTGTCAGGACAGTTTTAAGTATAAAAGAAACATAATATTAAAACAACAAAATTATTCACAATAGATATTTAGAGTACTCAATACCTACATAAAAAAATATTATGCCCTTTTAAGCTTCTTACTTCTTTTGTTTCTAGTGCTATTATGTCAGACAGAATTCGGTACAAAAAAGTAAGAAACTAAACCAAATACCGTTGTTATAACATCGCACTAAGTGCCTCTTAAAGTAGTCTAGTCACCTAACAATTCATAATGATTCACTCACGTCGTATAAAAAATACACTCACTTTTAGTTAGCGTTTCTTACACTGCACAAAATAGACCCCTTTTATTTAAAAGGAGGTATTTTTGTTCTTAGTCGGTAGTAGATGATGATGTTTTAGAAACATCTTAATAATACACAATTTATACATGTAACACTTTTCCACTTCATTAAGATTTGAACAATTGTTTAATAATATGACAAATAAAAAAAAATTAATGGTTTCGAGTAACTGCCAATTACAGGTGTAACTAAGTCATAAATCATAATGTTGTTAGTCTCGCTAAAACTCGAGAACGGCTAAACCGATTGGCCAATTTTAGTTTAGAAAAATTCGTGGAAGTTCAAAAAAAAATACCGGCGAGAAAATATAAAAAATTGCGAGTAAAATACTAAAAAACCTATGGGTGCCATTAAATAATAAAAATAAGAAGAAGAAGACGTGTGCAACATGTCGGATTTTGGTCGGATTATGCACTATAGTCTGTATGTGATCCCCCCGATGGTTGCTCGCCTTGTCGTGGCGGTGGGGCTCTAGTAACCGCGGCTTGGACAACCGCGGTGAAGCGAAGAGGCAACCAGGGCCGGCCGGTGTCGCCGCCTGGCCCGAGGAGGGCGCTCCCAGCGGACTGGAGGAGTCCGCTGCGGATGCGCACCGAGGTGGGGCCGCAGAGGAAGAGGCAAGTAGGTATTACGGTGCGCCGCTTGCCCTATCCTCTGCGGCCGAGGGCGGATCGCGGGGGGGAGAGGCATTGTGGTAGGTTGCCGCTTTCCCTACCCCACCTGCGAGCTGGCCGTTCCGTTTGAACGGCATTGGTGGGGCCGCAGAGGAAGAGGCAAGTAGGTATTGCGGTGCGCCGCTTGCCCTATCCTCTGCGGCCGAGGTGTGGTCGGTGGCAGAGCCACAGACCTGATCTGCCACATGGCCTCCAAGTAGCAGACTCGGGGGGCGTCTGCTACAGCCCTGGTGGGGGCCGAGGAGGAGGGCGCACGTGTTGTGCGCCCATCGTGGAGTCTTCGGACCGCTGGCGGGGTCGCGGATGTGTGTATCGTTCCCGTGGCCCCGTCAAAAGGCGGCGTGGCGGAAGATGGGGGGGGGGTTTAGTGGGTATACCGTGGTCTCATCAGCTACGGGAGTCCCACATCACCGCTCGGGTCGCCCCCTGCGCCTGGGTGGTATGCGTAATGCATTTCCCCCTCCGGGAAAAAAAAAAAAAGTCTGTATGTGATAGAAGCGCCTTGTGCTCCGACATTTGTATATTCCCTATTGTTAAAGTCTTAATAAAGTTGAAAACTGTTACGGCTTGTCTAATTTGAAATGACGCGCCCAACCACTTCACTAGTTAATATAAATTATAAATGAAAATTTTTGTACAGCTCGAAAAGGCTTTAAAATATTTTAAATGAACGTGGCGAGAAAAGGAACTAACGCTGCTATCATACAAAAACGTCATTTTTGACAGTTCTCCTTTACCAGCAGCGCCCATTGGCATATTCATTTAAAGCCTTGGAGCGCTATACTGTGAATACGAGGGAGGGGCGCGTCATTTTAAGTTAGAGCCATAACTCACCGGGACGCCCGCGCCATCGCGACGTCGCCAGTGACGTTACCTTGTCACCTCTACAAAGCGGTGCTTTCAAACTCAACTTAAAAAAAACAGCGCTTTGCGGCGACTTAGAGACGCCAGACGTTACTTGGACGTTGCCATGGTAACGTCACTGGCGACGTCGCGATGGCGACCCAGTGAGTTATGGCACTAAGACAAGCCCTACAATTTGTGTATTATGAACATGTATTTCCACCCAAATCGCGCACTGAATTACACTACATTAGAGTCTAGTGTAGGAGGTCTCTGGTGGACAGTCTGTTGAGGCTGTCGCTGAGATCCGGCTGCCTCTGTTCGAGGAACGCGGCTATGCCGGAGAGGTCACCCGAGTTCAACTGGATGTCCCCACCCACCAGCAGACCGCTCAGCGATGGAGTATCAGTCATCTCCATTAGCTGCTCCTGAAATTATATTCAAATTTTAGTGCCTTATGCGTGGAATTTTACTGCCGCACTCAGAGATTAATCTCTTAGGCCGGTATAAGTAGTCAGCACTCAAGATGCATCTTGAGTCGGTCTCAAGACACGGTTCAGGCTCTGTGATTGGTTGGCTGTCAAAATTTGGACCAATCACAGAGCCGAACCGCGTCATGAGACCGGGTAGCATCTTAAGTACTGACCAAATTACGGGCCTTACTGCCGCACTCAGAGACCAACAGCCCCATACTGTCTAACTCCTTAATGATTTACATTAATGCCTATTCGGCACTTATCAGGAAGTCGTGAAACATGCTGCCCTTATGTAATTAATATTCGTCTCTGAGTGTGTCGTGTATGAATGCGGTATCTGTTTAATATTATTAGTTTTAAATGCTCTTGTATGCTAGTTGTGAGTTTTCAACGTCCTATTATTATGCCGTTCCATTTAAAAAGCTATATCATTAAACAAATATGCAACCGTAACATATTTTACTTACTGTTGGTTGAGTGTAATGAGGTGAAACTCCCATCGCCGTTGACGCGGCCGGATTCTCGGGTGCGTAACCCATGGGTGAAACGTGCCCCGCCATTGGTGAGACGTGCCCCGCCATTGGTGAAACGTGCTCCGCCATTGGTGAAGCGTGCCCCGCCATTGGTGAAACATGTCCCGCCATAGGTGAAACGTGACCCGGCATTGGTGAAACGTGACCCATGTTCATGGGCAGACCAACGTTCGTGGCACCGAGGTTGGGTGAGATTCGATCCATTCCGGACATCATGTTCGGAGACAGCGTTTGCAAGTTGCGGGGCATCATTTGGAGGTTTTGGTGTAAATTTTGACCCCATGTCACGTTCTGCGCGTAGTTCGGTTGACTGGTGCCCGGTACTGCTGACCACTAAAAAAACAAAATAACTTATTTGGTTACTGGAATATTACGCCACGCACTGTATAACTCTGGAACGAACTGTCACCAGCAGTATTTCTGGACCTATACGACTTGCAAACCTTCAAGAAAAGAGCGTATTCCCTCTTAAAAGGCCGGCAACGCACCTGCAGCTCTTCTGATGTTGCGAGTGTCCATGGGCGACAGTAGTTGCTTACCTTCAGGTGACCCGTTTGCTCGTTTGCCCCCCTTATTTAATAAAAAAAATCATCCCACAAAAAACATTTTCATGTAAAAATGTTGCCAAGATGAGAACATAATATTATTATAGTTCGTGGTGTCAAAAAGTAGTGAAATCCCATGTAGAGCCAAGTTTCTAACCTTACATACTTAGCCCTAAATCTAAAAACCTTAATTTTACATCAAAGCGCGGCAAAATATTTGATAATAATATAATGTGTCAGCCGAACGAGAAGAATCTAAAAACTCTACACATTAGTCAAAATCGATAGCCTGGCCATTTTTCTTTAGTTAGGGTATATTAAGTTCAAAGCCCTGCCGAATAACAAAATGGCCAAGCCACCGATTTTGACTAATGTGTAGAGTTTTTAGATTCTTCTCGTTCGGCTGACACATTATATTATTATCAAATATTTTGCCGCGCTTTGATGTAAAATTAAGGTTTTTAGATTTAGGGCTAAGTATGTAAGGTTAGAAACTTGGCTCTACATGGGATTTCACTACTTTTTGACACCACGAACTATAATAATATTATGTTCTCATCTTGGCAACATTTTTACATGAAAATGTTTTTTGTGGGATTTCATTTCTTTTTGTAAGTTGGTTTAATACGTTGTTTTTTTTTAGTTAATTTTTTCTTTCTTTTTTTTGGTGTATTTCTTTTAGGTTTCAGTACCCAGAGGGTAAAAATGGAACCCTATTCCTAGACTTCAGTGTCTGTCAGCTGCCCGTCTGTCTGTCTGTCTATCTGTCTCTTGGAAGTACTTATCTCAAGAACGGTAGTAGCTGGAGAGTTGAAATTTTCATCGATCATGTATTTCAACAAAATAAATTTAATATTTTGCGGGGCTCTCATACAACAAACGTGGTTTTATTTTTTCCTATTGATATTTGATAATAATTAATAAATAATAGATGTCGCTGCTGGTCGTCTACATCGCATAATACTTGTAAATGTACTCTAGTCAATAAGAGATTTCACTGTTAGGTATCTACATCGCACTATTGTTTGACGTGATTATGTTTTAGCCGTTTAACTTTTAGGCACAGGTTTTTTCTTTGAACTAACCGATGTTGTTTACATCCTACAATTAAATATTTGCAAAGAAATGCTGAGACTACGAGAATACTATACTTTGAACTTACATATTTTTAAAATGATTTAAGGTCTAGAGTCTGCAAAGTAAAGTTATTAATAATATACTTAAGGAACATACAATTACAATATACAAGCTGTTGCCCGCGAGCCCGCGACTCCGTCCGCGTGGACTTCAGCTTTAAATAGCGCGCGGTAGTACCCGTCATAAAGCAACTTCTATTATAATATAATAATATTATATGGTAAGTAGTTCTCGTTGCTACATTACTGCAAATTGCATTTGCACGACAGACATACGACAGACTACAGGTGCTTCCGGGGGACGCTTACTTCAAACTTCAATGTTTACAGACAGACAGAAAACATTTCTTATATATTTTAAACTAGCTGTCCCAGCAAACGTTGTTTTCCCATTTAAAGTATTTCTACTTCATCAGTTGATATAAAATATTACCCCCTCTTTTGTCCCCTAAGAGGTGTGGGGGAAATTTTTTATCAACAGATGTTAAGTTAGAAAACACAGTTAATAATATTATGAAGTAAGTCCAAGAAAAAAGTTTGATACAAAATCTGACCCCCTCTTTGGTCCCCTTAGAAGGGTGGGAGGGTGGGATTTTTATACACCAGATGTTGAGTTGGAAGAAGACAAATATATCTGCGAAAACTGTATGCAAATCGGATCAGTAGTTTTCGTGTTAAAGAAAAAAGTTTGATACAAAATCTGACTCCCTTTTTCGTCCCCTTTGAGGGGTGGGGAGAATTTTTTTATCACCTGATGTTAAGTTGGAAGAAGACAAATACAATATATTCTGTGAAAACCGCATTCAAATCGGATCAATAGTTTTCGTGTGATAGTGGAACAAACATACAGACAGACAGACAGACAAAAAAACTAACCACATTTTTGGCTTCTATAGCGATATTGTAGTGACACCCCCCGCTTGTTATTTTTTTAATATTATCTTTATTGTACAGAATTTTCATTACTACAGTTTTATTATATGTATAGAAGATTTTTGCATAGGGGGTTATTAACAGCTGGGGAGCGGGGTCGAAGTCGAACATCAACTCTTCTTAATACAATATATTTCAAATATTATGTGAAACATAAAATTAATCGAAAACAGTATGTTCATCCTTACCACCTCTTATAGAAACACGTTTGGGTAAGCGATAGTGCGATGTAGAAGACGCGCGGCGGCGGCGCGGCGCCATCTATTATGAATTTTTGGAACTAACTTTATTTGAACTTTACGCATTTTCACCACCTTACAATTCGCATTTATAATATTAGTAGGTATAGATAATAGATGTAATATTATTTAAAAGGAGGTACGGAATGATTCTTTGAATGATGGAAAAATTACCACATAAATTATTACGTTTTTATGAAATTAAGGAGCAATTAACGAGGATGTGCACTCGCAATATTAGAAAAGTTGCAAGTGCTTTGCCAGCCTTTAAGAGGGGATCTGTTATATAAAATTAGGAGACAAATGAGCAAACAGGTCACTTGATGGAAAGTAAGTTCTACCGTCGTCTATAGACACTAACATCAGAAGTGTTGCAAGTGCGTTTTCGGTCTTTTTATGAAGGAATAGGCTAAGGGAATCAGCAGAAGAGAACAGGGATAAGGGAATAAGGTTTAGGCAATAGGGTGCAGTTGGGCCTCCGCTTAACTCACTCACTAAGCGAAACACAGGGCAAGCCCTGTTTCACACCGGTTTTCTGTGAGAGCGCTGTTTCCCGCCGGTTTTCTGTGAGTCTGTGGTCTCTCATGTCTAATACGTATTATAGATTTTTGCATAGGGGTTATTAACAGCTGGGGACTGGGGAGTGGGGTCGAAGTCGAACATCAACTCTTCTTATCTTAATACAATATATTTCAAATATTATGTGAAACATCAAATTAATCGGAAGCAGTTTGTCCATCCTTACCACCTCTTATAGAAACACGTTTGGGTAAGCGATAGTGCGATGTAGAAGACGCGCGGCGGCGGCGCGGCGCCATCTATTATGAATTTTTGGAACTAACTTTATTTGAACTTTACGCATTTTCACCACCTTACAATTCGCATTTATAATATTAGTAGGTATAGTTAATAGATGTAATATTATTTAAAAGGAGGTACGGAATGATTCTTTGAATGATGGAAAAATTACCACATAAATTATTACGTTTTTATGAAATTAAGGAGCAATTAACGAGGATGTGCACTCGCAATATTAGAAAAGTTGCAAGTGCTTTGCCAGCCTTTAAGAGGGGATCTGTTATATAAAATTAGGAGACAAATGAGCAAACAGGTCACCTGATGGAAAGTAAGTTCTACCGTCGTCTATAGACACTAACATCAGAAGTGTTGCAAGTGCGTTTTCGGTCTTTTTATGAAGGAATAGGCTAAGGGAATCAGCAGAAGAGAACAGGGATAAGGGAATAAGGTTTAGGTAATAGGGTGCAGTTGGGCCTCCGCTTAACTCACTCACTAAGCGAAACACAGGGCAAGCGCTGTTTCACGCCGGTTTTCTGTGAGAGCGCTGTTTCACGCCGGTTTTCTGTGAGTCTATGGTCTCTCATGTCTAATACGTATTTTTTTTGGCACGAGAATTATTTTATACTCTATTTTTAATTTTGTATCTAGCACAAGAAACGGGGTATCTCATACTAACATCCCCTCTCTATGTCAAGGGGATGGGATAGGTTAGGTTGGGTTTGATAATTTTTTTGTTGTTTCTGTACTAATAGTATGTCACATACCAAATTTCAGCTTTCTATGACTTCAGGAAGTACCCTAACAATTTTGATGATCGGTGAGTCAGTCCATTATTGTGGGGTTTTTGGACCCCTATAAAATCTGAAGTATAATAGTAACAATATTCAAACTTTGCGCATTTAATTATTATACTCATGTCATAATATCTTGAAAATTTCAACTATCTGGCATTATCCAAACCAAAGTTACGAGGGTGCAAAAATACGGCGAAACGTTTCGAGAAAAGGTAGGTAGTGCCCGTGCGCGCTTCGCTTGGCTCATCTTGGCGGGGGCACTCCCGTGCCCCCAGATAACCACATTAAAATAGCATTATCGCATCTATGCAAGTGTTGTTGAATAAATGACGAATGTTTTAAAACCCTTTTATTCTTATTAAGGTGACGCCATGTTAAAGTAAAAAACCGTGTTGGATGTGTTTTAGATTGCTTGTTTTCTATGCGAGACTGGCCCGGCCTCTCATAGAAAACAAGCAATGGAACAGCAAAAAATGGAAACGGCGTAGCGACAAAATGGTTTTTGTCGCGTAATTTAAAAACCATAAATACATTTCATATAAGCTATGGACAAAATTAAAGTGTATACTAGAACCAATTTATGTACAAATTTTGGAAGCTTATATCACTCTCCTCTGTTGGCAAAATAGGAATCCCTTTTTTTACAGAGGTCTTTTTGATTGATTATTCTGTGTTATAATTGACCAATCGTGTTATGCTATGGGTAATTCAAAGACAAAGACATGATGAATACTGACAGTGAACTTTAATTTCTTAGCTTTATTTCATTGCTGAGAAAAATGGACATCGCTACAGCCAAATTATCAAGGCGTCACCTTAACACTGCACGTATTTAAGAAGTCCAATTTAGTGTGAGCAGTCTAATAAAATTATTATTTATAGCAACTAATATGGAACAATAAAATAATAGTACCTACTTTAAAAAGATAAAACAGACTTCAAAATTGTACGTAGTTGAGAATTAAAATTCCATATCTCAAAAACTACTGCACCAATTTTGATGAAACTTGCAGTATTCCCTAAGCAGAACAATACTTAGTACAACAAAAAAACAATTACCTAATACCTAAATCCGATTTGTAGTTCCAGAGACATGCGAACACAAACATAAAAACATACACAAATACTTACACTTTTGAAATTTGGCACATTTGCTCAGATGCTGATATAGATTATAGACTAACATACGAAAATTAAGTTGTTCTGGGAATATTACATATAAACGCGTCAAATTGATAAACCCTTTTTTTGAAGTCGGTTAAAAAAGGTAACCTACCTGTTCATATGACGGGTAAATAAGGTTGTCCATCGGACTGCCCACGTGACTGGGGTGCGGTGGCGTGTTACCTGCAATATAAAATACATTTTATTAATACAACAAAGATAAAAATTTTGAAGTCACTTTAATTAATACCTAAATGTGTTTTTAAATATAAAATTTACACAAAATATTACCTATTCATTCATAATTAATATTACGAATCTACAGGGTGCAACAAAAGTAAGTGATAATACTTTAGGGTGTGTACGTGTTCCTTGTAGAGAGTTCACTGTGAAAGTAGCAGCGCTGAAAGACTAAACATTTTTTTCACTTTTGTATGGGGAAACTCATAACGCTCGGGCTCTTGCCCATACAAAAGTGAAAAAAATTTTTCATCCTTCAGCGCTGCTACTTTCACAGTGAACTCTCTACAAGGAACACGTACACACCCTAAAGTATTATCACTTATTTTTGTTACACACTGTATATCTTCTAATGGAACAAATAGCAAAATAAGTATTTTCATCTACTGAAGCTGAGGTTTTAAGTAACTCAACTTACTTGGTTCAGCTTTGATTTTCTGATCATGGAAATTTCCTGCAACAGAAGGATCTTTTTAGTATGTACAAAAGTATAAAACGAAACCAATAAAGAAAATAAAACTTTACAAAATATATCTAACATAAGCAGGTAAAAAAATCGGCCAAGTGCGAGTCGGCCTCGCGCACAAAGGGTTCCGTACCGTTATAGAGAAAAAATAGGCCAAAAGTTCTGTTTTTGTATGGGAGCCCCCCTTACATTTTTATTTTATTATTAATAATATAATTAAGGATTCTGTAAAAATTTCAACTGCCTACCTGTTGTCATTATTGTATAGAGCTAAAAAGGCCAAAAAATTACGTTTCTTGTATGAGAGCCCCCCTTAAATATTAATTTTATTTTGTTTTCAGTATTTGTTGTTATAGCGGCAACAGATATACACAATCTGTGAAAATTTCAGAACTCTAGCTATAGCGGTTCTTGAGATACAGCCTGGAGACAGACAGACGAACAGGACGAAGTCTTAGTAATAGGGTCCCGTTTTACCCTTTGGATACGGAACCCTAAAAAGCGATATCCCTTACCAGATTTACTCTATGCCCTTACTGATAAAAGTGCGCTGGGTAGAATATGCTTTGTAACAATATATTTTTTTATATTTTAGTTATAAAGAGTATTGTCCTTACCAGATGAGAACAAATTGTTTAACTTATAAGCAGACACTTTTATTAGTAAGAGGGTAAGTGTTCACGAAAAAACATACTAGCAATTATAGTGATTATTATTAACCTGATTAAAATAAAAATTAAAAACTAGTTAATTCATAATGTGGTCCATAATAAGTACTGCTGACTAGCAAGCGTAGAAAAAAGTAATTTCTATGGAAGAATAGAGAGATATTATAGTACTGAAAAAGGTGGTAAATTGCAAAGGTGCTAAATTACGCTTGCAAGTCGAAAATATATTAAAAGAGGATACCCAAAAATCAACATGCCAGTAAAAAAGTCATGCATAAGAACATTTCAACAAAATAATGTTAACATGGATATGTGTGTTCAAAAAAGCGTAAAATCAATAAAAATCTAAAGCTAATACAGACTACGATGTTTACAATAACTTTTAATAAAGTACATTTTAGTGATAAGTGTTAAAAAACTACTTATTTTGCAAACGTATTTACATCATTCAAATAAGACAAAAAAAAACAACAACAATACCAAAAACGAAATCAAATGCAAGGCAGACAAACAAATTAAAGAAAATTACCTTTGGTGTGACAGCCATTGGTTTGGCATTCATTGGTATTCAAATATTCAAATATACAGGGTGTAACAAAACTAAGTGATAATACTTTAGGGTGTGTACTTGTTCCATGTAGAGAGTTCACTGTGAAAGTAGCTGCGCTGAAAGACCAATTTTTTCACTTTTGTATGGGCGTGCGCCCCAGCGTCACGAGTTTCCCCATACAAAAGTGAAAAAAAAATTTGGTCTTTTAGCGCTGCTACTTTCACAGTGAACTCTCTACAAGGAACACTTACACACCCTAAAGTATTATCACTTAGTTTTGTTACATCCTGTATATAAATATGATATAAGTATTCAAATAAACAAATTTTGCATTCCAATTTTATTAGCATCATAATATTATAATTTATAGCAAAAGCTTAGCTTTTCAAAATATTTGTATAAATTGTACAAAAATCTTTTTCCAACACTTATGACGTTATAAAAATCTATATAAAACACTTTTAGTTGACATAAAATATTATCAAAACCACACTTCGACTTAGACTAGTAATAGAGTCTGCGCACGAGTACCGAAAACTATTCCACCTCAATTTTTTTATGCGATCCTCTTCAAATTGCTCTCCTGACGATATAAATGCATTGTTTAAACAATATGGCACCGGGTTGCGCCATGGCAACATGCATTTATATCATCAGGAGGGCAATTTGAAGAGGATCGCATAAAAAAATTGAGGTGGAATAGTTTTCGGTACTCGTGCGCCGACTCGTGCTGCACTATAAGGTATTTCATGTAATCTACAATAGTAAAAGAAAAACTATTTCATTTATCTACGTAAAAATCAGCACTCACTTAAGAGGTACATTAAATAGTTTACGTGAAAAATAAAATAAAACGCTAATGCTCATTTTGACCAAACACCCATTTTGTGTAGCGGCTATAATATAAGAGTGCTCGTAAGATTTCACCAACGCTTACACTTAATTACTTACTTAAAACTTAGATATTGTGACACGTTAAGCGGTAAGCGTTGGTGAAAATTCTTATCTTAGGGTTTATATTATTACCCTAACAGATCTGCAAGATGCAATTGGTGAAAACGTGCATTAGATATAATATTATTTATCTTCAAGCAGATTTTTTCAGTATTGTTCGTCTTGAAGAAATTTTTACTAAAAGTAAATATAATAACTATAACAAATCATTTATAACTATTTTCATTGTATGCATAAAATTTTTGCTTTAAGATATGCCAAAAACAATAATAATATTGTTTTGCAAAATCACATACCTATTTACAAAGCACATTATAACTTAATGCTTTATAAAATGATAAATATATATAGACTTACGAATAATACATTGATTTTGCATAACTTTATCTTTCATTCAATGGCAAGTACAGTATTTACGCCGTAACGGTATTTTATTAACATTTAAATTAGTTAAGTACAATTTTATTGTAATTACTTTAAATAACAAGCAAACCTTAGGCTCAAGTATTCTCTGAGTAAATAATATTGCATGGTAGATCATTCAAATATGTAGTTGGTTTAAAATTATCAAAAAAAAAATTAATACTGGCAACATTTTTTGTTTAAGGGCCCAGGTTACCCTCGAAATTTTCATACATTCTTAATACCAAAATCATTTTCTCATACGAAAATATTTAACATGTTTGAGTTATTTTTCAGCTTAAGATAGTAATTACCTAGGGTCCTGAACAAATTT
Source organism: Plebejus argus (assembly GCA_905404155.3). Taxonomy (NCBI): domain Eukaryota; kingdom Metazoa; phylum Arthropoda; class Insecta; order Lepidoptera; family Lycaenidae; genus Plebejus; species Plebejus argus. The sequence goes on along the minus strand of FR989929.1, from coordinate 7,400,993 downwards.
TTTTTACAAAATATTTAAATACTAAAAAAAATTTTTTTGTGTATAAATATTTTTTAGTAAATTTACTACTAAATATTTAAACACCAAAAAATAGACAAAAACACTGTTCGGTCGAATATGTATCCTCTTTGTATTTTAAGAAAATAACCAAATGACAAATGTAAGATGTCAGTAAATTAGTCTGAAAGTATGGCTCATATTAGAAACATGTAAAATCTGTAAATTAAAGTGTATATAAAGTATTTCAGGTTTTTAAGTTTCTAAATCTTTTAGTAGTTTAAACATTGTCTTTCGAGCAAAGTGAAGTAAATAGATGCCTTCGAGGACTTAATCGGGACCTCTGAGAAGACAACATGGTCTACCGAGCAAGCCTGCGAGGAATGAAGCAGGACCTCTGAGAGCTAACAATATGGTCCTGCGAGTGAAAATATGGATATTCGAGTAATAATAAATGGTCCTTGGGACCTCTGAGGAGAGTAATATGGTCCCTAGGATCTCTTGAGTCGAATAATATGGTCCTTATATTATAAGCAAAGCAGTAGGACCTCTTGAGAATTTAATATGGTCTTACGAGCTAGCGCTAGATGAAAATGTGAGTAAAGTAAATAGTGTGAAAAATGAGTAACAAAAGGGGACATAAAAATAAACGAAGAAGCTAGAGAAAATCGAGAGAAACTAATAAAGAAGAAAGACGTAAATATAAAATATATAAAATACATAACATTCTAAATAACTTGGAATAAATATCATCAAAATATGTCACTGTGGAAAAATTCTGAAAAATTCAAAGGTTATGTCAAAAACGTCATAACAGTCAGATAGAAGAAAAAGTCAAGAAAAAGTTTTGATTTTAGAAAAAGTACCTAAAACGAACATGCCAGATAGACGTCATAGAATAGACTAAAGAGTGTCAAAAGCATTGAGGTATACTATGTCAAGAGTGTCAAGTCCAAAAGGATAATAATAATTTATCGTCGATGCAAATAAAAATATGAAAATGTAACTTAAACTTTAAACAAGCGAGATGTGGAAGGGAGACACAGAAAGAAAAATTGCAAATAAGGAGAGAAGAGAACAGAAAAAGGATTACAGAGATGTTGATCGTTGAGAATGGCCAGAAAATATTTTAAAGACTAGACAGTCATAGAAGAGAAAGAGATTTTAAAGCAGAGTTTAGTAAAAGTAGAGTATTAAAAGATCTGGGTCATTAGAAAAGGAATATAAAGAAATTCAATAATATTATTTGCAAATACAGATTGCTAAAGTATGCTGCCTTCCAAAGGGAAAAACGTTATTTTTAGACCATTTGCTTGTTTATATTCAGTTTACTTATACAATTGTATTTTGTTATCATAATCAGTTACCTCTTAGAAATTTATCATTATTATTTCAGTTATTGCTCTCCCGTTAAGGACATTACAAGATGTCCTTGGTGGGCGGCATGTTCGGTCGAATATGTATCCTCTTTGTATTTTTAGAAAATAACCAATGACAAAATATGTAAGATGTCATTAAATTAGTCTGAAAGTATGGCTCATATTAGAAACATGTAAAATCTGTAAATTAAAGTGTATATAAAGTATTTCAGGTTTTTAAGTTTCTAAACCTTTTAGTAGTTTAAACAAACACTAAAAAATATATAAATAAATAGTAAATTTACTACAAAATATTTAAATCATAAAAAATATTTTTTAAAGTTTAAATATTTTATAGTAAATTTACTATTTATTTATATTTTTTTAGTGTTTTTGTCTATTTTTTGGTGTTTAAATATTTAGTAGTAAATTTACTAAAAAGTATTTAAATACAAAAATTTTTTTTTTAGTATTTAAATATTTTGTAAAAAAAACTTGTTCAGGACCCTTGGTAATTACTATCTTAAGCTGAAAAATAACTCAAACATGTTAAATATTTTCGCATGAGAAAATGATTTTGGTATTAAGAATGTATGAAAATTTCGAGGGTACCCCGGGCCCTTAAGCAAATTATATATCAATTTTCTGCCACAATTTTCGGGTTTTATTACATCACCGAATAAATAAATAAACTATGAATTCAACACACACATATTCATATTAACATACGACCTAACTATTAAAATCAACGGTGCCTCTGTTTATTCTTTTAATTCCTTTTTGTATATTTAAATACTTAAAAAATCTCAGGCGTTTGCGCTTTGAATGTTTTAAGCCTTTAGTATTTTACTCTAGAAAAAAGTATTGCACTAATAATAAAGTTGATAATTATAATATTTTATGCGCCAAAATTAATACTTTAAATAAATAAATATGATTAATTATAAATTAATAACACTTAAACTTTCAAACAAAAATTAACATACCTACAGGCTACATTCTACAATAATTAATATTATAATATCATGTTGTGCGAGTTACCAGACTAATAATAACATAATACATAAAATATATAAATAATAATACAAGTGACTAGTGGTAGTAAGCTGTAAGATTCGAATGTATTGTTATAATATTATCTTATCAAATAGTATGTATACTCTGACTATATGTATAGATATCAGCTTTAATTTAATAACAAAGACTATAAATATGTATGTCATAATAAAATTCATCATTTCTCAATCAACGATGGTCCTAAAAACACTCGAAAAGTGGAAATTATTCTTATTGAAGAATAAGTAATGATTTAGGCCAATAATAATGACTTAACTAAGAGAGTTGCGACAATATCGATGAACGACTATTGTCGCATACGACACGATAAAACCAAAACTTCGATTGAATAAAGAAAATGAGGCTGAAAATAAAATAGGTACACAATAATATGACCCAAAACCATAAATTTTTACCCACATACAATCAGCAGTTATTGACACAGAAATAAATCAAGATAGAACGGCGACGCGCGTACGTTGCTAAGGAATCGCTCGTGTCAATTTTTGCTCTGCTCTTAGTTAGAACAAATAACTTACCCGTGGAAAGAAATACCTCCTTTTGACCGATTCACTTTCGTACTTCTGTTTTTACAATTAGACACTGCACAATGAGGCATTTTTGCACAACCGCGAACCGCCCCGGTGTAATCAAGTCGAGACGTGCGCGCTGACTGAATTAACGTTCAACGAATCTTGCACACTTGTGCAAGATTGAAACACGCGTACTCCACCCGCTTAGCCGTTCTATCTTGATTTATTTCTGTGGTTATTGACTAGCATTAACATATTTTACGATTTTATATCTTTAACCCCTTCACTATAAAAATGATTTAAGCGTTTGTCCTCGTCTGCCAAGCGATTTTCCTAGCTCATCAGACAAGCACGAAACATTGTATAGCGTATCCATTATGTGCCATCGAAGAAATTGATTCAGAGGCAGTTGACGGACCTACCACATTTGGTCGGTTGTTTACCACAGTTGGCATAACCAACTTAATGTAAGTCGTCATCAGAGGGGTTAGTGCGAGTTTTGTTCGATCATAACGCATCGAGCACGTTAACGCGAATTTGTATGGGATCAAAGCGGTATCCACGTTAGCCAGTAGATGGCGCCGCTTTGATCCCATACAAATTCGCGTTAACGTGCTCGATGCGTATGATCGAATAAAACTCGCACTAACCCCTCTGTTTGCTCGGACAATACGCGACCAAAATACATAATATGTAGATCTGCCTACGAATCAAATTCTCCGATAGTACATATTTTAATAAGGAGTATTTAAAATATAAGTCAATTTATGCCACAATTTACCGAAGTGTTGACATATCGAAACACTGGATTATAGCATAAAATACTAGTCAATAAACCATTGCGATTGTACTCAAGAATTTTATACATAGGATGTTTACTTTTGTCATTATATATTTGGACGCTTTCATAGACAATGTTAATATTTTTAAATGCATTAGGAATGCAATGTTTATGTGGTCACTTTGATTTTTTATTAGTATCAATTATGAACCTATAAAACGCGGACCTAGCCTTATTATACACAAGACTGTGTCTTAAGAGTCGGCCATGCACACATTCTTACGCCTGTCAAATGGTATGGACTAGCGTAAGAATGTGTGCGTGCGGACCATGTACATGTACTCTGAGGACACAGTTCTGTATATAATAAGACTCCGTCCGCCTTTTTTTCTACGTTCATGGTATCAATATTCATCTGCAGATGTTCCTATCGACATAATTTATGAAAGTGACAAAAGTGAACACCCTGTGCACAGGACACATATAAATGAACTTACTGTTATCGTACTGAGGTAGCACAGACGATAAAGTTTTCTGCCTTTTACGTGATATGTGGCTCGTATCTAAAACATAGTAGATATTTTAGAACACACGTTTTAAAATCTAAATAAAAAGGTAAAACAATAAATTAACAAATAGGGATCATGTGAAAGGATAAAAGGGACTTCGATCCTTATTCCCGACAAAACCGAGATTTCGATCACAATATCTTAACGCCATTCACGACCGTGCATTCTAAGTAACCGATCGTAAAGATTTCGGTCGACGGGATATTTATTTTCCTTCGAAAAGCAATTCGGAATAAGGCCTCAGTTTCCGTGGTAAGGTCTTATTGTAAGTATTGCTTAAATACATAAATGTATAGGCTCTTAATTAATAAGTGTAGTGTAAGTAGTGTAGTGGTGTAGTTTAGACCCACACAATAGTTCCTTACTTACTAAGAAGTGGGACTAGTTTCATTCGGAAGTATAGAGCTAAATCGTATTAAAATATTTCATTGGTATCAAAAATGTAAACTCCTTTTGGTATAAAAATCTTTGGCAATGAATACGTATCGGATTTCGAGGGGTGAATTTCAGTTTTGGAATTTGCTTCCGTCGACTGGGGAGTAGTAGCAGCTCGTCTCATCGAACTCGGAGGCCGTGGCGTGCGGCGCGACCGCCATGTACAGCGCGTAATGTTCCGCTTCCGTCAGCTCGAGGTCGTCTTGCAGCTTACGAAAAGTGGACGCGTCGAGGGCTAGGACGCTCTCGGCGACTAGAATAGTTCCCTCGCCGGGGGGGAGGGGCCCACGACGTAGGGAGGCCTGCGAGGCCGACCTCTCGTCGTTATCACCGTGCAGGGAGATATGGGTGACGCTGTCCGCGTAACTGAGCCCCGCCCCCGATGCGTTGTCCTTCAAGGACGTGTGGGACACGGACGACTTGAATTTAGTCGGCCGGATCCCCGACACGCTGCTGACCGACCGGCCGACCGGCTTGCTCTTGAACTCCCTGGCGCCCTCCGACTTGACGCTAGGAGCGGGAGATTTGTCTCGTCTGCGGAACAGACGGGAGAAGAAGGAGCGCTTCTTGGGGGCGGGGGGCAGGGCCGGCTCGCTCTTGGCCATCGTCAGGTCGGTTCGACTGCGATTGGGCGAGTCCGGGTTGCGCGTGATGGGGATCTGCCTGCCGGGCTTGAGGAAGCTGTTGACGGAGGTCTGGCTGGTTTTGAACGACTCGGAGGTTTTCCGAACGCGTTTCGGCGGCAAAGGCGGCGCCCGATCGTCGTCGGTGTCTCGCTTCAGAGGGGTGAACTCGATGATGGGACCGCGGTACGTCTGGACCTGCACGTCCTCGTAGGCCGTGGCCTCGGGCTCGGGCGTGCCGATGTCTATGGGGTTTTTGAACGCGAGCTGCAAGCTGGTGTAGGTGCCGGCGTCGTTGAAATCCTCCAAGTCGTTCTCGGTGTCGTCGAGGATAGTGACGTTCTCAAGCCGGGTCCTGTTCTCGGAATATATTTCGTCGAGTTCGGCGACCTGGTTGAGGAGGTCGTCGAGGGATTTCTCGTTGGAGTCGACCACCATCTCGTCGGAGGGTTCGACGTGCATTTCGTCGGGGGGTTCGACGAGAGTGTCGTCGGGTTCGACGGGGTCGGTTTTGTCGGGGAAGGAGTCGAGTTTGGGGTCGGGGTCGCAAGTGGAGGTGACGAGGTCGTCGGGTTTGTTGTTGTTGGTGTCTGCGAGGCGCAGCGACAGCAGGCCGAGGTCGAGCAGCTGCTTGCGCGCGGTACCTGAGTTCAGATCCGGCGTGTACTCGAACGGCAGCGCGTTGCTGCGCGCATTGTCCGAGTTCCGCACCAGCTGGAGATACACCTGTAACGATTCAGATACAACATTTTGTATTTCTTCTTAGTAATTTAATATGCAGAAGTTCTACACTAGAAATCGGAGACAAGTAAACGCATGAAGGAATTTTTGCATCCTATACTATAATAATAATAAAATTAAATTAAGAAATTTAAAAAAACCCCCGCCAAAAAACTTTAAAAAGTAATGAAATAACATTTCCTGACTTTAAGTTTAAATCATTCCTAAGAGTAAAGTAATATTTTAGTCCATAATTGTTGTCAAGGTGTGTCGGGGGACCGCTAAGTAAACTACCACAACAGCGACTTTTGCATTTTGTATCACCATAATAGTCGCTGATTCTCTCGATTCGGGTCGCTGTGAACAGACCCTTAATTTATATTGTTATGTGAAATCAAACATCTACATTAGCGGTCCCCCGACACACCTTGACAACAATTATGGACTAAAATATTACTTTACTCTTAGGAATGATTTAAACTTAAAGTCAGGAAATGTTATTTCATTACTTTTTAAAGTTTTTTGGCGGGGGTTTTTTTAAATTTCTTAATTTAATTTTATTTTATGCTTTTTAAACTTGTGCAGAATAATTCCTATCAACTGGATCATATCCCAATGAATACCATCTATAAAATATGTCCTCTTGGATGAGGCCATCAATATGAGCCCAAACATGAAACCTCCACTTTAGGTTCATACGGAGCTTGGCTCCTATAGAATCCAGGTGATGCTGCAGCAGCAGCATGCAAATATTTACTGTTTATCTACGTCTTACTGGTTGTCGCAATTAAAATGAGCCCAATCACGAAACCTCTGCTCTAAGTTGGTGAGGAGTTGGGTATCCTATTGGTTACCAGGTGATGCTGCACCACCAGGTCAACTTTCCAATAATGTGTATATATTCATAAGTGTCTCGAACCAGGATGCAAAATATAAAACCCATCAAACGACTGCAAGTTGCTAATCGTCCTATCACGAACCAGATATACCGTGATATTTCAGCAATGAGCAGGCTGATGATGATGAACTATAGCTAAGAACACTCACCGTCATGTCAGCTTTCAAACAAAAAAAACTAGATCAAAATCGGTCCACCCGTTTGGATGCTACGATGCCACAGACAGACAGACAGACAGACAGACAGACAGACAGACAGACAGACAGACACGTCAAACTTATAACACCCCTCTTTTTGGTCGGGGGTTAAAAATCGCAGGACAACATGGCAGATCTCTTCTGTGTTTTACAGTAGTTTTCAGTAAAACATAGCTCCTGGAGTGATGCGAGAGGAAAGTTTAATTATTATTAATTAAACTTTCCTATTAGTATAATTATTATTACATAGCACCCGCGAGAGCTGTAGCAAGACGCTAGTGTGAAAATAAATGATGAGCGTATTGTCATGTTAATAATGAGTAGTTCAGACTTTAAAATTATTATTTATCGCTGTCCTCAATCGTAGCCAGAGCCAAGTCGAGCTGCTAGACGTACTCTTATTATACCAATGACGAAACTCTTTGTCCGAACGTATGATATCAACTAACAAACGCTACGATAAAAGTACACCTGTTGATGTCAATATAATATGTTATATAATAGTTGGTACGTACAATGACAAGTAAAATAATTCTAGTTGGTGTAAGAATATTAAGTATGATTCACCAGTCATTACTACACTTACATTAATAATTGATTATTGTTAAATTGATTGATGTTTAGGTATAATTATACGAATTATGGTAATGATAACACGCTATCAGACGCCTAAAACGATTTATGAGAGAACGTGTACAATTTTAACTAAATGACGCCCGCAATTTCGTTGCGCGAAAATTCGTTGGTCGCGCAGTACCGTCCTTTTTCCGGGATTAAAAGTATCATATGTCCTTTCTCGGGACTTAAAGCATCTCCATACTAAATTTCAGGAAAATCGGTTAAGTGGTTTGTACCTAAAGAGTTAACAGACAGACAAATTTATAATATTAGTATGGATTGACTTATGGCCAAAAGTTGTCAGACCCAGATTGCACTATAAGATGTAAGAATAAGTGGTAGAGTTTTGGTCAAACTGTCGGTATAGTTTTATTATCTAGCATTTTTTTATGCTTATTTCCTAAGTATGATTTATTTTTGTGCCAAATAATATTATTACTATTGAAGTAAAATTTACTGAGGGCCTGTTTCACCACTTCCTAGTTCCTGGTATGTGCATCCAGCACTTAATCTGACAGATAAAGTATGAAAAATCTGTCAAAAACGGTTATTGCGGTTATAATAATAATTATTATATGAAGTAAAATAAAGTAGTGTGTGATAGTCTAGAATTTAATGAGTCATCATTTCTATCAATACATTTTGACTGTTTAACTGGCGCCACCACTCACAATATTGAGCTTGGTAAATGAAGTATATTTTAACTGACTTTCAAAAGACGAAGCTCACAGCAAATATTATGTGCACGTGAGAAACAGCAATCGAAGCGACATTCTAGGTACGAGAATCGTTCCCCAGCTGGAAGTTAGCCGTGGTCCATGGCAAATCGCTCTGGCAGTCTGCCAAACAGTCGGTAGATTACACTCGATTTTAAATGCACAACGATATGAAGGACGAATCTAAAACGACAAGGAAAACTTTACGCTAAACTCCATTTATGTGAAACATCGAGATTATAATCTAATACATATAATAAAATCGTAGGAAAGTCAATTCTGTACATTGTATATTTTTGAAATAATACTTGGGACATGATCTACAATCGATATGGAAGCCAAAAATATAGTTTTTAGAATTTTTGTCTTGAAAAAACTTGAGAGGTGTCCAGGGACACCCGGATGGAACGATGTTGCTTTCTATGAGAGAGAGAGAAAGACAGACAGAAAAACAGTACACGCACGCCGCACGGCTTACAAGTTACTAGTATAGCAAAAAGTATCGTTACAACTTTTGGTCTTAATTATCTCCGTCTAGCCCCCTTTCGCAACACGCGATAAGGAACTTCGTTCCAAAAAGTGCTATAACTCCAAGTCATTAGAAGAGAACAGTTCTCTCTCACCTGCACATTATAGCTGATGTCGGGGCGGTCGTAGGCCGGCGTCTGGAACACGATGGCGTACTGGCGATGCACCAACATCACGTGAGCGGCCTTCTCCCACACGATCCTATCGCCATCCCCCCTCTCAAAGAACACCACTGATATGTCCTCCTTTGTTATCTGTGGAAAAAATATTTTTAAAATTTATTAGGAGCTCTAAACTAATGGCATACAGCCTGTAGAAGCTACTTCTTTAAATACCACGACAGACTGAAACTGGGTGTTTTAACTCGTTTAATTTATAATATATTTTATTCCTATATTATTTAATTTTGTTACTTCCTTACTTATTAAAATACTCTCACAATGGATAAGTTTTTTCATTTAATCGACTTAGAAAAGTCACCTAACAGATAAAGGCAAAACTTGAGTCAATAATTCATTATTGGTAAGGGGCTTATTTTTTATTCCAGTAATAATAATCAATACTAAAATGCAAATAGAAAAATATTACATCTTGTAATGTATGCTAAAGCATGCTGTTTGTAAATATACTGTTGTTATGCAATTGATTACAATCAAATAATAAAATACATAATATTAATAAATTCACTATCAAGCTATTTACGAGTTATCGGAAACGATTTAAAAATCTGAATGATAATGATTAATGGCTAAGTCCACGTGTCTCAGTAATTTTCAAACAAAATATAAATTTGAACTCACTGATAGCCCACATAGAGCTCATGTTTTATTGCCTGCTATAAATAATAAGATTGGCAGTTAATCATTATTATTATTACCTGACCTTGAGGATCCAACGTGGTAAATATTAAGATCGGTGGGTGTTATGATATTTTTATATTTAATCCCCACAATCGACAATCCAAAGTGATTTAGCGAGGAAAACTGAGGAATCTGTCCTTCTCATTAATTTTATGTTACAACAGGACAGACAGTTTGAAAACTGTAGCTAAAATACTACAGTCTGCACTCTGAGCTACACGACATAAAACGTCGCGAGTCGCGACACTTCAGTAATACTACGGTACTGAAGTGTCGCGTCGCTTCAATGCTAGGGTCGCCTATTGTGGTCTCGCCACACAAACAACGCAATATTATGTCTCAGGGCCTGATTACACCTACCGAGTAGAGACAGTGCCCTCAGCCGAGCACATCCATACAAAACATAACGAGTGCTTGGCCAAGAGCACTGTACTCGGTAAGTGTGATCAAGGCATCAGACGTCGTCGTCGTATATTCTTATGTCATAAGAATTTACGTAGGCGACAAACATACGGCACGGTAAATAAATCATATCACCTGTCATTATCATTCCGACCAGACGATTAATAGAGGAAACATGGACAGAAGAATTATGAATATATGGTATATAAAACTTAAAATATTATTAAAGATATTTAAACAATATTGCATAAGGCGCGACGACGATTTTGGGTTTTATAAACAAAACATCTACTTCTATGGTCCCAATATGTTGAAGCTTATGATTTTGTTATTATTCTTCTGGCCTTATAATTACCGCTCTGTAGTCTAAGAGCGAGTGTTTGACGAGGCTTACGGTAAAGTAGCAAACTCCATAATATTAATGCCAGGTATACTGTCTAATCTGCCGTTGCAGTTGCTGCAATGGGCAACTCGTCAACGGCAGTAGATTATTTCTATAACCAACCGTAAGATTCTCTAGGTGAATTTTATGGTTAAGGTGCTTCCTCTGCACCGGAAGCACTCGCGTGTATTGTAACGTTACAGAGTCGAGCGTTACATCAGTGAGGGAGGAGAACCGAGCATTAGTAATGCACACCTTGTAATGATACATAATATTTTGATATATGTAACCTACAATTTGACATTACACGAGAATGCTCGTCGGTCAGGGAAGTAGTATTGTAATGTATTGCTCAAAGTCGAATCTAAGTTGTTATTGTCCATGCGTCGGATGGGCATATAAAACGTCGGTCCTGCGCCTGATCTCTCACCAGTCGCGTCGGTCTTCCGTCCCACTGGGTTACGAGAGTAAAGGAATAGAGGGTGCTCTTGTGTACTGCGCACACACTTGGGCACCATAAAAATTACTCCTGCGTAACTGGCCTAGTTTCAATGAAACTGGCCACCGTCACCGAAACTGGTGTTGGAGTTATTATTATGTTGTTACATTACACGCGAATGCTCACAGTGAGGAAGCACCTTTATAGAAACTTTTAAGCTACTCACCCGCTCACACAGTAGTATGACCTCGGTGCCACCTTTGGGCGAGGCGGAGCAGTGGCTGAGCTTCGTGATGAAGAGGTCGCTCATCGCCTTCTTGTCGTATATTACGTCGGACACGACCGGCGGCAGCGAACGTCGGATCCGACCCGTCCGCTCATCCTGGATAAAAACCTGATGGAAAAAATATAGTTTGTTTGGGTATGTATGTAGTATGGTTAGTCATTAGTCCATACCAATCTTCTTACCATATTATTATCTAAACCGTATTTTGTCGGGGTAAAAAGTATCCTTCGACGTCCTTTGCTAGGCTTAATATCTCCATAGCAACAGACAGACATACACTCTTTGCATTTATAATAATTCAAAAAAATCCAAATTTCGATCAGACTAAATCTCATCCCACTCTCTCATCATCTTTCTCATTCTTCATCATCACTCTCATTCTTATATAAATTATGAAATTGTGTTGAGCTGGTATATTTTTCTCACTCATAAGTAATGCGGCTTTGGGATATAAAATTGAACAGTTTACAAACCTGAAAACATAACCGGACCGCATTGAGGTCGATGCTCTGAAGTTGGTTTCTATGCGCGTAGCCCGCTGTAACAAAAACATTTTTAAATTACTATTTATGACTTAGGGTTGATTTAGACCGCAACGCGACGCGTAGATGCATTCTTTTGTATGGATTTGACATATTTCAAAGACGTCTGACGCAATTGAGATCTGTCAAATCAGTACAAATTTAGAAATGCATCTACGCGTCGCGTTGCGGTCTGAATTGACCCTTAGAGCGCTTACAGACGAATGTCAACGTCGACGGCACGCGTCAAAAAGTCCAGCGACTGTCGTCGACTGCCGTCGACGCGTGCCGCCAACTACCGTCGATGCGTGCCGCCGACTGCCGTCGACAAGTGCCGGTCGTAAGAAGCCCAATTTTTTTTTCAATACTAATGGACCAATTTTAATTTTAAATGACATACTTTGTCATTTGGAAAAGGTATAGAGTATACTACTATATTTTATTCAGGCTACATTTTATTGCGGATAACGGTATAACTGTACTGGATTTTATAGGAAACATAGCTAGTTTAACAATAAAAGCGGTGAAACAAACCAGACCATATTTAACGAGCGACGAAATGATTTGCTGTTATCCAATTCACTGCCAGTCTATTTCAACCATAGTAAAAGTAAACAAGTTTATGTAGTCTGTAGACCCGACTACAATGTGAGGTAAACTTTACATCCTGCGCTTGTTATAGAGTAGGGTTGGTGAAAATAAGCATTATGTTGTCATGACTCTCTTAAAAGAATGACAACACTTAACACCCAAGTAATTTACTTCCTATTCCTAAACACCCCTCTTACTAATAAAAAGTTACACAGCGTGTATAGAGGGTGCATATGATTTTTTCTACTAATAATCATTTTTTGACATAAGGCCTGTATAACGATGCTGTCATTTCCATACAAATTTCTATGTGTAGACCATGTATAGACTCTGTGTAACGTGTGTGTAACTTAAAAACTCCTGTATAACTATTCACACGTTGAACGCATGTTTAAGAAGTTTTTATTAGTAAGAGGGTTACGATATTACAATTTACAATACACGGTATAATATAATATCCTTGAATCTTAAGATAATATATAGCCAATATTGAACGATCAGGCGCTTTTGGCTTAGAAAGAAGATAATAATAATTTAACAAAAAGGTTTAACTATTTCTCTTAAGTTTAATGGAAGATCTCCAGAAACCTAACTTAAAAAAATACTCTACCGTTCTTAACACTTTCACTGCTAACCTACTTTCAAACAAAGCCCGCTGTGCGAAATTTGACCCACCTGGCGGGTTCTGCGCACTGGCGTCTATCTCGGATCCGATAGCGCTAGGCGTGTGCGCCCGGTCACGCTTGGCGGGATCGGCGCTACGCAACACAGCCGTGCGCGAGTGCCGCCCGGTAGGGACACATTAATTTTTAAATTAAGTCAAATAAAACAATAAAAAGAGTTGCATTTTAGAACAATTTAAATGTTTGAATAATAAACAAGTTGTATCTCCTACGACTAATCGATTTTTTTCTTATTTGGCGCTGGTAGACCAATAAAAAAATAAAACTATCAAGAAATGTATCGAAGTAAATTGATCCATCTAACCTTTTTAGAGTTCCGTAGCCAAATGGCAAAAATCGGCCAAGTGCGAGTCTGACTCGCGCACGAAAAGTTCCGTACCGCTATAGAGAAAAAATAGGCCAAAAATTGTGTTTTTTGTATGGGAGCCCCTTGTATTTTAATTATTTTATTATTAATAATTATCAAAGTCCAAATATAATTAAGAATATTTTGAGTATTTCAAGTGCTTCAGTGCAGCAGAACTGAACACGTGTTAGTTAATTTAACCACAACGTGACCAAAACACGGTATTGTTTTATACAAACAATCGCTTTGCTCATGCCGACACTTCTTTCTGATGCCGAAAACCACAAATAACACCGAATACAAGCCATTGTTTACAACTGGAAATTACTTTTCAAAGATGCCGAAATGTTTTGCTATTTGGCTAGTTCAATATCTAGCAAAGTGGCGTATTCATTATTTTGCGAGTGCTTAATTTATGACACCCAGGTGCGCGCACAAAAGATTTTTTTTGCTCTACACAATAGAATTTCAATTGTAAAGCTGGGTCCACATTTGTAGCATTTTTGGCTCGTTTCAATTTCCGTTCTGTGGCTTTGACGCGTATCATGATCAGTAGTTTGGAGTTTTGACGCACGATGATACCCGTTAATGATACATGCCGTATCTTTTACAGCCCGATCCACACTAGCAGCGTATCTTCATAGTTCATACACCTCGTATTCACGATCGGTGGTATGGACGTATTTTGATACTGCATCAAGATACTGTCTCGCGATATGAACGTGATACACTGCGAGTTGCGACCCATCCTGTGTCGGTTTCTTCACGATCATCAAAAGTGAAAAGGGTCGATACGCGTCGTATAGAACAACTTTAGACGTGAACGCATTTGATACGCGATTACGAGTATTTCACCTGCCATTGCCCATTGTGGTATGTATGTCTATCTATACGTCCATGGTAAGCCCGGCCGCACAAAGTCAAAGTTGATACACCGACATGATACAGTAATTGATAGACACCTAAGTATGGACGCGTTTTTTACAAGACACGCCCTAAAAAACGATATGAAATAATTAAAAAAAATACTTTAATGTTACAAAATATAAGTAGGAGATACGATTAATGATATTAATGATACGGCTAATCCTGATACATGAAGATGCTACAAATGAGGACGCAGCTTTATGCGTCACCCGGGTGCCGCTTGGGGTTCGATGGGGATGGAAGCTTGTTTATCAGTCGGCTATCCGAATCACGACAAGTCGGACGTTCGTCGATCGTGGCAAAACGTGTCATAGCTTATATTGTTATTAGTCTTTCGTTAGGTATATTGTAGTAATATTAGTGCTACTTGGGACCATGTCTACTTGGAATCGCCCCACCATCGATCAGCAACAGCTGGCTGATGTATTTGGTGTAGACATCGAGGAGATTCAGTAAGTATATTGAATTTTATTTTAAATTTTATACGTTACGTTGCCTTTTTTACGTGTAGTGATATAATAATACTCAACAGTCGACTTATGATCCAGTACGCCCCGAGAGTTAGACTGATTTCGATTTAAAATTTTACTGTCAAACTTTTTTATATACCTATAGTGGAGTGCCTAGAGCGTAAAAATCGTGCAAACCTCCGATTTATGTAATAGACCGTGGAAGCTATGACGTCACAAAATGGCGGATTTTGACATTTGGGTAAAAACAAACACAAAATGTATGAAAATTTACATTTTGAATAAATTATCGAGTGTTTGCATTAGTTTTCTAATGCTATATTGTTTTGCTCCCAGTTGTAACCATGTCTCTAGAAGAGAAACCTGCAGGTTTTTTTAGATTTCCTACTAGCTCACAATCACAGCCATTATTAAACACAGAACACTATCTACTAGTTCGTATATATACTCAATAAATTGATAAATGATGCTAAAAGCCTCCCAAAACACTAAAAAAATAATACTCCCTAGCGAAAACGGTTTGTTTTTACCCAAACGTCAAGATCCGCCATTTTTGTGACGTCACACTTCCACGGTCTATATGTGGTCTATAGTGGATGAAAATTGCAAAGAAAAAAAAGGAATGGATAGCTGATAACATAAATAAAAAAATTTACCTATTGAAAAGTTGTGCTTTTGAATTTTAAATTATTCTCTTCCACTTCAAGTAAACTCAATAACTGTAAAATTTTGAAGAAAATCTGCATATTTTTTTCTTTTAGTTATGTAGCAAAATAATAAAATATATATATTTTTTTATTTGTATCGTTGCTTATATTCCAAAAAAAGAAAATAAGTTGAAAAAATAATAAATTTAGATTTAAAATTAATATTTTTGTATCTAGATGAGCATACCTCCAAATGAGCTTGTTGTGTGCTTCGGCAGTTAAATCGCGTTCCTATTTTTTTTTTGGTTTTAAATAGGAAGTTTTAAATTATTTCTTAGGCTCAACAAAGCCTTTTATTTGTTAATGTATGTAACTTTTTAGCTCTTACTTTATTAAATTTTCCGAAAATGTAGCACAAACTTTTCACGTATATTTCGAAGAAAAACTGTATTTTATTTCTTTTGGTTAAGTTTTAACAGACTAAAATTTATTTTAAATTAATTTTTTTCATTAATTATATTCGCTATAACATACTTAGAGGAAAAAAATACAAATTAGGTAAAGAACTGATATTTTTTGTATTCAGGTAAGCATTTTCAAAACATAGCTCGCAGCATGTGTCTTTAGTATGTACGTGAGATTTGTAGCACCCAATCTTTTTTCTGGCTGTAATTAGGAAGTTTAAATATATTTCAAAGGCTAGAAAAAGCCTTTAATTTGTCGATGCATTTAACATTTTAGCTCTTACTTAAATAAATTCTCAACAAATGTAGAAAAAAAATCGGTCTATTTTACACATTTTTGGAGATATTAAAACGTTTTAAAGTGCCTACTTAAAACTTATCATTAATTCTCTAAAAATTTAATACGCACAATAAGTACGTGTTACACACTTTTTGTTACAACCCTTAAATCCTTCCAAACCATTTTATCTTGGTTACGACGAGCGTCAATCTCTAAAAACTTTTCAAAAATGTTATAGTTGTATTTAGCTAAGCAAAGCAAATTTTCTTTTTTAAAAATTGTGTTTTTGGTTAATTTTCAATGTAAAAAATCGGATAAGAGTCATTAAATAACAGGAACAAGAAAAAAAAATTTTTGACTGGTTTTATATGGTGAAATATTAATTTTTAATTAAGTAACTAAAAAATGAAAAGCACAAAAATTTTTGCTAAACTTTTCAAGTTATAGTGTAAAAAAGAAAATGAGGCCTCTAACACAACAATCCATTCACTATTATAATTTTTGGAGGTTAAAACCTCTGGCGACTCCACTACTATGTATACTACAAGATGTTAGTTATTTACACTGTGATGTTAGTGTATATGTTACCGCTAATGTGCGTAAACCAGTTAGACTGCAGATAAACAAGGTATTCTGCAGATTTTCTGAGCGAGTCAGTTAAAGTGCAAAAAGTTTATTCTATTCTCATTAAATTACATAAAACAGGTTCTTGTTTGAATATAACATAATATTTAGATGTAGAGAATTATTTAATATATATTTTTTGGAAATAAACAAAGGAATAAATTATTAAATTTAAAGTAAAATGTTACTCCACTAATAAAATATAACAAATCATATCAACTAGAAAAATCCAATCAAAACAACAATGAGTCAAAGTTTTTAGGACTTTTACGAAGGAAGGGAATGCAAACTAACTAGGCAAAGTGCAAATAAAAACTTTTTTTTTTAAATTTCACACTCAAACGGATGGTATCAAGGAATCTGCAGATTACCTAGGTAATGTGCACGTTAACGCATTGTGCATTCTAACGGTAACATAAACACTGTTATCCTTGAAACCATCAAATGAGCCCTCAAAAAAATGCCATCTTCATACCCATGATGCCCGATAGGCAATTTGTATGGGTATGAACACGGATTTTTTTGAGTTCCCAGCATTGTTCTCATAGTAAAAGTTGTTTTGACGGGCTCATTTGATGGTTTCACGGAAAACGATGTTTACACAACACACTGTATAATATTATAATCAATAATATCAATATTAGTGGTTAGGTCAATATTATATTAGTGTACAATTATGACCCACTGATCGTACATTACCATTATAATAATTATAATGATTCATATTATGAACTCTTTGTGATCAATTACAGTTGAACAAATAAATCTATCTCACATTTTCTTCAGGATTACAAATACCTAATTTGTATTTTTGTTTTAGTGACCTATTGGGCTCTGCTCCAATAGAACATCATGACGAAGACGGCAGTTCTTCAGCGGAAAGTGAGGACACTTCGGAGGACTCCGGGCCTGAGGACGCAGAGGAATGGAGCGACCAGAACACGTTCCGCGACATCCCTTTTATCAGCAGACCGGTTATCAACGCCGGACCAGCTGAGTCCCCGATAGATTTTTTTAATTTATTATTTAACACCAGTTTTATTACGATTTTAGTCGATAGTGTAAATACCCTTGCTTTGAGGGTTTTACTGGAGGCAACGCACAACAATAGTAGGATTAATAGATGGAAGAACACAAACGTTGAGGAAATGGCAATTTTTTTGGCTTTATTATTCCATATGGGTACGATAAAGTTAAACAGAATTAATGATTACTGGAGCACTCATCCACTTTTTTCATTGTGTTTTAAAAACTATATGAGCCGAGACAGATTTTTGCTGATTTTGCGTTGCCTTTCATTTCAAAATCATCATCCAATTGCCGACCATAATCCACTCCCAATTACCAACCCGAATCATTATACCAAACCGATCATTGATTATTTTAATAACACAATGCGTGATATTGTTGTTCCATCTAGGAATTTGACTATTGACGAGAGCGTTGTTTTATGGCGGGGTCGTCTTCGACACCGCCAGTATATTCAAGGGAAACGTCATAAATATGGTGTTAAAATGTATGTTTTGACTGAGTCCACTGGCATGTGTCTGAAAATGCATATGTACTGTGGTTCTAATGATCCTCTTCTTAGTGGAAGAGGTCACGTTGATAAAGTAGTTCATATGATGCTCACAGACTATTACCATTTGGGCTATTCTTTATACGTCGACAATTATTACACAAGCGTTGCTCTTGCACAAAATCTTTTAGATAAGAATACCTATATGACGGGTACTCTTCGAGCTAAACGATCTGGCAATCCTTCGCATGTTAATGAGCGTCTGGCGAGAGGGTCTTGTGTGTCAAAATTTAATTCTACCGGAGTATGTGTGACGAAATATGTAGATAGGAGGCCTGTGTTATTGATATCTACGGAACATACTGCAGATATTATTAATACGACCAATAGACGGAATATAACTTCCAGAAAACCCAAAGTTATTGTTGCCTACAACAAAAACATGAAAGGCGTTGATAACAAAGACCAAATGTTATCTTATTATAGCTGTTATAATAAATCAATGCGGTGGTACAAAAAAATTTTGATCCACGTCATGCAAGTCATGATGTTAAATTCATTTAGACTATATCAAGCTTCTGAGATGCAAGCTGGCGTAAGGGATAGTAGAATTACATCCCTATATGACTTTAGGTTGTCAGTAATAACTAAAATTTTAAATGTTGCTCCGTCACGACGACCATCACCGGGAGGCGGACCCATTAGGTTGCGAGATGGTGGTCGCGTACATGTCATTACGCCTTTGCCCAAAAATAGTTCAAATAAGACTATGAGACGACGTTGTAAAAATTGCATTGACAAAGCAAATATTCGTAGAAATACATGTTACTTTTGTCCACTTTGTCCAAATAAACCAGGTCTTTGTATCGATTGTTTTGCTGAATTTCATAATTATTAATATCACTAGCTGTTGCCCGCGACTTCGTCCGCGTTAGCATAATATTATAATAACGGAGATGGATAATTTTCTCCTTTTTAAGGTCCATTACTCAAAGGGTAAAAACGGGACCCGCAGCCAAGTAGGCACATATTAATCAAATGACACTCGAAAATTGTATGTTTAGTTTAGGTTACATTCTTTAATAATTTCAGTTCAATCAGTCGAAAGTCTAAGAAAATTTCTAAAAACTTTCATGCCCTATTTCATCCCCTTAGGGATGGAATTTATTAAATTCCTTTCTGAGGGGATGCCTACATCATAGTATCTATGCATACACAGTCTCAGCCCGATCAGTTTAAATTTGACAAAAGTTTCATGCAAAATTTCATCCCCTATTTTACCCCCGTAGGTGTAGAATTTTTAAAATCCTTTTTTAGGAGATGCCTACGTCATAGTAGCTTTAAATGCATGCAAAGTCTCAGACCGATCGGTTTGATATTGACAAAGTTTCATACAAACTGTCAACCCCAATTTCACCCCCTTGGGCGTAGAATTTCCAAAAACGCTTAAATATACATCCATTTAATTATAATTAGTAACCCAATAATAAAGTTTCATGTTTCTAACTTAAGAAATGACGGACTTTCATTCACACTTTCAACCCCGATTTCACCCCCTTGGAGGTAGAATTTCCAAAAACGCTTAAACACGTGCTTATTCATTTTTAATCAATAGCCCAAAAACAAAGTTTCATGTTTCTAACTCAAGAAATGACGGTCTTCAATTTAAACTTTCAACCCCAATTTCACCCCCTTGGGGGTAGAATTTCCAAAATTCTTTCCTTAGTGGGTGTCTACTTAATAAAACAACCCTGCCCAGCAAGTTTCATGTCTGTAACTTTAACAGTTTTTGCTCTGCGATGATGAATCAGTCAGTCAGTCAGTCAATCAGTCAGGACATATATATAGATTATAATAATGATTTTTGTGGTAGTTAGTAAGTTTAAGTATTTAAGGTTTTTTGAATATTTTATTTAACACAAGGCAATTGAGCTAAGTATATTATATTTACCTTCATGTTTTTAAGCAAAAATTTGACTATGTAGATTTTAGAGATAGGTAAGTGTAGCCATCGAGCCTTTTGGAAATATAATATTATACTGTAATTTACAATGTTCCTAGTTGATTTTGCATGATTTAAATTTTATTATTGCTAATTATTAGGGTATTAACTATTAAGACATCAACGGTTCACATGTTAGCCAATCATTTGTAAATATGTTGATTCCAATTTTTTAAGTACGCTGTACCTAATAGTAAATTTCAGTGCTTTATTATTACACTTACGCGTACAGTCTATTATATTATTGTTTTTAGTTTTATTACCACGGTCCTAAGCCCGTAGGTATAAAGTACGAAGGGAAAATTGGAATCATAAATATAACTGGCTTTTCAATTTGTTATATAGGTATTATAATTTTATTATTGTTAATTATTAAGGTATTAAGACATCAACGGTTTACATGTTAGCCAATCATTTGTAAATATGTTGATTCCAATTTTTTAAGTACGCCGTAATAGTAAATTTCAGTGCTTTATTATTACAGTTACGCGTAGTCTAATATATTATTGTTTTTAGTTTTATTACGACGGTCCTAAGCCCGTATAAAGTACGAAGGGAAAATTGGAATCATAAATATACACTGGCTTTTCAATTTTTCATATAGGTATTATAATTTTATTATTGTTAATTATTAAGGTATTAAGACATCAACGGTTTACATGTTAGCCAATCATTTGTAAATATGTTGATTCCAATTTTTTAAGTACGCCGTAATAGTAAATTTCAGTGCTTTATTATTACAGTTACGCGTAGTCTAATATATTATTGTTTTTAGTTTTATTACGACGGTCCTAAGCCCGTATAAAGTACGAAGGGAAAATTGGAATCATAAAATATATACACTGGCTTTTAAATTTTTTATGTAGGTATTATAATTTTATTATTCTTAATTATTATGGTATTATACCTAGCGGAATAGAGAAACAAAGGCCTGAGCAAGAGAGATGAAACATAAAATAAATTGAGATTTCGTTGATTATTAAAGATTTAAAATTAAAAAGCGTTTTATTTGACTGAAAACTGTTAGCATAATTTTTAGCATTAATTACAGTAAATTTTAACAGTAGTTTAGCAAATTTTGTATAAGTCGTGTTGGCAACACTGCCTGACGGCTCGCGGCTCGCACACAGGAGGCTCGCGAGTCGCGGCTCGCGGCTCGCAGTGCTGCTAGACTTACGAGCTACGAGTAAAATTCCAAGACCGCGAACTTGAGGTGACACACAGGCGAGTAAGATCGTCGAGCCGTAAGTACCCTATACAATAAAAAAAATAATATATATATATATGTTGCCGCTAATGTGCGTAAACCAGTTAGACTGCAGATTAACAAGGTATTCTGCAGATTATCTGGGTGAGTCAGTTAAAGTGCAAAAAGTTTATTCTATTACATTAACGAGATAATCTACAAAATACCTAGGTAATCTGCAGACTAACGATCATGCATGCAGTAAATTGCATAAAACAGGTTCTTGTTTGAATAAATATTTAGTTGAAGGGAATTATTTTCGGCGCCGGTTGCCGAAATTGCTGCCGGCGCCTATTCGGCAAACATCGTTTGTCAAATGACAGAAAAATGATCAAAAACATCAGTCTTACTCATCTACTTAGCCACAAGAGGTGTGGTTTCGTTGAAACCAGAGTGCTCTTGTGTATTGCGCACACACTTGGGCACCATAAAATTATTCCTGCGTAACTGGTCTGGTTTCATTGGAACCAGAGTGCTCTTGTGTATTGCGCACACACTTGGGCACTATAAAATAACTCATGCGTACCTGGCCTGGTTTCATTTAAACCAGAGTGCTCTTGTGTATTGCACACACACTTGGGCACTATGAAATGATTTCTGCTCAACTGGCCTGCTCTTGTGTATTGCGCACACATTTGGGCACTTTAAAATTACTCCTGCTTAACGTGCTCTTGTGTATTGCGCACACACTTGGGCACTATAAAATTACTCCTGCTTAACTGGCCTGGTTTCATTAAAACCAGAGTGCTCTTGTGTATTGCGCTCACACCAAGACACTATAAAATTACTTCTGCGTAACTGGTCTAGTTTAATTGAAACCAGAGTGCTCTTGTGTATTGCGCACACACTTGGGCACTATGAAATGACTTCTGCTCAACTGGCCTGGTTTGATTGAAACCAGAGTGCTCTTGTGTATTGCGCACACACTTGGGCACTCATACTATAACCTCCTCCTTTTTGGAAGTCGGTTAATAAAAACTGCAATAAACTCCGTAGATCTAAGCATACTACACACAGACCACACAGACACACGCACGCACTGATAATTATCTGATCAATAGTTTCTAAATTACAAACAAATTATATGATTATAATCGATTAATCTATCAAATTGTTGTTCCTGATATTGGTATCGATATATTAGATTGTATCTATTGAATCGATTAAAATAGATAGTACCGAATAAAAATCGATAGTGTCGACTATTTTAGACTAGCTTTTGCCCGCAGCTTCGCCTTAAGAATTATTTTTAATTTATTACATACAATCTTTCATTTCTTAATAGCAACCTATAGGAGAGGGGAGGGGGGTTTAGGGGGCAAACTCAACACTAACGACGCGACACTATTTTGTTATAAGCAACATTTACGCGTAGCTTCAAGCAGCACAAAGCTTCGTGCAGGGCTTCATAACGTTATCGAATAGCAGAAAAAATATCGAAAAATATTGTTACATACCGTTATTTTCATAATGGTAGCCAGATAACGGTAATTTTTTTAACGTTATCTAGTAACATAACGAAAAAATATCGTTATAATATAACATTTACCGTTATTAATCTCGATTTACCGTTATTAATATAATTATTTCCTAATATCGTTATTTTTTTCATAACGTTATATTTGCCCATGAAGCAGTAACGTTATGAAAAAATAACGATATTTGAAGCCCTGGCTTCGTGACGATAGACGCATGTGAGGCCTGGCGAAAACAAAAACAGACAAGTTCATTGTTATTTATTTGGCGGGACCGTGACAATGGTTTTTTA
The DNA here is from genome assembly GCA_905404155.3 of Plebejus argus. Taxonomy (NCBI): domain Eukaryota; kingdom Metazoa; phylum Arthropoda; class Insecta; order Lepidoptera; family Lycaenidae; genus Plebejus; species Plebejus argus. The sequence goes on along the minus strand of FR989929.1, from coordinate 7,377,507 downwards.
CCAGCCACGGTCCCGCCTCTTGGGAATCATAACTGGAGATGATGGCCGAGGACGCATCGGAATTACGTCTTTGTCCGTCGGCGTCGGCGGACAAAGGCTTTGCAGGCCCGCCAGAAACCTGCGAGCCTGCACCCTTGACCGCCTACTCGTTTCGATGCAGCTGAAAAGAAAATAAAGAATAATAGTATTGTTAAAGTTAAGGTTTTCGTCAAATATGGCGTCCATAATGGACTTTTACTAGGGATTTGACAGTTCATTTAACTTTTTGTTATCGTTAAAGTTAAAGATAAAGTTAAATTATGTTGGTGCAACCCACTCTAAGAAGTTTAACAAGGAGAGAAACAATATGACCAGCAGGGCAATCGCGCTAAATTTATTCAACTGAACCGCAAGTGAAACTCGGACGTTGATCGACTTTTGGAACGATTCGGTATCGCGCTAACGTTTTGACAGCCAGTTGAGACGTTACTGAACCTCAGCCCAAACGCAAACGCTGTCGAAACAAAAAGTTGATACAATGCTACTTCTACTCGCACGTTTCTGAAACGTTTCTTATTTTGGTGTGTTAAATTGACGAAAATCGCTGGAAAAATATAACATATTATGCTATGATCAAATTATAATATGACCTTATGTTTTACCTTAAAACTGTAAAATAACACTACGGACTATTTGAGTTTGTTAAAAAGTGAATTAAATTTTGCCATTACCTACTTCTTTTACATAAATGTTTCCTCATTTCTGCGCCACAAAAACTTATCACAAGTCACTCACTACTCAACACTTATGGCGTTTGTAAAATATAGTAAAACAAAAATATAATTACGTAAAATAAAAACTCCAAGTAATAATCTTAAGTTACCAAAACAACTTTGACACTCGTGTGACGTGACGACATTCATCCATATTATGTCAATTGACCAATTAACGCATCGGAAAAAAACTGTTCATATTTAAGCCAATCAAAATTAAATCAGAAGGGCGCTGATTGGTCCGCTGCAATGTCTGTCCAAAGGTCAAACGATGCGCTGCGTTCGAGTTCCATCTAAGGTTGAGTTACGGTTGAAACGTTAACACGATACTAAAATTTGGTCAGACGAAGCGCAACCAAACCGTAACTGGACCACAACCGAAGCAGATGTGAAACTGAATTGAAACGTTTAAAAATAACGCGATTGCCCTGCAGGGCTTGTTAATTTATTATTAGGTCGTATAACAACAAATATAATAATAATAATAATAAAACTCTTTATTGTACACCAAAATACATAAACAATATGAATGATACATTACTAAATATTATTATACTATACTTATTGATGTACAAAAGGCGAACTTATTGCTACTAAGCAATCTCTACCAGTCAACCTTTTGTAGACAAGATTTAAAATAGGGATAAAAGAAAATCGTGTGTAGGTGCACAAACTAAACCAATCTTAGTGTTTATACTATAACTAGACTTGACTATTCTTAACTAGAACTAGGACAATATAATAATAATTTGTATATACAATAGTAATAATATTCGGCAGTTAACTATGTTGATGGTCACAAAGCAACGATATAAAAGTAATGAACTAGGGCATATTAAGGAAATAAAATTATATATTTACCTTGCGTTGCGTCTTCGGCGGCTGCGCAGGGGGCGGGGCAGAAATCGGCGCAGGCGGCGACGCAGATCCGCCGTGGCTGCGATGACGCCTGCGCGTGCCACCACCGCCAGATTTAGGAAACAATTACTATTTTCAGGCATTTCTGCTATTCTCGGGCGAGTCGAAATAGAAAATGTCACAGTCAAACGGGTTTACGTTATTGACAGACAGGAATGCCAACATGACGGCAAAAGAACCATAGATAATACTTTTACTATGGTTTCATCATAGATAATAGCGCTTCAATAATAATCTTTTGAGCTTACAAAAATACTGAGTGAAAAACACAAAAACCTTGTTAAAAACTTACGTATTCCACGGTTTGAGGCATTCTTTAACACTTTTATCACATCTTATTTTTTTAATTTGATTGTCAAACAGTTTCCATTTTAGTAACTAGATGGCGTATGGGTAGACAACTATCGGTAATACCAGGGAATACCATCAATAATTGCTACAAAACTGGGAAAAAGAATGTAAAACTTGGTACATTTCAATTTGATAAAGACGCAATAATATTCCAATGAATAGGATAATGCAGGTATTATAACGATGTTTTAGTTATAACTCACGGAAGAAATAGCCCTATTTACCGATATTCACACCAAATGTCACAGGAATTATACATTTAGGTTTTGACAACAACTTGCCTGCACTTCTGTAAGATAACGGATATTTAATGGCTGATATTTTACCAATAATGAACATCAAAAACCCTAATAACACAATTTGGGAAAAAATAATAAAAACCACACCAACAATAAAAAGTAGAAGAAGTTTGAAAATGACATGCCCGCCAAAACTCTTTCAGTTGTCAGTTTTCAGTTTGACAAGTATTCAATAATGTTAGCGTGTTCCTAAGCCGTTACCAGTATACTGGCCTAATCGCTTATGCCAATGATCGCTTAGGCGTATGCTCTTCGTGAAATTTAAACTAGAGAGACGAAGCAAAAAAACATAGTATTAATATGGAAATGTATAAATACATACAGTTTTATGTTAATATTATGCTAATGAAAACTAGGTTTAAGATATTTTGATTTATGTCACACTTGGCAGTACACTGATATTTTTTGGAAACACAACCCATATGTAGTCAGTAGTGCCAACCTGCAGATAATTTCAGATCGGTGGGGAACCAATAGAAAATCTAGAAGTGTCTATCGTCGCACCGTATGGTGGAGATTAAAAAAAGAAAACAACCTATTACCGACACAGGCATAAATTACGTAGTTGAATATTTTTCTCATAGATGTCGCTGTACCGCGTCAGAAACAAACTAGTGGTATGTCGACGTTGAAAGTATAAATAAGTTCGTTTATTTTAAATCTGTATAATGAACTATATACACGTAAATATGAAATCATTGTATATAGTCTAATTATCTACCGTACTGAGTCCTGGGGTGTGTTATTCGATGAGTGCCGCATCGGATAATGCATCCAATTTTTGAGAAGGCAATAGCTAAGTCTATTGCCTTATTAATCTTATGGTCTGCTCTACATGCATTACAAATAACAATTTACATGTTTATAAAAATTGTAATGGACATGATAATATATGCTACTTACAAGTACACACTTTCTATTGTGTGACAAAAGAACCAAAACACAATAACTTAAATGAAACAATTTTATTTGTGACTTTTAATTAAAATTTTATTTTATTTTATCATACCCTACCTGGCGGGTCGGCACGCACTCGCGTAGTAGCTGCCGCCGACCCGCCACGTAGGACCGTAGCACAAGTAGGCAATGAAATTTGCGTTCCTACCTGGCGCTATCGTTAGCACAGCCGTTGCGGCACTCTCGTCCCAATAGGCGCGATTTCAGCAGTTATCGTGTTAATTAAAAACCAACGTATATAGGGCCTATAGGACAAAAATATAATGTGGTGATGATTGGTCTCCCGTACGCACACATGACACAACCGACAACGCATTTTTCCGAAACTTATCATTTGTTTCACTAACATTTACGTCATTATGACATCACAGCGTCTGATGTCCACTAGCCTTCATCTGAAACATAATGTGTCGATGACTAAAAGTTTGCCGAATAAAAGCGACTTCGATGTCTGTCCGTCTGTCTGTCTCCAGGTTGTATCTCAAGAACTTTAGTAGCTAGAGGGTTGAAATTTTCACAGATTATGTATTACGGTTGCCGCTATAACAATAAATACTAAAAATAAAATAAATTAAATATTTAAGGGGTAAACATACCACAAACGTGTTTTTTTTGCCATATTTTGCTCGATATCAATAATGATTAATGGCAACATGCAGGTACTTACCTACTTGAAATTTTCGCAAAATAGACATTTGTATTTACACTTTAATAATTAATACTTACTAAAAAATAAAATAAATTATTAAGGGGGGCTCCCATACAAAAAAACACAATTTTTGCCTATTTTTGCTACGTAATGGTACGGAAACCTTCGTGCGGGAGTCCAACTCGCACTTGGCCGATTTCTTAAATAAATCGTTTAGACATTTGCTTGTGATCTAGCAGTGAAGCGGCAAAACCGCGCGTTTGCGCCACTGCAAATAAATCCAGCCCTAATCAAATCCAAACTAGCCGTCCTTAGCCGTCAGTATGTTTGTAATTTCAGCTCGTAAGCACCGACCTGCAGTTAACTAGGTTAAAATATTTTTAGATGCAAATATTTTTAGTAAGAGTACAAATATTTAAACTACTATACGGTCTACTTGAGATATTTTGTTACTCACTGTCTGGTATGCGAGCTGAATGGAACGGTCAAATCATAGATTTTATTCGAACCGTTTACCGTAAAGAGGAAAAGAAATTGTTGACCGTTGACGTTTAGGTAATTACTGGTAAACGTAACAATTTGTAACAAAAAAATAATTTAGACTGAATATAATTTATCGTTTTAGTAATTCAGAATTCAGATGTCACTTTTAAATAAAATGATTCAATAATATTGGAAATTAAACATCCTACTTCTATATTTTAGGACTACTAAGAAATATTGTAAGTGACGTTGTTATAAATTCTGAAGTTTTGGCCGCACAAAGCCAAAACTTTCAATCTAAAAATCATCAGCTTATTTTTTGCATAATTAGTCTAAAATTATGATCTTTTGTTAGGAAAAATTTCCCCGATCAGAGATCGATGTTAACACGATCTGGGTTACGAAACGCCACCAGAAATAGACGGACCGAAATATGCGGTAACGTCATGCGGTAACGCTAGTTAACTTCATCACCTAACCGACAATATAATTATGGTATTTGACTATAGAATATTCAGCGACAACTGGAGTATATGCAGAATATTTAGCAGGAGTTTAGAATATTTAGCAAAAATATTTTACTCAGTTTTAGTTTATTCAAAAGTAAACCATGTTCAGTATATTATCAATTATCATTTATCATACCACAATGCTACCAATTGCACGTACATGTTTCTAATTTCCTCGAATTTAGATTTTTGTTCACATAAATAGATTTTAGATTTAAATTAGAAATTAAATAGTAGTAATAAATAATAATATTTTATTTATTGCCACGGAATAGATAAATGAATAAATAATAAAAATATGAAAGTATGATCTTTGACATAAATTATATTAAAAATAAATGTAGCGTGTTTTAACTTTGGTGTATTCGGTACCATCGAGGAAATTGATTCCTAGGCAGGTGACAGGTCAACGTCATTTGGTCGGATCATGTCAATTCAGTGTTAAAGGCTGGGTTTGAACGTAGTTTGGTCGTGTTAGGTCATACTTTGACCCAACACGACCAAACTACGTAGACGTCCCCCATCTGCCTAGGAATCAATTTATCTGATAGTACCTACATTGGTGTTGGTGAGGGATGTATCAGCGGACAGCGACCATGTTTACAAGATAACCTTTTAGACAGGGCAAAAATACTCACTTTTGAACGGGTCGACTTTTAGTCTCTCCCTGTTGTTGAGGGCTTCGCCGATGTCTTTCCTCTTGACGCACTGTATGCCGAGGTTGCTGAACGAGACCTGAGGGTTCTCCTCTGTGACGTTGATCTTGAGCGTGCACACGCCATTCTCGCATCGCTCGCGACCAACTAGATTATGAGGGTGCGGCCTGGTAAACAAAATTAAAAATTTAAGGGGATTCTTAAACAAGGCATGAGCCTTATTGGTAAAGCAGGCTTATGACAAAATATGTGGATTTATTTAAATCATTTGGCTTTATGCCATAATATGGCCTAATTATATAAAAATTGTGTATTTACGTCAAGATAACATGGCTTTCTGTCAAAACTTGTGGTTTTACGTCACAGTGGTTTTAGATCAAAATATGTCACTTTGGGTCAAAATATGAGATGACCAAAATATTATGCGTTTGGGTTTACCTACTTCAAAATATGAAGTTTTTATGTCCCTCACGTTCCATTTGATGTTAAAAACGATGAAAACGCTCAAAATATTTAGAGAGTTTTGATTGTTTTTAACATCAAATGGAACGCGGGGGTCAGAATAATATTATGAGACTTCATTTCAAGAGATTTCCGTCGTGGCAAAGTTAAAAGTGTACTTACTTGTATGGTTCATCCTTCGTGACGCAGGACACCACTATGACCGCAGGCCCTCTGTGCCCGCGTACCTCTATGGTGGGGTAGGTCTTCCTCTCCGGCGTGCTGTTGCAGCCGGGTATGGAGCCCGCCGACCTGCCTTCGCACTCATATCTGAACCTGTGGGAGTACCATTGAGTTAACATAAGAATTAAACCAGGCATTATGAGAGCTCTCCCACTAACATTGTTCATGTTTCGTTTTGCTTCGTTCGTTTCCTGAACTTGTGGAGTAATTAACAGAATAATTGAAGCTAGGCATACAAGGCTCTTCCGTCTGGACTTCAAGCTTGGATTATGTCACTCTCTCTCTCTATCGTTTTCAGTATTTAAGAGAAGGAATTTTTGAGTTGAGCAGTATCCAGAATTCCAGAATAGTGCAGGCGGTGCAGCCTGCAGGTTAGTGTAGTTTTTTCCTCCTACCATAATCAGGATAACCATAATCGTCAATAATTCAATATTTCAATGACATATTAAAAATGTTACGTTGAAAAAACAAAACTTTAAATTATTACAAAAACAATATTACGGTTTTTGCCAACTAAAGGCCGTCACAGACTTAGCTATTTAAATATATATTAATATTTTTATAGCTAGCATTATAGCATATTACTATATATTTTTCTATACAAATTTTCGCGTGAGTCGTGACCGCACACTCAGCTTTAAGATGAAGTGGTAGGGTGCGCATCGCGTTTCTGAGGGGGTGAGGTATGAAGCGTGGCGGGAGCATGCGCGGGGCAACCATCTTCCGCCCCGCGCACGCCTGGTAGTAGGTGCGTAGCGACCGGCGACCGGGCATGCGAGTTCAATATTTTACCCTCTTATTATCTTCTTTTAGACAAATTTTTTCCTTAGTAGGCATAAATGAGAATAAGGGTCGCCGCACACTTGACCTGGTATAGTTATAATTGGTATTATATTGTTTTTGAAAAATTTTTTTCTTAGTTGGTATTGTATGAATAGAAATAAGGGTCACCGTACACTTGACCGGGTATCGGTATCGGTATTATCTTGTTTGAAACACTTTTTAACCTCAGTAGGTATGAATGAGTAAAAATGAGAATAAGGTTTACCGTACACTTGATGTACACACTTATCGGTTGATTGTACAAGAGAATACCGATACTTACCTCATTAGTTACCGATTCCAAATTGTCTCGAATGCTTCCGTACGCTCACAGATGCTCTTTAGTGCTGGGCCCAGACCCGTAGCTGTAGCCCATACCTATCCCTAATTCCCGACTCAAAGTCTATGCTAGTATGTATAAGCCGCGCATTGAACGTGAGTAAACTAATCCCTGGCTAACTTCAGGCAGATTCTTTTTACAAACAAACAAACATAAATAAATGAATGAATGATATTCAAAGTACAAGCCTACTTGACATACGTTATGAGATAATATGTCATATTTATTAGGTTATTATGTCAGAGTATACAATAGTCAATTTATTTATAAAAATATATTTATTAATTTTTAGGGTTCCGTAGCCAAAATGGCAAAAAGGAACCCTTATAGATTCGTCATGTCTGTCTGTCTGTCTGTCTGTCCGTCCGTCCGTATGTCACAGCCACTTTTCTCCAAAACTATTAGAGCTATACTATTGAAACTTGGTAAGTAGATGTAGTCTGTGAACCGCATTAAGATTTTGATGCAAAAATGGAAAAAATATTAAAAATTTTAGGGGTCCCCATAGGTACAACTGAAAATTTAAAGCAATAGATTTGGATTTAAATTTCTCCAAATGTGAACTTTTTTTTAACGGCCCAATCGCACAGCCGCATGACGTAATAATGTCTAAATTTAACAATTTGGCCCCTAGTATCAAAATTCTCAGTAAAGAATCCCTCCGCCTTCTAGGTGCCCCTATATTCAACGACGGTTTTGAGCCTTACGTTTCGGAACAAAAACAAAAATTCGTAGTATCTTCTGGCAAACTCGTCGCAATAAAATCCCATATGGCTTACCAAATAATTCGTTTTTGTTTGTTTGTGCCCCAATTCACATATGTCCTGAGGTGCTGCTCTCTATGGGAGTACCCTTTCTTAGTTAGTTTCTTTAGTTCTTTCCCATTTAGACACTATTTTAAAAGACACAATAAAGAATATTTTCAACTGCCAAATCTCTGACACCTCTTGGGCCCAAGCTACTCTCCCCATTCGTTTCGGTGGCTTGGGTCTTAGAAGCGTGTCCAGTGTGTCCCTTCCTGCCTTCCTTTCTTCAGCTCACAGCATTCATCCTCTTTTCATCAAAATCATCACCAATTCTTCTGGAAACGTAGGCATTGAGTCACTAGCTGAGGCGATCAACGCTTGGAAACGTGTTTGTCCTAGTGACATTTCAGTTAACCCCAATATCCAAAAGAATTGGGATGAACCACTAATCAATTTGGCACAATCAGAAATTCTAAATTCCTCGTCCACCACAGATCGGGCGCGTCTTCTAGCGTCCGCCGAGCCGGAATCAGGCTACTGGCTCCAGGCTAACCCATCATCCAATACCGGAACACTTTTAGATAACCACACATTCAATCTTTCACTCAGTTTGCGACTAGGAGCCAATATCACCGAACCCCACCGCTGCCCCTGCGGCGCCGCAGTAGACCGCCAGGGTCACCACGGTCTATCTTGTCGACGCAGCGCCGGCCGCCAGTCCCGCCATGCCTCCTTGAACGACGTTATCCGCAGGGCCCTTGTCTCCGTCAACGTGCCGGCTACTCACCCGGCGTTCAATATTGTTATTGATACTGGACAATACCCTTATTCTCATTTCTACTCATTCATACCTACTAAGGAAACAATTGTGTCAAAAAAATATTATAAGTATCGATACCCAGTCACGTGTACGGTGACCCTTATTTCTACTCATTCATACCTACTGAGGAAAAAAAAATTTAAAACAAGATAATACCGATACCGATACCAGATCAAGTGTGCGGTGACGCTTATTCTTATTTCTACTAATTCATGCCTACAGAGGAAAAGAATAGTCAAAACAAGATACCCAATACCCATATCGGTACCCGGTCAAATATGCGGTGACCCTTATTCTAATGCCTACTGAGGAAAAAAATAACGTCAAAAAAAAGATAATACCGATACTCGGTCAAGTGTACGGTGACCCTTATTTCTTTTTTTTCCCTTAACTCTTCTTTTTTTTTTAATTATTCTTCTTTTCCGCAAAAGGGATATTTTTTTTCCTCTGCAGTTTTTATTTCCCATTTTCACATCAAATTCTCGTAAAGAGCGGGCCGACGAGTAGTACGTGTCTGCTTGCGACGAGGCTCCGCGGCCGACTGAATCGCCACCCCGCATCCCCGCCGCCCTCATACAGTGCGAGCGTCATAGGTTATTATTTTATTTTGAATGACTAACTATCATTTTAGTGAAAACCATAAATACTACCTTATGGGATTTGATGAAAGGTTTATGAAAACATAAATTTTTTACTAGAATTGTATCTAAATTCGCCGTAAAATCGAAAAATTGCAATAAAATGGCAATTTATGATGATTTTCACGATTTTTTTCTATCGAGGCAAATTACTATAATCGTGTTTCGAAGAATATAACGTTATTAGGCATATCTTCACCCTTACGCCGGTATGAATAACATTGTATGAATTTTAGCGGTTGATATCTAAAAACAGGTTCAAAGATACCCTAGATCGCGATATTATACGCTTCTGGCCCTACCACTTCATCTTAATATATATTTCTGGTTTCAGTGTAGTTTCACGGTATACTGATATATATTATAGCTAAGTCTGTGACGGCCGACGGGCTTTGTGGTACACAACCATTCAGCAGACGACATCTTATCAATAATAATTAAAATATCCGACTGAAAACCCAACTAGATAAGCTAATTTTTCTAATCGAGAACTTTTATACAATATTAAGGCAGTCAAATATTATACAGTAGAAGTTTTCTAATTTATAACATATCGAAATGAGTCATTCATTTAAATTTCTACTCTCGATGTTACTGTCGAAATATATTTAATTATTTACCAAACATAAATGATCGAAATATTGAATCAAACATGAATGTAACATTACGTTTTCTACGTTAGCTTACACAATTTTGCTATTTAAAATGTCACGGAACAAACAATTTTTCAGTCAACAAATCTTGATTTTAACGTCACAAGTTACAAGTTACAACTCACTACCCCTCAGTTCATTGCCCTCTGCCATGTCATTATCAGCGAATCAGGCAACCCCCTAAATATGTACATAATTAATATTTTCGCACGTTAAAAATATTATTGGAAAGATATTATAGTGATTTATTATTGTTTTATATTGTTACGGCAAAAATAAGGGAGATTGAATCATTACTTTAACTTTAGGTTATTGAAGATTTTGACATAATTAATTTTCAGTCTAACTCTTCAGCAATATAATGATACGCACTCAGAAACAGACAATTATTTGTCATCTTTGCGGCCGCAAGAATGTGAAACAATAGGCTCTGAGTTCAATGTCTTAGGCCGGTATAAATAGTCAGTACTCAAGATGCATCTCGGTCTCAAGACACGGTTCAGACTCTGTGGCCCGTATAAATAGTTGGCTTTCAAATTTCATCTCAAGACGCTATTTGGTTGATATCCTCTCAAACACTGATCAGCAACTTAGGATGTTATCTAATTAATAGTTTAATATCTGGAGCGTTTCAGTTGATATTAACATCTCACTCACCCCAAATCAGCAACTAAATATGAAATAATTATTGTAAGCCTATTCTACACATACAAATTACGTTTCGTTTATACGATTAAAAATCGATTTTATTAATAAAATAAAATGGTACGATATTATCTTTATTTTCTCACATATTTATAACACAAATTACCAAAAGTAATTAACCTTGAAATTTTTGTATTAACCTAACTCATTTTCGTTAAAATTAAATGAAAAAACACAACTCTATATCATATTTTATAAAACACGTTCGGTCAAACGGAACGCGTTGACGTCAACAGCTGACTGCTGTCACTGTCAAGTGTCAAGTATATGTTTATTTCTAGGTTATTTCGAAAGAAGAAGAATATTGTTAAAATTGTAAAATCTAACAGTCTTTAAGCTTTTTCGTTGGAATATAAGTTATTTATAACTTTACCGAAAGCTGTGTAGTAATGTTTTGTGTTTCTTCATTTATATACTTTATAAATTGATCAAAGGGATGTTATTTGTTAACCCTATACTTTGTTTCAGGCCAACATGTGGAAATTTGTCCAACAGTGACTACTAATAAGTTAACACACATTGTTGCTTTCTTGAAGACATTCAAATTAAAATACAGAACTGTACCCGCCTTACAAGGCCGTCGATGTGCAAGAATATATCATAGAAAAATATAAGAGAGTACTGAAAGAATATACATCAGACTTCCAATTCAAAATATTTTAAACAGATACAGACAATCATAAATTGGCAGCACGAAATTGGAAGTATTATCTTGAATTAAATTTATTTGAAAATTTGCAACAGCAATAAAGAAAATGTATAATAAGATATTGTATTTTTTCAAACATAATAATATAAGTACCTACTTAAGTTTAAAAATATAAGCTATGAAATTGTTCTGTATAAAAAAACTTTATTAGCCTTTTTACATTTAAACCCATTAGCCCCATAAGGACAGCGGTGACCGCAACAACAATAGAATAACAATTATAGATTTCCAACAATCCGCAATCGAAGGATTAATTTCCTAAATATGTACAACTTTCTACTGGTAACAAGAAAATATTTGACACAGTCTTTTATTTACCTTATCTAATATATAAAAATAAGTCGGATTTTCCTTCCTGACGCTATAACTCCAGAACGCACAAACCGATTTCCACGGTTATTTGCATTCGATGGAAAGGTTTTGGGCTCCGTGAGGATATATTTTTTGGACCTTCTAGATCCAACTTAATTAACAATTGAAGTTTAAAGTTTACCTTTTTTCTTTACTTTAGAACTTGATAACACAGTCACAGTGTATACTTTATATTATATTAAAAATTTCAATAACAATTTTCATTTTCTATTAGAAGATATTACTTTAAATATTTTGTTTTGTTTCTGTGGCGAAGAGTTTATAATGTAACTGATGAAACATAATATTACGCTAAAAGTTAAAAATAAAAATAAAGGTAAAAGATTATTTTGTTTTTTATAATCCCTACCTTATACTACCTGCGGTGTTTGAAAAGATTAAAGAACCTATTGATTATTCCAATGTTCTTGATTTTACCTAATAAAATCCATCCCAATTGTGTCTTTTTGACTATAATAGTTAGAAACAACTATCAATACCTAATTATTGTTGTCAATATTTAAGTTTTATTGTATTTTTTGCACAATAAAGTAAGTATATTTGGTTATTAATTAATTTCAGTACCTACATAAGCCTTTATGGTACGGCGAAATGATCTGCAGAGTACTTACGGTTTATTCGAGACGAGCTTTTGCCCGCGGCTTCGCTCGCATTAAGAAGTATTATTATATACAAACTTTCATCCCCTATTTGAACCCCTTGGGGTGAGAATTTATCAAAATCCTTTCTTAGCGGATGCCTATGTCATAACATCTACCTGCATGCCAAATTTCAGCCCGATCCGTCCAGTGGTTTGGGCTGTGCGTTGATAGATCACCATGTGAGTCAATCACCTTTGAGTTTTATATATATAGATATAGATTCATTATAGTATTTACTTATATTAGCTTGATAATGCAATTTATATGGGTACTTACTTTTAATAGATTAATTTAGGTAGTACACAATAGAATAATGTAGGTAATGTGATGACTACCCTTACCTTACTTATTAAACACTGTAAATTCGTTTTAAATATATATTAGGTACTTAACAGCTTGTTATATTAATTTTGTGTTTAAAAATAAGCATTCCATATCCCAGAAAATACTCTTGAAATTAGTTTTTTTTCTTCTAATTGTGGGAAAAATCTCTATGATGGTATGCCTAAGATCGTATTTTTCTCCTAATTGTGGAAAAAATCCCTAAATTGGTATCCCTGAGCGCACTTAAGTCAAGGTCTGACCACACTCAAGAATTAGCCACTCAAGCAACAGTTTGATAGCACACTTGAGTGCAAGATTTCATTTATTAATACGTTGCCCGCTCAAGCGACAGTTTGACAGTATAGTTGAGTGCAAGATTTGGTTTATTAATACGTTGCCCACTCACTTGATCAAGGCACTTAAAAGCTGTACTCAAGTGAGGTTTATTAATAAGGATAGCAGCTTAAAACACATTTTAAGCGAGCTCTTAGTAGTAAGAGCCAACTATTTATACCGGCCTGTGATTTGGACCAATAGCCGAACCGCGTCTTGAGACCGGGTCGCATCTTGAGTACTGACTATTTATACTGGCCTTAGACGAGATAGTTACACACACTCGAGACCACAAAACCACAGTGTGCCTATAAACACCTAGCAAAACATAAGAAAAACGCCATATATCTACTTAGTACTTACCTAATATTATTAGTATAAGTCACTGATTTACATACATAATCACTACCAGGAAAATAATCAACGCAACTGTCATGTATGGACAGAAACAATGATAACTGCGTCAGCCTTTTATTGCATTTTTTCTCGTTTGAGATTTGCATTTTTTAGCATCGAGATACAACATCCGCCTCGACCTAGTGAAAGTGATACGCGTGTGCCGGTTACCTTAATTTTATGTTAAAAAACTTTTTGTTTTTAATTTACGTGCAAATGCTATTAAATAAAGAAAGCCCTTTATTTATATTTCATAATATCTGGTTTACCTACTAGAATACCATTATTTATTCTATTCAATTCATTTATTATGCTTTTGTGTGTTGCATAACAAGTATATTAGCTAACATAAAGACCTAACCCTCACTTGTCCGCGTGTTATGAGTTATCTCCCCTCTTAAAATAGCCCTTACCGTTATAAACGATACCCTTGTTATATGCTTGTTATATAAACCTCGAGTTGAACAAGCTTTTCAAAATTACAGCGTATTTTGTTCACGAAAAAATGTTTGACCATTAGTAGTACTTATACCTCAATGGACCATCGGGATATAACAATACCAACGGGAGCTTATGTTTGAGGGTTTATACCTTTATACACACCAGTACCTACCGTAACTTTGTGTCACGTGACCGCTGGCTGGCTCGCGAATAGTGGTCATAGTTATCAAATTGCGAGTCAGTCAGTTTAAGGACGTAAAGAGAATGGAAATAAGAGGATACCTGATAGACGCCTTGCTATAACAGAATAGGTTGCAATAATGCTTTGGCATGTCCATTGCCTATTTACTCACAGAAGGCCTGGCCTCTGATATGCATTTTCCTTGTATTTCTTAACATTAATTTCTTGTGAAGACAAGGACCACAGGCACAACATTAAATAGGAGGTCAGTATCAACCTTACTTCCCTGTGCTGTACCGATTGTTTGACGTGGGAACTTCTACTATTGTTGCACCGTGCACGTATCGGTAAGATACTGCGAACTTTGCCTAAACAATTATTGACACAACCGGCCCAACCGAAAATCCATAGAAAAACAGTCAACGTAGAAATGGTAGCCAGTGTTTCCTACATAATAATGTCAGTTGTCACCAAGGGGTTGCCTCAGCTGTGGTAACGTTGTATTTGAAAACTATTATAATTATTTTTAAACCGTTTCACTGAGCATTTAGTCAAATTGCATTAGTTTGGATTGCGAAGTTAGAAATCTGTGGCGGTACCCACAATTAGCATTCCCATAAATCCAAAGTGTATGTGATTTGATATAACTAAGTATCACATACATTTTGGATTTTTCACGCCCTGGGCTGGATCACTAAGCGCCAAAAGCCAATTTGACTAAAGACTCTTTGTCCTCTTGATTTGACGGTAATTACCTGAGCGCCTCTGGAGGGTTTTGGTCTAATTTCCCACGGGGACCAGCCGGATTGGGAAATGTATTCTTTGTTGTTTTTTTACGATTTTTCCTAAGCACCCGGCGAGGACATGATATCAAATGAACTTCTAAAAGGATTAGCAGATGTTATAGTGCAGCCTCTAACAGAGCTCTTTAACATGATTATTAAAACAGAAACAATACCTCAACAATGGACAAAATCAACTATAATACTCATCCACAAAAAAGGGGACAAAAACAAGATTGATAACTACAGGCCCATCAGTCTAATGGCAAACACTTATAAAATCTTCAGCAAAATTATCCTAGACCGCCTAACCAAAAACCTTGATGAAACAACAACCAAAAGAACAGGCAGGCTTCCGTAATGATTTCTCGACAGTTGACCATATTCACTCTCTAAAGCAACTGATAGAAAAACAAAACGAATATGGACAACCCTATTATATCGGATTCGTGGACTATAATAAAGCATTTGACTCGCTTATTCACACTTCCATCTATAAAGCCCTACAAAAGCAAGGAATACAACAAAAATACATAAACATAATTAAAAAAATTTACAGTGACAACACAGCAAGAATACAGCTAGAAGGAATAGGCGAAGAGTTTAAAATTCATAAGGGAGTAAGGCAAGGAGACCCTCTGTCCCCAAAATTGTTTACGGCTGTTCTAGAAGACATTTTTAGAAGATTAGACTGGGAAAACAATGGCATCAGCATAAATGGACAAAACACCTTAGGTTTGCCGATGATTTAGTATTATTTGCAAAAACACCAGCAGAACTGCAAAAAATGCTCAATGAATTATCCGCCGAAAGCCTAAAGGCCGGACTGTCCATGAATGCAAGTAAAACAAAAGTTATGACTAACAGAAACAAAGATGCTATAATTGTAGCAAACCAAACAATTGAATATGTCGATGAATATGTGTATCTCGGTCACATTATATCTCCCACGAATTTGATGTCAAAAGAGATCGAAAGAAGGATAACAAACAGCTGGTCAAGATACTGGTCCCTAAAAGAGGTAATGAAAAACGAAAAAATACCAATACGACAGAAAGCAAAAATATTTGACACATGTATCCTTCCAGTGATGACCTACGGATGCCAAACTTGGAGTATGACAGAAAGAAACATCCATAAATTGAAGGTATGTCAACAAAGTATGGAAAGAAGTATGATAGGCGTAAAACTAAGAGATAGATGGAAACTAACCGATCTAAGGAAGGTAACAACAGTTACAGATGTAATGGAAAAAGTCAAAACCCTTAAATGGCGCTGGACTGGGCACATGATGAGGTCGAACAAAGAAAAGTGGACCAAATATCTAACAGAATGGTACCCAAGAAATGGGAAAAGAAAACAAGGAAGGCAAATTAAAAGGTGGGAAGATGACCTACCAAAGAACTGGAGAAAAGATTGCAAAGACAGGACTATGTGGCATAATCTGGAGGAGGCCTATGTCTTAAGACAACCAACAAGGAAATAATGTTTTAGTGTAATTCGTAAATGTAAAATATTTGTTGTGAATAAAGGCTTATCTTATCTTATCTTACCTGAGCGCCTTGCCGGCGGGTTGCTCGACGATGACGACATGCGGCTGCACGTTCATCGGGGCGAAGCCCCCGGGCATCGCCTCTAAGCCCGCGTCGAGCAGCTCCACGCAATTCTGGTCGGTCCTCGTGATGGCGTCAACTGCAGAGAGACATTTCGTTATTACAATGATTAAAATTCAAATTCTACAGGGTGTAACAAAACTACGTGATAATACTTTAAGGTGTGTATGTGATCCTTGTATGGTGTGTATGAGTTCACTGTGAAAGTAGCAGCGCTGAAAGACCATTTTTTTACTTTTGTATGAGCAAAGCGCCCCAGCGTCAAGAGATTCCCCATACAAAAGTGAAAAAAATAGTCTTTCAGCGCTGCTATTTTCACAGTGAACTCTCTAAGAGGAACACGTACACACCCTTTTTTTATGGGTGCCCCGGGTTGGGGATGTGCCTCAGTTAAGCTGAAGCACCCCGGGGGTATGTGGGACTCCCGACTTCGGTTTACCCACTAAAACCACCTGCGGTTTGCCTTCAGCCGTATACGGAGGGATATCCTGGATCTGTCTAACACAGGACTCCCTCCACACACGTACACACCCTAAAGTATTATCACTTAGTTTTGTTACACCTTGTATATTGTATATTAAACTCATACAATAATAATTATACACAATAGCACAAAGTAGACAGTGTCTGTCACGTCGTGTGGACATGTTCATAGTTCAGACATTTCATATTTTATTCCTGACAAGCCTGTTATGTAGAGAATTATAGAGATAGAAGCACGGCCACTCATTTCTTATAATGTTTCGAAATATCGCAAACTAACATCGAAACTAACCAGACACGATCATTGTCAAATCAGTGTATGTATATGTTACCGTTAGAATGCAGAATACGTTAATGTGCACATTACCTAGGTAATCTGCAGATTCCTTGATACCAAGTATGAAATTTTTAAATAAAAAAAGCTTTTATTTGTACTATACGATTTGTTATGTTTTATTGGAGTAACATTTTACTTAAAAATTTAATAATTTATTCATTTCTTTATGTCCAAAACATTATAATAAATGATTCTCTACAACTAAATAATATGTTAAATTCAAACAAGTACCTGTTTTATGTAATTTAATGAGAATAGAATAAAGTTTTTGCACTTTAACTGACTCACCCAGGTAATCTGCAGAATACCTTGTTAATCTGCAGTCTAACTTTACGCACATCAACGGTAACATATATAAGGATAATTCAGAACTATTTTATAAATTGAAAATTCCTCTTCTATGAAGGTTTTTAATCGACGAGAAGAATCTTGTCAGATTTAAAGTAACATTTACCGGACTGGTTCTAACTGTATAATTTTCACACAGCTGCCATATTTCTACGAGATCAATATCACAAAAGCGTTTGACGGTGTAATTATATAAATATATTATTACTTAAGTAATTATTAATTTAAAAGATTATTATTGTTTTCAGTTGAGTCATATTTTTTATGACAAATTATTATAATCTTAATAACTTATAATATTATGTTATGGACAGACGCAATATCTATGTCCTGAGATATTGTAACATCTAACAATACTCGAACAGGTAAATGAGTCATAATAATAAAGTAAAGGAAAACTGTTTTGAAATTATGTGATAATATTGACATACATAATATATTGGCAATTCAAAGCTTTAACCATAGTGAATGAGTATCAGTATCTAGACTAAAGATGACTTTCTAATGTTTGCCAAGCGACAACGATCGCCAAAAATTTAAATAAAATGCCACTTCATGACATAGTTTAGGTGAGTTACGTGTTCCTCATAAATAGTTCATTGTGAGAGTAGCAGCACTGAAAGATTAATTTTTTCACTTTTGTTTGGGGAAAATTTTGACTCTGGGGCGCTTGCCCAAATGCCCATACAAATGAAAAAAATTTGGTCTTTCAGCGCTGCTACATTCACAGAATCACAGGACACAGTGAACTCTCTACAAGGAACACATATAATATACACCCTAAAATATTATCACTTAGTTTTATTACACCCTAAAACGAGACCCTAACCAGCTGATTTTTTGTATATTGGTAGGTTAATATAGTAGTTATATAATTTAAGAGTAACCTTGTCCTACAAATATAACAATCCATATTTTAGGACCATCAAGTCAAATTATGAAATCCTTTCTATCTCTGTTAGCTTCCTACCACTTTCAAGATTTTTCGAAAATAAAAATGTTGTTCGTTTTATCAAAATATAGCTACTCACAAAAAATTTGCTTGTTAGTAATCACAAAAAAGTTTGTTCTAGGGCTCCCGTACTATATTGACAGTTGACACTATATCGAGCAATGAGCATACAGCGAGGAAAATCCGGTGAAAGCTACACGCACACGCCCGCTATACAAACCTATTAGAAGTTAGAACCCACGATCTGTTACGTAATACAATTTTAGATTCAGGTGATCATAAATCATAATGTAATCAAAGTAGAAACACGATGTATCACTCGCATGAATAGTGAATACCCCTGATTTTATTTTTAAGGTGACGCGTTGATAATTTGGCTGTAGCGATATCGATTTTTCTCAACAATGACTAAAGCTAAGAAATTAAATTTTTATTTTATTATTAACTGTGTTTTCCAACTTAACATCTGGTGTATAACATTTTCCCCCCTCCCCTCTTAGAGGAAAAAAGAGGGGGCAATCAACTGATGAAGTAGAAATACTTTAAGTGGCAAAACAACGTTTACCGGGACAGCTAGTATGAAATAAATCACTTCAAACTAATAAATTGTTGGAGATTATCATACGAAGAGTTACCAAGACGTTTTCCGATGAAACTACAATAGCCTGTTTCTTTTCGAACATCTGGGGGCACGGCAGTGCCCCCGCCAAGTCGAGCAAAAAAGCGGCACGGCCGTACCATCCTTTTCTCGAACCAATTCAGGCTCTTTTCGACCCCCCTATAACTTCGTTGTGGAAAAAACAACAAGCCTGAATTTTCAGTTGCTAAGTAAGCATTGTATAAACATAGTATATTTAAAATTTCATTCAATTTGAACCAGTAGTTTAAGAAGATTTCGTAATAACTTGAGACTGAAGGTCCCTTAAGTAGGGACTGAATAAATTCACCGACTTGGTATCACACGGATCTCACAACTTTTTACGGTAGAAAAACTGAGTTGCGAGACTTGGTTTTTTTTACAGGATGTTTTTGATGGGATTCAATTTTAGTCTTAACAGAATGCACATGCAGCAGTGCGAGTATTTTTCATATAGCTCCTAGACTAGAAAGGTCAATGACCACTGATGCCACCTTCATTGGTCCTGAGTCCTGACTATAGATATTTGTAATTATAAACTACTTGAAACACAATATCGAACTTGGTTTTGTTTTGTTTAGCCACTTCCATGCACTGTTATCGACTTCCTAAACCGATATCGATAAGCGTTATCTATGTCGTAACTACATTAATTTGATACTATCTAAAGTAAACCGTATCAAGTGTTCAATGAAAAATTAAAATATATTGCCACTATTAGCACTTATCCACTTGAGTATGATTAATATAAGTGCACTTAGCTTCTACAGTTTAACTTATCTTATTTATTATTGTTTACACTCTAGAGTCTAGTTTACACTCTAGATTCTAGAGTCTAGCTTTTAACCGTTCTATGGGTAAAGTCATGACTCATGACGATGGGGCCTCATTCATACAAATCACAAAAAAATGCTGTTTCGGCGCTATTACTACTACTACCCTGTATTTGTATAGTGTTATAAATAGAAGTACAGCATAACTCATAAATATGTGAAAAATGTGAGTGACTTGTTTTGGTCTCATTATACCCGCATCATCACGTTACGTGGCGTTACTAACTATCCTGTCAATAAACTTTACATACTCTGCCGAGGTAACAGCGATTAACGAGCACATAAAAATATAAAATTATGGCACTCAGTAGTTAAAGGATTTAGGAGTGTACAAATACACTTTTTGCGATTTAATTTTAAATACTTGGTTGACAGGAAAAATAACAAGTATTTAAGATAAACAACAAAATGTGGAGTTCACAAAAACTGTTATATTTTTGCTTACTTATCGCGGATTCGCGGGGTAGGACTCACAAATTGCGTCAAAACGTTTTTTAAGATTTTTTAACTCCCCGTTCCCTCTTGGTGAGACGTGAGACACACAGATTAGTGATTACTGATTACACTCACAAATCTTACGAAATATTAAAAAAAGGGTAAAGGTTTTTATTTGTTACCGATTGTATTACTTTCATAGTGAGACGTGCACAAGAGTTTCCACCAATAAATTTCGTATTTTGTTACATTTTGAGACAATTTTCGCTAGAATACTAATTACTTACGTCATATTTGCTGTGACCTTCTTGTCCCTCAAGAGATAATCAGGCTGAACCTACTCTTACTACTAACCTTCTACAATTTATGGTCACCTACTTTACGATTTTGTCCCTAATGTATTAAGGGCCTGTTTCACCACTTCCTGATAAGTGCCGAATAGGCTATTCACCACTTAGCTTGACAGATGAAGTATTGAGAATCTGTCAAAAAAGTTGTGAATAGCCTATTCGGCCCTTTATCAGAAAGTGGTGAAACAGGCCCTAAGTGAAGTAGGTATGTGAATACTTACTGACATCACTTAAGTTGGGGGACTGTGAGCTATCATTTTGTCCTACAGGCAAACCTCCATCTGCAATAAATACAGAGACTTGTAGTTTAATCTTATTTTAAGCTGTACTTATGCCCATTTTCACCAACCACCACACGTTAAGTGTTCCCTAGCGGCCATTAAGGGTCTCTCAAGTTTCAGAAAAATATTTAGGGTTTAAGAATTAGGATGACACAAAAGCGTTGGCAAAATACTTTTTGATTTGAGAGGTGTAACATAAACTATAAAGCCCGCTAGGTGTAGTGGGTACTAAGGGGGAGGTTGGTGACTGGTGAATACCGGCAAATTCACCAAACCCCTTATAACTGACGGTCGTCTAATTACATGATATTTTCCCTTTTTTAATGAAAGAAAAAGCATGATGTTTCGACAAACGTTGGTAAAATTAGAACTAAGCCCCAATGTCAAAGACGTCAAACGATTAGGCTACTGTTTTTAGTTAGTGGTTTGTTTAAATATTATCGCCTTCTCTTTCACAACTATGAATATTGAAAGAGATTGAAGATGTTCGGTAAAATTGGCGCTAAGGCGCCTACCATACGTGCATGCTTGACCACAGTAATTTTGCTTGCGCATGCCGGCTTATACACTAAACATTGTGCGTGTAGTTGGTAAAACGGTAGTATGCGCCAGTCCTAAAGTTTGGCTTGACGGTTTTTAAATTCGTTGAAATTCTGGCATGTAAAACCTTCGTGTACCAACTTGCCTGCGCGTGTGGTTGGACGTTCAGTGTTCAAGCCAAGTTGTATTTAATGGCCCCTCTACAACAGTGGCCAGCGCTGGCCCATCGAATGGCGCATGCGATGGTGATGCAATGGTCGCAACGCCTCTACATGATGGCCGTGTTCAGTTGTGATCTAAGCGTCGTTCAAGATGGACGTGTAAGCATTAGCCATTGCGGCAATGCAAAACGTGCATTTTTAATAATTTATGACTTTACCAGATGACCCGGTGAACTTCGTATCACCTCCCTCCTAATATGAACCTTCTTTTGAATTCTACAAATAATTATTTCGAGATTAAAATTAAAATAATGGTTTATGGTAGTGATGATGATGACAATGATGAATGTAATAATAGCATAATATGCTTTCTGTTCTTAAAACAACGCAGAAACTCCCAAAGTCTAAACTTGTATCTTTGAAAAGTCAGGAGTTATATATAATATTGTAAAGTTTCAATAAAATCCGTTCAGTAGTTTTGAGTAAAAGAGTAACAAACATCAAAAACTAATTATAGCTTCATTATCATTCATTATAAGACCGCGTACTCGTCAATTTGAATGAAATTCGTAAATTGTAATACAAATTACGACGTCCTCACTCGACCGCGGTCAAGCGACGACTGTCGTATCGCCAACGTGTAGAGGCGTACCGCCATCGCTGGGCCATCATCCTTTGATGTGCGGCCGAAAAACCGACACCGCCGCCATTCCACGGCCATCGCTGGCGCCATCGGCCATCCTACGCCACTACGCCCTCCCCACGCTGGCCCATCGTGATGGCCCACTACGCTGGGCCATCTTGAAGAGGGGCCTTGAAACGCCGTCGATCTCGGCAAGAATGTGGCTTGCGAATGCATAACTGTGCCGTGTGGTAGATAAGTCAGTCTTCCGTCTTTTCATGCGAGAAGCATGCTCCAGCAAAACTGTGGTCAAGCATGCACGTGTGGTTAAATCTGAAAATAATTTAATCGAGTGCACATGAAAATGTTCCACAGACCACAACAGACTTATTATATTGTTTAGGTTTGTAGGTAGGTATATGGGTCATTTTCATTTTAATTTTTTTTGTGTGACAATAAAATTTTAGACAAAATTTTTGGTGATAAATTTTTGAAAAAAAAGTGAGTGGTGTGTCTTCGTAGTTTTAATAATGGTAAGCATAACTTGCAGCAGAAAACGCAACTGAAAATTTTTTTATATACAATCCATGGGTAAATGTCACGCAACGTGATGTGTGAAAAATCACTTTTTAATTTTTATTCAGTCTTAATTACATAATATATTTCCAAAATGTAAAATTCTATAATAATTCATTATTATCAATTAATAACCCTTTGAAATTCGATATTATAACTATATTTCAATGAAGCATTCCAACTATATCTCATGATACATCATGTGAGAAAAAAAGCTGTCACAAACGTGGCTACCCGAAAGTACCCGAATTTATGGTGATATTTTTAGGAGAATATTGATCTACATGCACAGGCAACACTCACTGAAAAATAAAAAGTCGGCCATTTGCCTTCTGGTGCGGCGTGATTCAACAAGCTTATGCATAAAAAAGATATGACATTTTTTATATTACTGTTTGGATTTTGTAAACCTTAATGCATCATACACGTGGCTGCCATAACTATTGTAATTACTATGATTTTCACTTGAATTTCATTTATTTGATAGGTTAAGAAGTGATAATATTTTTGATTTAATGCTTGACCGAAGGCTACAATCTTAAGGTTATATTTTGGCGGCACGCTTGAAAAATGTCACAAACGTGGTTTGAAATTTCAGTCACAAACGTGGACATTGTCGGGCACGTTTTTGACACTTTACCACGTGTGTGACTTTTGTATAACATTTCATATAACATGTACTGAAAACACCCATCTAAATTCTTTGAGAATCTAAATTCGCACCGCACGCAGCACTCACTTTTCACATGGCGTAACGTAGGGACGGGTTCATCTTTGAGTTTTCATACAAACGGAAATCGTCAATCATTTGATACAAAAATAATCATTTTGCACAATTATTATACGATTACAACTACACACACACTGGCAAAATTAGCGGAACATAGGTAAAAACGGCCACAACTTGAACTCAAGTGGGCTGTGTGAAATCCTTTTTTATAGATTCTAAGCTCATTTAAGAAATAAAATATTGAACAAAACTGGCAAGTTGAGAGATTTTTATTGCAATTATGCCCTAATAAGTGTTTTTCGATGACTGACGTTGTAAGTGTATCTGATAAGAATGGCGTTTTAGCGGGTTGCAAGGTATGCCAGCTCATTTGATTGTTTGGTTTTTGGAAGAACACATTGCTTAGATACAAAATTAGTGATTTCCCAGCATCTACGACAGCTAGAGCTGTAACCACGATAGAGAAAGGTCACACCTACCGTTCGGTCAGTCAGGCCTTAGGTTTGTCGGTTTCCGTGGTCCATCGTAACTTTTAATGCTACAGAGAGATTGGATCTTACGTTCGGAGATGAGAACAAGGCAGATATCGGGTGACAATGTTTCAGGATGACCTTTTTGTAAGGGCACAAGCCTTAGGAAATGGACCTCAAACTGCTTTGCAGACACGAAACCTGTCGGAACAGTTCCGAGATGTACGTGTAAGTGATTGTACAGTAAGAAAAAGACTTAGAGAAGTTAAATTAAACTCAAAAGTGCCAGCAAGGGCACCAGAACTTGAGACAGGACACCAAAGAGCCAGGCTAAGATATGCGCGTGAACATCAAAATTTGACAAGTGAGTGAAATCGTGTGCTGTACAGTGATGGGAGCAAATTCTGTGTAAATTTTGTTGATAGGCGATAAAGAATATGGATAAATGGTAAGGAACGCTATAGGCCATCAAACTTAACGAAAACAGTGGCCTATCAGGCTTCGTAATGGTTTGGGGTTGCATAGATTTGGAGCCCGCACAGAGCTGATGATTGTTGAGGATGGTACTTTGACAGTACAGGGCTATAGCACAGACATCCTGAAACTGCATCTTGTGCCTTTTACACAGTTTTAGGCAGTAACTTCAATTTTATGCGCGTCCATAGAGTAAAAAAGTCGGGCATATTTACGTAAATGATGCTGGCGTAGCGCAGGTGGAGAGGACAGCACGGTCTACGGATGTGGATCCGATTGAGGACGTGTGGCACATCAATGGGTGAATGGTACGATTTAAAACTCTAGCTCCAAAATGTGTCCAGAAACTCGAGTTGGCGCTACTGGAGTAGTAGGAGAATATCCCACAAGAAATGATTGACAATCAAAATGCAAGCATGGAATGGAGTATCCAGGCCCTCTTGAGATCCATAGAAGGCATTACACGTTTTTAACATGGCATTTCTTTAATAAAAATGGAGAACTTAACTTAAAAACTTACTACTGAAATTTCAAAGATTTTCTTAATTTTTGATTTTTGCTGATTTTTTTTTATTTTGCCGGTGTGTTTTTTGAATTGAAATGTAGTTTTAGCCTAGACAAATACTTTCTGAATCTAAATAATACCACAACTTTACATAAATGTTATTTAAATGTTATTTAGTCACGAGCATGGATAGGTTGTCACGGACGTGGACGCTGAATTTTTCAGATGTGCTTTTTTTAGTATCTAAAGGTATTTAAGCACAAGGACTAACAATAGCACACTCTAATACGTAATATCTAGCCATAAGAATAAAAAAACCCATGATTTGTGAAGCGATACCAAATAACGCACAAAATGAAAATGACCCATATTACGTCGTAATTTTTCAAGTGGTAAACTTTATTGCATTTTATATTTTAACAAAAAATATAAAATACTCGTAAATAGCCACTAATTTATGAACAAGATAACAAAGTATTATACCTACAGTAACTTGTCTGATAATTTAAACAATATATAATGAACCCGCGATATTAGGTACAGTTTCCCAGCAATATTTTAGGGATAAAATTACAGATTTTTTTGTATATTTGTCAATTTTTTCGTAACAAACCCTTCATAACAAACCCTTTCTACGGGTCACAGTAAATAGGGTTTGTTAAATAAAAATGGAGTATGCTACAGAATACAGGAAAAATAGACAAAATGCCCAGCATGCTGGAAACAAGTGCAATTATTCTTTGGGAAAAAGTGCTGTGTTTACCTAGAACCTTTTATTCCCAAACTACACATACAAAACGTCACCAAAATCCAAAATAGTAATTAGTAATTTCCTGTGTGATGCCGACGCCTGACAGGCAGTTTTAGGCTGGTTAAATACTACTTTTTACGAAACTACATGTACAAAGCTAAAAATAATACCTTCCATTTATGCAAAATTTTTAACTGTTACTTAGTATTTACCTGCTTCTTCCACTAACAAAAAATAACCAAAAAGAATTTATGCTGCTAGTTGCTACTACTACAGTCTACTGCTACTTCTATTTTACAAGATTATTAAAATAACAAAACAAACATTTCACCTTTATTGATCTTATTAGTAGGCATTCTGAGTTCAATAACTTTAAAATAAATAATAGTAGGTGCAACATTGTTGGATTATTATTTTAACATGAGATTTGGGGGAGAAGGAAATTGTTTGATGTTATAATAAAACTTAAATCCCTTCCCCTGTGACCCCGTATAGTGCTCTGAAGATAAATTGTCTAAGTTTTGGCCTCCTTAGTTCTTAGTCCTTTCATAACGCACGATAAGGAACTTCGTTCCAATAAAGACACCTGAGAATTTTGTGTGTTTATGAGCATAAATATCTAAATACTTATATGAGTTTTGAGCATATTATATTGTGGGCATTTATATCTACACTTGACCTAAGTATCTCTAAATTATTAACCTAACAAAGAATAAATTGGTCTGCAGTGTCATATTTTTAACCGACTTCAAAAAAGGAGGTTATCAATTCGACACGTATGTATGTAATATTTCCAGAACTGCCCAGTTTTTGTGTATGTTAATCTCTAACAGCTTCTGAACAAATGTGCCAAATTTCAAAAGTGTATGTATGTATGTATGTTTTTATGTTTGTTCACGCATATCTCCGGAACTACATTTGCATGTGCATTTTTATTTTAATGAAGCCCTTAATTAGCTTGACTAAAAGTAATAATGACAGTATCAATATATTAATTAACAATATTTTACATTATCATGTACATTAATTGTAATCAGTTTTAACTTCTTATTCTTTATGATGGTTTAATAGTTAAACTAGTTAATTTACTACTACTTAGCCATTAAAATAATATTCTTAATGAGGCAGAAATATGGGGAAGTTTTTATGAAATTTTATGAAACAGTCAACATATTTAACATATTTTATGGCAAGTGTGCTAAAATTTGGATAGTATATTTATTGTTAATGAGAGAATCAACATAAAAATTCTATGCATTGAAGCAATTAGTATTGGCTGTTATGACTAAACTTGTTTACCTTTATTAAGGTTTTGCCAAGTATTTAATGTTACATAATATTGAAAAAACAATATTTAATGGCATTCAACATACATGAAAATCTTGCAATTTTCAAACTCTATAATCTTTGTGAGCTAAAGCACAATGTGTGAACTACTTTCATAGGGAAAATTTGTTGCCAGCATAAGATATTAATAGATTGTACGGTGAGCTGAGAGCAGCTATGAAAAAGCGATACAATATTTACACTACATGTACTCGACTACAGCTATTTTTATGGATGCCTATTTGAAGAGGAAAAACGTGCAAGGTGCAATAGCCGCGCGTGTCATTGAGCTCCCCTAATTGATATAAGATTCATGCAACTTCTTACACACAGTTTACCTCCGCCGATGTCCATCTCACGAGTCACGACTACGAGACGTGTCCGACTCTCGTCCGACACCTCACAATATTTCAGCTACGCACCACTTCATATTCGTTAGCACTTCAAAAACTCAATTTCGTTAAATGAACGCACTAAACCTCACTATTTGTAGGGGCTATTTTAGTTAAACACACACGATCGGTTTTGTAAATCCAAAACTACACACATACCTCCACAAACATGATCCGATATATTTTAATAACTGTCTTCGCAGTTCGCTCTTCCAAAGAACTAGTTATCAAGGTCTCGTCTCGAATCTCGAATACACAGCATGCACGATTCCAAGAAATTCGGAAACAGGTTATACAATCACTTCAACACAATTGTTATTATTGTAAATACTCTAAATTGTTGTATGATTTTGTTCACGTAGGAGAACCTTTCACTTAATTCGCGTTAAAACTCAAGTTTGTATTCGCATAAAACTTTTAATTCACTGGCGAACGATCAACGAACAGTCAAGTTGCAAATTGTGATAAAAATAGGTACAGCTGTGTGCGTTCAATCGAGACTTAACACTTCAAGGGATTGATAACGATTGGCCACTTACCGGTCACATGACTGTCACGGCTGTCAGCTGTCAATACATATAAATGTCAGTGTCAATTCAATGACATAACCAGTGTTACCAGCCCCATGATTTTAAGTCGCCCATCATAATTAAGTTTTAATCGAACTTTATAGATTTTGTAAATGTAATGTCGGCTGTACACTTTCGCCGAGAGCTCTCGGGCGAGAGTCTCGTGCGAGAGCCCCTTGCCCGAGTGCGATCATGTACATTCTCGCTTAGTTCAATCGCAGATAAGAACTCAGAGAAGATGGACCATTATTTTTCTCTATGAGATGGACGAAAACACTTCTCTTGCAGCTGCCCTAGCTCTCTATGCTATGAGCTATTGCAAATAATTAGTAAAATATATCAAATATTTACACAATAAAAATACAAAAATAAAAAAAAATGGCGAAAACGTAGTTATATCTACGATCAATGATCACCATTCACCATGCATCGAAAGATATCATTGTAATCCAAAGACCTATAATAATCATTTAATTTTATTTCTCACAGATAATGACTGATAATGACGTTTATTATTGTTATTTTTCTGTTCTGCATTGTCTAGCGGCACGACTAGTTGTGAAAAACGCGAGAGTGTACAGTAAGAGCGTTTTCACACGAGACACGACACGACACGACAAAAAGCGGTGACGATTCAGCGCGCCATACATTCCTATGCACCGTTTTCACACGGCACAGCACGACACACGTTTTTGAGACGACAATCCGCTATGTCGTCACGTTTTTTAGCATAGATAAAAAATTTACAAAGATATTATGACAGTTATCTGTGGGTCATTTGTTTACTTTTAATTTTGTTTTGAAATTTAAAATTTGTATGGCGGTGTGCTGCTAATAATGGAAAAGTTTAAATATTATTATATTTATACCTTAAGATGAAGTGGTAGGGTGCGCATCGCGTTTCTGAGGGGGTGAGGTATGAAGCGTGGCGGGAGCATGCGCGGGGCAACCATCTTCCGCCCCGCGCACGCCTGCTAGTAGGTGCGTAGCGTAGACAGTGCGTGCGGCAGCGGCGACCGGGCATGCGAGTTCAATATTTTACCCTCTTATTATCTTCTTTTAGACAAATTTTTTCCTTAGTAGGCATAAATGAGAATAAGGGTCGCCGCACACTTGACCGGGTATAGTTATAATTGGTATTATATTGTTTTTGAAAATTTTTTTTCTTAGTTGGTATTGTATGAATAGAAATAAGGGTCACCGTACACTTGACCGGGTATCGGTATCGGTATTATCTTGTTTGAAACACTTTTTAACCTCAGTAGGTATGAATGAGTAAAAATGAGAATAAGGTTTACCGTACACTTGATGTACACACTTATCGGTTGATTGTACAAGAGAATACCGATACTTACCTCATTAGTTACCGATTCCAAATTGTCTCGAATGCTTCCGTACGCTCACAGATGCTCTTTATTGCTGGGCCCAGACCCGTAGCTGTAGCCCATACCTATCCCTAATTCCCGACTCAAAGTCTATGCTAGTATGTATAGGCCGCGCATTGAACGTGAGTAAACTAATCCCTGGCTAACTTCAGGCAGATTCTTTTTACAAACAAACAAACATAAATAAATGAATGAATGATATTCAAAGTACAAGCCTACTTGACATACGTTATGAGATAATATGTCATATTTATTAGGTTATTATGTCAGAGTATACAATAGTCAATTTATTTATAAAAATATATTAAAATTTCACACTGTATTTATTAATTTTTAGAGTTCCGTAGCCAAAATGGCAAAAAGGAACCCTTATAGATTCGTCATGTCTGTCTGTCTGTCTGTCTGTCCGTCCGTCCGTATGTCACAGCCACTTTTCTCCAAAACTATTAGAGCTATACTATTGAAACTTGGTAAGTAGATGTAGTCTGTGAACCGCATTAAGATTTTGATGCAAAAATGGAAAAAATATTAAAAATTTTAGGGGTCCCCATAGGTACAACTGAAAATTTAAAGCAATAGATTTGGATTTAAATTTCTCCAAATGTGAACTTTTTTTTAACGGCCCAATCGCACAGCCGCATGACGTAATAATGTCTAAATTTAACAATTTGGCCCCTAGTATCAAAATTCTCAGTAAAGAATCCCTCCGCCTTCTAGGTGCCCCTATATTCAACGACGGTTTTGAGCCTTACGTTTCGGAACAAAAACAAAAATTCGTAGTATCTTCTGGCAAACTCGTCGCAATAAAATCCCATATGGCTTACCAAATAATTCGTTTTTGTTTGTTTGTGCCCCAATTCACATATGTCCTGAGGTGCTGCCCTCTATGGGAGTACCCCAACCTTCTTTCCCATTTAGACACTATTTTAAAAGACACAATAATGAATATTTTCAACTGCCAAATCTCTGACACCTCTTGGGCCCAAGCTACTCTCCCCATTCGTTTCGGTGGCTTGGGTCTTAGAAGCGTGTCCAGTGTGTCCCTTCCTGCCTTCCTTTCTTCAGCTCACAGCATTCATCCTCTTTTCATCAAAATCATCACCAATTCTTCTGGAAACGTAGGCATTGAGTCACTAGCTGAGGCGATCAACGCTTGGAAACGTGTTTGTCCTAGTGACGTTTCAGTTAACCCCAATATCCAAAAGAATTGGGATGAACCACTAATCAATTTGGCACAATCAGAAATTCTAAATTCCTCGTCCACCACAGATCGGGCGCGTCTTCTAGCGTCCGCCGAGCCGGAATCAGGCTACTGGCTCCAGGCTAACCCATCATCCAATACCGGAACACTTTTAGATAACCACACATTTAATCTTTCACTCAGTTTGCGACTAGGAGCCAATATCACCGAACCCCACCGCTGCCCCTGCGGCGCCGCAGTAGACCGCCAGGGTCACCACGGTCTATCTTGTCGACGCAGCGCCGGCCGCCAGTCCCGCCATGCCTCCTTGAACGACGTTATCCGCAGGGCCCTTGTCTCCGTCAACGTGCCGGCTACTCACCCGGCGTTCAATATTGTTATTGATACTGGACAATACCCTTATTCTCATTTCTACTCATTCATACCTACTAAGGAAACAATTGTGTCAAAAAAATATTATAAGTATCGATACCCAATCACGTGTACGGTGACCCTTATTTCTACTCATTCATACCTACTGAGGAAAAAAAAATTTAAAACAAGATAATACCGATACCGATACCAGATCAAGTGTGCGGTGACGCTTATTCTTATTTCTACTAATTCATGCCTACAGAGGAAAAGAATAGTCAAAACAAGATACCCAATACCCATATCGGTACCCGGTCAAATATGCGGTGACCCTTATTCTAATGCCTACTGAGGAAAAAAATAACGTCAAAAAAAAGATAATACCGATACTCAGTCAAGTGTACGGTAACCCTTATTTCTTTTTTTCCCTTAACTCTTCTTTTTTTTTTTAATTATTCTTTTCCGCAAAAGGGATATTTTTTTCCTCTGCAGTTTTTATTTCCCATTTTCACATCAAATTCTCGTAAAGAGCGGGCCGACGAGTAGTACGTGTCTACTTGCGACGAGGCTCCGCGGCCGACTGAATCGCCACCCCGCATCCCCGCCGCCCTCATACAGTGCGAGCGTTATAGGTTATTATTTTATTTTGAATGACTAACTATCATTTTAGTGAAAACCATAAATACTACCTTATGGGATTTGATGAAAGGTTTATGAAAACATAAATTTTTTACTAGAATTCTATCTAAATTCGCCGTAAAATCGAAAAATTGCAATAAAATGGCAATTTATGATGATTTTCACGATTTTTTTCTATCGAGGCAAATTACTTTAATCGTGTTTCGAAGAATATAACGTTATTAGGCATATCTTCACCCTTACGCCGGTATGAATAACATTGTATGAATTTTAGCGGTTGATATCTAAAAACAGGTTCAAAGATACCCTAGATCGCGATATTATACGCTTCTGGCCCTACCACTTCATCTTAATAGACGTAGTGGAAAATAATCCGTGTTTATGGGACAAAAGTAGTGAACATATTATAAAAATAAAATAATGAGGAAAAATGCGTGGCGCTTAGTCTGCACTCTGCAGTATTTTGGAGCCGGAGTTTGAAAATTTTGAAATAAAAAGTCAGGAAGAAAGGAGTGTTTTATTTATTTAATAATTTATAATTTTAACTTGCTACTAAGTTTTGTGTTTACATGCAATTAACAACTTAAAATAAGTTAAAATTTAGTCAACTACTTATCAACTAATACGTGTAAACCAGCCATATTACGTGTAAACCAGCTATAAATGGTGTCATCGCAGCAGAAATCTCTAATCTGTGGTGGCTGCGGTGTCGTCGCGAAATCGTCGCTCGTGTGAAAACGTGCAAACGACAGCCTGTGTGACGTCTGTCGTGCAGTTCCTAAATCGTCTCGTGTCGTGTCTCGTGTGAAAGCGCTGTAATGCGCTCGCTTTCCTCGCGAGACCCTTTGACTCGGGCGCAAAATACCGACACCGGACTGAGAGGGTCCGAGACAGGCGAGACGAGGCGAGCGCACCCATTTCAGTAAATCTGTTCTGTGACCCATTTACACTCTCGCACTCGGGCCGTCTCGCATGGTCTCGCTGTGTCTCGGCGAGAGTGTACAGCCGACATAAAAAATTTTTTTTTTGTTTATCTAATATCTCTTAATGACGTCGATTTTTATGAATTTTGTTATGCAAACTTGATAACAAACGCACTTACTTCAAGTCCTTGAAAAAGAAATAAGATAATATTATTGTGTAGTTTTATCTCGAAAAAGTGTCCCGTTCCCGCGTGATAAACTTAACGATTTGTGCCTCAAGTCTAAACCGATTTAACTTGAATTTGTTTTTTATACTGTAATTTAGTTTTTGCAGCCAAGAAATGTAATAATATGTTCGCGAGCGATAGTATGATAATATTATGATGATTTTGACGCAACGGAGTTGCGGGTGTCATCTATTAAATTAATATATTAAATAAGTTATTAAATAACTTCATCATCATCATCTAAGGGTTCACATACTTATTATGGTAATTTCTTATAAACTTATAAACTTATAAACTTGAAACATTATAAACGTAAATTGCGTAATTGTAAAATAAATGTTATTTTTTAATAAAATACATAATACCTAACTCCGCGGATGTTACACGCAGTTGGCAAGATATTTACGAAAATTGGAAGAGGCTTGCAAACTTTTCACGCATGCGTACTATACTCAGATTTGCAACGCGGTAACTTGAAACTTTTTGCAATAGGTAGGTAATGAATAATAATATCAAGTAGTTATTAAAAAAATAATTATCACATAATATATTATAGGCTATTTTCTTCAATTTCTTAACATCTATCTAAGGTGCTTTCTTATGTTAATAGAAGTAGAATTCTAAACCTCCTTAAAGGTTTTATTTTTTATGTACTTTATGATGATTATTGATTAAGTTAAATTAAACTCTAGTAAATATTAAAGAAAATTAATTATGTTATTATTAATTACTCACAAGTCACAAAATACAACCAACGGTTATTGCAATGATATAATAATTTATTGTAGAGATCTAAAATAGCCAAACAATAATTTGCGATGAGTCACAGGGTAAGGGATGAACCTTTTTGGGCGTGGGTGTTACATTTACGGAAAGAGCCAATTTCAGGATTACATCTCGTGAGTCATCGTGACCTTTACATAAGGTCGGTATAAGCAGCATGAATAACCGCATTTATTAATTATTGGAATTCTTATACTATATTTTATAATTATTTATTGTAATCAAGTTTGATTAATTTTAAACTTTGATTTAATTTATAATCTAATTTAATTGCCTGAAATATATGTAAACTCAGCAACTATGGAATCAGTGGTTGGGAAAGGGACCGGTGGCTATAACATATTATTAGGTTATACTGTACCTAACCTAGCTAAGCTTTTTTTTTTCCCGGAGTGGGAAATGCATTACGCATACCACCCAGGCGCAGGGGGCAACCCGAGCGGTGATGTGGGACTCCCGTAGCTAATGAGACCACGGTATACCCACTAAACCCCCCCCCCCCCCATCTTCCGCCACGCCGCCTTTTGACGGGGCCACGGGAACGATACACACATCCGCGACCCCGCCAGCGGTCCGAAGACTCCACGATGGGCGCACTACACGTGCGCCCTCCTCCTCGGCCCCCACCAGGGCTGTAGCAGACGCCCCCCGAGTCTGCTACTTGGAGACCATGTGGCAGATCAGGTCTGTGGCTCTGCCACCGACCACACCTCGGCTGCAGAGGATAGGGCAAGCGGCGCACCGCAATACCTACTTGCCTCTTCCTCTGCGGCCCCACCAATGCCGTTCAAACGGAACGGCCCCGCCAGCTCGCAGGGGGGCGGGGGGTAGGGAGAGCGGCAACCTACCACAATGCTCTCCCCCCCGCGATAGAGGATAGGGCAAGCGGCGCACCGTAATACCTACTTGCCTCTTCCTCTGCGGCCCCACCTCGGTGCGCATCCGCAGCGGACTCCTCCAGTCCGCTGGGAGCGCCCTCCTCGGGCCAGGCGGCGACACTGGCCGGCCCTGGTTGCCTCTTTGCTTCACCGCGGTTGTCCAAGCCGCGGTTACTAGAGCCCCACCGCCACGACAAGGCGAGCAACCATCGGGGGGAACCTAGCTAAGCTGCCGGTTGCGATCTTAACATTACTAATATAAAAACCATTGTAAAATCAAATAGTGAGCATTGTAATAATAATTGTAAGTATGTCTAGATTAAGGTTTTTATGTTTCGAGCTGAATAAAGAACATTATTATTATTAAGTATAGAACATTATTTTAGAACTGTGTGTTTTATTTATCTTAGATTAGAAAAAGCTGGTATTTACCCAAGTAATAATAAAAATGAACTTAAAATTAATAAAATATAATCATTTTACCACAAACCTTAGGAACCTAAACATAGAATATAATATGACCAAGCCCATCAACGATATCTAAATACTTACGTTGTAGTTCTATGAAGCCCATAATATGAATATTTAGTTTTCCGCATCGAATAATAATTTTAATGATTAGAAAGTCGGCGACTGGTGAGTGGTGTTGTAATATGAGTCAGTCGGTGGCGGCGGACCGACGCGTCTAGTTAGTCGCGTGTGGCGCCCCCAATACACACCATTCAGGTTTATTTTACCTCTAACATTACTATTACGCCAACGCCATAAGGTTCACTCTCACAGAAATTCCGAGTCAATTAACTCTGGACGGACCGAGCCTGCCGTAGAACCTAGGTATTCAAAGGATACACGAAATTGCGTGGTATTACGCATTCGAAACACTAGGGTTCTTGACCTGCGGTAAAATCAATTCTTTTCTCCCTAAGGATTAACCGTACCCAGTTTTGATTACTATCGTTACATAATTCAGGTTACGTACAAACATTTTTGTTTGTTAATTTTGACACGCGCAATTGTTAAAATAAGTAAGTACCTTACAAAAAGCTACTGAAGCTGATAAACGCAAAAAATGAAAAAGGATTTACGTAATAATAATTTTCATAACAATAATAATATAATGTCTAACAGATTTTTTTTCAATTTAATTTAAAATCATTGTTAATTAATGCATTCATTAAGCACATAAAAAGGTAAAAACTGGTAGCACTGACTTATTTTTTTAATTTCGCCAGTTTGGACACGGAGTCTTATTTTTATTTTTTATTTATTTAGATAGTTGATCATTACGAATTCCTGCAATTCATTTTGAGGAAGAAAGAATCGTTGCACTTGAACAATTCACAGCTAAACTATATTATTAACACCTCCTTTTAAAAAGGTGGTTAACATGTTTTTAGCAATTGAAAACCAGACAAAACATTTTCATAACACAAACATATTTTTCATATAAACACCCACAGAGTCTATGAATAACAGCTTATCTTTTGCAATCCTTACCAACAGGCAATCACTTGCTCGTTTTTCGTTCTAAAATAATATAGGTCTATTAAACACAACAAAATATATAAAACATTAGCACATACTTGGGTAAAATTGTCTTAATTTTGTAAATGGTGGCACTACACACACTAAGTTTATTTTCATAGCACTCTTTTTAGCAACCATCATAAATTCCTAAGAAGTACGAAAAACTTAGCTTCTGGAACAACGTCTCTTTTAAATATGGATTCCCCGCGTATTATACGTATGTAATAAATAAGACAGAAACTGTGCAGGTAAACTGTGTTTCTGCACAGTTTTCTCGCAAACACTGACTCCACTGTAAACATTTTATTACACAAACGTCATGTAAGTAATTATTGTGGTCCCTGATTACGATCGAGCAGCTTTCAAATTATATTAATCACCATAATTTAATATTATTCATCTAAGGTTTAGGTATATAGTTTTCTGAAAACGAAAATCTACTTCGAATTTTCAAGATAGCGATAAAATAAAAACACCGTCAAAGCGGCAGGTAGGTTTTAATAATTAAGTCAATAATTCCTGTGAAACATGCAATTTTAAGGGAACATTTTCCTGGGGCGACTCCGGGGCGCGCCTGTTCGGTGCCGGGCTGCCTGTCGCCCTGTCGCCCCTAGGGCGTACAACCCCTGTCCCCTACCTCACTAAATTATTCCTGATTATATAAAAAATAATTAAAGGTTAAATTTTAGGTCAAGGTCTTGTGTACACGTGGAGATTAGTATTTCAACGATTATGATTAATGTAATTGTTATTAGGTACATATTATATCTATACACTATAGTAATATAATAAATCATCTATATATACCAGGGATGGCGAACCAATGGCACGCGTGCCATTGCTGGCACGCGACGAAATAATTTCGGCACGTCACTGATTACGAGTTTAAAGAAAAAAGTATAAATTATGATTATGACGTAGCATAATACCTATGAATCTTTGAAAAGCAAACGCGCGCGAGCGTTCGGGTCCAGTACTGCTAAAAGTAACATCGTACAACCCCAATGTAAGTCAATTATCGTCCAATCTGCAACAACAGAAGTCGCACTAATTTTTAATTGCTCTTGTAATTGTATTTTTGGTAAATATAGAGCTTTGAGTTGATATTGTTTTTTTACATTATTTTTCCACTGATCACAAAGTCAAGAATATTTGATGGCACGGCTGCGACGTCATTAAATATTATTCCAGAAAATTGGCACGTATACGCATAAAGGTTCGCCATCCCTGATGTATACACTAAAGTTACTTAAAGGTTTGTTTAGTAAAGTGAACAGAGACTCCAAATTGTCTTTTAATAATAATAATAATAATAATAAAACTCTTTATTGTACACCAAAATACATAAACAATATGAATGATACATTACTAAATATTATTATACTATACTTATTGATGTACAAAAGGCGAACTTATTGCTACTAAGCAATCTCTACCAGTCAACCTTTTGTAGACAAGATTTAAAATAGGGATAAAAGAAAATCGTGTGTAGGTGCACAAACTAAACCAATCTTAGTGTTTATACTATAACTAGACTTGACTATTCTTAACTAGAACTAGGACAATATAATAATAATTTGTATATACAATAGTAATAATAATAATCGGCAGTTAACTATGTTGATGGTCACAAAGCAACGATATAAAAGTAATGAACTAGGGCATATTAAGGAAATAAAATTTTAGTTTACGTTTAAAAATATTTATTGAACCGGCTCGTCGAATATCTAAAGGCAAAGAGTTCCAGAGAGTAGCAGCGCGAACAGCAAAAGATTTGGAATATAAGGAAGTAGAGTGCAGAGGGATCTCGAGAGTGAGATTGCTTGAAGAGCGTAATGTTAGTTGATGTGTGTCGTGCAAAAAATTAAAGCGGTTTTTAAGGTAAGAAGGAGAGGATGGGCTAAACAGGATGTTGTACAAAAGGGAAAGGACGTGACAATCTCGACGCAAGCGGATAGGAAGCCAGCGAAGATTCCTCCGAAATTCTGTGACATGATCATATTTCCGCAGGCCATAGACAAATCTGATGCAAACATTCTGTAGTCTCTCGAGTTTATCTAAAAGTTCTTCCGTGATATCGATGAGACAGATGTCTGCATAATCCAAAATTGGCATAAGCAATGCATGAACCAATGCAATTTTAGTTTTTATTGGAAGAAAATTACCGAACAGACGAAGAGATGCACTTGCTCGAAACAGCTTGCTACTGACTGCATTTATGTGCGGTTTCCAAGAAAGCTGGTTGTCGAAAATTACACCCAGGTTTTTGACTGTATCCAAAAACGGGATTATGGAGCCATTAAGTGTGAGAGATGGGAGAGCCTGAATCTCTACTTTAGACAGAAGTTTAGCGCTTCCAATAATGATGGCTTGACTTTTGTTGGGGTTGATAAAAATACCGAAAGACTTGCACCATTCTTCTAAAAGGCGCAAATCATCATTGATGCGTTTAATCGCCTCCTTGAGATGGTCGATATCGGAATGAGTATAAATTTGCATATCATCGGCATATAAATGGTATAGGGACGACAAGCGACTGCCAATGGTATTTATGAACAGAGCGAAGAGCAAAGGTGATAATACACCTCCCTGTGGAACCCCCGCTAAGAGGTCATGCCACATGGAGTAAGCGTTATCACCACGAATACGCTGTCTTCGGCCTCTAAGGTAGCTTTCAAACCATCTTAAGACGCTAGGAGCGGCATTAATTGATTTTAATGAAGCGAGCAATAGGTCAAAGTCAACCGTTCCAAAGGCATTGGTGAAATCTAAAAGTGCGAGTATAGTAAGACGACGATTATCCATATTGGAGCGAATATCTTCCAGAATATTCAATAGTGCCGTACTTGTGCTGTGCCCTGAGCGAAAGCCTGACTGAAGAGGATCAAGGATATTATTACTATGGAGAAAATTATTAAGCTGCAAATAAATTAGGCGCTCAAATACTTTTGAAAGGAAAGGCAGGATGGATATGGGGCGGAAATCGGAAAAAAGGGAAGGGTTTGATTTTTTTGGGAGGAGTATGATGTCGGCGTCTTTCCACGCAGCAGGAAAATTACTCGTTCGGATAGAATTGTTAAGAATCCAGGTGATAGGAATGGACAGAATATCTGATATTGGGGAAATCATTTTACGGCTAATGTTGTCACAGCCAGCAGCATCTGAGTCAATGGACATAATAGCTCGCTTAGTGTCTTCAACCGAGACTTCGGCAAATTCGAACAGAGGCACGTCCTGAACTGGTGTGGAGGACAATAAGGAGAGCGTATGATTTTTTGTTGCAGCATCAAAGAGAGTGGGCGACGAGAAATGACTTATGGCGGCGTCAAGGTCAGTGACATTAGCTGGAGAGCTGACGCTACTCTTGCCAATCCCCTGCGACCTTAAGAACCGCCATACACGAGCTGGGTCCTTTTCCTCTAAGACAGCCTTGTGGTAATAACGCCTCCGCGAGTCTCTGCATGCCTTATTGCAACGGTTTCGCGAGGCGCGATACGCTTCTTTGTTTGCGTCACTTGGGTCAAGTCTGTATTTAAGTCTTGCCTTATTTCTTTTTAATTGCAGAAGCTTAATTTCTTCTGTGAGCCAAGGGGCTGGACGATGGCGAATACGAATAGGTTGAATCGGAGCATGTGCGTCATATAATCTAGTTATCGCTGCGTTTAATAGGGTAACTTGTTCATCGACAGACTGCGCTGATTGAATTGTAGACCAATCAATGCGTTGAGCATCATCACGCAGCTTAGGCAGGTCGATTTTTGCAAAATTGCGTTGCATGACAATTTTTGCTTTGCGCTTAGGTGGGCGAATGGATAGGATGACAAACACACAAATAGAGTGGACAACTTTTATAATATTATACTTTTTATGGTGGAAAATTGACGGCTCCACTGTAAATTGTGATTTTATGTTGCCTATACAAAGTAGTAGGATTTATCTAGTGTTTGATATACCTAATTACTAACGACCATACATAAATCGGGCATCGGCACGCTGTGCCCCGCGGTGCGTTGACTGTTGCCCGCGGTTTATTACGGGAAATAAATTGTGATATTTTCTCACAGTGAAAAGTAGCCTATGTGTTAATCCAGGTTATCAACTAACTCCATACCAAATTTTACTAAAATGGCTTTAGCCGTTTAGACGTGAAGAAGTAACAAACATACAAACTCACAAACTTCTTGTTTTCGAAGATTGTGTAGCGGCGTAGCACCTCGTAGCACGTGCTACGGTTCCCGCTACGCCACTACGCCGTAGCGGGAAGACGCTATACAGAAAACTTTCTCTTTTATTTAGTTTAGATTTTTTATTATTCTTGTTATCCTATATATATTATAACATAGTCTATTTACAAAAAACTGTTTATAATTGATAATAGCATTTAACATCTAAGAATATTAGCATAGAATTTGTACACTAGCATAAAAAACCAAGTAGTGAGTGGTGACTTAATTGGTATTTAAAATGATTTTTGAGAATCATAATCTACTTGAAAAATAAACTTTTC
The DNA here is from genome assembly GCA_905404155.3 of Plebejus argus. NCBI lineage: Eukaryota > Metazoa > Arthropoda > Insecta > Lepidoptera > Lycaenidae > Plebejus > Plebejus argus. Next base: position 7,336,540 of record FR989929.1, on the reverse strand, counting down.
AAAATAAAAAAATAATTCAATGAACATTTCAAATCGATGTCAAGATATATTTGTCAAATTAAATTTTAAACCAATATTTTGTTACCTACAAGAAAATACAACGTACCTATTTATTACTAATTTTTATTGGATAACTATAATTATAAACCTAAGGTACGATCATATTGATACTATATGAAATATTTAAACACAATATTAGGAACAATACAATAAAAAAACAATATTAGGAACGGCAACATACGTAGAAAATAATTATGTCTAGGAACTGCTTTCATAGTTTGTTAGACGAGACGCCTAGACGAGACAAAGATTTAAAAGTTGAATGCATTTTTATTAAAATATTATATTATGACTATGCAAAAATATAAAGTAATCTAATGCACGGTTTCTACGAATTACGGTTTCTTTCTCCTTAAAAATACTTAATAAGTACATACCTAACATTCTTGCAGAGCTCATCATTGCTTCCTTCTGATTAATTTCATATGTGTGGTGGGCCAACGCCCGTTAAAAAAATCTCACCTGGAATAAACCATAATACAGACTATTTATTGACAGAATGCCTGAGCACCCCAAGCTGCCGCAGAGCGCGTCGCCCGTGGCCAGGTCTGGGGGTGGCGATATCTCGGAGAAGGAGCTCTCCCGGGAGAGATGTATACTGTACGCCACACCCACTACCGCTACGTAAGAACACCCTGTATAGCATTGGGTTCAGGGGCCGTACCACAAAACCGTTTTGAGACTCAAACAATTCGAACGAGAATTCCGTGTCCTATTCTAACAAACGTGAAATGACGGTATTAGAGCAGGACGCGGCATTCTCGTTTGATTGTTTGAGTTTCAAAACGGTTTCGTAGTTATAGGCCTCCAGCTCCTGCTACCCCTAGTTTTCAGCTATGAACTGACACGGGCACATTAGTGGAACTAAACCTTTCTTTCTGACCCCGTTTAATATGGCATTCCTGTGCAGTCAAAAGATGCAAAGTTGGCTGCTATTTCCACTAGTGTACTATTATAGTTGGGTTTAACTGATCCTAGTGATGACATTCTTGCTTGCTACTTTTCCTTTAGTTCTTCAAGATTCGCAATAATGTGAATTAATTATAACGTAAGTTCGAAATTTTAGTCATAATAATCTATTTTCTATGTTATCAGGCGTTTAGCATAACATGCCTAATTTACAAAGTCGGGTTAAAATTTATCGTTTGATTATATTATGATAAAATGAACTGTGTTACTTGTTTTTTAAATCGAGCAGTTTCTGCAGATTTTCCTGCACCTATTCGTTACAATAATAAACCTAGGAAACTTTACATACTCGTACACTGCGCAGTGCGGCTGGCCTTACTCCTATTTTTAGTCAATGCAGCTTTTAGATTTTAACAGGAAAATGTTCGCTTGTGTCAATTATTATTATTTAAATTTTGTTGACCAAAACTAGCGATGAATAAGTATATAAAATCCTGTCGTGTAAATCATAATAAGGTTCCTTTATTAATGACTTATGTGCCAAATAATAAATATTGTAGATTTATACTAAAAGTTATGACAATGAGGCCAAGACGTGCGAGTCAGTAACGACTAGCGCGCAAGTAGAGTTCCCTAGCTCTTAATTTATGAAAGTGGTCTCTTAAAAATTGTTATAAATATGAATAACTTATCGAATGGTATACAAAAATTAAGAAATTCAATAAAAAAACCAACTTGACTATATCCAACTTTGAAGACTCATATCAAAAAAAATATTACATAAGCTACAAAGCTGAAATTTTGGGAATACTTATTTTTTATCGCTGTGTCTTTATTTATTTAAAAAAAATCAGCTAATCTTTGACCTTGTCGTCATCCCTATTGTTAATCTTCTATAATCTTGCAATAAAAAATTCTTTCTTTTATTATTTTTATACTCAGGTTCATCTGTTAAAACAAAATAATTTATATAAATCTTTCGTCATACATACATACATACATACATACATACATGGGTTTTCCTATTTTCCTTGTGTGACGACACTTTACGTCATGGGAATCAATACATTGATTTATAAGGAGGTAAAACTAGTTGAATATAATAACATAATATTATTGTAATCAAAGGTATGTCCACCATCAAAATTGTACAAGGATAAATAAAACCGGAAAACACTAAATATTATTAGTTGCCAGATCATAGAGACAGTGTGGGACTTAAATCTTACGTGTGATGGATAAGGAAGCTGACTAGTGAATCAAGTATTCATTATTCAAAGTAGTTTGTATTATTTAAGAAATTGATTGTATAGTATATAATATGTTATATTATAATTAAATACAGAATATTGGTACTTGTATTATTATTAAGGCCTGTCTCACCACTTCCTGATAAAGTGTCGGATATAGGCTATCCACAACTTTTTTGACAGATTTTTCATACTCTATCTGTCAAGTTAGTGATGGATAGCCTATCCGGCACTTATCAGCATGTGGTGAAACATGCCCTTAGTGATATTTTATTTCTGAATTATTTTTTTATATAAAGTTTTCCGCGTAGACACACAAATTGCTAACGGCTATTTCCTAAAAAGGGGCGATGATACCACTGATAAATTATAGTTATAATAGGCAGTAATAACTAAAGCAGAGGTTTATTAGCTATAGTTTTCTTATAACATGATGGCATAACCACGAGGTTTGACTATACCTTATTACTACACCAATTTGCAGAAGTACTTTTGATAGTAACTTATGTGTGCTCTATACAAAAGGACTACGATCTATATTTAAATATCTTCGGGTAGCTGTCTGGCGGTGTGAAGCAACTGACATAAGTGTCCGGTAATGGATGACGAGATTCTAATGGCTACCATACACGATACGGTCTATCGGAAAGGTCCATCATGTGCAGGTATGCCTGCGCAGGTAGACCGGAATGTGTGTAGGAATAGACCTGTGCAGTTTTTTGAGCCTGCGCAGGCACCGGCGCAAAATCGAAATTCTATTCTTTCGAGTAATGCAGTACAGTTATGCCTGCGCATGTGGCGCAGGCATAACTGCATCTAGATGACCTCTCCGGTAGACCGTAGCGTGCGTATGGCTTCCATAACAGTTATCTATATCTATACATAATATAATAAAACTAGAAATGAAAATTCTGTACATTAAAGATATTCAAAAAATAATAAGCAGGGGGTGTTACTACATCGCTATAGAAGCCAAAACTGTGGTTAGTTTTTTGTCTGTCTGTCTGTCTGTCTGTCTGTATGTTTGTTCCAGCATCACACAAAAACTACTGATCCGATTTGAATGCGATTTTCGCAGATATATTTGTCTTCTTCCAACTTAACATCTGGTGTATAAAAAATTTTCCCTCCACCCCTCTAAGGGGACGAAAGTGGGGTCAGATTTGTATCAAACTTTTTTCGATAACACGAAAACTACTCATCCGATTTGCATACGGTTTTCGCAGATATATTTGTCTGCTTCCAACTTAACATCTGGTGTATAAAATTTCCCTCCCCCACCCCCCTAAGGGGACCAAAAAGGGGGTCAGATTTTGTATCAAACATTTTTCTTTGACTTACTTCATAATATTATTTACTGTGTTTTCCAACTTAACATCAGTGTATAAAATCTTCATCCCCTCACCCCTCTTAGGGTCAAAAGGTAAGATTTTGTATCAACTGATGAAGTAGAAATACTTTATATGGCAAAACAACGTTTGCCGGGACAGCTAGTTCCGAATAAAATAATATAAAAAATTTAACTTTATACTTTATCGAAGGATAGTCATAGGTACCTAGACCTTCAGAACTGGATACCTCTTAAAGTAACCGCGACCGAAACTCCAGTTACAAGTTGTCATTCTTATGCCGTGGCCGCATATGCGTGGTGCTTCGCGCTAAACCCAATACTATTGGACGAGCTGCGTGTATCGTCCAATAGCATCGTCTCATCGCACGAAGCTTCGGACGATACACGCAGATGCGGCCGGGCCTTTACATCTATAGCGGCCATGTGCAGGAAAACTTTCAACTTTATAAAAAACTAGATGAAACCCGCAACTCCATTGCGTCAAAATTCGTTTATCGCGCGGTAACCGTAATTTTTTCCGGGATAAAAAGTATTTCCGGAACTCGCTAAGTAGCTAAATGCCAAATTTTAGTAAAATCGGTTCCGCGGTTGGACGTGAAGAGGTAACAGACAGACAGACGGACAGACACACTTTCGTATTCATAATATTTGTATGGATGACAAAAGTCTAGCTGTCGCTAGCTCGTAGGCCATATCAAAAGCAATATATGACTACAAATACTCTGATTTTCAGGCGGCACCAACGAGCGCATCCCAAAAAGCAGTTGTTTTCTGCCCCAGTGAACAAGTTCACTGCCAAAACTGCCACATCTGGCCGCAACTTGTCACGAATAAGAAGCTGCCTAGACGAATATAAGAAGACGCCAGTGAAGGCAATGAAGATTCAAGAAAAGGCCGTGTCAATGGAGGACTTGACGCCGTCGAAAAGGATAAAGAAGGAAAAGTATGTAATTTATATCATTATCAAAATCAAAATATTTATTTCTAAATAGGTTAACAAAGTTAACATTCCACCCAGTAATGAACTACGCAAGTCACTGTGGGCAATTACTAATTGTTCATTTATGTTTTCCCACCATGAGCGCATTGTCTTAAATTGTTTAAGACGACGAACTATGCTATGAGTAATGGCTATCAATTGGGAGACCGAGCCGTGGTTTTTTAGTGATCTATATTTTATAAATTATAAATATAGACATAAATAAAATTTTTTTTTTTAATTTGTTGGTCTCGCTAAAACTAGAGAACGGCTGAACCGATTTGGCTAATTTCAGTCTTGAAATATTCATGGAAGTCCAGGGAAGCTTTTTGCTACGAATGATGTTAATGTTTTTATTTCCTCTATGTCTACTTCTTCGAATGAACGTAGGCGGGGGCGCTGTCGGTAAAGGAGAACTGTCAAAAACATGTCAAAAATAGGGTTTTTAGGGTTCCGTAGCCAAAATGGCATAAAAGGAACCCTTATAGATTCGTCATGTCTGTCTGTCTGTCTGTCTGTCTGTCTGTCTGTCTGTCTGTCTGTCTGTCTGTCTGTCCGTCCGTCCGTATGTCACAGCCACTTTTCTCCGAAACTATTAGAGCTATACTATTGAAACTTGGTAAGTAGATGTAGTCTGTGAACCGCATTAAGATTTTGATGCAAAAATGGAAAAAGTATTAAAAATTTTAGGGGTCCCCATAGGTACAACTGAAACAAAAAAAATTTTTTTTCATCTAACCTATGCGTGTGTGGTATCTATGGATAGGTCTCTAAAAATTATATTGAGGTTTCTCATATCATTTTTTTCTAACCTGAATAGTTTGCGAGAGAGACTCTTCCAAAGTGGAAAAATGTGTGTCCCCCCCCCTCTAATTTCTAAAGTAGAGGCATGATAATTCTAAAAAAAATATATGATGTATATTACTATAAAAACTACCAACGAAAATTGGTTTGAACGAGATCTAGCCAGTAGTTTTTTTTTATACGTCATAAATAGTAAAACTTAATGAAACAAAAAAAAAATTTTTTCATCTAACCTATGCGTGTGTGGTATCTATGGATAGGTCTCCAAAAATCATATTGAGGTTTCTCATATCATTTTTTTCTAAGCTGAATAGTTTGCGAGAGAGACTCTTCCAAAGTGGAAAAATGTGTGTCCCCCCCCCTCTAATTTCTAAAGTAGAGGCATGATAATTCTAAAAAAAATATATGATGTAGATTACTATAAAAACTACCAACGAAAATTGGTTTGAACGAGATCTAGCCAGTAGTTTTTTTTATACGTCATAAATAGTAAACCTTAATCTAAATCTCATTAAATCGACTGAAATATAAAAATAAATCAAAAATAATATAATTTCATAAAAATAAACCTTATTGCTGCTGCGGAACCCTCCATGGGCGAGTCCAACTCGCACTTGGCCGCTTTTTGTATAATGGCGGCGTTAGTTCTTTTTTTCGCCACATTCATTTAAAGCGTCTCCCAGACAGACGTGGGCAGCGGAGGCGGTGGCGGCGGCGGTCAGTTGGATGACTTGCGAGTTCTAGGAACGACACGGACACACGCGGTGGCGGTGGCAGTACAAACAACTGACCGCCGCTGCGACCGCCACTGCTGCCCGCGTCTGTCTGGGAGAAGCCTAAAGCCTTGTGGGTCTCTATGCTCGCTAGTGTACTTTACTTTTTTTTCAGCAATGACAATCGTCTATCGATTGTCCGCTCGCCGAAGATCCGTACGGCAGACGAGGACCAGGCCGCTGCGAGGGTCGCTAGGTTCATGGTGGTTGCCGCGTGGAGGAGGAGACGACAGGAGATACGGTGCCTGAGAAAGACCTTGGAATGTCAGGTAGAATATATGTGGGATTTTCATGAATTTAGTACAGATATATGGCGTAATAACAATATTATGTAAATTATGTCGTAGTTTCGATATTATACACTTTTTTGCGTGTGAAAGCAGAAAAAGACTAACAGCCATGGTAAATGGATGAATTTTTATCTGGCTACCTGACTTTGATATTATTGCTACAGAAAAAGTGAAAAACATTATTATTATCTAAGGCAGGGCCCCCGTAAGGGCTACTGGCGCCTGTGTGCAAAAAAAGGATTTTGGCGCCCTTTTGGGCAATTTTTTTGGGTCCTTGGTTTTGGCGCCCCTAACGATGGCGATTTGGCGCACCTAGAGGCTGGCGCCCGTGTGCATTGCACACATTGTACATAATATGGTAGCGGGGGCCCTGCTCTAAGGATATTAGCTTATTCATTATTGGTTGTAAGTATTAATTAGTATACAAATTACAAAGTATAATTATTATTAATTACATATTAACAAATTATTTATAGACTTTAGAGTTTAGACAATGTCGACGACGACACTGCAGTTTCATAATTTAACATAGGTAACTTTAACATATTATTAGCAATAACGAAATAAATTTTATACTTAATATAATACAACGTGCAGAACTGCCGACTGTGTAGTAATTAACATTAAGCTTTGATAAAGTCAAGTTCTTTTACCTACTAGGTGATGTTCTTGACCCCAAACGGTGATAGTGATAGATAACACTGATAGTCCGAATAGATTATAATAATATATAAGAGTTCTAGGTCAATTATGCAGTGCCGTGGGAGAGCCATGCTTCGGCACGAATGGGCCGGCTCGACCGGAGAAATACCACGGGCTCATAGAAAACGTGAAATGGCGCTTGCGCTGTGTTTCGCCGAGTGAGTTCACCGGAGGCCCAATCCCCTACCCTTTTCCCTTCCCTACCCTCCCTTATTTCCTTCCCTACCCTCCCCTATTCCCTTCCCTACCCTCCCCTACCCTATTACCTCGTAAAAGGCCGGAAACGCACCTGCAGCTCTTCTGATGCTGCGAGTGTCCATGGGCGACGGAAGTTGCTTTCCATCAGGTGACCCGTTTGCTCGTTTGCCCCCTTTTTTCATAAAAGAAATATACTTTTTAAACCGACTTCTAAAACGACAACGAAACAAACGACTTCTACGACTTCTGAAACAATACGCTTACTTTTTTTTATTTTGAGCTAAACGACGCCCGCAACTCCGTTGCGCCAAAACTTCGTTAAGCGCGCGGAAAACTTACATTTTCCGCTCCAAAAACTATCCTATGTCCATTTACGTTATCTTCAAACCAAATTACATCTGATACAACAAATAGACCTTCCCAATGTATAATATAAGTAAGATTATTTTACCAGGCGAGCAGTTCTGAGCGTCTCCGTATGCAAGTGAGCACGCTCAAGTCTCTTCTGGACTCGGACAACACGAAGGTGCGGCTGGCCATCAGGGAGCTGGAGCGACTGAAACAGCTGCTGCGCGAAAAGGATGTTGAGAAGGCTTTGTTGGAAAAGGTGAAATTGAAATTTATTTATTTTGTTTTCTTTGATGTCGCAAAAGCATTCGACAAAATTTGGCACAATGGGCTAATTTATAAACTTTTTAAACTCGGCATTCCTGGTAGTCTTGTTATAATAATAAGTAACTACCTCAAAAACCGTAAATTTCTTTTTAGAATTGAAGGCATTCTGTCTCCACTTAGAATCTAGAGGCTGGAGTACCACAGGGCTCGGTTCTCTCCCCGACCCTCTACAATCTCTACACGTCCGATTTGTCCATCCACCCTCGAGTACAAAAAGCGGACGATACGGCCTAGTTATAGCCACGATTAAACTACCATGGTCTTAACCAGACCAGTAGCTTAGACCCTTTCGAAAAAAAAACCATAATATTATGTGCACCCAGTACCCACCCACTTCTCCCGCCATTAAAACAACACAAACAATAACCCGCATTCCTCCTCTTTTTTTCTAGGACATCAAGCCTATACTTAAATGGCTAGATGTCTGTGACTTTTACCAAAACGAGTATGATCTTTCCTTTATTTACGTCACGTAACATAATGTTATCAGATTTTTACGAAGTAAGAACATTTAAATTTCGATATTATAGGAGGAAAAAGTAAGAGAGGAGGAAAAATTAACTGCATTTATATTATATAAATGCAGTTAATTTATTCTAGAAACTTGTTAGAGTACTCTATCCTACTAATGTTTTAAATGCACAAGTTTATTATAGACGTTATTTAGTTGCTTAATCTGAACTTACTTATGTACGGTCTAAATTGCAAAAGAACAAGGAAAAAGTCGCTTAAAAATAACATTTGTGGAAAGAAAACAAGGTAATAAATAATTTTTATTAGAGTCTACACTCAAAAGTCAATACAATATTTATATCGTGGTTTTAAAGGTATATCGTGTTTTTTTTTATTATTTTAACTGTTTATTCTAGTTTTCTAATATTTTAACAATTTAACACAGCCTTTCCCAAAGTGGGCGATAACGGCTCCTTGTGGGCGCTTAAGGTGGGACCCTGAAAAAAAATGGGGGCGTTGTGTAGAGGCTTGGGGGTGATTTATATAATCTGGATGCATTTTAAATTGAAACAAAGGGGGCGCTTAGACATAATTTCTTTTAAAAGTGGGCATTAGACAAAATAAGTTTGGGAACCCCTGATTTAGCGAATATTACGCAAAGGTTGGAGCAGATAGAGAGCGTTACTAGCATATTATACAGGGTGTAACAAAACTAAGTGATAATACTTTAAGGTGTGTACTGTATACGTGTTCCTTGTAGAGGGTTGACTGTGTAGTGTGTAAGTAGCAACGCTGAAAGACCATTTTTTTTCACTTTTGTATGGGCAAGCGCCCTAGCGTCACGACTCACGAGTTTCCCCATACAAAAGTGAAAAAAAAATATTGGTCTTTCGGCGCTGCTACTTTCAAAGTGAACTCTCTACAAGGAACACGTATACACCCTAAAGTACTATCACTTAGTTTTGTTACACACTGTATAATCCTACCAGATTCCAACATGTTGCACACGTCATATCAGCATATTATTGACTAAGAAACGTTGTCAAACTTCGAACAAAAGTTTTTGTTTTCTGTATATTATGCTGGTGCTGCCGCCTAGCGTGAAAAAATTGTGAATATTTGATATTAGGTAGATTTTGTGACTGATGTCGTAATTTGGATCACAGGAGAAGCAAGCACTACAACAGGACATATGCAGTGCAGAGGATAGAGCTGCTGAAATGGCTGTCGGTAAGCCGGTTTCCTTCTATTTTTTAACCGACTTCAAAAAAGGAGGATATCCTTTCGCCCCGTATGTATGTAATATTTCCAGAATTACCCAGCATTATATTATAGTTTATTATGTTAGTGCATAATATATCAAATGTGCCAAACAAAAGTTGACACGATAGAGTATACTCTAAGCATAAAGTTAATATACCTATACTATTATTACACTATCACATAATATCAGATGGCCGTTATATAGTAGATCTACAATCTACAATTATTATGCCGATAGAGATAAGATTTCGTTACAACTTTTGTAGAGTCATGAATGAAATATATTTTTAACGTCTTAGGAATATATTTTTTTTATTTTATTGATTCACTAAACTAGATAATACACATTTACAACTTATTTCTAAATACATTTTAGTAAGAAGTGTACTTACATCCTTTTTGAAGTGGTACTACATGCAAAATAAATCTTAGTTACAAAAATTGTGCTAAATTCTTCTTACCTAATCTTTGCTTACAATTATTTATATTATAATGATACGATTTATATATTAATGAGACAGAAGTACCAAAAATATCGATTTCACCGCAGGTCTTATTGTATAAGGCACACATTCGCTATAATGGGGAGTTTTGTCCATAATATTTTGTGTGGTGTATAGGTATGTCAAAAGTTTTTCTATTTCAAGTACGGCTGTCCGGTCGTGCAACTGATAAATTGATATTATTTACCTAGAAGTTATTTAGAATCCCACAATAATTATTACAAGATATTATCAAATCAAATCAAACCAAATCAAAACATTTATTTCGGGCATCAGAGGCCCATATAACAAATACCATACATAATATAATTTTATAATAAATACCTTAAAACTTTATATATACTTAAAAACTAACACTTTCACGTTTTGCCGGCGACGTGACTCGTTTCGTTCCGGAGTCTCCCCCGGAACCACCGATAGACTACATCCATCGGCCAGAACTCCGGCGCCTCGAAAGATCGACAGAAGATTCGTCGGCACTCTCACCACAAAGGAGCTAAAGTTAACCTTGTGGCGAGACTGCAGACGTTCGACCCTCAGGCGCAGAGTCGTCTTCTTCTGGATGTAGTCCACGACGTCCTTGACCTCCATGGACCAGTGCAGGCGGGATATGTACAGGGGCGTCGCGGGGACCTCGCTCCGCAGACGCAGCTCAGGTACATATGGTGCGATGCCGCGATGGTTGCGGGCGGCGTGCTTCTTCTTCCTCCTCTCCACCAGTATGAAGCCCTCCTCATCGCACCTCCTGCTCTCGTCCCTGCCAGGCCGAGAAGACTCCACCTTGCGGCTCTTCGTAGCCTTGCGGCTCTCCTTAGTCGCGCGACTCTTCGGAGCCTTGCGGCTCTCATTCACCCCATTAGTTTTCGCCCGCGGGGGAGGTGCGGGGCGACCAGCAACAGTCGCGTAGTTTTGCTGAGTCGCCTGAGGACTCAGCGTCGGCGCAACAGGGAGGGGGGCGCGGGCGCGGGCGGCGGCGGCAGCGGCGGCGTTCGTTGACCCGTCCGATAATGCTGACGGGCTAAACGCGCATGTTTGCGCGCCACGACGAGTGGTGACGTATGCGTCCATGTTAGATTATGCCGCATCTAACATGGACGAAATTTGTTCATCGCGCGGAAAGCGTACCACCTAAATCGATTTATGTGTTAAACATACAATTAACGCAGTTTGGGGAATTCACATTTGAATAGTTTTATAATATAAAAAAAATTAAAATGTATCATACAGGCTGGCGTAATTGTCGCAATGAGTTAGAGAACTTCCAAAAGTCGCTAGCTCTAGTGGAAGAAGACTTGCGCGCCGAGCGTACTGTGGTCACAGAAGTCACGGCTCAGAGGGAACACGCATACAATAGAGTAAGTCTTTATTGCACTTGTTACTCCTCTTGTGATGCAGGCTTAGTATAACAACAGTGGAAATGGGAAGAACCAGAAATACTGAAAGTATTTCATGAACACAATGATATCCTTCGCGTCTTTTCTTTCCTTCAAAAACCCTGTTTATAGTTGCCATGCTAACCATGGCGTGTATAATACGTTTAGGCGATATTAGATTTTTGAAACAAAGTCCCTAATCACTTTACATCCAATATAGAAATTATAACAGGAAAGTAGATTTCTTCCATTTCCGTCAGTCTGGTTATGCTTATCAGCGTGAATAAAAATGACGTATTCCTTTTTAAAAATACGAAGAATGAGAGATAAAACAATTTTTAATATTGTATGATGATGAGAAAACATGAGTGGATAAAGTGGATAAAGTGGATAACTAAATATAATGATAATGAGATAGTACTTTTTGCTGATGACACTTCACTTATTTTTAAAGTGAAGCGACAACAGTCGAACTATGACGAGGTAAACAGTGCTCTCTCAAAAATAGTATATTGGTTTAATGTTAATAACCTACTTTTAAATTCCAATAAAACTAAATGTATAAAGTTTACCTTGCCCAATGTAAGGCAAGTCCAAACCAATATACTATTAAATGATGAGAAGATGAATTTGGTAGACACCACTGTATTCTTAGGCATTACACTTGATAGCAAATTACAGTGGGGTCCTCATATCGCTAATCTTGCAGGTAGGCTTAGTTCTGCAGCATATGCAGTCAGAAAAATTAGAGAAATTTCTGATGAAGACACGGCACGATTAGTATATTTTAGGTATTTTCATAGTCGAATGTCATATGGAATCCTTTTATGGGGAAACGCTGCCGACATTAATACAATATTTGTGCTGCAGAAACGAGCCATACGCTCTATTTATAAAATGTCTCCTTTTGAATCTCTGAGAGATAAATTTAAAGAAATTGGCATCCTAACTGTTGCTTCTCAATACATTTTGGATAATGTAATATATGTTAGAAAAAATATAAGTCAATTTAAAGCTAAAAGAGATATTCACTGTAGGAATACCAGAAACAGGCACAAGCTAGATTTGCCGGTGATCAGACTTAGTAAGGTCAGTAAGTCTTTTAAGGGTCAATGTATACGCCTTTACAATAAAATCCCTGAAAACGTTCAAAATCTTTCCATTAATAAATTTAAAAAAGTAGTCAAAGAACGTTTGTGTGCCAAAGCCTTATTATAAGGTCAATGATTTCATAAACGATGGCACATCTTGGGAGTAGGATGGCTTCTTACAAGGCTACTTCTACATTAGTGAATGACTTACAATTATGTTGACATTGTATAATTTTAAGTTAAGTACGACATTGTAAATTTTATTTTAAAAGATTAATTTTTTTCTCACTTTTTTTGGTAAAAAAGTGGGCCCCCTGCGAGTTTCTTACGCCGGTTCTTCTCGCAGGGTTAGTTCCCGAACCGGTGGTAGGCAACGTAGACTTCTGACGTTCAAAAAGTGTATCATGATACCTATTTTGAATAAAAAAGATTTCATTTCATTTCATTTCATTTCATTTCAACTAACAATTTGAAAACTGTCGTTTTCTTGCATTTAAATGGAGGCTAATGGTATGGTAACTGCTGTTATGTTGTACATGTGTGTACAAAATAACAGTAATTACTCACTACACTCATGTCTCTCATGTCACATTCATGTCTTCATTTTTCTCTGCTATTTAGTTGGCCCTGCTTCAAAAGGAGCTTGCAGATCACGAACAAAAGCTGTCTCAGATGGAAGAAGAGGTTACATCGTTGAAGCGCGAAGCGAGAGACAAACAAGAGGCCATAGAGAAACTCAACGATAGCCTTAACATGGAAATAGAGTAAATTGGATAACGCTTTCTATCTTAAATCATAAATGATTAAACATGTAACGTTGAATAGTGGTTATAAATTATATTAAATGGACATGCTCGATTAAATACCACGTCCTTTTAGAAAACTGGCTTGAAATAACGCTTGTGTTATATTATAACAAGGTTCCCGAAAGAAATTGGGGATATGGTAACGGAATAATAGGAGCCGATAATAATTGCTTGCCATTTTCTACAGAAAACAATGTTTAGGAGTTAGGACCTTTTTTAAATACAGACAGAACAGACTCTAAGATCAACTCTTAGATTCCAAGTCTGATTTCGGAGAGGTCAAATTTTAGTACCATAATTGTTGCTAGGGCTCGCATACAACTGTCCCGGGAAAACGCGGCGCTACAGTCAAAGTTGTCGCGCGTGAAGTCAGAGCGGGACACCATAGCGTCCCTGGTGGCAACCCTGCGGGAGCGGCTGACGCACACGCAGCTCGAACTGGCCAGCACACGCCGCAGGGTGCTGTGGCCGAGACCTGTCATGAGGTATGTAGTCAGGATTCTAGGAAACAGCCTATATCTTGGGATGACAGTAACGTCAAGTAGCAAAAATTAAGTGATAGCGTCGCTACTCGCTAGTGGCGACCCTGCGGAAGCGTCGCACAGCCTGTCATGTGGTTGGTATAAGCAGAGTTATAGTAGCTACACTATTAAAGGAGAGCTTCAGTGATTCTTCTTTGGTAGTAGAGTCTAGAGACAGTATGCTGCATGGTTAACTAGGATCTACAGTAGCAAACTAAGGCCGGTATAGTCAGTACTCAAGATGCATCTCGGTCTCAAGACGCGGTTCGGCTCTGTGATTGGTCCAAATTTTGACAGCCAACCAATCACAGAGCCTGAACCGTGTCTTGAGACCGAGATGCATCTTGAGTGCTGACTATTTATACCGGCCTAAGTGTAGGCGGACCATACTTCTGGTAACAACACATAATGCTACAGTATTAGAAACCAGGGTTTGAGCACATCCGTCTATACTCTATAGTACCTAAAGGTCTACATTAGAGATTGGCAAAGAAAGTGTATACGGAGCCAGACTCTAGGTATGTTGCCGCTGGTAGCATCCCTATTCCCTATTGGTTCCATTAGACTTTATAGCTAAAACTTGCATACAACTCACAACTGTAATAAACTGTACCTCTCCAGTAATGCTAATGGCACGCTACGTGCCTTGGTGGAGCCCTGCATAAAAATTTGTTTAGGGGGCGTAAGGAATACTCGTAACTTACGCACATTGGTGACCCCGTATAATTGATACGGCAAATACGCCCCTGGCTAATGGATCAATTTCTACAGATAGATAACTCGGGTGACGATAATATAACTTCTTTTTTGCTGTGTTTTACGCTCTTTATTTTTTCAGATTGTTCCAGTGCGCGAGATCGTGGCTTCACCCGTTGGCTCTCTCCGAGGCTCTCATGTGGTCGCTCTTTCCTACACGATATGGATGTTAAACTATAGCTAAATAGATGACAAATAACTTAATTATTTAAATAATTTAGATCTATATAGGGTGCAATGTAACAAACCAAGTGATAATACTTCTGGGGTGTGCATGGGTTCCCCATATACAATTCACTGTGAAAAAAGCAGCGCTGAAAGATTTTTTTTTTGGTTTGTATGGGCAATTACGCCCGACCTCCATGAACTTTTCCATACAAAAGTTTAAAAAAGTTATTCCTTTAGCGCGGCTATTTTCACATCGAACTATGTATAGCTGGGAACCTATTCACACCCAGAAGTATTATTACTTCGTTTTGTTGCAACTTGTATACCTAGTTCGGCCGCGGAGCAAATATTCGTAAACTAACTCATGTAGGTATATTTTTGCGCACACACACCTATCGACAGCCAGTGGCATGGCCTTACCCATTGCGAGGCCTCGGGCGGAAGGTCTTTGCCGAGGCGGCCCGGGCGGCAGGTCTGCGAGGACCTGTCTTACGAAAAAATACCTTGCGAGGCACCTGCAAGAGCGAGGCCCCGGGCGTCTGCACCCTAGGGCCGCCACTGCCGACAGCAACAGCAACGTAATACGCGATAGCAATTACTTTGTGCTCTGCGACCGTACTTAGGTTAAATAGCTAATTTATGATTAGAAAATATTTAATAAATATGAGGTAGGTAACTAGGTATACAAATTTCATTCTACATTTAATGTTTTTGGTAGATAAGGTATACAAAAGTTTTATAGGTCCTCCTAGGTATATTAGTCTATTAATAATTTTAGAATAATACATTTTAAGTGTTGTTTATCATTTGAATACTATATTAATTACTTTATATTATGTTTTATTTTCCCCGTCGCGTCATTGTGAAACTCAACAAAAGCATTCTATGAAATAAATTGCATTCATTTATATTATATCTTATGACGTCATTATATTAACATCAATAATTATCTATAGTGACGTCATAGGACAAAAATCGGCCAATTGCGAGTGGGACTCGCGCTATGTGCTACTACTCAGCCATCTACTCCGACCTTTGGCCGGAGTACTATTATATATTCTGTGCTCTGGCACAGAATATAATATAATTATATATTATATACCTTTGGGTAAAATTCCAATTATTCGTCTATGTAGGTACTTGGTAGAAATTGAAATAAAACTCTTTATCGATGTGGGAATCAGTTTACTGATACAATTAATAAAAACATACATTTTGAGTTTCAACATTGAAAATATTCCATTTTAAATTAACACCACGAATCACGGTGGTCCCAAATTGAAAAAGAAATAATTTTAAATTCTTATTATTCGTCTAAATAATGTTTCATTTTAATTTAGGTACATTTCAAAATCTTGACTCGAACAAAAATTTAATAATGAATTAAAATTTATGTATATTGCGCACTTCAATTATTTCGTAATCGTTTATTTTATCTTATTTTTTGTAACTTCTAAAGTTTAATTAAGAAGAGACAACGGAAAACAATTTAAATATTATACAGTAACACTCGAAGATGTAGGTAATTGCTACACTTAGGCTGGATTAAGAGGATACACCAAGGGCTAGAGAAAGGAAAAAAGTACTAGTAATATCTATTGCTGTCTCCCTTACCTCAAGCCTATACCGCAGAGCGCGATAGAGACAACTGCAGAAAATCAACGATTCGTTGTCCCCTGATTTCTTCTCCAAAACTTAACCGATTTAAACTACTTTTTGCATTTAAAAATTAAAGCAAGGTTGAGCTGCTGTGTTCCTATGTTTTTTTTTTATATAATCTAGCCAAATTTGTTTTATGGATGTTTGAACACAGCGGAAAATCTGGCCATTTTTTTGGGTTTTCGAACGTTCATATATTTTTTAATAACTAAATCATGAAAAAAAAGGAAACATAGAGACATTGTATTAGTGGCTGTAGATATTCAGGAAAAAAATTATAACTCTACCGGCATTATCCAGGGAGGAAACAGGGGACAACGTTTGTATGGAAAAACGGCTCTAGACTCGTGTATCCTCTTAATGGATTTATATCCGCCCGAACGCGCGGTTTGGCGGCTACACCGCGAGATTACTAAGTTCTAGTTTTCTGTGTTGTAAAGCTGACACGATCGATTATAGCAATAGCACTTCATCTTTAGTCGGGGTCAGGCACGGGTCAGGGTTATCAGGACAGTGGCCAAGTCAGAACATATTTTTTATCTTTAAAGATACAATTGGCTATTAAATTAAATATTACAATGGAAATTGTTAATAAAATTAATGTAAATGTTTGTATTTCTTGAAAATAGGGGCCTCTTGCGATAAATTATAATATTATGTGTAGTAACTCGATAAATAATATGAGTACTATATTACTATTATTAACAATACCCTATACAATACCTAATAACGTGAGCGTGTCAACTTTTTTCACATTTTACAACATTAACATTACTTCAACGTCCTTGATTAACATACGCTTTTAAACGTATGCTGTTATGGTTCATTCTGTTTTTGACTTTAACCTCATGTGAGGAATAAAATTTTTTGAGTTTTTTTAATCCTTGGGGGGTGAAATCTATTACTAAAAAGATACGCAATACCGCGTGTAACAGCTAGTTTATACAAATTTAAGAAATATCTACAACAGTCGTCTAGTATCTCTACTTGGGCAGACAATGTTCCTTGTAAGAATGTCTACTGCTACCTCTACGATTTTTGATTTTTCAATAGGATGTTCTATATCTATTACGTATTTTAGGCCACGTCAAGGTATATTGCACCTTAAATTTAAAAAAATAAATAATTATACTAGTACTTATTAAAAAAAAAAGATACTTAGTCTTTACTCTTTTGTGCATTTGATTTTAGAAACCGTTTAAAATAAGTAAAATAAGTTTAAAGTTCTCACTTTATTAATTTCCTTTGACAACCATATTTAATCACTTTTCAATAAAATAAAGATTCCTTTTAATTTCTAATGAGTTCAATTTCAGTGCGTATTACTCTCCAAAATGTTTTAAAATTATAATAAATAAGTTTAGAAACATTAATTAATATTTACTTAACTATAGAAAAGACTAGCAATTACAATTTGATATTATTGCTAATGTCTAAACTGAACTATAGTGACAACTTGTACCAAGTTTCACATTTTCACTTTATTATTATATAAAATAATACATTCATCATCATCATACTATATTTAGTCACAATATCAGAATGTTAAAAAAATCAACTACAGAGATATCTTGTGCATTTAATACTTCTTGCGTAAAGGGACAGAAAAATAATAGGATATATTACTGCAATGTTTTCACGCTAGACAGCAGCACTAGCATAGACAGTAATGAGTTAACAAAAAACTTTGTTCGACGTTTGATAACGTTTCTGTCAATATTCTGATACGCGTGCAACGATGCGGATTATTATTATTTATTGCATAGAGGGTAGAGCAGCGACTAGCGACCTTTGCTTCGACTTTTGCGCCTTTTATCAGTTATCACACTCGTAAAATTGCTCGCAAATAAAACTTTCTTTGCGAGCAAGCAATCAAGCATTACGAAACAATACGAAATGAAATTTTTACTTTGAGTGCAACAGTAATAGCGTAAAAGTAGATAATATATACAAAAATATTTGTAGTTAATTTTCTATTAAAAATTAAAAAATGAAGATTCTGTTCAGAAGAAAAAAAAATTTTTATAACTGTAATATCAAAATATTATCAATATCAATTGTTATTCTTAGTAGAGGCCACATACTTTTATTATATTTAGGCCGTTTTTTCCTTGCATGATAAAAAAGGAAAAAATAAAATAAAATCATGCTTCAAGCATGTTTGTATTTCTTGGAATGTATTGTATCAGATCGCCATAATTCCTTGCGCTCAAAAATATACCATCACAGAAATTGATTCATAGGCAGAGGGGATACGCTATTTGGTCGTGTTATGTCAAGTCGATATAATATACTGTCGTGATATTGTGTCAGCCGAGTTCATATAACCCGACCAAATAACGAAGGGTTTCCAGCTGACAATCAATTTCCATAATAGCTCTAATAATAATATTTTTTTAATAAACAAAAGATAGAAGTAGCCTCAAGTATCACCTAGAAGAATTTTCTTCATTCAGAAGAATTCACAAATACAACATTCTTACATTTTCATACCTTAAAAAATAAACAACAGCATCTTATGCGATTCTTAATTTATACCAGTGGTTCTCAATTATTATTCAATTAGAGGGGAACCGTGGACCACTTTAGATGTTTCCAGTGGTCAGCGGAACACCGGTTGAGAACCACTGTCCTATTAGAAGAGCACTATTAAATATCAAAACATCTACAACACTATATCTCAATGATAGAACATCAACAGCTTATAACGTATTTACATAGGGGTTTTAGTTTCTAACAGCGATGAAAATATCTCAAGCAGTCAATTCATACTAGTCTGATTGCGGAGCGCGTTAAAATTCGTACAGTTATATTAGGGGGAGAAGGGTCAATGAACAAACCTCTAAGTATTCTGATAAATATTCTACTAATAATAATTGTTAAATATGCTACTTCAGTCCCAGACTAAGCTTCTACTTGTAAGGCTCAATTTACACCGGCGCGGAATGGAACGGAAGCGACTTTTTGCAACGAAACTGTACATAGCACAATGAACTTTATGTCAACACTATAACACACAAATTGAATACGATGCGATACGTGCGTGCAATTTTGTAGCTTGTATTTAATTTATGTGTTAAACTGTTGACATAAAGTTCATTGTGCTATGTATACAGTTTCGCTGTAAAAAGTCGCTTCTGTTCCATTCCACGCCGGTGTAAATTGAGCCTAAAGCATGTGATACGATAATTATATTATCGTATTATTTAAGAGAACCATTTCTGACAAATTATCGTCAGTTTTTTGGGACATAGAAAAAGATACTAGCACTATGATCCATACCATTAATTCGATTTTTATGGTCCCCATTTATTTTTTAACTATAAAATTTAAGAATATAAACCATGTTATTAATTACTCAAGAATGGCTTGAAGGCAATTTCGCCTCATGAAATAATCTAATAGATACTATAAAGTATAAAAGTATATTTTTTTAAAATGTACCTTTAAGTTTTAGCGTAATATTTCTTTACAAGTATATAATAATTTATCCTTAGGCCTGGTTTATAAGCGACGACTGCCACGATGTTCGAACATTAAAATGAGACGAATATATTAATTTACGTCAGCTAGAATGAGAAATATATAAGTCGTCACATCCTAACTCATGTTAACTCAAATATTTTATGCTAAGTACCAAAAGGTTTAGGCTATTGAGTACCAAAGTTATTTTTGTTCTCTGAGATAATTTCATCACTGTCAAAATACATTAAATTTTACACCTGGCAACATTAGCCAGTCGTCACCAACCTTTTAGATGGACTATCGTTATTGTCACTTTCAATTCCTCCGCTGTTGGACTCCATGTTGGCAGGACTTCGTTTACTTTATATCTAAAAACTCTGCCTTTTCTTCTTTTATTAAGTATAGGAAACATCTATACTTATTTATAAAGTAAAAATTATATATTTTGTTTGAAGTATAAAATTGTTAAAATTAAAATGAGCAAACACTAAAACTACATGTCAACCATATTAATTAAAGCCTCTATTATTACGTCTACAATAATTTACATAAATGAAAATAACTACTCAAAATGACTAGAAACTTATTTAACACCGGGGTTGAAAGTATACACGAGGTATTCAGTCATAACATTATGATATAGAATACCAATTTGATTTCTTAGAAGTATACAATTATACATAATATATAGTTCTCGTTGTGGTTTAGTTCACAGAATCAAAATGCGTTATGACAAGGCTATAAATTCTAATAATAATTATACAATGTCAACGCCCTTTCTAGTTATGATTTCATGTCATGTCCTTTTTTCATGTACTTTTCGTAAAATTATATCCCAACTTTTTAAAGGCATAATATTATATCATCAATTTTCAATAATGTACTATCAGAGATTTTGATTCATAGGCAGATGACGTTGATAAAAGAAATAACATTGGTGCGTCATCTGCCTATGAATATCTTCGATGGTACTTTATCACCACTTTCTGTCTTTCCTATCGACTATATTTTATAGCGGAGGGACATTAAGAAAGCGTCATTGTGTCATTATTCAAAAACAAAATGGATTGCGTCAAAAATTTACATTAGTTATTTATCTACATCCATTTTGCTATATTATCTAGCTGTCTCTCTTTAACAATTCAGAAGGATAACCTTCTAAAAGAACTCAACATATTTCTTCATCTCACTCTAACATTCTCATGCCATTTCACATTGCATTTCGTGACTATTATTATTCGGACTTTGCGAAAAGGCAACAAACAACAAAACCTTATCGGGGGAACTTTTAATACCCCATCTCTGTCTAACAATATCCCCATCTCTTTCTAACAGTTCAGATCATACCGAAGCCTTCTCCTCCCTCATTGATTGCCCAGAGCAGAGCATGCACCATTTGTTCGTACGAGTCATAGTCCGGGAGACACAGCTGGTTGAAGCAAGTATGCGCGGTGGGTAACGCGCCGAACGTCGGCGCGGCGGTTATTTGGAAACGCGGGTTCAATTCCTGGAACAGAATGTAATGATAAAATTTCGAATAATGAGTGTGAAATGGATAAATTAATATATTAATCCAAAGTGCATCTTCAAAAGATAATAATATGTATTATAAAAAAAACTTTGTATGTATACACTAGATGGCGCTGTTTTGTTAAGCTGTTCGGTTTTCAGTTTAGTAGTTTCAAGAATTATAAAACCTAAGGCCTAAGCCAACGGCTATAATAATGTTAATTTCTGTTGATTGATGCCGGACTTGGTTCGGACGTGTGCTACTGGCTAGCATGATAATATTGACAAAGTGTTGATCTAGCACCGAAACCAGTAAAAAACCGATAAAACATTATAAAATGAAAGTTCACCTTAAACCCGCCAGGCGGCAGCTGCGAGCAGCCCGTAGTGAACTGCAACAACCGCGCCCGCTCGTCCGCGCTGAAGGAGTGCAGCGCCGCCCACAGCCAGCCCACGCGCCGCTCCCACTCGCGCCCCGCCCCCACCACGAGTGCGTGCGCGCGCCAGTCCGATACGCACACCTCACCCGAACCACACGCTAGCAGCTGAAACGTACGAATATATTGATTTGTATGCGAAAGGTAGCAACTATAATACTCTCTTATTACGTCCGATCACAACTGATATTATAGTGATATAATTGATTAATGATGGGTTAAATATTTAATTCATAATACAAGAAATTAAAACATGTAAAACGTCAAGTGGCAGACAAAGACTTGAATAATACGCTGCGCAAATATTTTTATTAATATAATATATTAGTATTCGGATAGCTTATCAAACTAAAACTAATAAGACGTTTTACCAACGGTTCGAGAAATAAATCGGTACTGTCGTCTCGATGATAGTTCCATGCTAAATACGCTGTCGAGATTATCGAATGCGCATAGGGTTTTATGACATCTTTTCAATAGCGTACTTAGTGGGTCACTTTGATGTTTGCTAATCAAAAGCAGCAGGGAATCGATAAACTTTCCGCACTGCGAATTTTAACCGCGCAGATTTATTGATATAAATTTACCGCGAAATTTTTATCGCAAGTGCGGATACTCTCATAAGAGCTAGTCCACACGGCGCGTTGCCTCAGCGTTGCGTCGACGCAACGCTTCCGTTTGACGCATAGCCGGCAACACGGGTGCTGCGTCATCGCAGCGTTATTACGAAGCAGTCTTAACGTCCACACCCTCTCCCGTTTCGTCTCGGGGGCTGATGTTCGTCATGTGTGCGTTGCGACGACGCAGCGCGCCGAACACCTTGGTCATTTGTATGTAAAACAACGCAACGGCAGCGCTGCGTCGACGTAACGCTGACGCAACTCACCGTGTGGACTGGCTCTAACAGAAGGGCGAAAAAAAAATCCACGCAATTCGCAGTGCGGAGAGTCCCTTAAAACCGAGCGTAGCTACTAAAACTAAAGCACCATAAAACTACTCTCTACCTCGAGTACCTCTAGTTCGTTTTCATCGAAGATGGCCAGCAGGTGGTCGGGCACTAGCAGGCCGAGCCCGCGCAGGAACGCGTCCGTCTCGTGCCGCCAGCGCGCGCCGAGACGCCACTGAGCTAGCGCGTCTAGATATTGCAGCTTGTTGTTGTCCGTTACCTTTGTAAAACAACAATAATGATAATTACAGGAAAATTTAAATAATTCCATATAACTTGGGATATTAAGCAAATCATGTTACGCGTGTTTCATTTATATGCAATGTTTCTGTTGGGTCAGTCGCTAACATAACCTAAAGGATAGGATAATAACGTGTGAGAAGCTGAACAGCTACTGTGTCTGTGTACTCGTATGACCACCAGTGTACTGGCACAATTCGCCTGTATCAATTTTTATAGCTCCAGATACTTTATATCTTGATCGGATGTCCACCTTTTCACCATTTTGCACCTAAACAAGGAGTATCGTGCGAGTTGAGCGACCTGCGGTGGGAGAAGGCAAGTAGCGAGTAAAAGCAAAAATTGTTGAAGTAACTCGAACGCAAGCAACTGTCCCACTCGCTCATGACAGTAACGTATGATGCGGTCACACGTGCATAGTTGCTGCACTTCAGTAACTGACTCGGTCGGCTCGCATGCCAGCTCGCACTGTGTAACCTAGGCATAAAGGCCGCACTCAAGAGATATTTCATGACTACTTAACTTTAATTAATGTGAGTGAGTGCGGCCATGAGTCGTGTCTATCCAATATGAATTTTATTGAAGCTGAGTACTTAACTACTGTTATACTTTCATACTGACCTTAATACTAGCGCCGTCCGGTATAAGGTCTTTCGTCTCGCGCAGTTTACCGGCCGAGTCGTATACGTCGTCCGCAAAATACAACTCAGGCGCGTCCGCAGAGTCGAGCGACGTGTCGAGTATGTACTTGATCTTGGACAAATATAGCTCAGGATCGTCTTGCTCAAAGTACTGTAATAGAATGCACATTATTTCACATCGAAAAAATTGATTCATAGCAGTTGACGGACCTATGTCAAGTAGCCGGATTATGTCAATTCAATGTTAGCCCGGCCGCACATTGTACGATATTTCTGATCAGAAACAGTTGAACGTCCGCGCTGTCTCTTACATTTTGTACTGAGCCGAGTGAGCCCGAACTCGCCGGAAGGATATTTCGGATAGTGTGCGGGGTGGCGGTCCGGCGGAGTTCAACTGTTTCTGATCAGAATTCGGACAATGTGCGGCCGGGCTTAGGCGCGATCTGTCGGCTGGATTTGACATAACGCGACCAAATTAAGTACGTAGGTCCTTCATCTGGCTATGAATTAATTTCTCTGATAGTACGAAGCGTTGCTGTAGAGTGTAGTTGAATCAATGTTGAGCATTGTGCCGCATAATGTGCGTGCTCTAGTGCTGCAATCAAAGTAGTTAAAATCTTAACTACTTTAGAAATTATAAAATATCTTCGAGTCGTTCGTTTTGAAACGCACGCATCTAATAAAATAATAAAATGATGTAATTAAATAATAATTAGTGCAATACCTTATAATGAACCCTTAGGCCGATGATCTGAGCCAGGAACGATCGCGCGAGGCGAGCCCGCACCAGCTGTCTGTATCCGCCGCCCAGGGCGCTCTCGTAGAGGCATTTACCCACCAACTTGCCGGCAAACTCGAAATGTTTTAACTGGAATAAATATAAAAATATTACATTCTTTTTTCGTTATAATATATGTGGATAACTACTCCTTATAGAAACCAATAGAATTGCTGCGCTGAGCGAGGTCACGTCAATGAAGCGATTCTATTGGTTCTCAAAAACACATTCCTCGCAACACATCTCTGGTGGAAACGCACCCTTAGGATGATTTTAATGGCCCATTTTAACATTTTAAATTATTACGTCACTTTTTTACTTGAAGAGAATGTATTATATTTTGTCAATTAATTGTGAACTAAATAAATCGCGCAAAAAATGGCAAACTATTTTGGTAAATTAATTGTTAACTTTTGGATCAAAACGAATAGAAAATCTACGCCACATAGTAAATTTTCTGTAGAATTTTAAAACACAATTAGTATTTTCAATAATACTCCTAGCCTTAAATTTATTGCTTTAGTTCCTTATATAAAGCTTAATATTCGCTTTCTATTCTTGTACTTTCAATATCTCACCAAAAACATACCTGTTAAAACGGGGCCAAGTTCCCATTCGCCTTAAAAAAGAGTTGAAATCCAATTCAATGCCAAGTTTAGATGCACTTCCAAATCGATCATAATCATCTTCATCAACAGCCTGATCCTAAATACTTCTAAATTTGAACTTGGCAGGTTAATTTAATCACATAGATATCTTATATTTAAATTTAAAAATTATACATTATCAAGTGCTACTAGCATGAATACCTGCCAAGTTCAAATTTAGAAGTATTTAGGATCAGGCTGTTGATGAAGATGATTATGATCGATTTGGAAGTGCATCTAAACTTGGCATTGAATTGGATTTCAACTCTTTTTTAAGGCGAATAGGAACTTGGCCCCGTTTTAACAGGTATGTTTTTGGTGAGATTTCAATACTTTTTTTAAGGAATCATACCAATTTGTTTCTTTCCTCCTCATCTTATTTCAGTGTATTTACTTGTACATATTAATTTTTATCTCAAATTCATAGATGAGCCGACTCACGCTTGACCAATTACTCAAATTTCTTAATTTTTTGTTAATCTACATATAACAAACAACCTGTGTGCCAAATTTCATAACGCTACGACAACTGGAAGTGGCCTAGAGGTTTTGATTACCGATTTTTATCTCAAATTCATAGATGAGCCGACTCACGC
Organism: Plebejus argus; assembly: GCA_905404155.3. NCBI lineage: Eukaryota > Metazoa > Arthropoda > Insecta > Lepidoptera > Lycaenidae > Plebejus > Plebejus argus. Next base: position 7,310,697 of record FR989929.1, on the reverse strand, counting down.
TTGACCAATTTCTCAAATTTCTTAATTTTTTGTTAATCTACATATAACAAACAACCTGTGTGCCAAATTTCATAACGCTACGACAACTGGAAGTGGCCTAGAGGTTTTGATTACCGATTTTTATCTCAAATTCATGGATGAGCCGACTCACGCTTGACCAATTTCTCAAATTTCTTAATTTTTTGTTAATCTACATATAACAAACAACCTGTGTGCCAAATTTCATAACGCTACGACAACTGGAAGTGGCCTAGAGGTTTTGATTACCGATTTTTATCTCAAATTCATAGATGAGCATACTCACGCTTGACCAATTTCTCGAATTTCTTATTTTTTTGTTAATCTACATATAACAAACAACCTGTGTGCCAAATTTCATAACGCTACGACAACTGGAAGTGGCCTAGAGGTTTTGAAGCCGACTCACGCTTGACCAATTTCTCAAATTTCTTAATTTTTTGTTAATCTACATATAACAAACAACCTGTGTGCCAAATTTCATAACGCTACGACAACTGGAAGTGGCCTAGAGGTTTTGATTACCGATTTTTATCTCAAATTCATAGATGAGCCGGCTCACGCTTGACCAATTTCTCGAATTTCTTAATTTTTTGTTAATCTACATATAACAAACAACCTGTGTGCCAAATTTCATAACGCTACGACAACTGGAAGTGGCCTAGAGGTTTTGAAGCCGACTCACGCTTGACCAATTTCTCAAATTTCTTAATTTTTTGTTAATCTACATATAACAAACAACCTGTGTGCCAAATTTCATAACGCTACGACAACTGGAAGTGGCCTAGAGGTTTTGATTACCGATTTTTATCTCAAATTCATAGATGAGCCGACTCACGCTTGACCAATTTCTCAAATTTCTTAATTTTTTGTTAATCTACATATAACAAACAACCTGTGTGCCAAATTTCATAACGCTACGACAACTGGAAGTGGCCTAGGAATTTTGATTATCGGTCAGTGAGTCAGTGCCAAAATTAGCTATTTTTACAAGGAAATATTTCAGGATCTAACAAATCTATATGTATGAAATTTGGTATATTGCGTAAGTACTAGTATATAATTAGGTAGGTAAAATTTTATCTTTGCTCTCGCAATAGGCACTGAGATACAAGGGGGTCAAAAGTGCGTCGAAACCGTTCGTGTAAATAGTGCACGGCATGCGCGCGGCCTGCTGGAACTTGGCCGCGCACTCCGTGCGCTTTGATTATGATATTTTTGTTTGCTGTTTGTTTATTGTTATTTAGTTGTATACCAGTGAAAACTTGTAATTGGCCTTATCGTTCTATCTTACTCATTATGTCCATGTTATCTAGCTGTAAGTTTTCCATTCAATAAATAAAATAAAATAAAATAAAATAATCACCTTGAGATGAGGCGGTCTATCGGGGTTTGGGTGTACCAGCCCAGTAGGTGAGTCCTGACACGACACAAATAGCCCGAACTTGGCGTCAAACAGCTGCGCGCACAGCAGCGAGAACCACTCGCGACGCACGCCGCCCCAGTCCACACCTGTAATTATGACGTCATAAATAAATCCATACTAATAAATGAATGTGAAAGTGTATCTTGTCGACAGAGATGTCATGTTGCCAGGACGACGATAATAAACAGTCCGAAAAATTGCCTAGCGTGTTTCACTCACCTTGAGCACATATTTAACAGAAAGTGTGTCTGTCTGTCTGTCTGTTACCTCTTCACGCCCAAACCGCTGAACCGATTTCACTGTTTGGTATGGAGATACTGTGAGTCCCGGGAAAGGACATAGGATACATTTTGTCCCGGAAAAATGTACGGTTCCCGCGTGATAAACGAATTTTACTCCGTTGCAGGTGTCATCTAGTAATTTAACAATTCATTACAAGTAACCGGACTTATAAGCAAAATAGTATCTTGTTTTAACAAACACATTAACTGTGTAATAACATAATATTGTGATTCGTTTACTAAATTATTTTCTACAATGCGTATGAACGTTGTAACATACCCTGTTCGCCTTGAAACGTAACATCGAAGTTCTTGCACCAATCCGCTACGGTGTAATGTTTGGTTGCGCGCAGACTCGACCGCAGCAGCTCCGAGCGTAACACACGCAGCGCGAGACGCTCGTGCGAATGCCGTGCGTGCGCGCGACGCAACTCGCTGTAGAAGAACTCTTGTTTACTCTGTTAAGAAAACAATAATATTATTGTGTTTACTAGCTAAAAGCCGTGCTTTGTGAGCGCTCGCGTCGTCACACCTTGACTGACTGATGATAACACATCTACATATAAATAAAAATTACTATGTTAAAGCAGAAATCAATAGGCATGATAGGTTTTCCGGAAAGTGTACCACAAAATGTAAAGATTGTGGGATATACTAGGGCTCGCTTCGCTTGCCCTGATTATATTTTAACGCTTATGAAACTAAACCTGACAAAGCCATAGAGTGTTACTCTATAGCCACAGAAAATTATATAAGAAGGAAAAACGCAACTCATAATCAGATACAGGAGCTTGCTTGTAATGTTTTGGCATGTGGCATACTCGTGAGAGCGAAATCAATGAAATTTTGTCTTCTAAGCATTAGCGTAACTGAATAAAAGTTATGAGGAAAACACACCGTTATATTATTGTTAGTGGATCCAGCTAAGATGGTCAAATAGTATTCTTTATTAATACCTTGAAGCTATCCTCGCCGCCGCAGTTAGCCTGCAGTAGCTGCGTATACGTCGCTGCTAATAAGTCCCGTTCAGGCGCAGATAACACTAATGGGACTTGAGCGCCATCATCCAACGTGAATTCGCCGCCCGGCCCGCAACCCGCTTCTCGAGCGTGTAACGTCATCTGTTGAACAAAAATAATATCGTTACAAAAAATATTATAAATACTACATCAGATAAGATCGTATTTTTGTGTATGTTTTGGGTTGTATACAGTTTTAACTAGATTTTATAAACCAAAAAGTCATCAATTACTATTTAATACCTCCATCGTGGGAATCGCAGACACAATAGATTTTCAATGTTATGCGGCAGCCGGCTGCTGCTTGGGGATCAATGGGTTAAAACAATCGCAAAATATAAAATTACATGATATTATGCATTATTCATACCTTGGTAGAATGACAGAGACGGAACGACGTGATCCGTTTCGGTATGAACTTCAGTATGTAGTCCTTGAGTTTGATTTGTTTAGGGCTGAGGCACACTAGCACGCGGCGCGGGCGGCCCGGCGACAGCAGGCTGTGAAATTACCCCAAAAAGAGATGCAAGATACATACCTTGGTAAAGGGACAGAAACGGAACGACGTGATCCGTTTCGGTATGAACTTCAGTATGTAGTCCTTGAGTATGATTTGTTTAGGACTGAGGCACACTAGCACGCGGCGCGGGCGGCCCGGCGACAGCAGGCTGTGAAATTACCCCAAAAAGAGATGCAAGATACATACCTTGGTAGAGGGACAGAGACGGAACGACGTGATCCGTTTCGGTATGAACTTCAGTATGTAGTCCTTGAGTATGATTTGTTTAGGACTGAGGCACACTAGCACGCGGCGCGGGCGGCCCGACAAAAGCAGGCTGTGAAATTACCCCAAAAAGAGATGCAAGATACATACCTTGGTAGAGGGACAGAGACGGAACGACGTGATCCGTTTCGGTATGAACTTCAGTATGTAGTCCTTGAGTATGATTTGTTTAGGGCTGAGGCACACTAGCACGCGGCGCGGGCGGCCCGGCGACAGCAGGCGGGCCTCATACGCCGCATGGGCGCGTTTCGACGACAGCTGTCGCGACACCGCTGCGGTGTCGTTTGCTGGAAATATGATATATTTATAATAATGTTAAATAATATGTTCAAAATGTTAAATAAGTATATTGGTAACAATAAATATTAACTTTAAAAATTTCTTGTAAAAAAATTTACTTATTAAGCTTTTAACAACAACGGTATACGCCGGCTCGAACGTCAGCGTGACGCTCGCGCGCTGTTCACCGCGTCGTACTCGAACGCTGGCTCCATTAACATTAATAACTTACACTGGCCATAGACGGACCGCAAGTGCAGTTGGGACCGACTGCAACTCTAGAAGGGTCGCGTTGAAATTTGCACCGACCGCTCAAGAACTGTTCGAGCGGTCAGTGTATTGCGGACATGAATTTAGTATGGAAACTGCAGATCGTCGTGCGGCGACCGCATCTTGCAGTCGGTTTCGACTACAAGATGCGATCCGTCTATGCTCGGCTTTACTCACCTGTAAGTACAATGCAGTCGAACTCGCCGTTCAGTAGCAGTTCGCCGTCGTAACGCACGGCGGCGCGGTACACGTCCGCCCGCTCGAACGTCAGCGTGACGCTCGCACGCTGGTTCACCGCGTCGTACTCGAACGCCGCCGCCATTGGCTCCTCCGCACCGCCGACACGACGCACCGATATGCTAAAGCCCTGGAAGTGAATATTGTACTTGTTATATTCTGCAGATTTATATGGGACTACTTGCTTTCCTATCAGAAAGCTGGCAACAACATAAAAATGGTTATTAGATTGTCACATTTTGAAATGAGACAATGTGTTGCTTCTTTGTCTTTGAGCGTATCACAAAAGGCAACATACCCTGTTTGGACACAGAGTAATCCAGATAAGTCAAATTTACTTTGAGTCATTTATTGCATGGCATCACGGAGCGATATGCAATGTTTTATGCCATCGCGCACCGTTATTCCAGGCAAACCAAAAACTGAATTAAGTAGAAGATAAAGATCTTGAATATACGGACGTAAATTGTATCCGAACTTACTCTGACTACCTAAGACGCTGACTGTGTACTGACCTGTGCAGCGGGCTCAGCTAGCGGTGCCGGGTTATCGAACTGGTCACGTGGGTGTACGTGCAGGCGGCGCGGCGCCCGCTCCGTGCACACGAGCGCCGCGCCCGCTCGCCCCACGCGCGACCGCCGCGCCTCCACCCGCCCCGCGCAAAACCACTTGCGGAACGGCCCGCCCGCGCCTATTGCGCCGCCTGTAAATTACGTTCTTTAGCATACTAAGGGCCTGTATTACCACTTCCTGATAAGTGTCGGATAGGCTATCCACCACTTAACTTGACAGAGTATGGAGAATTTGTCAAATAAGTAATTGTGGATAGCCTATCCGGCACTTATCAGTAGGTGGTGAAACAGCCCCTGAGGGTTTTTTTCTGTTCGCGGAGTTCGGGTCAATTCAGACTGCAACGCGACGCGTAAATGCATTTCTAAATTTGTATGGATTTGACAGATTTCAATTGCGTTTGACGTTATGCAAATTTGTCAATTCAATACAAATTTAGAAATGCATCTTCGCGTTGCATTGCGGTCTGATTCTGAATCGACCCTAACTCCGCGAACCCTAAAATAGCGGCTCAGTTTTACTGTGCCAAAAGTAAATTGTAAAATGGCCACCCATATGACATATTAATGTTATGTCGCTCTTAGATAGCTTTTTGAAGTTGGTGTACCAACAATAGATTTTAAGGTTGTTTATTGATTTGGTATGGATCTAAAAACGGACATTTTCAATGTATTCGCAACTCACCAATCATGACAGCGATGATGTAGACGCCCGCGGTGCGCACGGTGAACTTGACTCGCGCGGTGTGCGCTAGCGCCGGATCGTTCGATCCCAGCTCAACCACAGCAGTTATCTAAAACAATAATAACCATTTACTTTACAAACATTAAGATTTCCAAAATGAGATTTTACATTTTATGGTTAGAGCTAAACTTATTTAAGAGCATTGATATTTCATGGACGCGTCGGAAATTGGAGCGTTTTTACCTTAGCGAAGTCGCTTTCACCGCTTCGACATCAAAATGCTAATTACTTATTCCATAGTCCCATACATATTGTTTCCAATTTCGTTTTTGTAAACAGGAATTATTTAGCTAAAAACTCCCGCAAAAATACTTGACAGCTATGTAATTGTAACGCTTTATCCATGACGTGACTATATTATGCTGGCTTCTCACGGCGCGTAATATCACAAGCCTTTGAAGTTACCGACTTCAATTAGATCGGACGCCCCTGCTCGATCCAGCCCGCGCCACCTCGAGCCACACGGCGCGTGGCTCGAGATGGCGCGGCGCGGCTCGTGATATTACGCACCGTGAGAAGCCAGCATTACATGCTCGATCTTGGGATTGGGTGGTATGTGGTGGTGGTACCTTTCTGGTGCCGTGCGAGATGCTGACGGTGAGGTCGTCGGTGTCACATACGGGGTAGGGCTGCCCGTTGCGCTGGTAGCACAGCACCGTGAAGCACATTGTCTCCCCCACCGCCGCCGGCTCCTCCCAGCCCCATTCTATCTGAAATATATTGTGATAATTTAGTTGAGAAAAGCAACGCGCAAAGTTGGGTAAATGAATAAGCAGTCTAAATGCTCCTGCCTTCAGGTTTATGTTGCGCGCGTCACAAGGCTGTAGCTAGAGTTAGATTTGAGGTAAGGCAGCATTGGTTACAGGTAGGGCAGAAGTAAAAAAAATAACAAAATTGATTGATTTTCTTGGGTTTTTTGCACAATAATTTTCGCCAGTTGCTTTGCTGTTGCAAGATATATAAAATCACCCTGTACTACGTTAGCGCCTCGCTGTCCATAAGATTCAAGGCAGGGGCATAAATACGTTGCATACAAAGGCTGTGTTATTGCTTGTCAAAATTAAAAATATTGCATTTAACTTAAGCAACTCTTAATTTTCATTAATCAGCGGCTGTTGGGAATGAAATCAAATTCTATCCTTCAAAATAGTTTTAAATTCAATATGAATGTCACAGACAAACAGTCTATTAATTGACGCTAGTTATGAAACATCATATTGTAGTGACTAGAACATGATAGAGCTTTTCTAACTTAAAATGACGCGACCCTCCCTTGTATTCACAGTACAATTTTTTTCATTTATATCAACTAGTGAGTGGTGGGGCGCGTAATTTCAAATTGCACAAGCTCTACATTCTTTTATTTTATTTTATTTTATTTTATTTTAAAGGAAAACTTACAGCTAGTACAAAGGTAGTATAACAAAGTAGCAATATAAATGCCAATTATAAGTTTTCACGACTAAGTATTTGACTAAATTGAATATAATTTTGGTTGACGTCGAATTAATATATAAATATCATACACACACTATGATTAATATATAAAGAAAAAGAACAATAAAAATGTTATCCTAATTCTTATAAGTAATAACTAGTAACTAGATCAGCTTGTATCAGTAGTACTAAAGAAATGGTCTGTTAACACTTTTCTGAGACTTCTAATATTAGTATTAAATAGATCTATGTCGATACTTTGAGACGCTGTGTTGTACGCTTTGCTAGCTCGCACGATGTACGCATTTTGCCGGTAGGTGGTAGGGGCATATGGAACGTGTAGGAGTTGTCGTCTTCTGACCGAGCTGGTGGGTATTTTGAACTCAAATTTACTGACTAGTTCCGGGCAGTCAATTGAACCACTGAATATTTTGAAGAGCAACGACAAGTCGGCAATGTTTCTTCGTTCGGCGAGAGGCAAGATGTGAAATTTTTTGCATCTTTCGATATAGTTAGGTAAGTGAGTATTTGACTTAAACTGTATGAATTTTAAAAACTTTTTTTGAATATTCTCAATTCTATGAATGTAGGTAGCGTAGTTGGGACTCCATACGGGCGAGCAGTATTCCAAGAGACTACGAACGAATGCACAGTAAAGTATTTTAATTGTTTTGATGCGCGTAAAATCAGAGGAGAGTCTAAATATAAATCCCAACGCTTTGCGAGCTTTTTTAATTATGTGGTCAATGTGTGAGTCGAATAGAAGTTTGGAATCAAAGATGACACCTAGGTCCCTGATAGTATTTACTCTCGCTATGGTAGTATCGCGTAGTTTATAGGGATATTCTATAATATTAGTTTTGCGGGTGAAGGAGCATATATAACATTTTGACACATTTAGATCTAATTTGTTGATGACACAATAGCGGTAAAAATTATCAAGATCTTTTTGAATTTTTTCGGCATCATTTATACTCCTCACTAGACATAGTATCTTCATATCGTCGGCGAATAGAAGCAGTTTACAAAAAGAAAAGGCGGAAGACACATCGTTTATAAAAATATTAAATAATAAGGGTCCCAAGAGAGATCCTTGGGGTATTCCCGAAGTAATATAGGAGCATCTAGATGAGTAACCATTGAGTACTACCGTCTGACATCTGTTGTGTACGTAGGAGGTGAACCATCTGTACAGGTCCCCCCTTATGCCGATAGCTGACAGCTTATGGAGAAGGACAGCGTGATCGAGGCGGTCGAAACACTTGCTGTAATCGGTGTATATGACGTCTACCTGTGCGGGCTGCGACATACAGCTTGACAGGTAGTCGGCGCAGATCGCCAGATTGGTTGTAGTCGATCGACCAGATAGAAAGCCGTGTTGTTGTTCACTGAAACTGTGTTTTAATGCGCTATACACTTGTCTATAAATAATTTTTTCAAATATTTTACTAAATAGGCATAGCTTCGATATGGGCCGATAGTTCTCGATCGCATCTTTGGGGCCTTTTTTGTGGACCGGGGTAATAAATGCCGCCTTCCACACTGGAGGGACGATGCCATCTTTGAGCGAGCGCCTGAATAATATAGTAAGCGGCAACGTCAGACCGTCGGCGCAGTGGCGCACTAGGAGGGGCGGTATTTTATCGGGCCCTGCGGTTTTGTTTAAGTCAACCGACTTAAGGAGTTGGTTGACTTCTCGCTCCCGTATTTCAACAGTGTGTATGTCCGATAGTGAATCGATAGACGACGGATCTGGAACCGAATCCACGTTCGAAGTGGTGGCTGGGAGGAAGTTCGATTGGAAGTAGTCGCTGAACATGTTGCAGATCTCCTCTCCATTAGTCGCCACTGTATTTTGGAATTTAAACGTCGACGGATACGAGTTGTTTTGTTTTTTGAGTTTGACGTACGACCAGAATGCTTTGGGTGACTTCAATATATCGTTTTCAGTTTTGGACATATAATCACGGTACATAACACACTCGACATCCTTGGCGCGCCGTCGGAGTAAGACAAAGGACTCGTAATCGGAGCGGTTGCCGTACCTCTTATATTTGGAATGCAATTTATTTTTTTCCTTTAGAATTTTAATTAGTGGCCGCTTGTACCAGGGAGGATAGCTGCCGCACGGCTTAGCCAATTTAGTCGGTACGTAAGTGTTTATTAACATGTCGAGCATATCGTAGAAGTATATAACGGCGTTATCGAACGATCTAGTACCTAGCTCGTTTTGCCAGTCGACTTCACAAAGATGGCGATTAATGGATACGAAATCGGCCTGCCGGTATAGGTACACGGGCAGCGGGCGGTGGGGAAGGTCGTCCGACTCGTTAAAGTTAGCAGTAACGGATAGTGCTTTATGGTGGGGATCCTCCGGCACCAGTGGGTCCGTACAGAGGTTCACCTCGACAGGAATATTTGAAAAGATGAGATCGAGAATTCTGCTGTTTATATTTAAAAATGAGTTGTACTGCAAGAGGTTGTAGGTATCGAGATCATCGAATAGGTTTATCTGCACGGACCCGAGCAGGTTCGAGGGCCTCAGCGAGCGGCCGTCGTCGGTCGACAGATTCCACACTATGTTCGGCATATTAAAATCACCCAGAATAATATATCTGTCGTTTGAATTATGTCGCATTATTAGGTCGAGTTTGAGTGAAAAATTTTGAAGTTGAGACGCCAGAGAATAGCCTGCATATGTAAACAACGCACAAGTGTAAGCTATATGAGGATCTCGTTTTCTTATCGCGCCTTTTTCTTTAATGAATCTGACAGTATACTTACTTTACAGCTAGGCGGGTGCAGGTACTTCCCGGTGACGTACTGCAGCAGCGAGTGTTTCGCCTCCGGTGCGAGCGACGGCTGCGTCATGGCCGCCAACGTCACCAGCCCGCATACTGATATAGACACCACCAGCATTCCGCCTGTTTGACAATCAAAATTATAATAAATACGTTTGGCACTCGGGTACTGCCACGGTAAAGCTATTTCATAGCATTTTATTAACTTATGTAATTATAATTCGCATACGTCTAGTCGCACGCACACAAACACCGTGCCGAAGTCTGGCAACGCCACACCGACCGGCACCGGCAACACCGCACTCCTGGGCCTATAGCCGAATCTTTTTCGTTTTCGCTTCGTTATAGAATCGCCGATCAAAATGTATGGAATTGACATAAGACGAGTCGAACGCCAACGTCATATTAACGAACGCTTATGTCAATTCCATACATTTTCATCGGCGATTCTATAACGAAGCGAAAACGAAAACATTTTGGCTCACCCCCCAGTGCAGGTCGGAGCGGGGTGCTAGGTTTTTTCGTTACGTAATTTCTTGATTCGGTCGCCGCACTCAAACCCTCCGCGATAAAAGCTATGCAATAGCTTAAAATGAAACTTTGAAAATCCCCCGAAAACAAAACTCTCAAATTAGATACAGCCCTAAACTTTCCAGCAGTAAACGAACTGATTCTCGATATTATGGTCAGTTTTTTAACATGGTTGACCTAAACAGCATTCTAGCATTCTATGAACAAAGTAAAAAAAAAGTTTCAATACAGTGTTTGGGGCATATTATTTAAATAGTCCAAACACGTACGGCATTCTTCCAAAATGGTCGGCCAAATCCAGAAAAATAAACTGTTCAATACGTCTGGGACCAAGAATGTGCTCATTTCCTAACGATCTACAAACGCTCGTACGGTAAAGGAAAGCCCTTTACCGTACTCTGAGTGTTTGTAGAGTTACAAATTAAATATAATATACTTGAGATCTGCAAGAACTTGCGACCTCTCGGGTGTGAATCAAAGGTCTACCCGCTAGGCAAAAACTTCATTGTAAGTTGTAGCTAAAATTATTAACTGCAGATTTAACTTATCTACGAACAAATTACAAATAAAACTCACCCCATGTCCAAGCATCCTGGTGCTTGCTGTTCTTCACGACGGTGCTCCATAGCTCCGACTTGAGCGCCTGGATGGCTTCGTTGCCGATGGGCAGGCTGCTCCTGGCGGCGGACCACGCATTGAAGTCCTTGGCGTCAATCGCCCGACGAGCCGACGAGTCCTCCAGCCAGTAGACGTCCTCGAGCGCGGACACGTCGAGACTGAGCAGACTGAAAGAAGAAGAATTAAGAATATTTTTTTTTATAAAATAAGCCCCCCCCCCTTATTAAACTAAACGAGCAAACGGGTCACCTTATGGAAAGTACCGTCGCCCTACACTCGAAACATCTGTCGATACATTAGAAGAGCTGCAGGTGCATTGCCGGCCTTTTAAGAGAGAATACGCTCTCTTCTTGAAGGTTTGCAGGTCGTATTGGTCCTGCTTTTACGTAAAACGCACAGTAGAAGACTGCCACTGATCATATTGATGTAAGTTTTTACCAACCGCGACTATGGAGGCTTATCGGTCGTTCTCACCAACCGCATCAGATATAATGCTAACCTACATTCTTTTAAAGCAAAAACGTTTTCCCCAAAGTTTTAATTGGCAATCGCCAGGCATTATTGCGATGAAGTAGACCACAAAGAATTTAATTAAAGAGGCATATTATATTATTTAAATTTTTTATTACTTTTGAATGACTATACCTGTCTCCGCCTTTGGATGCTTAATAATTATTACGTGACGTTAGTTTTCCGGGCTTTGGCTCTTTACTTTGAGTGACTTTTGAGTGATCTTTGAGTGATAGACCAAGTCAGTGTTAGAAATCTATTAAATTAAATAAGTCGTAACAGAAATTATTCTAATTAACATTTTCAATGTAATGTAAATGTAATGTTCATAAGTCATGGAAATGTAAATTTTATCTAATTAGGAGCAAAGTTATGCAGAATATACCCTGGCGCATACCTACTTAATTACTATTTAATTAGTGTTGAGTACCTACTTTATTTTGACAACACAATAACGTTTCAAACGACCCAAGGTTGGAAATTGGAATGCAATTATATAAAAAAAACATTTTTATAATAAAAATATTTCATTTAAAGTGCAAAAGTTTCTTCTTCTTTTAACCTTTCCGCTATAAAATTAAGTGCCAAAAGTTGGCACGCTGTCTTTTACTTACAACTATCTCATCCGATAAGAGCGAAAGAGACAGAAACATACACGTGTCTGCGGGTTACCGAAAAGAAGAATTGTCGAGACAAGGGGCCGAGTGTTCTCGAGTGGTAGAGCGGCAAACACGAAGCGGGTCGAGAGTAGTTGGCGCGTATTTGCCGACTACCCACACACGCCGATCACAGCTGCTCTTGACATCGCTTTGAGCGCTCTATTTTTTTTTTTTTTACTTTCGCCGACGAAGCAAAGGTATGAGATCTTATTTTAACTTTTTCATATTTAGTTTCAGAATATAAACAGGCGAAATATTTGATAAGTCATTGTTTTACTTTTGCCTTTTAAATTTTATACCGAAAAATTGCATATTACGACAAATCGAAGTAACGAAGCAGCATCTAGTCATAAATGGAACAATTATAATAGTCATATGGTTAAGTAGTATAATATACTTATGGCGTTTAAATTAACTTAACTATAATTCCGTGTACCTACAGAGATTTGAAAATTACACTTAAATATTGTCTGTGATATTGTGCAAAAATATAGACTACGTTAGCTAAACGAAGCAAATACATTTCGTTGAGTGTTCCTTTCATGTTGTATAATGCTGACATGATCAGATTATGGCTACTGCAGTACGAATGTTTGCCACACGTACGAATTGGCGCATTGTATGCAGGTGGATAATATGATATAGGTAGTATGTAATCAAGAGAAATGCACCGTAATTTTATCCAATCACTATTTTCTGAGCTAACGGATATCACGCTACATCCGTACATTATGCTAGCTCAAGTAGTTTTTAACCGACTTTCACAAAGGAGGAGGTTATTTGTTAGATTGTGGATACATATTTTTTCTTTGTCCCTCATCTTGACTTCGAGATTCAGAGGTCGAGAAAGAGATTGTTTGAGTCTCAAAACGGTTTCGTAGTAGGCCTCCAGGCTCCAGGCTTCGTGTGCGGTGAGTTGTGACATTTAAATAATCGGCCAAGTGCGAGTCGGACTCGCGCACGAAGGTTTCCGTAGCGTTATAGAGCAAAAATAGGCCATTTTTTTTTGTATGGGAGCCCCCCTTAATTTTTTATTTTATTTAAATATTATTTTTATTTATTAAAGTACAATTATATTTAAGGCCTTCGTGAAAGTTTCAAGTGCCTACCTCTTATCATTATTGATTACGAGCAAAAAATCACGTTTGTTGTATGGGAGCCCCCCTTAAATATTAATTTTATTTTCATTTCAGTATTTGTTGTTATAGCGGCACCGGAAATACACAATCTGTGAAAATTTCAGAACTCTAGCTATAGCGGTTCTTGAGATACAGCCTGGAGACAGACAGACGGACAGACAGACATCGAAATCTCATGAATAGGGTCCCGTTTTTACCCTTTGGGTACGGAACCCTAAAAACGAAGTATTGACAGCGTAAATTGTACTTTTGGGTTTGCCTTTACAACTTTATAAAGAGCCATTATCACACAAACTCCATAAAATATGTCGGCAAATTGGCCTAAGAATCTTGTTTCAAATAACAAAAGGCTATTCTCTCACCGCTTGATATTAACAATAAGCCCATTAGGCATACCTAATTGAACGATATTAATACGCAAATATCACATTCCTCACTGGAAAATAATAAGCGTATTCATTTATTATGAAAAACTCACTGATCTCTATTATACAAGTACGCTAGATAGCTGATTCCCTTTGAAATGGCAGCTATTTCTTGTGCCTATTTGAAGCGGAATCAGCGCCCCTATTATTCAGGTATAGAACTTAATCTGACGTAAAAATGACGTTTGAAAGCCGCCATATTGGCGCTGATAGCAGTAGTGAGAGTATTCGGAACTAATATTAGTGATGACAACTGTTGTTATTGGTTGTGGTTACGTCAAATTTAGTTCTCTACCCGAATAATGAGGGCGCTGATTCCGCTTCAAATAGGCACAAAAAGCATGTGTGTATCAGCAATCCAGCGTACTTGTATAATAGAGATCAGTGGAAAAACTGCTTCAATTGATCGCACAGCAGTTGAAGTGCCTCAACTCTCAAGAATGTTATATGAAGTGCTGTGGAGTGGCGACCTTCTGGCTTTTCCCTCTTATATCGTACGTTTTATAAAACTCTATTAAAACACACATTTTTAAAGTATTTTCATAATAGCTTTGTTTTAACAGTCTTTTATTAAGGGCACATACAAGGTAAATAATCGGCCAAGTGCGAGTCGGAATCGCGCACGAAGGGTTCCGTACCATTATAGAGCAAAATTAGGCCATAAATTGTGTTTTTTGTATGGGAGCCCCACTTATTTTTTTATTTTATTTTAATATTATTAATAAATATTAATGTACACATATAACTAAGGATTTTGTGAAAAATTTAAGTGCCTACCTGTTGCAATTTTTGATGTAGAGCAAAAAAGGCCAAAAAAAATCACGTTTGTTGTATGGGAGCCCCCCTTAAATATTCATTTTATTTTATTTTTAGTATTTGTTGTTATAGCGGCAACAGATATACATAATCTGTGAAAATATCAAATCTCTAGCTATTATCGTTCTTGAGTTACAGCCTGGAGACAGCAAAAAAGGCCAAATAATCACGTTTGTTGTATGGGAGCCCCCCTTAAATATTCATTTTATTTTATTTTTAGTATTTGTTGTTATAGCGGTAACAGGTATACATAATCTGTGAAAATATCAAATCTCTAGCTATTACCGTTCTTCAGTTACAGCCTGGAAACAGACAGACAGACAAACAGACAGACAGACAGACAGACAGACAGACAGACAGACAGACAGACAGACAGACAAACAGACAGACAGACAGACAGACAGACAAACAGCTACAGACAAACAGACAGACGGACAGACGGACAGACGGACAGACGGACAGACGGACAGACAACGAAGTCTTAGTAATAGGGTCCCGTTTTTACCTTTTGGGTACGGAACCCTATAAACGATATATATACAACATGACTGGTGAGACAGTACCGATACTTAAGGAGAGTACTCTGTACTCGATTCTCATTATGATTATGAAATAAAATTAGGTACTTAATTTTTTTCCGAATTTCCCAAAAATAAATGAATCATGGATACTAAGTAACTTACGCGGCTAGGCAAGAAGGCATACTATGCGGCCGGTGCAGAGGCGTGCGATACCAAAGAAACACCACACAACTACCCTTCCCGCGCACGGTGTCCATGCGTTGGGTAAATAATTATTTAACTTTAAGCTACGTTTACTCAGTGATCAATTGATATTATTTTTTTATATTTTTTTTTTCAACTAATATAATAGCCAAATATCACGTCCTCGAGTATTGAACATGTCTCACCAGTCACGCAGTATACTGGTTAAATACAACATGATATTATTTTGGTTTGAAGTGTCAAAATCATCAATGTAATCAACGAATTATTTTGGTGTACAGTTAACTAGAGATAATACGCTACTTGTCTAATAAATAGTTAACTCTCTAGGACCTAGGTTAAAAGAAACATATTATTTTTGTACTTTATAGATTTTGGACTTTACCTAGTGCCTATGTACTAATACAAATTTTTTTATCAATCAAATTCTCATAAGACAAAAAGGAAGTACCAAGCCGTCTAAATGTAGTTTACAGTAAACGAATATGGATCGTGTAGTCACTAGCCATTATCGAAGTTTGGCAACGCTGTAAACTCAACTTTTGTTCGGAAGTTTGTGCGCCCTATAATAAATGTATGTTGAGTTCCGCACAATCTAAGTTATGAAAGTGTTCGAGGCCATTAGGAACTGTATTTTAGGAACTTGTAGTCTTGACTTGTGAGCGTTAATTTAAGTTGTAATGTGATTATAGTAGACCTTCTAAAATAACTGTAAGGTCTATGATTTTTTCCAAAACATTTAAATAATCGCCTACATTCATAATATTAATTTATACCGTACCAATAAAAATATAATATATTTGTCGATATATTTTTATTGGTACGTTCTCGTGTCCGACAATAAATAAACGAGTCTTCTTGTTCTACGGTACGTTGGAAAATTCACATGACACAAAGACACGAAACTGAGGCTGCAAAATTGTATTGATTAGTAAGGAGGGTGATATGATAACTGTGTATGTATTTATCGTCCCATCTGTCTGTCTGTTACGTCCTGACTCTCAAATCCTGAACTAATTTCGATTTTTGTATGGAGACACAGACAGAAGAGAACTCAAAGAAGTTCCGGGAAAAGTCGACATAGGATAGTTTTTATTACAGAAAAATAGTACAGTAGTGTGCGATACAAAAAACAGCTGAACTAAATACTTTTAAAATTCCTTTGCACGTTTCGCGAATTTGAAGTAAACTAATTGTGCCATATAACTGTGATGTTTCTAAACGACGCATAAATTAAAAACCGGCTTTGGATAAGGCAGGATAATCGTAACAGTAATCAAAACCCCATTAAGGTGACGCCATGTTAAAGTAAAAAAACCGTGTTGGATGTGTTTTAGATTGCTTGTTTTCTATGCGAGGCTAGCCCGGCCTCTCATAGAAAACGAGCAATGGAACAGCAAAAAATGGAAAGGGCGTAGCGACAAAATGGTTTTTGTCGCGTAATTTAAAAACCATAAATACATTTCATATAAGCTATGGGCAAATTAAAGTGTATGCTAGAACCAATTTATGTACAAATTTTGGAAGCTTATATCACTCTCCTCTGTTGGCAATTATATAGGAATCCCTTTTTTTACAGAGGTCTTTTTGATTGATTATTCTGTGTTAAAAAATTTACCAATCGTGTTATGCTATGGGTAATTCAGAGACAAAGACATGATGAATACTATCAGTGAACTTTAATTTGTTAGCTTTAGTCATTGCTGAGAAAAATGGACATCGCTACAGCCAAATTATCAAGGCGTCACCTTAACACAAAACAAGACAAATAAACTTCCGACTGGGTCATTGCTGATTGTTTGATAAAATATTATGCGAAATAGAGGTTCACATAATATTATGTAACGAAGACCGAAAAACATAATATATTTAACACAGTCTGCAGGTGCATGGCGTGTGTCTATGTTCGTTAAGCGACGGTCACATTCATGTGACATACAGAAGATTATTATGATTTGCTACCAAGGCGATACTGTGCAGCCAAAATGCGGCGAGCCAACATGACATTGCATAATATTAAATGCTGCTTGCTATATCATAGTAGGCAGTTAAATTATACCAATTTTAATAAAGATACGACTGATAATTTGAATAGCTTATAGCCTTCACCACCACGAATATTTCAAGACAATATAACTAGCCAAAACAGTTCAACCGTTCTCGAGTTTCCTGCTTTCGAGACTAACATAAAATTCGTTTTTACTTATAAATATAGATTTCTTTTTGAAATTTTAAACACATTTCTGTTTCATTTGTCTTTATAAGATCTAGTAACCAGTGGCACAGTTTCATTAGTATTCGGATGCAGAAAGGGAGATTAATAAACCGCTCGGCAAGTTTACGACTCTTTCGGGGAATGAATAATGAATGAAGGTAGGTTCGTTAGCGTTAATGAAGTATGAACAGAGGCGAAATATTTAGACTCTATTACAAGCTCTCATAATGGCTTCGATGTTAAAGGAAATGGGAGCAGCCATCATCGGTATGAACAGCGGGGCTATAATGGTCACATTTAAGCAATTCCTCTCAATCAATTCAGCAATTGAATTGTCAAAACTGTCAAACTGACAAAACATGTCAAATCAGTACAAAGCAGAGTTGCATTTTGCGATTTAAAAAAAATGAATCATATTATGATTCATCTCATGATTCCACAAAGCGACAATTTTAGCCCCGCAAATCGAAGCACTGCTCCAGTGCTTCATGGCTTGTATTCACTTTGATAGTGTTAAGTGCAGGTGATCATAGTAAGGGAGAACCTACTTCCAAAAGAGATAATTATTATTATTTGTTTTGACTCCTGGTTAAGGCCGCGTTTCCACCAGAGATGTGTTGCGAGGAATGTGATTTTGAGAACCAATAGAATCGCTTCATTGACGTAACCTCGCTCAGCGCAGCGATTCTATTGGATCATAAAAACACATTCCTCGAAACACATCTCTGGTGGAAACGCAGCCTTAGACTACTTTCATTGAAACCATTACAACCAAGGAGCCACTGCACTCACCTGGAGTACACATGCTGTAGCTTGTGTGTTGCCAACCACTGTCGCAGCACAAGCCGCTGCTGCAGTATCTGGGCGGCCTGACGTAGACGCGTCTCCTCTGACGCTGGCAGCTCTGGCAGACGCTCGAAGTTCTCAGGGGAAGCGCAGCCTGAGAGGGTCGAGATACCTGAAAGGGATTTGGGAAGTATAAAGACGATATTGAAGATGTCAAGGCGGCTGCCATGTTAGAAGCTTCCTATACAGGGTGTAATAACTAAGTGATAATACTTTAAAGTGTGTATGTGTTCCTTATTCAGTTCACTGTGAAAGTAGCAGCGCTGAAAATTAACATATTAATATTATATTATTTACATTTTTAATGTTTTTTTTAATTTTCGTATAAACAACTTAAAACTATAAGATATACTTCAACCTTTAGTTATACATTATACATACCCACTTCCAAAAAAGATTTCATGTGATAATTTGCTAAGCGAAAAAATGTAAGCGATAATTTGCTACACGGAAAAATCTACATCTTCGTGGCTCGTGTCGATCTGAAATTTTTAATACAGTTTCTTCATAAAAAAGATTACGTAAGACTTAAGAGCCTTTATAACTTCGTAAATAAAGGAGCACTTTCCGCTTTAATATTGTAATATTCTCATCGCGTTTTCGTTATTAAAAAATCAATACCGCCTACATTTGATACTTGTATTGTCTTACTGCGGCCTTCGGCTAAATTACTTTCATAACCTTTTTGTTCCTTATCGATCGCTTTTTGAAGTTTGAACATTAGCTCGACCTACGTAGAGTTTAATAAGTTAGTACCTAAATGAATAAACTATGAACATAAAATTTTCTGATTCTAGAAATAAGTAATAACGTTTTGAATATTCATGTCCAGTTTCGTAAACTGTTTCAATGCTACATGGGGTCAAAAAGTATAAGACATTTAACATTTTGCTTTTTGGCAACATTCTTTCACATGATGAAATAAATGTTTATCTTCTCTCATAACTTATTAGAGAAGACAAAGTAATAACGATACGTCCATACTTTTTTACTTTTGTTAGGGTAAATGCATGACGCTGGGGCGCTTGCCCATACAAATGACAAAAAAATTTCACCGCTGCTACTTTCATAGTGAACTTTATATAAGGGACACATACACACCGTGAAGTATTATCACTTAGTTTTGTTACACCCTGTATAAATAAAATAATTTTGTTAGTTTCGATAGAACTCGAGAACGGCTGAATCGATTTGGCTAATTTGAAATAGGTTACATATTAAGTGCGTAGAAGTCCAGGGAAGGTTTATATTAGGAGGGAAGTGATAGGAAGTTTCCCGGGTCATCTAGTGTTGCATAAATATCGAGGTACAGTCACTACCATTTTCTCTGCGATGGATCGAAACGATCGTGAGTGGCCGCCTTTATGCAGGTACTTCAGAGCCGGCAGGAATACTGCGGTCTGCGCCAAGCCTCGGGTCACCGCAGCAAAGTAAATATAGCTTTCTTTGTGTATATAACTGAGTAAATAACTTTCTTTGTAGTATATAAGTGAGTAAATGACTTTCTTTGTAGTATATAAGTGAGTAAATGACTTTCTTTGTAGTTGAACAGTGTAATTTAGAGCGCCGTGAAGCATCGCCGACGGATGTCGTGTCTCACGCGAAGGTTCCACTTTGAAATAGTTATTAGCTTTTGTTTGAGTGAGTCAAACACATTACTGGAACCGTTTTAAGCAAGTTTAAGTTGCTTGATATTTTGAGGTTGATAGTGACTTCGTATGCAAAGTAATAAATACATTTTGCTTGACTTAAGGGCTTTACATTTTCACTGGAACACCATGGCTGCGCAATCAGTCGCCGCTAGCAAGAAAATATCCATACTTATAAATACGACAGTGTGTCTGTCTGTCTGTTACCTCTTCACGCCTGAACCGATTTTGCTGTTTGGTATGGAGATATTTTGAGTCCCGGGAAAGATAGATAGGATACTTTTTATCCCGAAAAAATGTACGGTTCCCACGCGATAAACGAATTATGGCGCAACGGAATTC
Source organism: Plebejus argus (assembly GCA_905404155.3). NCBI lineage: Eukaryota > Metazoa > Arthropoda > Insecta > Lepidoptera > Lycaenidae > Plebejus > Plebejus argus. The sequence continues at coordinate 7,290,356 of FR989929.1, read as the reverse complement.
AAGAACTAGTACACTGTGCACTATAAACTCTATTTAAAAGAGTTATTCGTTTGCCATATTAATATTCACCGTTCACGCCTCTATCGTAATAAATTGAGTTATGTTCGAGCAGTAGAAATACCATAAGTAACACAATATTGTAATGAAAATGACTTCGAAAAGGTCCGCGTTTACGTTATGCGGCCTGTCTACAGCATGACTGGTGAGTCAATACCGATATTTAAGGAGAGTATTCAGTACTCGATTCTCATTATAAATATGTAATAAAATTAGGTTCTTAATTTTTTTTTTAATTTCCCAAAAATTAATGAATCATGGATACTAAGTAAATTACGCGGCTAGGCAAGTAGGCATACTATGCGGCCGGTGCAGAGGCGTGCGCTACCAAAGAAACACCACACAACTACCCCTCCCGCTCGAGGTGTCCATGCGTTGGGTAAATAATTATTTAACTTTAAGCTACATTTACTCAGTGATCAATTGATATTATTTTTTTATATTATTTTTTTCCAACTAATATAATAGCCAAATATCACGTCCTCAAGTATTGAACATGTCTCACCAGTCACGCAGTATAATATTGGAAGTTGGGACATTATGAACCAACTAGATGACACCCGGAACTCCGTGGGCCAAAATTCGATTATCGGAACCGTACATTTTTTGGCTTTAAAAAGTACCTTTCCTATGTCCTTCCCAGGGCTTAAAGTACCTACCTCCATACCAAAATTCAGCAAAATCGGTATAGCACTTTGGGCTTGATGAGGTAACAGACACAAAGACAGACACACTTTCGCATAATATTAGTATGGGTACAAGAGATTACGAACTATTGTCCAGTTTTTCAGACTTTTTTTGAGAGTTTATCTCTTCAACAGCGTTGTTGATTGGTTAATATTTTAACGTAAACCAATCAAAAGAGGTAGTCTAAATCTATCTATCTTCTATCTATACAGCATGACTGGTGAGTCAATACCGATATTTAAGGAGAGTATTCAGTACTCGATTCTCATTATAAATATGTAATAAAATTAGGTTCTTAATTTTTTTTTAATTTCCCAAAAATTAATGAATCATGGATACTAAGTAAATTACGCGGCTAGGCAAGTAGGCATACTATGCGGCCGATGCAGAGGCGTGCGCTACCAAAGAAACACCACACAACTACCCCGCCCGCTCGCAACGCATGGAGCGTTGGGTAAATAATTATTTAACTTTAAGCTACATTTACTCAGTGATCAATTGATATTATTTTTTTATATTATTTTTTTCAACTAATATAATAGCCAAATATCACGTCCTCGAGTATTGAACATGTCTCACCAGTCACGCAGTATATATAAAGCTCAAAGGTGACTGACTGACATGGTGATCTATCAACGCACAGTCCAAACTACTGGACGGATCGGGCTGAAATTTGGCATACAGGAAGATGTTATAGATGTTATGATGTAGGCATCCGCTAAGAAAGGATTTTAATAAATTCCACCCACCACGCATAAAATTGCTGGGAAAGAAAGTTTGTGTGAAACTTTGTCATTTTCAAACCGATCAGCCTGAGATTTTGATACCTAATGAATAATTATACTTCTGAACGCGAGCGAAGCTGTGGACAAAAGCTGGTTAATAGATAAACTTCAGCCAAGACCTCACAAACCGGTATATGATCGACATCCATCGTTTAGCTTCGCAATCATGGTTATGTATGTAACGTGAACATGCCTTTATGAGTAGAAAACGCATACTTATTCCGTAATTACAGGCAGCTACATATCTGTGGTTAGAGCCATTGAGCCATGATATTGCGATGTGAACTGCGAATGGCTGGACATTTTCTAGCTGTTACAAACGCAAGCACTTGAAATCGGAATTGCAGAATCTGCTTAATCACAAAACCATTGTTATCTACGCAATGTGGTATACACAAGATTGCACTCTACTATCATGCAAATATTATGCTTTCAATTTATTTCTAGTACAGATCACTTAACGGTTTCGTTAATAGCGTCATAAGTACGAGTTTTACATTTATGCCACATATAAACTAATACTGCATAATAGAATCATTTAACCACAGAACTCATAGGAAGCACAATACATTTTTATTCTCTTAATATACAATGTTTCGCCCACGTCTTTCAAGCCACTTTTTTTTACAGAACACAGAAGAAACAATATAAACCAACATATTCTTACTATAATATGATATGTATATATAATGTTTTCTCCTCGTCTGTCGGCATTTTCTAACGTACAAAAACCAAATTTTAATATAATATTGATCCTTATTAAAAATAAAAATTCACATGTTTTTTCTTTTGTAATCGCTCAGTACTAAAATGTTGAGAAATAGCTTCCGAAAGTTTCCTAAAAAACACTACAATTAATGGACACTACGCGTCGCCCGCGCGTGACGTGCCCCAGCGTCTCCCCCCGCGTCACCCCCGATCATACCCACCGCCACGAGTGAGCATTCTGCAACGATTTTAAATGGGATAAAATATGTCATTAAAAAAACACCCATTTTTTTTTGGATAAATAGATTCTCCTAATGATACCTAAGCCTGGGAAAAAATTTGGCACGAAGGTTTAATTGCACCCTGTATAAGGAGTCTGATACGCACATTGTGATCGCTTATACAGGGACTTATTGTTGAACAGCACAATAATATACTTGATTAACTACTATAGCTAATAAAGTTTACTCTTCAGTTGACTAATTTCTTCTCTCAACGCAAACAAAAACCCCGCCAAAAATATATGATAAGGTGATGAAATGATAAACGCGAGGACTTTATACGAAATAATATATTATTGAAAGAAACACAAAATATAATGTACACGGACGTAGCTCGGTAAAATATTGTAATAAGTCAGAGGGCGAATGTTTTATCTGACAAGTAAAATATTTTCTTCTAAATTCCAAATATGAATTCCAAATAGTTTTCGTTCACACTCCAACATAAGGCCGATTGCATATAATCGATGCTCACTTGTTGATGTAAATAGGACGCGGGAATTGGGCCGGCGACCCGGGACAGGGCGGGAGCGGGGGTGAGGCGGGATGCCAGCAGGGTGAGGGGCAGGTGCTCGCGGGCGAAACGTTCGAAATTCAAAAGTGCAGATTTTATAAGCCAGTCGGAGGTGTTGAGGTATTGTTCAAAAATAGAATTAAATGCAGACGGGTTATTGTTGCTGCGGAACCCTCCAACTCGCACTTGGTCGCTTTTTTTTCCGTTTATCATGGAGATACTTTGAGTTCCGGCAAAGGACATAGGATACTTTTTATGCCGGAAAAATGTACGGTTCCCGCGCGATTAACAAGTTTTTGCGCAACGGAGTTGCGGGCGTCATCTAGTATTCAAATGTTGTGAAAACTCACAAGCGGGAATTGAATATTTCGAATATAATATTCGAAAGAGCACATAAAATAAAGTATATGACATAATATTATGTGCTCATTCGAATAGCGCGGCGCTATCTCTTCTTCCACGCTGACATATGATTGATGACGCCCGCAGATTCCAACATTCCAAAGCTGTTTTGCTACGGCATAGAATTTAAAATTGCGATATTTTATCTTTAAGAAAATACAACAAAATCGTCTGCTTTCACACATTTCAAAAGGTTTGAAAAATATTTCTGATTTTACTACCGTAAGGTTTAGATTCAAATTTTACACTTACTATAATATTATAAATATGAAAGTGGTTATGTCTATATGTCTGCGACCTTATCACTTGGACGGCTAAACCCACGGGTATGGATATACTTTGCGATACGGAAAAAGATAAAGGGAGACGAAAAATGAACGGTTTCCGCACTATAAACGGATTTCGGCGTAATAGATTTGTGGGTCTTCTATCTATGAATAAACAACAAACAACACAATACGAAAAACTTGTGGCTCTAAAATACTACGTAAAGTTAATTTCGTAGAATCTCGTAGCACGCGTAGACCGTGATTCGTAGCAATAACCGGGTGCGAGCTACGCCGTAGCACCCACGCACAGGAAGCTCCGAAGCTCTACGAGAGTGCTACGATTGCGTCTACGAACGCGTAGGACTATTTAGATTAGATCTTTGGCTATAATACCTGATACCTCTAATTTAAGGGCCCGGGTTACCCTCGAAATTTTCATACATTCTTAATACCAAAACCATTTTCTCATACGAAAATATTTAACATGTTTGAGTTATTTTTCAGCTTAAGATAGTAATTACCTAGGGTCCTGAGCAAATTTTTTTTACAAAATATTTAAATACTAAAAAAAATTTTTGTGTTTAAATATTTTTTAGTAAATTTACTACTAAATATTTAAACACCAAAAAATAGACAAAACCACTAAAAAATATATAAATAAATAGTAAATTTACTACAAAATATTTAAATAATAAAAAATATTTTTTAAAGTTTAAATATTTTGTAGTAAATTTACTATTTATTTATATATTTTTTAGGGTTTTTGTCTATTTTTTGGTGTTAAAATATTTAGTAGTAAATTTACGAAAAAATATTTAAACACAAAAATTTTTTTTTTAGTATTTAAATATTTTGTAAAAAAAATTTGCTCAGGACCCTAGGTAATTACTATCTTAAGCTGAAAAATAACTCAAACATGTTAAATATTTTCGTATGAGAAAATGGTTTTGGTATTAAGAATGTATGAAAATTTCGAGGGTAACCCGGGCCCTTAAATGTTGTTTTTCGGAAAAAATACTGTAATTGTGCATAAGTAGATATTTTTATTTAGAAAATATTATTACATTCTTTGTTATTGATTGATAAATTATATGTTTAATAATAAATAAGAAGAAATTAAAATCTACGATTGTGCAATACCATCGTCTAGTTCCGAGGCCATCGTTGGCATGAGTATACAAAAGCACATTGATTAAAATACGGTAGGTAGCAATATCGTTACGTTCTGAATAATAATAGAAGAGAACTGTGACGTAATTTGTATGACAAGAGAAATTCCTGATTAAAAGTACATTTACATTGATACATTAGCGGTACGTTTTAACACAATAGACAGAACAAACCAGTAGGCCGACTTCAAAGAAACAGACAAATCGGCGCGAGTACCGCTGCTGTCTGCTGTAAGCATGCTTTGGCATGGTTCGGACGGCTGAGCAACGCAGTATCAAACGTATAGATTTCGAGAATACTTCTAAGTTAATCTACTGGTTCATTTTGTCTATTGTGGTTTTAATTTAGTCTAGTATTAATTTTAAAGTCAAAGGCTCGAATCACACTTCCTGGGCATAGTAGAACCGTCGCGACGCGTAAAGTTTTTTGGTTATAGCATAATATTCATCATCGGCGCTTCCATATTTTCATAGCAGGAATTTGTACTTAAATATAATAGAGTAATACCTATCTACAATATCGATGAATTATGTTTTGCCAAAAAACGTGACGCGTCGCTGCGACTCTGTCCCTGTGTGAATTAAACCCTAAGCGCTTCAAAAGTCAAAATAAAATATTGAACATAAGATAACTTTGTTTTATTTACGTTCTTTGTTGTTTACGTTAGTAGAATGCTAATCTAGTGCCGAAACCCTATGTTACTGATTGCTCGCGCTAGCTACATTATTGATGTAAACGGGCTCTTAATAAAGCTTTATTGAATGTGGTATTGCCCTCATAAATTAGTACTATTTTACAAAGATAATTTACAATCTATTTTCAGATAATTTGTTGAATAGTCTTTGATCAAAACCAAATTGAGGCCTTCCCACCCTATCACTCTGAAAATAGCTCGGTGTCTGGGCTTATAACCTAATTAGTTTCAATATACAGTGCTCTTTAATTACATTGGCTCAGGCTGAACTTAAATGCCGCCGCATAACCAGTTGGCTTCCCGCCAAAAAGCCGCCATGATGCTTTGTAGCATGTCGATTACATTTTATTGGATAAAAACCAAAAATCTGTATTTTTTATTTAAATTTCTCTTGACGGCGGAATCTAGGTCGGTTATATACATATAACGGAAAAGGTAAAATATTAATACTAATACTATAAATACGAAAGTGTGTCTGTCTGTCTCTCTGTTTAACTCTACACACCAAAACCGCTGAACCGATTTCGCTGTTTGGCATGGAGATACTTTGAGTACCGGGAAAGGACATAATGTGATACTTTTGAAACCGGAAAAATTTACGGTTCCTGCGCGATAAATGAATTTTAAGGCAACGGAGTTGCTGGTGTCATCTTGTAAATACTAGCCCAGACTCAAACATCTATAATGTAAAATCCTAAAGCTGTAGGAGTCTGGGCTATTAATTTTTTCAGCAAACCACATTTAATTAGGACAAAATTGGTTGCCACAGACCACAGAGTAATATGCTGCGGTTGCCAAATATAGAAATCGGCGACAATGCTGGAACCACAAGATTTAATAAGTGTTAATAGCCACAATAACCCTCAGGGGTGGTAAGAGCTTTGACACGTTGTTGATATCTCATGTAAGGAGCTGTTTTTGACCATAGATAATGTAAACGTCGTGATATAATTATATTATATCCCGGTTTTTGGAATATTAAAAATATCACTAATTCGCTAACTAATTTAGTAGCAAGTTTGTACACAAGGCAAAGCTAGCAAAACTTGCTAGACACTATGGCTAGCAAAAATTTCGTATGTACTCGTAATGTTTAACTAAGTTTTAGGTCAAAAGCCAAATTAATAAGCACGAAAAGTTCAACTTACGCAGGACCTGTGTAAGTTGGACATTTGGCAGTGTTTAAAACTTTTAGCCATCAGAAATTACCGTACTTAAGCAGAGTTTTATCTTAACAAACATAATACAAAAAGAGCCTAGTGCCTACGCATGTGCTGAACTCGGTTATAAAATTTTAGGTTGTATTTTTTCATTCTGAAGGTACACAAGTTGATAGGGCGTTTAGATCTTTTAGAGTAACAACGGATTTTAATGCAAATTTAAGCAAGTAACAACAGTTTTTAAGGGTGACCCGTGACAGTGACGTCAGGGCTCTAATGCCTTCGAGGGAAGTGATTTAAGAGCTTATATAAAATGCATCTATTGCCGTCACGAATCACTTTTTTTTATTATCCGGGGCCATCTATGGGCTATTCGCCCATATCCTTTTTATACTCTTTCTCAATCATAATCATTAAAAAAAATGGCAGCCATTTTGAAATGCACCACATAACGAGAAAAGTTGAAGTTGAAATGATTTATATAAGAAAGTTGCGATGTAAACACGGCGAAGTTTTATCGCTGGAAGCCAACCCAGTTAGCCGAGAACAAAGCCTTTGTTTGATTGTGGCCTGTTAGAAAACTCTGTTCAAAATCATTTTACCTCGGGGTTTGTAGAAAACTAATCCTTATTTCGCTGGAATAAAGGTTCTGTCAGAAGCCTGTTAGGAAACTCTGTTCTACCCGTTAATACTAATTCTACCTCGGGGCTTGTAGAAAACTGATCCTTATTTCGTTTGGAATAAAGGTCCTATCAGAAGCCTGTTAGAAAACTCTGTTCTACGTTCAGACTAATTTTACCTCGGGGTTTTTAGGAAAGAAATCCTTATGTCGTTGCAATAAAGATCCCGTCAGATGCATATCGTTGGAATAAAGATCCCGTCAGATGCATATAACACCTTTTAACAAAAACCGCGCACGAATCTAAAATGCAATTTGTAAGCAAGCTCTCAAGTAAAACAGAAGGGGAAACTTGTATTTCCCTGCTCTTTCTCTTCTCTTCCTCTTTTAGAGTATATGGTTAAATTTTCAACAGTAGTCAGGACCTTTTTAGCCACCACCTAAGGATAACTTTCATAGGAACCCTGAGAAATAACAATTCCAAGCAGCAAAACGAATTAACATACTTCATTATGATAATATAGGTTAACATATTATATTATTAAAGACAACTCGAGATCCAATCAGACATGTATTAGTCCCCTATATACCTACACCAATATGTAGAGTTCGCTGTGAAAGTGGCAGCGCTAAGAGTAACATTTTTTTCACCTTCGTATGGAAAAATGCATGACGTTTGGGCGCTTGCCCATACAAATCATAAAAAAGAATTGCTCTTTCAGCGCTGATACTTTCATAATGAACTCTATATAAGGGTCGTACAAGAACCCCAAAGTATTATTTCTTTGTTTTGTTACACCTTGTACATAATATAACAAAGTTTTCTAATCGGCCACATTAAAACATACTGTAACATTATTATCGAATAATCGACTCTCCCACGCTTATCTTATGCTAATGTTTGACCTTTTAGAGCAGTAGTACTCAACTTTTTTATACGGGCCACAAACTCGTTTTGGTTTTGTTGTCGCGGGTCGCAACCAAAGTTTTTCAAGGTTAGGATAATAACATTCTTCAAAATTTGTGATTTAAAAGTGAAAACATTTTTACGACTTCCACGACCACTGCACTATTTTTCCGGTGGGCTTGAAATTCAAAATAGTTTAACTTCACACGGGCCACTGATAAAGTCCCGGCGGGCCGCAGGTTGAGTATATCGTTTTTAGAGGATTCAGTGAGATTCAGCTGAACCCGGGATCCTTAAATGCTTTACATTATGTACGATGTTATACATAATGCATTGGACATTTTGTACTTCAATATTTATAAAATTAAAACAAAATAAATATTTAAGGGGGCCCCCCCCCATACAAAAAACACAATATTTGACAACTTTCGCTCAATAACGGTACGGAACCGTTGGCCGATTTACTATACTTAACGTATATTATGTCATGTATTGGCACATACAAATATGAATTAAATAATATAAACAAAACTTTTCGACACTTTTATAAGCTACGAAAATCGATCGGTATGCGGGTAACTAAATTCAGATATATATTCACTTCTCGATGCTTAAAAATCATTACCTAAATATATATTACTAGCTGTCCCGGCAAACGTTGTTTTGCCATTTAAAGTATATTTTCTACATCATCAGTTGATACATGTTTTACCCCCTCTTTTGTCCCCTAAGAGGGTGTGGGGGGGTTAAGTTGTTGATGTTAAGTTGAAAAACACAGTTAATACCTAATATGAAGTAAGTCCACTAAAGAAAAAAGTTGTATACAAAATCTGACCCCTCTTTGGTCCCCAGAGAGGGTTGATAGGGGAGGGGGGGGGAGGATTTTTATACACCAGATGTTGAGTTCGAAGAAGACAAATATAATATATCTGTGAAAACCGTATGCAAATCGGATCAGTAGTTTTCGTGTTAAAGAAAAAAGTTTGATACAAAATCTGACCCCCTCTTTTGTCCCCTTAGAGGGGTGGGGGGAAGAAATTTTATACACCAGATGTTAAGTTGGAAGAAGATAAATATATCTGCGAAAACCACATTCAAATCGGATCAGTATTTTTCGTGTGATGCTGGAACAAACATACAGACAGACAGAAAGAGTGACAGACAGACAGACAGACAAAAAACTAACCACATTTTTGGCTTCTATAGCGATGTAGTGACAAAGGTGTAATTTCGGGTGTCATTTCATATCTTTTATGTACAGAATTTTCATTTCTACAACAGAATATTGTCTTCCCCCAGCACGCGCTTTGGTGACGCCCACTATCGTAATATTTTAATTTCGCCATAATTTCAAAACCAAACGTCCAATTTTAATCATTCAAAGACCAAATATTATCTACATAAACTGTACTTAGTGATAAAATAATTTATTTTGATAAGGATTAATAGCGTGAGTAAAATAGATCCGTCTAAATGTAATCCAAAAAAATTCAGGATTTTTAAATAAATAAATGGTTATTGTGCCTCACTCGACATAGATAGGTATAGTGTGTCGCGGACTTTTTTGTAGATATTTATAAGGTCTACAATTACTTAGAACATTTTATGGTTCTATCTTTTATAGTTTAGGCAGCGTACGCAAAATAAGTAACTTTTCTAGCTAATTTTTTACACCTTGCGTCCGAAAAACTCAAATATCTTACGGAACCCTACTTTTTTCCAAAATAAAATGTAGCCTATGTTCAGCAGAAATAATGTAAGATTCCAATAGCAAAAGAATTTTTCAAATCGGTCCAGTAGTTTCGGAGCCTATTCGACTCAAACAAACAAACAAACAAACAAACAAACAAACAAAAAATCAAATCTTTCCTCTTTATAATAGTAGTATAGAAATATAGACATATATGTCGCAGCGAAAAGAGGATATCAGGGATTTCACGATATCCCTAGGGATATAACGAACTCGTAGATGCCGAATATTCTTGTTTGTTACGTCTTCTTACTAACTTGGAGCAAAATAATTCATACAGGCAATAAAAAACCCTAAATAAATAAAAAACCATAAAATTAATATTATACCTAGCGGAATATGTTAACTTTATGTAAAAAACAGAACAGTTTACTGTTTAGTACCAAGCATTACTTTTAAATATTTACTAACATACGCACATTAAAGATAAAAACTTGTACAATGACCGCTATAGCAAAAACAACGTTTAATAGCGTGATAATAGGATCATTTACCTGAAAACTGCGACACTCCTGATAACAACGAGATGCCGGAGTTGCGGCTGTGCGACGGATGGATCATGCCGATGGAGCATATCTCCGAATCTTCGAATTGCCACATTATTACCGAGAATTTGGGACCATACAACTGAATATCTCTTAAAGGATTTTCTTTGATATGTGAGATATGTCCATAATGGGGTGGGTGTGTGCGGTCGCGGCGAGGGCTGCGGCGGGACTGAGGTGCCTGGCTTTGTTTGGGGGCGGGCGGTGACGTCACGAACCCTGGGAGTTGGGATCCTGCACTGTATTCGATAATGCATCGCCGAAAGAGATACGGGTTCATAATAGGGAGGAGGTAATGCACTCTATCTGTATAAAAAACCGGCCAAGTGCGTGTCGGGCCACGCGCAATGTAGGGTTCCGTAGTACCGCTAGATTTTGAAAATTTTTGTATGGTCAATGAATGTACATTTATAACATGTTTTACACTACTAACAACATCATTTCAAAGGAATTTGAACAAAAAGTTCCTTTATACTTCGCCGAATACATTTTTTTAGTTGATCGACTATTACTCAATAACTTAAGTATGAAGTATTCTTAGCCGTGATAGTTTTCCTTTTAAATTTAGCATATTTCCTACTCCCGTGAATTTTTTCACATTTCCAAAAGCAACCGTTTAGCTGGTAGAAGGGGGGGACACTGGACTCTTAACGATTTTTTCCACTTTAAAACTGAATATTTTACAAATGGATCCCTAAATCGGAAAATGATCTATGAATACTCATAATATTTTTTAAAAACCTATCCAACGACACCACACACGATGGGGTGGGCGTGAAAAAAAAAATTCAACCCCGCTTGATGTGTAGGCGAGGTACCATAAAAAATATTATTGAAATATTTTATGTACCATTTTGTTGGCATTATTAATATGTGTATTCGTGCCAAATTACAGCTTTGTAGGTCCTATAGTCTCTGAGCAAAACCGCGGACGGACAGACAGACAGACGGACGGCAGACCGAAACTATAAGGGTTCCTTGTTGACTACGGAACGTGTTTATTTGTATGGTATATTACTACTAAATATTAAAGTACACATATAACTAAGGATTTTGAGAAAAATTCAAGCACCTACCTGTTGCCATTATTGATATAGAGCAAAAAAGCCAAAAAAATCACGTTTGTTGTATGGGAGCCCCTTAAAATATATTAATTTTATTTTGTTTTTAGTATTTGTTGTTATAGCGGCAACAGATATACATAATCTGTGAAAATTTCAACCGTCTAGCTATTACTGTTCTTGAGTTACAGCCTGGAGACAGACAGACAGACAGGCAACGAAGTCTTAGTACCTAATAGGGTCCCGTTTTTACCCTTTGGGTACGGAACCCTAAAAGAAACATAATATAAAATATTATTATAATAATATTATACACGGAACACCGAACAAAATATCATGTCATGTATAGTATCCTCTAAAGACCGAAGCTAATTTTTGCTGAGTACTAATTATCACCGAACGTACTTTCAGAAGAACAAACTTTTCATAGTCGGTAACGCCGAGCATTTCACATGATGTTTTTTTTATGTTAGCTATTTTCTATCGTGCTCATATTTTTAGGGGTCTTATATAATAGTGTATAGAATATATTTTAAGCAAAAATACTAATATTTAAAATAACTTTTAAAAGAACACTCGGTATTTTCGACTTTAAATGTAATAAACAAGAATATTGTTTTATTCTAGTTAAAAATCCAGTTCAAGTGTAAACATTTGAAAAAACCAATAGTTTAGAAATACGTAAATATTAGAGTAATAATCTCAATTCAACAAAAGCAAAGGAATTATTTTAATTTTGAATTTCATGATTTGTTCTTTTCAGAGAACTGTCGGTCTTAAATTATAGAAATATACTTATGATTCGAATATTTTTATTAAAGACATCGTGAACCGCGCGCAGCAACTGCACGCCGCAGTGTTCTAATTGCAATATCAAAATACTATGTCTATACGTTTAGTAATAAAATGAAACCATTAATATATTTTCATATTTTAGAAAATAAAATAAAAGCAAATCTTATACAGTAAATACCTAACGTTCTTTTCAACGAACTATCAATTTTCAAATGAAAAAATAACTCACTCAACAACTTGTAATCAGATTTTTTTATGGTAATATGTTTAGTAGTATTTAGCCTATTAAAACACTAAAAATATTCGCAAAAAAAAAATTTTAACTTTAAAAACAAGGGAAATTGCTTACCGCGTCGTCTCGTGCGCACCATCTTGACGGAGAGAAATTGTCATATTTCGTTTATAATTATGTTTTTTTATGAAAACTGATTTTGGATACACAGAGCTTATTAAATTGAAGTCATAAACAATAACTTTTTATTTCACATGGTCCAAATTTTTGAACTCAAATCGATCGCTAAAAATTTTGTTCCTTCTGAGGCACGTCTGGTGTTTCTTCCAAGTTGCTTTCGTAAAAGTCTCGGCTGTAACGACTATAAAATAAATTTCCTTTAAAGGAACATCCGGTCTTTAGAGGGTATAATAGTGTATAGTGTATACGGTCGAATTGAGAAACCTCCTCCTTTTTTGGATGTCGGTTGAAAATAAAATTTAAATTTTATTAATCTTGCTAAAACTCGAGAACGGCTAAACCGATTTGGCTAATTTATTAATGTTGAGAAGGAATTTGTATTGGAGGAAAGTGATACTAACTACTATGTTCACCTTCACCAATCACCGGGTCATCTAGTAAGTAATTAAGAGTGGATTGCACCGGCTTACTTTAACTATAACTTTAACTTTAACCATAACAAAATGTGAAATGAACTGTCAAATCCCTAGCAAAAGTCGCCATATTTGACGCCATACTTAACCTTAACTTTAACTACGCTTCTGGTGCAATTCACCCTTAGATATGAATTCTATCTGCATTTGTGTTCGAGCAGGCATGAGGTTAAATTCGTTTTACAGAGCAGTTGAATCACGCACATACACACGGGTAAATATGTAGATCAACCATCTACAGCTATTGCTAAATCGTTTTTGTTTTGTTTTTTGAAACAACTTTTATGGTTGATAGAGAGAGAGACCAATATTGTTAAAATTGAATCCAGTTATCTTATTCTTCGGAGTTTTTCTTATTAAAACCTTTATAAAGGTTTAAAAACCTTTACAAAGGTTTTAATCCCTCAATCGTGGATTCCTAGAAAGGTAAAGATAAAAATTTATCCTTTACCCTTACTACTTTTGTAGTCTTAAGTACATTGAAAAAAAATACTGAATAATAATAGATATATATTAACATGTAAAGTTGTCGCTCATACTATTAAACGTAAGTTTTAACCTATCAAAAAAAGTGGTGTAAGTATAACATCCGGGGCCCGTGGCAAATTGATAGGACCCTAACAGTAAAAATCGTCACGTCAAACAATGCATAAAAATTTCTGACCTCACTGCCTCTTGGGCCTTTGATATCCCTAAAAATAGAGAAATTTTAAAATATAATAATATAACAATAATTACAAATATTATTGTTTTATAAAATCTCTACCTCGAGTCTTGACACATTTTTTTTTTACTTTTACAATTTTAATATCAAAACTTAATTTTTTAAAGTATTTACCTTTATCCCTGAATAGTTTTTTTAGTTCAATAAGCTGATTTTCTTCCAACCACTTGTCGACCTCAGCACTTTCGTCTTCAAAAAATTCACACAAAACCAATCTTGATACTACACAAGCTAAAAGTATTACACTGATCACTGAATAAATATAGTCCGAACGTTTTATCATATTTACACAATATATGGGAAAAAGTTATTTTTAATTTACATATTAAATCTTCGAAACAAACACAGAAATATTTGTTTACAATGATCGGAAATGATTTTGAAATTGGATTTTGTGATTTGGAATTGACAAGAAAGTGACATTCAAATATTATTGACATAATTTTTTTTTATTATATAGGGACCGTGCAGAGCGACGACACTGCCACAAGTGGCGAATAGCCGAAACTTTTACGAAAATTTTACTGTCAAGCTCTAGTCAAGCTACGGAAAATTATAAGATTTCTTGAAAAATTTGATTATTTTCAAGAATTGAAATGCATTGTTGTGTTCTAATACATACAAGAAATATAAAGGCAAATCGAACGATGTAAAATTTTACTATTTTTCTGCCAAAGTATTCACATGCCTTTGTTTATTGAAAAACGAAAGAAATGGATAAAAGGCGGTAAAAACATACGTAAGTATTTAAAAAGTTCCATGAATGTTATGTGTAGACTCGTAAAAACACTGAATTTTGTAGATTATAACCGTAAATTCATTTTTATGAACACAATATGAACATAACCTATAACCGTTGCTTCTTTCAGTAAACATCCAAACTGGCTTCAATCTAAATTGGTATACATTGATAGGCACCGCTCATTTAATTGGCATAAAGTTGCATCAAAAGTAAGGATAATAATTTGGAGAAGTCCTGCCAGGAATTCAACACTGAGGATAGTATTGAACTTGAACCATCTTGTCAAAGTGTTGGTTCTCAAAAGGATGATTCTTCAAGTAGGAAAAAGATTAGTAGTGCAGTCTTTGTGTGTTATTTAAAGGATACATAATTAATGGTGTTTGCATTGATGAGGTCCAGACTGAAATTAGTTAAAAATAGTGATTGACAAAAGTTGTGAAGATGGTATCGATCGAATCGCAGAAGGTTGATGAAATAAAAGCATTTATTTTAGTGAACTTGTTTTATTTTATTAATCCACATGCATTTTCAGTAAGATTATAAGTATTTTTGCATAGCTTCATTATTTTATTGCAATATTTATCAAGCTTTTACTTTCTTTGCTGATGGATGCTATTAATTACTATTTCAGATATTTTCTTAGTTAACTAGATAAGCTTTATACATTTTTATTCACTCTTTCGTTCTTTGTTTACGGGTAGAAAGTAAAAACCCTTAATATTATACTTAATATTATAAAAATATACTTAATATTATAAATGCGAAAGTGTGTCTGTCTGTTAGCACTTCACGCCCAAACCGCTAAGCCAATTTTGCTGAAATTTGGTATGGATTTACTTTGAGCCCCGGGAAAGGACATAGGATACTTTTTGTCCCGGGAAAATGTACGGTTCCCGCGCGATAAATGATTTTTGGCGCAACGGAGTTGCGGGCGTCATCTAGTCTTTAACTTTATTACTTCGATCGCGGATTCTTGGAAATCTGTCGTTGTTCTCGCGGCCGCATGTGGCCACTTGGGAGTGTAAGTATTAAATCATTTTATAATGTAAAACATAAAAAAACACATAAACTAGCCAGAGTCAAGGAGAATGCGAAGCCAAAGTCACTCACAAGTTACGTCTTTTACTCGCATCGTGGCGCTGCTGTCGAATTACGACGCCCTCTATAGTTTCTGCACGGTCCCTATAATACATGTTAGAGTCTAGAGACCAATAATTTTTTGGATCCTTGCGCAAGTATGCCATAATATTAAAGTGTTCTTTTTGTTGATTGAAAAGCAGCAAACAGTCGTGAATCGTGATTATGGAACTCTTTCGGGTGTCCATTTTATTTCAATTTTTAGAGTATAAATCTGGCAAATTGTATGGTATTCAAGAAAAGAAGCAGAAGCTGAAGAAAGATTCTTGACATTCAATTTGACATTGACATAACCATTAATGGTTTTAGGTCAATGTCAAATTTTATTTTTAGAAAAAATATCTAATTCCAAGCTAAACGTAAAGATAAAAAGAAAGTAAAGATTTTAAACATTGTTCTGTTGTTTATACGATTAATATGATGTTGAGTAAACTCCTTAATTTCTTCATTTATAATTAACATCACAGCGCGATGTAACATCGGAACCATCGGAACATTCAAAAGTGAATCTTATCAGTTGAGTTCTTAGAAAATCATAGAAACATGTGGGATAGAATTATAGAATATTTAAAGGATCCTCTGCTGGTTGTGAAGGTACAGAACTTTTTCGGTGTAATCTACAAGAAAAGTAACCAGACCAATGAAACTTCTATAGTTCATTCGGATAGACATGAAGCAGAGGAGGAAATAGATTTCAAGCAACACAAGAGGTTCCCTAGTGATACATCTGGAACGTCCCAGTCCTCTTGCGACACCGATACGTCTAGCGAGACCCAAGAGGAAGTAGTATGTCACGTAAACAATAAATTTTGGTACTACTTGTTCGTGTTGGGCACAGCTTTAGGTGACGAAATATTTTACGCGACCTTCATACCGTTTTGGTTTTGGAACATCGATGGAGCTGTCGGCCGTAGGGTGGTTTTGGTATGGACTATTATTATGTATATTGGTAAGTATCATACTGTATACTAATGTACTGGAATTTTCATTTTTGATGATAAAAAAACATTTGTTGAGTTTCACTCACAGTACTTTTTGATTTACAACCATGAGAACCTTCATTTTGCTTCCATGTGAAAAGTTTTCTTAATTTATGGTGTTTAATTTAAAATTTAGATACATACCTCATTTAAATATTATATTCTAAACATGGACGTATGAAATATAAATAAAATAAATAAATGTTTATTCAACAAAAATTTGAATATTACACAAAGCACCTACATTTAAAATAAAAAGAAAAATATGACAATACAAACGATCAAGATTTTTAAAACAATAATACAGAATACTGACAAATACTATGATGGTAACTGGATAAAACAAAAGCACAAATTCACACACACAAGCACAAATAGTTATGCTTTCTTATACAAAGTTTAATTTTAAGGTCAAGGTTTCAAAGACATAATTAGATGGCCGAGACCGGGTTACCCAGTGAAGAAACTTCAAGAGAAATGGGCTATAGAATATGGAATGCCATCAACTCATGCTATGGTCGGTGTGTCAATACCGTTCTCTGTACTGCTGTATACGATGGATAGGTATCAGTACCCGGTTCATTGGGGCCTGGTTGTCGCAGTAGCTTGGTGCACACTGATCTGTGTTAGCCGAGTCTATTTAGGAATGCACAGTGTTTTGGTGAGACAATTTATTCGTGTACTCTATGTATAATAAATAATTTTAACACTTCATGCTTTGATAGAGCATGTCTACTTTAAATTGACGCGCCCCTCTCTCGTACTTACAGTAGGTACCCTCATTTATATCAAGTAATGAAGTGGTGGGGCACGTC
Organism: Plebejus argus; assembly: GCA_905404155.3. Taxonomy (NCBI): domain Eukaryota; kingdom Metazoa; phylum Arthropoda; class Insecta; order Lepidoptera; family Lycaenidae; genus Plebejus; species Plebejus argus. The sequence continues at coordinate 7,272,669 of FR989929.1, read as the reverse complement.
GTTTAAATTTAGACTAACTCTACTAATATTATATTAATTAATGCAAAAGTGTATGTTCTGTCAGTCTGTTAATGGCTTATAATAATATAGGGTTCATGCCCTAACCAGCAAAGCGATTTTGTTCACATTTTGTGTGAAGATGCTTTGAGTTCTCTACATGGACATAGCATAATTTTTATCCCAGAAAGCAGTAGTTTCTGCATGGTAAAAAATGTTGGCATATCAAAAAAGTTTTATTATGTGTAATATTTATAGGCAGGAGACAGATTGTAGTAAACGAGAGGAAAAAAAAAAATTATGTGTAATATATTTTAAAATGTATAAATTAAGTACGCCAATTTGGTATATTCCTTGCCTAATTTTTCTTTTTGTTATTTTATATAATGCAAATAAAGAATTTATAAATAAAAATTATAAAACTGGATAACTGAAATATTTTAGTTTTAAAATTTCATAAGTTGGCTTGGCCATGGCCTTGCTGCTATGACATCATCAATTAATAATGTCTGAAGATATTTTGTCCAGTCTGTGTATACGAGTACATGATACAATCAATGTAGGAGTAGTTACATAATAATGAACATTGTTATCTTTTCTATTTTTAACTTTTATCACCGACCGACCGATTATTGACGACCTCTGTGGCTCAGTGGATAGCACGTTGGTAGCTTAAGCCGGGGGTCGCGGGTTCGAGTCCCGCCGACGGAACAAAAAGTTTTCAAAGTTCCTGGGTCATGGATGTCAGATGTGTATTAAATATATTTATCATATAATAAAAATCTTAAATATGTGTATAGTATAAAAGTATTAAATATATTTCCGTTGTCTGGTACCCGTAACACAAGTCCTTCAGGTACTTACCACGGGGCCAGATTGACGTGGTGTGAAGCGTCCATAGATATTATTATTATTATTATTATTATCAATAAACTAATCCAGGAATTTCCTAATTGCAGGACATAGCAGCGGGTTTAATACTTGCTTCAGGATTACTGATGGTTCTGATACCATTGGTGGACAGATTTGACCACTTCATGCTAATGTCACAGTGGTGCATACCACTGGTGGTGATTCCTGTCTCCATACTGGTCATTGTATTTCATCCACAATCCGACAAATGGACACCGACCAGGTATTTATGCTCTTCTCTTCTTGATTTTACGTTGGATCTCTATACCGCCGTTTCGTCGCCGGCGCATCGGTTAGCAGTTAGCACCATATCTGCTATGATTTGACAAACATATTATATGCACAGGGCCTAAGTGGCAAGCGATTATCGCAAACGCTAACGCCGCAAAATGTATGGAATTTGACATTAGTATTCGGAAGCGATGACTTATGTCAAATCGCATACATTTTGTGGCGTTAGCGTTATACCACATTTACGCTCAGCCCTGTTGGACAGGGAAGTGGGGAGGGAAGTGGGCAGCGTGAATATGTAAATAGGTGACTCGCGCTGCCACTGCTCATGCCGCTGCCATTGCCCGGCGCTCCCTCGAGTGTCGGTTTTTCGGGCGGAAGTCAAGGACGGGCAGCGCGTGCGCGAGTTGAGTGTTTACATTCAGCTCTCTCGCTCACTTGCCGCCAGCGTTTTGAAAGGATTTTTACAAGCTACAAGACGTTGCTTTGTACAAATCTTTTTTAGAAATGAAGCATAGTTAATTTTTAATTTAATTTTTGTGACTGGTCCATGCGCCAACTTAAAATAATGGACTTTAACATGTAGAATTTGTAGTAATAGCAGGCCTGTCTCACTCCGCGCGTAGGTATCGAAAATATACCTACGCGCGGCTGCCCTTGCGCAGAGTATAATTCAGTGGGGCTGCGCCGCGCGCGAGCGAGCAGAGACGGACATACTTTTTAAGTTTTGACCTGTTTTTATTAAAATGGAAAATAAAGAGAAACACCCTAAAAAGTATGGTGCTGTATTCAATTGTTTAAAAACTGATTGCGATACAAATTTATCTTTTTTTTGGTTACCTTATACCTAAGGACGCTGAAAAGTAAGTAATATAATATGACTCTGCAAAGTATTATTTGTACTTTGAATAGGTACCTTTTATTACATTATATAGGTAATACATTAAACATAAATCATAATAATTTAATATTAAGTATACTAGCTGTCCCGTTGTTTTGCCGTATACGCGATGGACTTTGCCATGGTGACATACTTATTTAGTCACTTCCATAAAATAATATACTTAAGGACGCTCTCCACGACTGTACCATAAAAATTCTATAGCCGCATACAAAATTTTCACATAAAATACGTTTTAATCATCACAATAATCGCAAAATATGAAAAAAATGGGGTCTGATTAGGTACCTTAATACCTAAATACACTGAACTGAGGAAAATAAATATACTTACAAAAAAAAATGTTGCTTATTTAGTCCTCTATAAAGTCCGCTAAAAATTTTATATAAAAATAAACAACTTTTCCAGTTATAAGAAAAATAAGAAAATTTCTCAAATTTTTTCATACATTTTCGCCATATCAAGAACGCGGCGAGCGTCGTAACCGCCATTGTACAAGGCGCGCTAATATGAATCTTATTTTAATGTCATTAACGTCGATATTCGTACTGGCAGACATCCGACCTGCTAATTCTCCGGTTGGAGCATTCTTAAATGCCAATAAAGTATTTCGCCCGTATCTTTTTGGTTGCTCTATTGGCACGTATGTTACGCCATTTTCGATTTTTTTAACTTAATTACTCTCATTAAACTGAATATAATAAGTATCTAAAGAAATTTCCATTAATCATCACAAAAAGTAGTTTATGGTTTATAATACCATGATAATATCAATAGCGCACCTCGCGCAGGTATTTTTTTGGTACATTCAGCCCTAGCTGCCCTAGCGGCACAATAGTACATTCGAGCGGGCCGCTCAATGTATAGGTTCAGTGTAATATGGATCGTTATCCGTAGGCATAAGAATGAAATTGGCTTGTAATAAATTTTTGTAGGTACTGAAACAAACAGACGCTGAACTCTGAGTCATTCTAAATGGTACCATATGTTTATAGATTTAAAGAAGACATTTCGTTGGATACATTTTCTAAGATAAACTTCTGTACGGAGTACTATTATATATTCTGTGGTAATAGGTACTAACGGTGTTCTATTTCTATGAATTTCCCTCATCCACAATTTCCTTTTACTACGACGACGGCGTCTTCGATTCGATCTGTTTAAAATATTCATATAGTTATATATACTCAACAGACATAATGCTGTCGCCGCGCCAGTTTCGATATCCGCCATCGTTGCGAGTCGTTACGTAAAAGAGTATGAGGGCTGAGTGTGACTACCCACTTGCCTCTATAATGCCGCAGAAGTATTTGAGGCAATATTTCCGACAGCGGCAGGAGCAGTGGCAAGGGCTGAGTGTAAATGTCCCATTAGCGGTTACGATAATCGCTTGCCACTTGTCTACTAGGAGTACTAGGGCTGAAATATAATCGCACTAATGGCTGCGCGGTTTGTACTGCATTGGCAGTCAGACTATGTCACTCTTCCCTCCTTATAAGTTTCTTTGTCGTTAAAGGCCGTCACAGACTTAGCTATAATATATATTAATATACCGTACTAAACACACTGAGACCAGAAATATATATTATAGCTGAGTGTGTGGTCACGCGAAAATTGTATAGAAAATATATAGTAATATGCCTAGCTATAAACATATTAATATAATATATTATAGCTAAGTCTGTGACGGCCTTAAATCTGTGAAACAATAAATAGCATCCGACGACACATTGATTTAATGACATGTCATAAAATATGTATGTTAGTGATGTGTCGGTTTAACGCAGTTGACGTTGACTGCTGAGGCACCGCATCGCAACGCAAACAAGCAATGCTAGTTTGCTTTAAATGTAACAGGTTCTTCACGTATTTCATTCACTCATTTTGTAATTTTTCAGAGGTGACACAACAATGATCGTGAGCGTCTGTGCCGGTATTTTGACGGGCTCATGGTGTAACTATCAACTGGGGAACATGGTGGCTTCAACCCAGGAACCTCCGTACGAGATACAAGGCTTATCGCTGGATATGTTCGGATGTTTGTTACTGCGGACGAGTCTAGGCTTCTGCGGTGTGGTCGCAACCAGAGCGCTAGCTAAGTCAGTGTCTTACGCGTTCGTGTGTGCGCTGCTAGGCCGCGATAAGAATGAATTACGTCACTCAGCTAACACCCTCGAAAATTGGAACAAAATTGTAGTAGAGTGCAGTTATAAATACTTCACGTATGGTCTTATCGGTTTCAATACGACATACGTGTTCCCAAATGTTTTCGATTTGTTAAAGATCAACCGACCCACTTATTATACAGAGATATAAAAGGGTACTTTTTATACAAATGCTGCCAAAATGTTCATCCAATAGTGTTAATTTTTAGTCTAATTTTATGTTTTATTTTTGAACATCACTGTTTCTAATAATAAGACACGAATTTTTTGTAATATTTTATTATGTTTAATTTTAATAGCTTATTTCATAACATTTGGTTTTCATGATAATAGGCATGATGACAAATTTTGAGAAACTGTTCTATAATACTCGGAAATATATATTGATTACAACAAACATAATATTTCTGCTAAAAATTATGATTTAGTATACAAAAATTAGTTTTTAAATCATAAATTTAAAATTTGCACCAAAACACTTCAAGGTGTCATGGCGTCACTTGTGACGTCACTCTAGAGTACAGCTGACAAGTGACAGCTGCTTAGGAATCAATTGACAGTAATAATTGTCTGTGGTAATCCCTTTGCCTGTCCCGACCGGGACGATTTAAAAAAAAATGTCTGTGGTAAAAGAGAAATAACTCAAACGTCAATGTCAAAGTGCTCTAACGTGACGTCACGCGCTCTGATTGGCATTCAACATTTCATGGCGGATTGTCATATTTAGTGATTTTATTTTATCAATAAAATATTAATCTTGATGTAAAATAGAAAAAGAACCAGTGTTTTATAATCAAGCATTTAGATACTTTAGACACACAAATTATTTCAATGAAATTTACTTACTGTCATCATGCCTATTATGATTATTATTGTATAAAATGTAAAAAAATCCGGGTAGGTAAATTGCAGGGTTCCATGTAGTAATAGAAAAATATTTAAGGGTCAGCACACAATTTGAGATTGTAAATTATTTTATTAAATATATAAGTGTAATAATTATTCTAAATATCATACATTTCATCAAAGGCCTAATGTTAATACAGGAACTATAGGTATTATTAAGTATTTTTAATTTATCAGAGCTTTAAGACAAGTTGTATTCAATGATTTTGACTTCAAAGATAGAATGTCATGGTGACACTATCCACAAAATCCACACTAAACAGTTTTATTTTCTATGCAACTTGACTGAAGGCCTCGTAATATGTAAATTTGTATATAAAGCAATAATAAATTATAATAGCAATAATTAAAGGTCCACCTATAGCAGTTTCTACAAACTTCATTAGTTATCTGTACTTGGTAATATTATTGCTTTAATGTGCGATGACGTCACCTTTTTGGAATGTTATCTTAGAGTGTAAACGGTGGTTACATGTTAAAGTACGCACATATTATGACGAGGCACAGCAGGGTTGTCCGCTTTTTCAATAAATTGTTTAACTATCGTGCGGACAGGCCCTTTCCGCTGCATCATGTCAAAATTCGTAATACCTACCTTTATAAGTCTTTATAAGTAGGTTTTATGGCTAATCGCACAAATTTAGAGCATACAGCCATAATACAGGTTTAACGTAAGCTTTGTTAAATCAAAACTCATTAGTTTATTAGAACTGATAAATCCGGCTAGTACCAAACCGTGCACAAACGCGCCAATGGCTGCGCGGCCGCGACAGTATTAGCCAATCAGAGCGCATCGGTGCAGTGTTTTAGCAAAATATTTTTTTATACTGAATATAATATATTTAGTAAAGGGGAGTATATTCTGTGCTCGAATCTCAATGGCACAAAATGCGTAACTTATTTTTTAGAATTGCACAAAAAAATTCTTCAAATTATAGTTTATACTCTTGCAGTTAGGAGTGCCGAGTGACTAAATCTTACACTCAACCGCCCTAAGGACCGAAAGTTACGCAACGCAGTTATTTTAACAAACTCAAGTTGGTAAAATAGTAACAATATAATTCTGTTACAATTAACATTCCATACAAAGCTTTTAAACTCATCTAACAACAGACCTTACATGTTAAAACTATATTGTTGTACATTTTAAAACTATATTCAAAACTATTCCATCCTATTCTTTTACTGATAAAAAAAATCCAAACTGTGTATGAAAGTTTGCTTGACAGAGAGGACAAACATGTAGAAGTTATAGGTGGCAGCACAATGTGAAGACATCAGTGGACGAAGTGCTAGTTAGCATTTTTTAAATGATTGTGGATGGTGTGTGAATGCTTATCTTATCAATTATTGTTTAAATATTATCATAATATTATTGTGATATTTACGAAGAATTTCGTCCATAACTGGAGTTTGGTCTTGGCCATCCAGCGCCCTTATTTATTAGTATTGTATATTTTCTGTTATATGAAGAAAATATTGTAAAGTATAGAAAATTTGTACATAAAATATTGTGTTTCTATTGCATGTATTTTTGTAAGCAACCTCCACGAAAAAGAAGGCTGTTAGGCTTCGGCCAAACCTACGCTACCAAAGCGACTGCGAAGCGGGAGCGTTTGCAACGCGGGACGTCGCGTTCGCGTCGGCAGAGCGGGAATAATCTACGCCCTACAGTTCGCACCGTAGTCGTGCAGGGCCTGTAGACAAGTGTCAAAACGCTAACTCTAACGTTACAAAATGTATGAGATTTGACATTGACAACATGTCAATTTAATGTTAATTGCCGGTAGACTATCCACAACTTAACTTGACAGATAGAGTATGGAGAATCTGTCAATAAAGTTGTGGATAGCCTATCTGGCACTTTATCAGGAAGTGGTGAAACAGGCCCTTAGCATTAGTTTAGTTTAGACTTTCGCTTTTTAACAGACTATGGGATTTATTAAATAAAACATCAAGTAATTTATCACTAAACACCATATATATTCAAGATTAAAAATAAGTAAATAAGCGCTAAACAAAAGGTACCAAAACCTTAAAGGTGGGTGTACAATATCCACAATCGATATACAGTCATAAAATTAAACATAAGACCCCTTACTATTGAAAATATGTTTAGTTACCTACCTAACAAAAAACTGTGAAGGTCTGGTGTCTGCTTGCTTCGTCTGACACATTGAAATAGTCACAAGACAGGCAAATACTTACAGCGGAAATTGAATACGCTGCATTACCATATTTATTAGTAAGGGGGAAGATTTTTTATACTACATAGTAAAAGGAGTGACTTACTCTTACTCCTATTATTATTAGAAGAAAAAGTTGATAACTTTACAATCAGGCAGTATTCCTACTTTGGTACAAACAAAATAGGCTGATATTTTCAGTTTCATGACTATGTATCTAAACTAATTAATAATTATATATTATTATACGAATCATTATACAAGGTAGGTATAGTCTAACGGACTAGACGTGTTTAGATTAGTAGATAGCTTTGCTAGATAGATTTGGTGTCGATAGTGTAACCCAGGCTTTATATTGGCACACTCATATTTTGGAATCTAGGGCCTGTTTCACCACTTCCTGATAAGTGCCGAAAAGGTTATCCACAACTTAACTTGACAGATCGAGTATGGAGAATCAGTCAAAAAAGTTGTGGATAGCCTATCCGGCACTTTATCAGGAAGTGGTGAAACAGGCCCTTAAAATAAAAAAAATAATATAATAAGTATATATTATTACGATATTAAAAAAAAATTAGAACAAACTCATAATCAAATAAAAATCGATAGTTTTGTGCATCTAATTTCTAAAGATGTACCCTAACGTTAATATCATAATAATATTAGGTATGTCATACTCATACCACTTGTCTTAACTAAACTTTAAAAAAAGTTAAAGCAAGACTGAGTCAATCGTATACCAACTATTTTATCATTTGAAAATAAATAAGTGTGTACTAAAAATGTAAAGAAATTGAAAAGATATCATTCATTCATACGACATACAAAGTAGAAAACTAGTGTCATAGAATTTAAAATATTCATAGTATAATAACTTTCTTGGATTTTGAGTCAGAAAACCAGGAAAAATAAAGATTTACTGATAAACTGACGCAAGTTATGGGTACCCCCAATCATAGCAAGTTGCGTCACTTTGACTCACCTTTGAGTCTACGTGACGTCACCAAGTTATAGTTGCTGTAGTAACGGAAAATAAAATGCAATAATTTTGAAAAAATCTTTTTTACTGGAAAGGCAATAATATTTTCAATTCTACAACACATCAACAACATATCATCACTACACTTACAAAAATATTCTTAAAATTAAACAGACACACTACAATAATATACATAATATAGGAAGACATATTATAACATTTTTTAAATTTTAATATATTTACAGAAAATGTTGCGAAGTTGGCAGATGAAAAATACGTAACACGTTACATAATACACAATATGAAATATTATGTAGCGTAGAAATTCGAAATTTCAATACATACTTTCAACACACAGAAACCAACGATCAACAGAAAAATCATATTATTGTTAAATTATCAAATTCAAATGCTATTACGATTACCATGCCTTTTGGAACAGTGATTTTACTCGTCACCGACATGTCACGCGCTTCACCGACAACGTTGCTATTGGTTGTTAACGGCATATATTATGCTGCTCCATTCCAAAAACTCGTGTTCTAATGGCATTCAAATCTGATTCTATAAATCAAAACAAATCAAAATTAAATAAAAAAAAATTTAAATTAAATACATTCCGAATATAAATCTGACATATCCTAATCCTAAATTAATAATAATAGATAAACCAAGGTAAACTAATAATAATTAACAAATTAAAATATTTGGCCGCCAAAAATATGGGGTAGGTATTTTGTGTTTGTTAAACAGAAAAAAATAAAATTTATCCTGCAACCGTACAATAACATAATGAGAATAATATAAAATAGTTAACAAAAAGTGATTTAGTTTTTACTTTTTGTCAAGGCTAGAAGACATTAAAATAGCTAGCCATCACTTTTAAAAGGCACATATATCATGAAGAACTTTAAATGGAAGTGAACAATACTAAATTTATATACCAATATATATAGGGTAATATCCTTTCAAACCTGATAATGAGTTGTTCATCTCTTCTATTAAAAAAATAAGAGAGAGACAACACAATAATTATTATGTACCTACATGAAAATTATTCAACACAACATACATTAAAATATTCTAGCTATTTTTGTTATTTCATTAAAAACATTGCCTATATTCTCAAATTTAAAAACCTCTCGGTTCTTATCGTATTGAACACGACCAGTAGTGCCAAGTGTGAGTTTTTTGTTTGACATTCGATCGTGAACGCGTTTGGCGTTTACTAAGATTTTGTATGGGATTTGTACAGCGCCACCTAGCGATGCTCACGAGTGAGCCCAGCTCCCATACAAAATCTTAGCAAACGCCAAACGCGTTCACGATCGAGTGTCAAACAAAAAACTCACACTAGGCACTCAGTAGTAAGTAAATACAAAAAAATATATCTAAGCGAGTCCTGAAATTTTCTACTCATCATTCATCAATAACTTAAAAAAATTGCGGGTAAAAGGGCATTTATCTGCGACATTTTTGGAGTGTTTTTTTCATGCCTGTCCGCGGCGAATTCAGGCGGAGTGGAGTATCATAAGACATGGAGTCTGACAGCACCTGTCACTGTCATGGGCGACTTTGACAGCGGCTGTCATCGAGACGATCACAGCACCTGTCATCATCAGGCAACATTGACAAGGTTCTGGCTCTGAATTTCCTGGCGAATTCTGTCCATCAAGCTATCGCTGTCGCTGTCGCTATCGTACATCTGTAAAAAAAGAAAAAACATAAATAAATAAAAATTATGAATATCAAAGCTGTATGTGAACCATGAAATGTTGGAATATGAGACAGGTGGTATGTTTCTTTGTTTTCTAATTAGTTTATTGTTAAAAGTGTTATGTACGTGAATAAGATAATAACAATTCTTTTAATTCTACGAAGGCAATAAATGCAAAATTATTTTTAAATTCACACACAATTGAATTTTAGGAAACTGGACGTCATACGAAATTCAAGGTGTTATAATAATTGAAGACATGAGTGCATGAATGAGGTAAGTAACATTTTTGAAAATTTACGTTTTATTGCATAAATGTAGCTTTTAGGACTTGGAAAATGATTTGCAATCAAAAAATTTTGAATTTTACGTATACTTACAAAGTTAGCCAGATGATGAAGCAGGTAAGTTACAAGGTTCGTCCAAATGACTATGCAAGAAGCGGGTAATTACATCCCATATGCGTTGCAGTACGGGAGATCGCTTGAATATTTTACTTTTTTTAAATAAGGAATATTATGTCGACTTTTTTATTGTTCTATTATTCAAAGGCATAGATAATTTAGTATATATTTTTTTTTGTTAGCGTTTGGCTCTGACACCGGCGGTGTACTTTGCCACATACAAAGGTATAGTCAGTCTTCTTCATAATAATAATTTTCATCAACGTTTTTGTTTTTACTATATTATCGTCATTTATGATCATATCTAAAGTCTAGTCAAAGTCTAAGTAAAAGTCAAGTCAAGCAGTCAAGGAGTCAAGTCGGTTGATTACCCTATACGCTATACTGAAACTTTTGACGGAGTTTTGGAGGGACACAAAAAGCATGTTCCTGGAAGTTGCAGCACGTGCACGATAACGAATATGTAATAATGGTTAATATTCTGCCAATATAACACATTAAAATAAAACACAGTTAACAAAATAATACAAAAAAAATACAACAGTACTCTCTGTGTTACAGGTACCAGACAACGTTGTATATTTAAGATTTTTATTATATCATACACATATTTATACATATAATCAAAGGATATTTCATACACATCGATACTCTTTTATACTACGATAGTTATTTTATTAAAGACTAGGCGCTTTTCGTTGTTTCCAAACAAATTAAAATTTTGGAGAAACCTATCGTAACTTAAATGGTACCTACGTATAAAATATTTTTTGTTTTTGTTTTTATTTTATAATATTAAATTGTTGGAAATATAAAAAAATATTTAGGCATCAGTTTGGCTGTTTGCATTTATCCTGTGCTAATACTTTATAGCGTCGCGTCGCGTACCCAGTGTATTTATTCTTTGGTCGCGTCGATACTTCATTCCAAATTCAAATGAGCGCGCTCCCGCGCCAAATTTGAAAATCGAACTAGCTATGCTCGACAAAGAATTTTTAATTGTAAGTACTCTTAGAGTATACATTAGCAAGCTACTTGCTATAATCTATACTCTATGTAAGTACTTGACTGTTTTTTTTTTACTAGGTATTATGACGTACAAGCCATAGTCGTGAAAACGCAGTTAAAAGTAAGTTAAAACACAATAAAAACTTGAATTAGTATTTTGTTCTTTTAATTGTAACATTTGAATAGTGCATAATTTAAGTTATTATTATTAATATACTTAAATTTATTTATTAAGTAAGGGTTCATTTTAAACAATCTATAATATTATTGTTACGAATGCGGACACGTAGTGTCATCTAGCGGCAACCAGGCGAAACCATCACAGACAGCGTAAATCCCCTATTCAATACCAGATGCCGCTACTTGTATGTTTTTGTTACCTGCGCTCGAGAATTTTCCCACGGTTGTTTACATGTTGTGGAATATTCTCGTAAGGTCTAGAGCTCGCCCCGTCCCGTATAAATACGCGGCTAGACGAGCCGGCCGGTCAGTCTTCGAATGTTTTCGAGTGAGCGATAATCAAAGCGACTTCGGAAGTGAGAAACAAGTGACTTAGTGAGTGAACCAGTGATAGTGCTTAGTGTTTGAACTTAGTGCATAGTGTTTGGACCTAGTGCTTAGTGTTTAGACATAGTGATCTAGTGTGTGTAAGTGTAGTGTAAGTGTTAAGTGTAGTGTAAATAAAAGTCTTCAAGAGAGTCACCAGGTCTTTTTTTCCGAATCATCGAACCTTTAGCACGTAACAACTGGTGTCAGAAGTGGGATTTGGAGATGCCATTGACTCCGAGAGAGGACTTCAAGGGGAGTGTCAGGACAAGGGCACAGCGAGCTGCTGCCATCGACTCCGAGAGAGGAGTTCAAGGGGAGCGTGGGGACAACGTCGCAGTGCCAGTGACTCCGGGAGAAGACTTCGAGGGAAGTGTCAGGACAAGGACGCAACAGGCTGCGGAGGCCACACCCACTGGGGACCAAGCTCCGCCCACTGCGGGGCAGGCCTCACCCACTGGCCCCGCCCACCGGGACCCGCCCACTGGCCACGCCCCTCAGGCCCCGCCCACTTTGGGTGTGGCCACGCCCACTGGCTCCGCCCACCAGGCCACGCCCACTCAGGCCACGCCCACTCAGGCCACGCCCACTCAGGCCACGCCCACTGGCCCCGCCCACCAGGCCCCGTCTGCTCAAGCCCCGTCAACCGGCTCCAGCCACCATGCCTTGCCCGCAGTTTCTACGGCCCCCCAAATGGCTCTTCATTTAGAAAGTTTAATTAAATTAATGGAGCTGCAAAGAGCTGATAGTCAGGCTTTGCAAGATTCTCAAAGGGCAATGATGGAGTCTCAAGAGCAACAAAGGGACCTCCAAGAAAAAGCGCTATTGGCAATAAAGGATGTTGGTGACACGGTGACCAAGCTTCGGAAAGATGTCGACATAATGGAAGAACGCATTACCGGGCTAGGAGTGGATATGGAAAATGTGAAAAGTGGCCTCACAGAACTACAGAAGTGGAAAGTGCGCCTGGAAACCACAGGAGTCGCGATGTCGAGTGGAACTACCGGAGTAGTGGTACAAGGACCAAAAGTTAAAGTGCCACCATACGACGGTACTACTTCTTGGAACGCTTATCGTCAGCAATTCCAGACGGTTGCTACTGCCAACGGATGGACTGAAGACCAATGCCTGACCGCTCTCACTGTTGCGCTCAGAGGGCAAGCTTTGTCGGTCCTGGAAGCACACACAGGAAATGGGTTCCAAGATCTGATGGAGGCGCTTGAATCCAGATACGGGGAGCGACACCTGGAGCACGTGTTCCGTGCCCAACTTCGTGACAGAGTCCAACGCTCAGGAGAGGGACTACAACAATGGGCGTTGGAAATTGAAAAACTGGTCAAGAAGGCACATCCAGGAGCAGACTCCAAGATGGTTGACTCAAACACTATTCAAGCCTTTGTCGACGGAATCAGGGATCTGGAAGTCCGAGCTGCAGTAAGGCTACGTCACCACACCTCGCTAAAGGAAGCGTTGGCGCATGCTCTAGAGGTCGAGGCTGTCCGGCGTGACATACGGCAGACCTATAAAATCCGCGAGGTCTCGGAGGAAGTGAAGGAGGTCAAAGCTCCTACGAAGAGAAGTTTTGGAGCCATGTGCTACAAGTGCGGCGAAAGGGGCCATCTTCAGCTCAACTGCCCGCAGAAGGATACCCAGATGGCAAGAATGAAAAGGCTTGAGGAACAGATGGAGGAGCTGAAGAAGCAAAGGGCTTCGTCCCCTGCCCGGGAGCAGGGAAACGAATAAAAGCCAGGACTGAGGGGCGAGTACTGGCTGATGCGGAGGGAGCCCCGATAACCGTTATCTCCCAAGCATGCAGCGGGAATAGTCTTGTGATTCAGGGGACTATTAACAGGACGGATTGCAAAATGACTCTAGACACAGGAGCCTCTAGAACGATAGTGAACCCAAATCTGGTAAAGGCCGCAAGACGACACAAGAGGAGAATTAACTGTCGGCTCCTTACTGCCTCCGGTCAGCCAATACCCGTCCTGGGAGAAATGTCAGTTACGATTAATGTAGGGGGGTCCTCATACCCTCATGACGTTATCGTGGCTGAAATAATGGATGATTGCATCTTGGGCTTGGATTTCATGAAGAAGCACAACTGCAGGATTAATGTCGCTGACGGAGTTTTCCAGTGTGGCGAAGAAGAAATTTTCATCCTTGGAGGCGCCTGCGGGAAAGTCGCATGTGTAAAGGAAATCATTATACCTGGACGAGCGGAAGCCCGGGTGCTGGTGAAACTACCGCCAGCTGGAAAGAACAAGTCTAACAGATGCGTGTTGATCGAAGACACACCCACCAAGACATCAGCACGAAAACTGATGACGGCAAGAACCCTTGTTAGTGGAAGCAGTCACGCTGTGGTCCGGGTTTTGAATCTTGGTGAACGTGAGATCTGCTTGAACAAAGGTGACGTCATTGGAAAGTGCGAGGAAGTTGTCTGGATGAGAAAGTGCAGTTCGACGACAGACGCAGACCCAGCAAACAGCAGCAACAATGGATTAGTGACTGAGCTACTCGATGACTGCAAGAGTAATCTGACTTATTCGCAGAGGATGAAAGCTAAGAAGTTTTTACAGCGCCACGCGAATATCTTCTCCAGTCAGGAAGGTGACCTTGGAAGAACGTCGATGGTTCAGCACAGGATAGATACCGGAAACGAGAACCCGATTCGTCAACGAGCAAGACGGATACCAATTGCAAAGGAGAAGGAAGTGGAAGGCCTTTTGGAGGACATGAGAAGGCATAAAATTATTGAACCGTCTGCAAGTCCGTGGTGCTCACCTGTGGTATTAGTGAAGAAGAAAGATGGCAGCACAAGATTTTGTGTGGACTACAGGCGTCTCAATGATGTCACTAAGAAGGACAGCTACCCATTACCTCGGATCGACGACACTCTGGATACCTTGAGTGGCATGAAATGGTTTTCGACCCTGGACCTGAAATCTGGATACTGGCAGGTGGAAATTCATCCAAAAGACAAGGAGAAGACAGCTTTTTCCACCGGTAAAGGTTTATGGCAGTTTAACGTCATGCCCTTTGGATTGTGCAACGCACCTGCCACATTCGAGCGACTCATGGAGTGTGTACTGGCAGGCTTAGTTGGAGAGGCTTGCTTAGTCTACTTGGACGACGTCATCATTGTTGGCCGCGACTTCGAGGACCATTTGCGAAACTTAGAACGAGTTTTCGCCAAAATAGAGGGGGCCAAGTTAAAGTTGAATCCGAAAAAGTGTCGATTATTCAGGAGTAAGGTCAATTATCTCGGCCATGTTATCTCCAGTGATGGAATCCAGACGGACCCGGAGAAACTGGAAGCAGTTCAAAATTGGCCAACCCCTAAGAACAAAACCGAAGTGCGAGCATTTCTCGGCCTATGCTCCTACTACAGGCGTTTTGTTAAGGGATTCTCGGAGATAGCCAAGCCATTACACCGGCTGACAGAAGATAAACGACAGTTCATCTGGGACGAGACTACTGAAGATTCTTTTCAGAAACTGAAGAAACATCTGTGTGAAACACCAATCCTGGGGTATCCACAACCTGAAGGTCAGTTTATAGTCGACACGGACGCAAGCAACACGGCCATTGGAGGGGTGTTATCTCAAAAACAGGGTGAAAGAGAAGTTGTGATTGCGTATTTCAGCAAATCTTTATCCAAGCCAGAGAGAAACTACTGTGTGACAAGAAGAGAACTCTTGGCTGTTGTAAAGACGCTACAACATTTCAGCAAATACCTCATCGGCAGACAGTTTTTACTGCGAACTGATCACGCAGCCTTGAAGTGGCTACTGCAATTCAAGAACCCAGAAGGTCAAGTAGCACGATGGATTGAGCAGCTCCAGGAGTACGACTTCAAGACCGAACACCGCAGCGGGAAGTCGCATGGGAACGCCGACGCACTCTCACGAAGGCCGTGTTCAGAGGACTGCAAACATTGTGTTAAGCAGGAATCTAATGAAGTGACAATAAAGTTAACGAGAACAAGTCCTTTGGGCCCATGGGAGAATGATGCTATGAGAGAGGCTCAAGAAACAGATGACGACCTTCGGCACATCATCACATGGAAGAAACGGGGTGATGTAAAACCAATCTGGAGTGAGGTTGCACCCACGGGCGCTGTCACTAAGGCGTACTGGGCGCAGTGGGAGAGTCTGGTACTTCAAAACGGAATACTCTACCGGAAATGGGAGAAGACTAACGGCAGAGAGTTCCATCTTCAGATAGTTGTCCCAAGAGCGAGAGTACCAGAGATTCTCCGTGAAATGCACGATGGCGTATCAGGAGGTCATCTAGGTGTCAAGAGGACGTTAACAAAAGTGCGGGAACGATTCTACTGGTTGCACTGTCGAGATGACGTGCAGGATTGGTGCCGCAAATGTACTACTTGCGCTGCAGTGAAGGGACCACAGACCAGGAGCCGTGGGAACCTGCGGTTGTATAACGTTGGCGCACCGTGGGAACGAATTGCAGTTGATGTAGCTGGGCCATTTCCTGTAACGGAGTCGGGAAACAAGTATTTCATGGTCGTCATGGACTACTTCACCAAGTGGCCTGAAGTGTTCGCCATACCAAACCAAGAAGCTACGACAGTTGCTTCTAAGCTTGTGGAAGAAGTGATATCTCGCTTTGGCGTGCCTCTGGAAATCCATTCCGATCAGGGCAGGAATTTCGAATCGCAGGTCTTCCAGGAAGTGTGCAGAATCTTGGGAATGCATAAAACGAGGACCACCGCGTACCATCCGCAGTCTGATGGAATGGTTGAGAGATTTAACCAGACCCTTGAGAGGCATTTGGCGAAATTGGTAGATGACAAACAAAAGGATTGGGACAAGTACATACCGCTCTTCCTTCTGTCGTATCGTACCGCCGAGCATGAGAGCATAAAAGCTACCCCGGCGTATGTCAATTACGGGAGAGAATTGCGAGTACCAGTAGACCTCTTGACAGGAGGGTCACCGGAGGAACCAAAGACCGTACAAGACTATGTCTGCGATTTGAGGGAAAAGATGCGCTATATACACGGCATGGTTCGGGAGAATGGGTTACATTCAAGTGAGAACATGAAGACCAGATACGACCGGAAATCGAACACGAGCGGCTTCGAAGAAGGGACACTGGTGTGGCTGCATAACCCAACTCGTCGAAAAGGGAAATCTCCGAAGTTGCAGACCAAGTGGGACGGCCCATACAAAGTGGTTACCCGATTGAATGATGTGACTTATAGGATTCAAAAGCAACCAAGAGGGACATTCAAAGTGGTACACATAGACCGTCTGGCGCGTTACCATGGCAGTAACAATGATGCTCGGGACGAGCATCTCTAAGAGGGGAGTAGTGTTACGAATGCGGACACGTAGTGTCATCTAGCGGCAACCAGGCGAAACCATCACAGACAGCGTAAATCCCCTATTCAATACCAGATGCCGCTACTTGTATGTTTTTGTTACCTGCGCTCGAGAATTTTCCCACGGTTGTTTACATGTTGTGGAATATTCTCGTAAGGTCTAGAGCTCGCCCCGTCCCGTATAAATACGCGGCTAGACGAGCCGGCCGGTCAGTCTTCGAATGTTTTCGAGTGAGCGATAATCAAAGCGACTTCGGAAGTGAGAAACAAGTGACTTAGTGAGTGAACCAGTGATAGTGCTTAGTGTTTGAACTTAGTGCATAGTGTTTGGACCTAGTGCTTAGTGTTTAGACATAGTGATCTAGTGTGTGTAAGTGTAGTGTAAGTGTTAAGTGTAGTGTAAATAAAAGTCTTCAAGAGAGTCACCAGGTCTTTTTTTCCGAATCATCGAACCTTTAGCACGTAACATTATTATATCAACTTTGAGAAACCCAAGATATTTAAAAAAATTAATTGATCTTACTAGTAAACTATAAATTGGGAAATCGTGTTTGTATGACTATCTTAAATGCTTCTTAACACTTAAACGGCTGAACTGATTTCGACGAAATTTGCTTTGGAGATTATTACTTTCATCATCTCGTTTTCTCTACTTAATTCCTACTAGATGACGCCTACAACTCAGTTTTGTTTACATTTAGTTTTCTAAGGCGGAATTCCCTTATAATCTTTCCCGTCTTTCAAAAGTATAATCCATTTTTGTTTAAATCTGTTTGGCCGTGAATTTATTGTCTTTTAAATTGAGTCTTGTTTCATCTCAATAAAAAAAAAGTGATTTATGTGTACTTCATGCATTGACAGTCTTTACAGATTTTGTTGCATTTAAAAGTGAAGAACCGAGTAACTTCACATTTTTCCTAATTTATCCTAGAATGGAGATTTTTTTATATAATTTTTAACATAACAATAAAAACGGAAGATATTTACACCTCCTGATACAATTAACAAAAGCCATTACTTGATTTGTGATGAAAAATCATAAAAAGTTTTTTCAAAACTTTAAACGCGATTTACTCGAAATTCGAAATGTGTTACTTAACTCATTCATGCACTCACGTCTTTAATTAGTATAATTATTATTCAATAATTTCAATAATTAATAATATTATATTTTATTTTTATTATTATTGAATTTATTATTATTATTATTTTAATATGTTAATATTATTTCACACCAATGCAGCTGTGAGGTTTTCGTACAGAAGTTTACAACGGCATAGTTTGTTGGTAAGCTGTTGTTTGTTGGTAACGGCATAGTGTGTTGGTAAAAAAACTGTCAAAGAAGCTTGGAAACCTGTCGGCTATCACTACAGTTCGACAAGGCTTTAAATGAATGTCAATGGGCGCTGCTGGTAAAGGAGAACTGTCAAAAATGATGTTTTTGTATGATAGAAGCGTTAAGTTCCTTTTCTCGCCACATTTATAAAGAGCTTTGTCGAACTGTATTATTTTTGTCGTTGTTACTCTTGTTAGTATTGTTGCGTACAGTGCAACAATGCTGTGAACGTGGGCGGGGGCACTGTGTTAAAGGGAGAGAGAGAAATGGCGGCGTTAGTTCCCTTTTCCGCCACGTTCTTTAAAGTATTGTCGCACTGTTGTAACTATACTAACCAAAGAAGATATTAACTATAGCTTAGTTAAAAACTATAGGTTAGTACACACAAAAGCGTTCTACCTACATCGTCTTCCTCGTCGGAATCGTCGTCGGTGTCTTCTGAGGCACCGAACAGCGCATGCAGCTTGGTCCTTTTAGCCAGATGACGCGGTGTCCGGCCCCCGTAGTCGGTCGTGCTGCTGTTGAGGCTGCCACACCGCTCCAGCAGCCACTTCGTCATGGTTTTGTCGCCGCGTCTGACCGCGATGTGCAGAGCCGTGGACCCAGCGAGACCCTCCTGCAAAAGAAGAGGATTAATAAGCTAATGGTTTCACGATTTGAAGGTATGCTCTCATGATTTTGATAGCGTGAATAGCCAGAAATATGCGACAAGGAATTAATATAATTTGCCAGATAGCGAAGCCATAACCACTGGTAAGGAGTCAAGGATTAGACTGAGTAACTTGAGATATAACCCAATGAAAACGTACCCGTTCCATTCAGTAAACCATAGAATTACTTTGTTGACACATATGACATAACTAAAGAAAATATTCCATAGGAAGCTACATTATTAGTAAAAACCGAGGGTTTTATGGGTGACCTCTCATTTTCTCGAATGTACGTGACAACAATACCAGGTACAAGGTTGTACAACGTACATAGTGATGTAAATAAAAAACCCAGCCGCAATGCTATCTTATCAGCTGTTTAGACGCCGGGTTTCCCAATGATTGAGGAAACAATGACTCAAGGATCGTCACTCGTACTCAATGGGGCTAGATAGTAATGAATTGTGATTAGAAATTTTAATTGTTGGCAATGGTATTTCGAAACATCGCAAAGCCATTATTTAAAAAATCTCGATTTAGAAGAGAGTAGTGCCTCTGTGCAGATATGCACGCAATAAATGAACGCACTTTGCGGGTGCACACGCACGAGGTGGGCGTGGCGTTCGCACTTTGCGGACGCGTCGCATTTTTATTAGGTACGTGATATTATTTATGCTTATTCTATTTCTGCTTATAATTTATGCATACCCTCGCGTTAATATCGGCTCCGTAGTTCACGAGATAACGAAGCGTATCCAAGTGGCCGGCACTGGCAGCAAGATGCACGCACATTTGTCCTGAAACAATGTAAATAAACTGTTACACACACACTCGCACTTTCGTAATGTCTTTAATCCAGTAAACACACTAGATTAAGTGCGATTATTGGACGATAAAAATATTCCCCAGCCAGATAATTGGAAAATTTTAATAAGTACGTCCTAAATATAGAACGCATTAAAATAGCAGTAGCTACTAACCTACTGTTGTGCTTGAGCTACAAATAATACTGTTGAGCTACAAATAAAGTTTCTTGAGACGTAAAAAATGCGTCGACTGAAATAGAAGGCCAATAATATGCTAAATTCGAGGCATTTGCAATAGACGCCAACAATTCAAACACGGTTAGCTTGTAGACATTTGCATAATGATAACAACTTAAGTCATCAGAAATGACTACGTGATAGTGCGGTTACAATTTACAAACGCTACTTTATGAGGAAACTATTAAAATAAATTAACTATTAGATCACCGATTATATTAAAAAAATATCTTTTGGGTATTCCTCGCAATTTTGACCAGTCGCACGCATATTATAACAATAGCCTTAATTATATACCCACAATAATGGTTACGATAAAAACTTTAACATTAATTTAAAAACCTGACACGATTTCTCTAATATGTAACACACAGCACATGGACCACTTTATCCCCAGTTAAAAATATATAATATATTACTAGCTGACCCGGCAAACGTTGTTTTGCCACATAAATTATTTCTAGTGTCAATATAAAAAGTAGATAAAAACCTATTCTCAGGCCTAACGAATGTATACATAAAAAATTTCATTAAAATCAGTTAAGTCGTTTTGAAGGAGTTCGAGTCAAACACTGTGACACAAGAATTTTATATACCTACTAAGGTTTTTCATTAGAGAATTATAAGTCATAATATTGTTATTATAATATTATTACGATAAAATTATTGTTGGTTAAAATTATGCGTCTTTAGACTCTAATAACCTTTACTACAATATCTCTTCGACTGATATGACGCAAACGATGACTCTCATTTGGTGAGAAATAAATATTTTAGTAGTGAATTTAGATTCAGTTGATAAATTAAAATTAAGTGCGTCAGTCAATTGTGATTTTTTTAAATGAATTTGTCCCTAAAATTATTATAAGGTCTGGCATTAAAAATGTCAAAAGTGGAGAATAGTCCAGACTGCAGACTTTAATTTTTTAGATTATTCTGTTACAATATGACGTTCTTTTTGCTTTTATAAAACTGCTTTGGGTTTTAGACCTTGAATTATTATCTAAAGATGCCTCTGAATTTCTATTAGCTTCGACGAACCATCAATGTAAGTTGTAACTCGGTTTCCGATGTTGTGAACCCTCGGGCATATTGGCTTAATTTAAATTTTGATCTCGGGTGAATTTTGTGAAATGGCGAGGGGCAAGTTGGTCACGGATGCAGATGTTTAAAAATGTATTAGGTCGGCTCGCGTCTATTTTGATCACGTCCCAAATAGCTGGAGCTGGCCTGGTGCCAACCATTTATTTTAGATTATGTGATATTCCACAAAACAATTTACCTTCTTAATTATTATTTTTTCATATTTTGCACGTGACACAACCAAAATATGAAGGCACGAGTTGAGTTTGTTGAACTTTGTTGTATAACATGAAGAAAATAGAGCTTTAGGGTGTTTGTGCACTACACGGAATTTTACCGTCCGGCGCCCTGGAAAAAATTTGGCAGGAAGGTTTAATTGCAGCCTGTATATTATATTATAGCTGAGTGTGTGGTCACGCGAAAATTGTATAGAAAATATATATTACTAGCTATAAATATAGTAACATATTAATAGCTAAGTCTGTGACGGCCTTAAAAATGAGAATTTTAGATATTTTTAGAAAATGGATTTAACCGGTACATAACAATATGAGGGTTATGTTGGTAAATGGTAATACGTAATACCAGCTAAGGAAATTACATCATAGCAAGGAGGAAGTAAACAAGCATTATCAGTTTGAGTCCAACGACACGAATGTAAT
Organism: Plebejus argus; assembly: GCA_905404155.3. Taxonomy (NCBI): domain Eukaryota; kingdom Metazoa; phylum Arthropoda; class Insecta; order Lepidoptera; family Lycaenidae; genus Plebejus; species Plebejus argus. The sequence goes on along the minus strand of FR989929.1, from coordinate 7,250,593 downwards.
ATTACAATTGAAGATTTCACAATAATTTTGAAAATATTACTATAAACCCAAATAGGAGAGCCTTATAAAGTAAGGGTGAATTGCACCAGAAGCGTAGTTAAAGTTAAGGTTAAGGTTATCGTCAAATATGGCGACTTTTGCTAGGGATTTGACAGTTCATTTCACATTTTCTTATGGTTAAAGTTATAGTTAAAGTAAGTCGATGCAACCCACTCTAAGACAATAATAAAAAAGTGAAACTTGAGAAAGTTTTGCCTTAAAACGTAATGAGTGATTTGAAATTGTTGAGTTGAGTGAGTTGAGAATAATTACTAGTATCCTTTACCAGATCACAGTTACACTAATTGTAATTAGTAATCACATCATCCCGATAAGTAATCACATGTCCATTTTACATTATTTTATCATACATAGCGTGAAGAGACATAATATTACCAACCAGTGTCTATAAAGCCGGTCTCATAATCTATGTTAATTGTTCTTCGGACTACAGATTTTGTATCTTCTGAATAGCTGGAAGATAATTCGTATCATTCATCACAATGAACGTATGATCCTACTTATATTTTTTTATCATAATCTAACAATTTTGTACTCCCGGTAATAATAATTATACCCATATACCAAAAAAATTGCTCCATTCACGCCAGATTCAATGCGTACTATCATGATGATGCAATGGAAATGTTGTAAACCTGTGTCAAATAAAGTCAATAAAGTGTACAGTGTCATTAATTATACATGTCTATAGGGCACGTGTACGAAGGATAAACAAGTTTAGCTCGACTGGGGTTTATACGGAGGAAATAGAAAATTACTGCTACCTATGAATAATACTTCTGGAAAGGATTTGTAATGTGGTAAACAATATTACATCACGGCGGGACACGTACCGAGAATAAATCCATCGAAATCTAGCTTCCAACATCGACTCTAATACGCAATTACGCATAGAGACGGTTCAATTTATTATAATTGAAATTGTTTTGTCCGCGTGTCACTAGTAGAATTACTACCGTGTAATACCATCCATGCGAGATGTTAGTATTGGTACTAGTAAAATTGTGTACATAATAAGACACGTAGAGCGTGTGAGGTGCGCGTGCGCAACGGAGCTGGCGAAGGCGGCGGCGGGGGCACGGCGAGGCGGGCGGGGAGGTGGGGTTTTCCCATCAATGTGACGACGCTCGCTAGTCGCCCGCTGCCCTCGCCATTTAAGGCAAAATATATATTTCACCGTTTCCGTAAACTATACAGCGCGAATACCAGTTTCTCGAGAATACAAGAGACTTCATAAGCCGATATGAATGAGTTATGAATTTAAAATGAATCACATAATCTCAATTGAAGCCGTTCATGGGAATTCTTTTAATTACTCTGCAATTATATAAAAAGAACCTTTAAATCTAGCGAGAATCACCTAATACCTATCTCATCGTAACCTTCAAATCTGGAAACTTTATCTCGTTATTAATCGTACGAGCCAACATGGATTTTCCCAAAATAAAGGAATGTACGATAACAGACGGAAGGCCTTTGACCATCAGCATCATCATCGAGTCGTTTGGCACCTTCTCGTGTTGAATTTGTGTTGAATAATAATAAAATTATTTGCATTTCATTGAAAGCGTCTTCCTCAATGAGGAAGTCAAGGAATTGTGGTCCAATACGGATGAGAGGGTTTGTATATTGATTTACACGTACTTTCAATGATTTTAAGCATGGTTATTGGTTTATCAATTGACCTTTTTTTATTATTGGCTAGAGCAAGCTAGCTTTTAAGTCCATAATTATTTGCTCTTCAAAGGTGGGACGTCTTTATAATGCAGTCGATCATCATTTTAACTGCCCACTCTTCTGATTTCCACATTGAAAATGGTGATTTTGTTATTTGAATGGTGATAGGTGTTTAGTAAATCTGCTCTACCAAATATTCCGTCACGCGAGCGAGCTTTGATAGTTAGAGTTATCTTTCGTAATGTAGCACACTATTTTGATGAAATCAATATCAGATATCGCGTGTACGTCATTAAATAGGCCAATTCGAGTTTATCGTTGGAAAATCCGAATCCCAGAATGTGACGTTAATTCGCTGCCAAGTGCCAACATATTTTGTTAATTGAATCTCCGAGGTAGTTGTCTGATAACATAAATTACTTAGAGCTCGACAAGGCTTTAAATAAACGTGGCGAGAAAAGGAAATAACGCTGCTATCATACAAAAACATCATTTTTGACAGTTCTCCTTTACCAGCAGCGCCCCTTTCATTTAAAGCCTTGGAACGGCCACTTTGGAACTTTTAGCGGGCGATTCATTTTTGGGTTTTCAAACGGGTATTTTTTAATTTTTTTACTGTGAATAATACCCCAAATGAGTCGATGCAACGTGTTTCGCGAAAAACCTACCTGATATCTTGCTAACGTTCTCGGCATGTTGTCATCGGTAATTCCAAGCTGCCCATGAGGTGCAAAGTTCTCCAACCTCGTGAGAGTCTTAATTTGTCATAGGTAAAACTGACGCCATAAGTGTTGGCTTACTGCCAACTGCTTTACAGAATTGGTCACGTTTTTTAAAGATAACCCAATTAGAGCGCGTTCACCCATGACCCATCAGTGAAAGAGATCATTATTCAATATGAACAAGCCTCCTGTAAACCCTTGGGTGACTAACTTCTGGTTCCCCCACTAGGGGTTAGTAAAGGGGTTGGTATTTCTGTCCAATATAAAATCATTAAAGGGCTATAATTACATTTAATTTTGCGAAATGCTAGTTACTCTTTTAACGTTCAAAAGCTATTTAAAAAGCTTCATTGACCGATTTTTTTCATTAGAGTTTAAATAATTATCAAGCAGTGCACATAATACATATTTATAATTTAGGCCAGGTCAAACCTCTTTATTGCTTTAATAATACGTATAAAGCGAGAATTATATAATTGAGTAGTTTTGGAAATTCCAAACAACATTACAAAAACGGCACGTAATTTAATGTTTGGCGAAGTCGTTAAGTAGGAGAACATATTTTTATGAATTTATTATTATTTTCTTAGTACCAAGATATTTGCATTTAAAAAATATTTGCATAGTTAAACAATTACACCTAATGTAAATTTGGATTAGAGCGAATGTGTTATGTGGGTATTTCCGTCAATACATTCTGATCGCTTTCTCGGGGAGAAACCAAACGATCCCCTGTAAAGACACATTGTCTAAGTAAATGGTCTTGCGGTTTTCCTGGGTTTGGCGGTTGGCCGAAACGCTTTTAAATTGCTATTTGTTTTCCCCATCAATAATTGTTTTTTACGACACTACTACTTGTTTTAGGTTTTCTGAAAGTTTTATTTAAATTTAAAAATGTCATCTAATGTATTAGAAATATTTTGATTGAAATTCACCATCTTTTCGTGTAATAATCTTTTAAGCCACAGATTGTAGGAAGCTGGATAAAGATCCATAATTACCAGAGGAGCTCGGCGGATATTCAAATGAAATAAAGTTGAAAACTTAGTGACCTCGCATAAAACACGACGGAACATCTGACATTAAGGTGGGCAAAACCCGGGTTTTGTTCGCATAGCATGGTTCGGCCGGCGCATAACGCTGCTTTCACCTGCCCACATGTCGGGAATACCCAGCGAGAGATCGACCGCCGCAGGCTGACCAATGACTTTGGTAAAACCGACGCATGGGGTCATTGCCTCAAACGGATGCAAAAAAACGATCATCTTACTCGATGCATCAGGTTCAGGCAATGACGATGATAGGACAATAGGCTTAGAATGCCACCCTTTAAGGCTTGACAATTTATATCAAAGCCTCCAATTACTACAGCTTCTATTAATCGCATGTTGCCATTCAAATTATGAGAACGTTTCCGTACTAAAGAAAGCAATACCAATGAGGAAATGAACTTGTTCCAAATCTAATCTGTACTAACGGTTACGTTTAAATGTCAAATCTAAGTGTGAATGGCTGTCGTAACCGTTCCTACCACACAAGGCCGAAGTGATGGGTAAAACCGTGAATGCGTTAAGTCGGTCGAAAGTCGGCCGCAAACGCGCGTTGTATAACGCTGGAAAACCCGACAAAGATCAACATTTTAACTCGCATTTTTAGATGTCTAAGGTTGTGTGAAGGGCGTATTATATAATTGTTTTTGACACCTACTTAATATTCGATGCTGGCACCGAATACCGATAGACGCTTAGCATTTTGATGATTCCAAACAAAATGTTGGCAGAATTTGTTGCCTCACCACAGAGCTTGTTTGTAAAATTTAAAGTTTATTGGCCGACTGTTTGACACATCTAAAATAGCATTACATGACAACCTACAAATAAACATATCTAGAGTTTTTATTTGGTCTGAGCTTAGCAATATTGGGGTTTTCCTCGATATGTTTGGATTTTTTGGAGTTTTAGCGAGCTGGCAATTTTGGTTACGTAGGAATCCGTAATTTTTAGGTTTTTGGCAGCTTATTGAAAATTCTGCGCACTGGCTAGACGAGAAAACCCCAAATGTTGAATTTAGAAGTCACAAGATGATAGCTGAAGCGTCACGCGAATTTTGGAACACCTACGTATTTATAAACAAATACCTAGAGCCCGTTCCTACTTATTTCACCTCTACGTTACTATCAAAATGCTCCATATATCGTCGGAATAAATGTATGAGAAGAAAAATAACTGACCATAACCATCAATGAAGTAACAAATATGGTTTTAATGAAAAGCAATTGATTTGCGTCAGTAAACTGGTTTTCCACATCAATTAGACGCTAGATCCTAGTGTTTTTTCTGAATGACACCGCCATTGTTAGCTCGTGTCCTGATGAGACCTGATGGGCTCCAGAGGACAATGCCCAGATGAAGGCAAACTGCATTGCATCCGTGTGTCGTTTCTGCATCCGTTATACGATCATTAAAAAACTTTCTAAGTAGGTATGATTATTATGTTGTCATGATGAATTGCATTCACGGCGGTGCGGCGCGGCGCAAAACCTAGCGTTTGGCTCAATTGTAGATTTCTCTTATATTTAGTTTTTTTTTTTGGCGATGATAACAACGTCCGTATTATTAGCTTGTTTACTTCTGACAAAAATAAATTAAGTACCTACTGAGTTGACTACCTAGTGCCTAAAAAACATAACCCTGGGTCTGGAGCAGTCTAATAAATAGGAAGTAAAATTTGAATAATTTCTAATTTAATTTGTTAATAAGGAGTGTGGAAAACACTAGAGTTCATCATCAAGTTAGGCAAAAACAGCTGATAGGTACTTTATCACATTAAAATTATCTACAAGGCGAGGTCAAAGTGCAAAGAGCTTGTGACAACTGACAATATAAAATCCAATTAAATTGTATGTGACGCACATCAGCCGCCTAACGTCCATACAACATTTGTGCTAACATACAAGAACATAACAATAATAATAATTATTATCATCACAACATTACCATAAAATGTACTAAACATTGAAAATCTAATTTAACATAGTACCATATATTGACCATTATTATATTTTTTAATATTTCAAATTATGATGTAGTACCTTTATGGTTTTCCATCATAATATATGTAATACATACTAAAAATAATTTGTAGTAATAATGTTTTAATAGTAATACATTCATACTTCATAGTGTTGAGTTACGAAGTTACAATACATAATATTATGGGTTATAAGTTTATAACTTATACTATGTAGTCTTCCATACACAATATTACTTACTCATCTTTTGAAAATTAGATACTATGTATTTGGATATTTGAATATTATAATAATGTTTCATACTCTATGAAAATAATGTAAACACGGTTACAACTATTAAGAAACATTGTTATAATAATTTAAATTATTATAATAAGTACTCACCATTATAATTTTTCTGGTTCAGTGCTGAATTCTGTTGTCTTGAGAGCTCGGGTGCCGGTGCTAGTAGAGCAAGCAAGCACTTTATGTGTTGCCCCGTTTTCGTGTGATGAACAGCCTTATGTATAGGTGTCTCTCCGACTCTGTCTCGTACATCCAGTGATGCACCAGCCAGTACCAACATCCTGGTTACAGCATGGTGTCCGCTCATGACTGCAAGATGCAGCGGTGTCTGTCCGTAGTCATTCGGTATATCCAATAATCTTTTGTCAGGACACACCCTGATAAGTGTTCCTACAGACTTTTCACATCCATGGACTGCAGCAATGTGAAGTTGCCTAAGACAAGAATTTTTTATTAATTATACTGAAATTAAAAACGTTATTTACTTTGCCCTTATCGCAATAAAAAAATAGAAGTATTCATGCACTTAATTTACTTATTGTGTTATTTAAATAAACATTTGTTTTTGAACAATATTTTAATATTAAAAAATATATTTTATTTATGACCAGCCTATTTTTTTAATAAAGTGAACAAAGAATAACCAAACAAAAAGCTGATAACTGCTATTGACCTTGAGGATTTGCATATCTCGCATCACTCTAGCACCACTGTCGATATTCATGCGCGAGAGAGGGAGATGTGAAATGTTCACTCGGTAGCGTGGATAAATTTTTCGGTTTTTAGAGAAAAAAATAAATATTATGGGAAATCTAGATGTCAGAACCGAAAATTAAATCTTACAAGCTTTGGATTTTTGTAAAAGGTATCAAATAAACAAATTTTTAAAGCAAAGTAGCTTGTATAATTATTATTTTAGTTAGAACCGTTTAAAGTTCCTGGAATATGTGAGTTGTGAGTGACTGGTATTTTTTTTTTCATCCAGTAGGAGTACATTATTTTATTAAGTATTTAAAATAAAGAAGCTTTTCCAAAATATATCATCAAAAATCACATATTATTTTTTTGTGCCAATCAATGAAATACATATACTGCGTGACTGGTGAGACATGTTCAATACTTGAGTACGTGATATTTGGCTATTATATTAGTTGGAAATAAATAATATAAAAAAATAATATCAATAATTGATCACTGAGTAAATGTAGCTTAAAGTCAAATAATTATTTACCCAACACATGGACACCGCGAGCGGGAGGGGTAGTTGTGTGGTGTTTCTTTGGTAGCACATGCCTCTGCACCGGCCGCATAGTATGCCTACTTGCCTAGCCGCGTAATTTACTTAGTATCCAAGATTCATTTATTTTTGGGAAATTCGGAAAAAAATTAAGAACCTAATTTTATTACATAATTATAATGAGAATCTAGTACAGAGTACTCTCCATAAGTATCGGTAATGTCTCACCGTGGTCTCACCAGTCATGTTGTATACATCTAGACAACTGCACAAAGATGGCGAATTGGCAGCTGTCTTCGCCTTAAGAGATAGGTTATTGATAAAAAGACGGGTTTATCCACAGGTTTATTATTCTAATATATATTATGTTCCCGCTAATGTGCATTAACCAGTTAGACTGCAGATTAACAAGGTATTCTGCAGATTATCTGGGTGAGTCAGTTAAAGTGCAATAAGTTTATTCTATTCTCATTAAATTACATAAAACAGGTTCTTGTTTGAATAAAATATGTTAGTTAGTTGTAGAGAATTATAATGTGATATAATTTATTGTACATAAACAAAGGAATAAATTATAAAATTTTAAGTAAAATGTTACTCCATTAATAAAATATAACAGAAAGTATCATCTAGGAAAAAACCAATCAACACAACAACAGTCTTAGGTTGACAAGCTTAAGTCAAAGTTTTTAGGACTTATACGAAGGAAGAGAATGTAAACCAATTAGGTAAAGGTAAAGTACAAATATTTATTTTTAAGTAAATTTCATACTTTAATGGAGGGTATCAGGGAATCTGCAGATTACCTAGGTAATGTGCACGTTAACGTATTCTGCATTCTAACAGTAACATATACATTACTTACAGCTGTTATTGTCAAACTTTATTATTAGTTATCACCCTTTAAGAGCTTTTTTATAAAATTCACAATAATATGTTATTTCTTTAAGTAATAAAATACTTAGGTAGATACAGTAGACACTTGCTTATCTGACAGCATATCACTAGTTAATTTAGGTACATAAAATATGATTGTGGCCAAACAGGCATGTCAATTTTTTTGTTACAATGCATGCAATGGTTTTGGTAACAGCTCACTGATAAGAACCTAGCTTTAAGAAAATGATTTGTAGTAATAGTAAAGATAAAACCTTATCTTCATGATTTTAAGGTATTGTACTTTGTAAAAATCTAGGCAGTACTCTATAATCAGACAAATTTGCTAATTCGACACAGGGTCGTACAAAGCTTTTGTCGGATTAATGTGGGTCTACTGTATACTGTACCTATATCAATGTTATGACTTCTTTAAGAGATAAATTCAATAATTATGTTTCCATTGTAAACCTTATAAATACAATAATATTACTATTATTTCAAAAACAACTTTAGGTTGATACTGTTGCAAGAATGCTGTATTTGTTTGAGACGTACAGAAATCTTGTTTTAAATAAATATATGAGCACTATGGATGTTATTCATCGAATTTTTAAGTGCTAATCATTAATTTGCTAGAAAATCTATCATCTTGATTATAAAAATACCTTTTACGTGTAAAATAATGATTATCTTAAAAAACCTCAAGATTAGCAAAACATTATATAAACACCGAACAGGGTTGTTGAATTTGATAATCATCATTAAAAAACAATGTTACATATCTAAGTAAAGGAGGCAGGAAAAGACGATAACATTGAACTAAACATTGAACTAAATCCCATAATAGTACTTGAAATCTTCAATACTTTGAAGGATAAACAAAAAAACTATCTTGTTTCTACAAAAGTTTTTTACACATAAAGTAATATTTGTCATAAAAAAGAAACAACTAACAGGGTATTGATTTTGGCCCTTGCTCATAAAAAGAAGTTTAATTAGTGTATGACTGTACACTGAATAAACTTCTTTGGACAACATTGGACAAGTTATACAGTACACTGTGTACATAACTAGTCAAATGTTGTTGTCTTTATCTGTGAAGAATCAAGATGCAAAACACATATTTTAAGAGACAAAGAAAGATAAAAGTTGAGGATAAAATCCCACGATTTTGAGGACCACCAAGGACGTAACTAAATACTTACAGTAAAAAAACCGTCAAATGGTCAAAATACTCACGTGTCACCATCTTCATCAGGCTGAAACAGAATTTTGAGTGGGATGTCTTGGACTCCTTGTTTTGGTTCGATGATAACAGGTCGCTCATGCTGGGTTTTAGTATCTTCGTCAAGTTTAACATTGGAAAGGCTCTCGGATAAATCCAAGCCACTATCTAACTCACTTTCACATATCACTCTTTTATCACTATCGTCTACAGGGTTTCCAGTTTCTCTTCTTTCACTCTCATTGTCTTCTCTTTCCGTTTCTACACCTAAATCATCTGACGATAACAGCTGCGAGCTCAAGGGTCCCGACAGATAACCAGAATCTGTCGTTTCTTCGTCAAGAATTTTTGTATCACACACTCTTTTGGCACTCATTTTGTCACTTTATGTATTCTATTTTATCAAATGATTAGTTATACACACATTTTAAACCGTTTATGGGTATCTAAACAAAATAATAATTTAATAAATTAAAATGTACACACCACCACGTCAGATCAAGAACGCGATCGCAATGAGCACAGACTGAGACTAGTAAGTAGTAGACTACACTCTACACTCTACAGAGACTGTGACAGAGACAGAACACAAATTACTCGCGGAGGCAGAGTGATGTGCTCAACTGCTCACTGCTCACGAGTCACGTCACGAGTGGTCGAGTGACGACTTGACGAGTGACGACTGACGAGTACAGCTGCAGCCTATATACTTTAATCTGTGGCTGCAGCTGTGGCCACAGATTAAGTATACATAGATGGATTCTTAGCTCGCCAGCGCGTGGCCATTTTATGCTTGTGTGCAATTGCTGTAGTGTGCGTGTAGGGATGGCGTATATCGATAAAAATATAAAATTAGACTACAGCTATCGACCAAGTCGACCATAATTTTATGTTATAGATTTTTATTAAACGACATCAAAAAAGGAGGTTATCAATTCGACCTGCATGTTCAATTTAGGATATATTATGCTCATTAAATTAGAAGTCGCTTTCAATTTGGTGAAAAGGTATTTTTTATCTATTTATTAAGTGTATGAAAATACTTAAATACAGGGTGCAATTAAACCTTCCTGCCAAATTTTGATATATTGATCCTTGTTCAAAATAAAAATACACGTATTTTTCTTTTAATATAGTCACTCAGTACTAAAATGTTGAGAAATAGCTTCCGAAAGTTATCCTAAAAAACACAATTAAAATGGACACTACGCGTCGCCGGCGGGTGAGTGCGCGCGCGCCTCCCCCCCACGTCACCCCCGCTCATTCCCACCGCCACGAGTAACCGTTCTGCATCGATTTTAAATGGGATAAAATATGTCATTAAAAAAATAACACCCAATTTTTTTTTGCTAAATGACCTCTCCTAATGATACCTAAGCCCTGGAAAAAAATTGGCAGGATGGTTTAATTGCACCCTGTATAAACAAAATATTTAAGTATATAATTACACAAATAGTTAAAAATATACATAATATGTATACTCCATAAGCCACGAAAGCTTGTCCGGAGTGTAATAGAATAGCTAATATCAATAAAATCAACAGTTTTTATAAAACACAACAGAAGAACAAAATATATTATACTTTATTAAACTTAATTACTATTTACTATTAAGCAACTATTTTGTAGAATAACAATTATTATTATCAAAGAAATATAAGAATGAATCTCAGTCCTACTTATTTTAAGTAATTCCAAAAACGCTTAGGTGCATTTCTTTACCTATTAAAATATAATTATGTAATAATATTTATACAGAAAAAGACTTAAAATAGATACTTCGACGCCCCCTGAATAATGATATTATAATAATAATAATTAATAACCTAAGTGGGATTCTAGAGTCTAGACGATCAATTTTATTGTGCAATATCACGGTGTGTGCAATCAAAATCATAGAGCACTAAACCAAATATTATTCTTCACTTTCAATCTTATTATCAAATTAATAATTGAAAATAATTATTATCTTCATTATAGGTCTCTCCGTCACCACCATAATATTGAACTCTTCTTTAAGAGCATTCCAATAACCTGAAAAAAATATGGTTTAGTGTCAATAAATTGTCAATAAATGTACTATACTACTACATACTATAAAATATACACATAATTCATAATATTGTATACGGGGCAATATGCTTTATGTAAGTTTTCCATGCTTAACCCATCCAGCCCCAAGCGGAACCCAGGTGCCGCATAACAATTAACAACTAAATATATATTGTGTCTGGAATTCGACGATTGAGGTATTAAATTTATTTTATTAAATGATTATGACTTTAGCCTTATTAAAATTTTACATTTTACTTATTAAAAAAGAGTACCTAATGCCAGGATAAAATTTCAAGAAGTATCTTTAAGTAACGAATTGAGTACTTACAGGGGGGAGGTGTGAGAGCTGTTGATCATGCAATTATTTTACTCTCCGTTAGAACTTTCTTTATTTCAATAAAATCATTGTTTCAAACTTACGTTTGAAATGATAATTCCAAATTCCAATATTGTGATGCCTTCATAAGGGAGTAAGGATTAAAAACTGGCATGAAACTTGCGTCTAAAATATATATCTGTTTGTCGTCTATTTTGAAGCATTTTCAACCTGAAAAAAAAAATCATTTAGTCCATGACATTATTTTTATCGATAAACTATAGTTCAAGTAAGGCGCATCCCTAAAATACACGTAAAAAACTATGCAATATTTATAGCCAAATTATTACTTGATGTGACATTTTTATCACTAATGCCTTATATAGCATGATTAATAAATGATCAAACGAACTTACCAAGTGAAGTTCGATCATTATTATATGAGTCGCTTCATTCAAAGATATATTAACCAAGTAGTCCTTTGTCTATCTGCTAGGCAATCGCGTTTTTTAAAGACGTTTGTAGGTAGTTGAAAAAATAACTTCCCATCCCGGCCACTCGCTCGACGCGCCTCATTATGTTTAGAGAGAGGTAATGCAAAAAATCTTTCTTTCTTTCTTTGGGTACTGCAGCAAACATAGTTTCTTGCAGACTGGGTGGGAGGGAGATTATATCTTTGAATGAAGCGACTCATATAATAATGATCGAACTTCACTTGGTAAGTTCGTTTGATCATTTATTATATTTCTTCGCTTCATTCTTCGATATATTAACCAAGTAGATTTTCAGAGTAACGAAAGAAAGATTTTTTACAAAATACTTAGAATTTATATATACTTATATTATACATTATGAATAGTAATCATTATATTCGAGAAAAATTTTTTAACATTATGCCCATAAATAATAATAATAGTCGAAACAAAACTTAAGAGACCTCTATGGTTTTGTGATTCAAATGATAACGTACTGAGATCATGGTGATTAAGATTATATAACTGATTCAGCGAAACTTTATTCGTCGATAAAATTATGGCTTAGGAAAATAGCGAAAGTATTGGAGTCACTAGTTCTGCCTGTCGACTGTCGTCTTACTAATAGGTCCAGTATCAATCCCCGTGTCGGCGCTCGACGTGTCGACGCCGCGCCGCTCTCGCACAGCACCTGCTTTATCCAGCGGCTATTACCGAATGGGAGGTGGCTGTTCTGTGCAGAGCGTTAAACCCGTACTGTAGCATTATCCTATTTAGTATAATCTTGAATAACCATCGCAGGGCGTCACAGTATAGCAATATAATATCCCTACAGTAACGAAACGCCTTTGATGTCGCACGATGCCGCCACCGGTGTAAGTACCAAGCAGATATGCCAGGGTTGCCACTTGCCACGAAACGGGAAATAAAATAAAAATAAAATATTGTGCTTGTAATTAATCAGCGTGTTATATATTTTACATATTATGTCGTACTGCCAGATATTTACGTGAAACTTTATTTTTAGATGATTTGAGTTCTTTACTAGATGATGCGCGCAACTCCGTTGTGCCAAAACTCGTTAATCGCACGGGAACCGTACATTTTTCCAGGACAATAAGTATCCTTTGTCTTTTCCCGGGACTCAAAGTATCTCCATGCCAAATTTCAGCAAAATCTGTCCAGCGGTTTGGGCGTGAAGAGGTAACAGACAGACAGACACACTTTCGCATTTATAATATTAGTAATTACTAATTAGTATGGATTTAAAAATTTTATTAACCTATCAAGCCCCATAAGCTCACCGGTGAGCAAGACACAATAGAATAACAATAAATTTCCAAGAACCCACGATCGAAGGAAATAATGAAGACGCATTCGGATATATAAAATATCCAACAATAATTAATCATATTATAACAATTCGTAGGTACGGTAGGCCACACGTCAGGTGTAACAGAAGCACTTCAAAACTCGCTCTTATTACGTGCGCGGTAAGGGCGGTCCAAAGGTCAAAATGTTACACTTGATGTGTGGCCCTGTGTACCTAGCTAGGTAGGTACTAATTAGTATGTAACAGGGTATTTGACAGTTTTTTTTATTTTTATTCTATAAATTGTTTCTCTCCTTGTTACACTTCTTACAACGTAAACAATAAAACAGAGATGCAAATTGCAAATAAATGCCACCAAGGCCAACACAATTTAGTGTGAACTGAGTCGATATTATATTTTATGACAATTAAATCCTTTTTGTTTTTTGAATCAGATTTACATATTCTGTACACTGAACACTTGTTATATTCCATTGTTTATAAAATAAGATGTTACAGGCTATCGTTTTACAACACAAAAACACAAAACGCGCCAACGTCACACCTGCGCGCGAAGTCGTTCAAACTCGCGGAGTTTGGCGGACTGGGCCCGCGCCGCCCGCTTCCCCGCGGGTACCCCTCCGTTGCTCTGCGCAAGTACATTCGTTTCACTACTGTAGGGATATTATATTGCTATACTGTGCAGGGCGTAATAACTTAAATATTATAACTTCTTCTTCTTTTTTTTTTATAAAAGAGTTACATAATTTAAGAACATCCGATCACGCTCAGGAGTTTGTCTTTGTAATATAAATTTCGAATAATTTAAAAGTTAAAACCGTATTTTTTATTTTGCCGAGTTTTATTATTAGGCAGAAAGTTTTAAGTCAATGATCAGTATTCAGTAGGTACAGAGTGCAAGAAAAAACAAATAATTTATAAGTGGATCCTGGGTACTACACTAGGTACTCAGGTATGGGCTAGGAATTAGAATGTTTACCGGAAAGCTTCTTTCAAAAGACACTTTAAACATTCATCTAAGCCAATGTCACCATCCAATAATATCAACATTGTTCATAAACAATGACAGTGCACAGTGACATGGCTGTAGAAGATATCGTTTTACAGCCATTGTCAAATTGTTTGGCAAGGTTCTGATAAAGCAGACGAAGATCTCTGTAATAAGTCTATTAACTAATGAGATTGAAGAGAGTATTTACCTAAAATGTAAGTCGAAGTAGAGCATTTTAGAATAAATCTTAAGGCGTCTACTGTTATAACTCATAACTGTGTCCGGCCCTGTGGTCGTCGACTCGTCGATAGTGTGATTATTGCATACTAGCTGTCCCGGCAAACGTTGTTTTGCCATTTAACGTATATTTTCTACATCATCAGTTGATACTTGATACATGTTTTACCCCCTCTTTTGTCCCCTAAGAGGGTGTGGGGGGGGGAAGGTCATACATCAGATGTTAAGTTGAAAAACACAGTTAATACTTAATATGAAGTAAGTCCACTAAAGAAAAAAGTTGTATACAAAATCTGACCCCTCTTTGGTCCCCAGAGAGGGTTGAGAGGGGAGGGGGGGAGGATTTTATACACCAGATGTTGAGTTGGAAGAAGACAAATATAATATATCTGTGAAAACCGTATGCAAATCTGTGAAAACCGTATGCAAATCGGATCAGTAGTTTTCGTGTTAAAGAAAAAAGTTTGATACAAAATCTGACCCCCTCTTTTGTCCCCTTAGAGGGGTGGGGGGAAAAAATTTTATACACCAGATGTTAAGTTGGAAGAAGATAAATATATCTGCGAAAACCACATTCAAATCGGATCAGTATTTTTCGTGTGATGCTGGAACAAACATACAGACAGACAGAAAGAGTGACAGACAGACAGACACACAAAAAACTAACCACATTTTTGGCTTCTATAGCGATGTAGTGACAAAGGTGTAATTTCGGGTGTCATTTCATATCTTTTATGTACAGAATTTTCATTTCTACAACAGAATATTATCTTCCTCCCGCACGCGCTTTGGTGACGCCCACTATCGTAATATTTTAATTTCGCCATAATTTCAAAACCAAACGTCCAATTTTAATCATTCAAAGACCAAATATTATCTACATAAACTGTACTTAGTGATAAAATAATTTATTTTGATAAGGATTAATAGCGTGAGTAAAATATATCCGTTTAAATGTAGTCCAAAAAAAAATCAGGATTTTTAAATAAATAAATGGCTATTGTGCCTCACTCGACATAGATAGGTATAGTGTGTCGCGGACTTTTTTGTAGATATTTATAAGATCTACAATTACTTAGAACATTTTATCGTTCTATCTTTTATAGTTTCGGCAGCGTACGCAAAATAAGTAACTTTTCTAGCTGATTTTTTACACCTTGCGTCTGAAAACCTCAAATATCTTACGGAACCCTACTTTTTTCCAAAATAAAATGTAGCCTATGTTCAGCAGAAATAATGTAGGATTCCAATGGTGAAAGAATTTTTCAAATCGGTCCAGTAGTTTCGGAGCCTATTCGACTCAAACAAACAAACAAACAAACAAACAAACAAACAAAAAATCAAATCTTTCCTCTTTATAATAGTAGTGTAGATTACAAATTACAATTACAATATGATTGAAATTAGAGAATATTGTGTTCTCGGTCCAGCAGGATAAATATTTATACTTACACTTATATTATTCAAGATTAAGTGTCATTATGTTATCGTATTTATCATTGCATTTATTTAGCATTAATAATTTTAATCGCTGAAAACCAGTTGCATTCCGCGACGGGGGTCAGAAATCAGGTGTCAGAACACCTATCCGTTGAGGTAGCTCACGAATAGTACACTGATTTAACTGTTCTATATTATTTCGTTTTTAATAGGCTTATATTATTATTATATAATATATCTAATATGTAGGTACATAAAATTCTCGTATCACGGTGTGCGTAGTTGAACTCCTCTGAAACGGCTCGACCGATTTTCGTGAATCTTAGCGAGCATATCGGCTAGGGTTGAGAATCGGACAACGTCTAATTATTTTTATATTGATGAGTGTATTTTTGAATAAATAATAGTAAAATGTTACAACTCGAGACTGACGGCGACCATTGTTTGTACGATGGGATAGCAATCATAGACGTCATGGTGACATACTTACTAAGTCACTTCAATAAAATAATATGGGCAAAATACTTTATATGGTAAAACCATAGACTTATAATATACTGACGTAAAGACCACCTGACAACCCGAAAATGCGTGACGATTTTCGATCTGTCAATGTGTGCGTGTGCTAGTGATGTATCTTTTATTATCGATAGTATAGTCCGTTCCACAGTGTATTTTTTGTCCAAAAAATTGGCCATGCCTTTTTTTTGGAAATCTTGAACAGAAATGTTATGTAAGTAATTTATTAGTATTTACATGTGTTAACAATAAAAAAACACTTTTAATTTTTTTTCAATAAAATTAAAAACTGCCATAACTTTTTAAATATTTACTTAATTGTCTTCTTGATTATTCTGATCGACAATAATAAAAAAAAAACACACAATTTAACCTGATTTACATATTTCTTAAATAAGTGTTTAAAGATTTACTTACGATTTATGTTTTTTTTTTCTTTAATTTATTATGAACGTATTTCTAATTATTTGGATTTTACAGAATTGCTACTTAAATGTACAAGAATTCGTGTAAAAAAATTTAGATCCAAATAATAAAGGGCACCGAAGTTAAAGGCTTCTAAAGTTTTCTTGGTAACTATGGTTTTAGGGTTGTCAATATTTCTGTACCAACATTTTTTACTCATTTGAACTTTGTCTTTTTTTGAGCATATAAAAACCTACTTCAAATATTATTAAACTATGTGAACTATGCGGTGACAACCCTATCCAAAATTATATAAAATTGAATAACTCCGATGCCCCGCATCGGAGTTATTCAATTTTTCAAATTTTTCAAATTTTTAAAATTCATTTGGATCCCATTTTTTTTTTGGGTTATAAGGATCAATAAAAAGAATATTTCAGTCTTAGTTTCAAATCCAAATATGAAAAGACATGACGTTAAAAAAATTAAAACATAAATTTATGAAGAGTCATAAATACGTTATCTTGAACAAATAAAGCCTGGATGTTTTTCGCTATCGTAGGGCTTTTAAGACACTATTTAGACCAATTAATAAATTCTTAAAAGAATATCAAACTTTTGAGCTATAACTGTTTCTATGTTTTTTTCTGGAAATCATATAATTTTTTTTCAAGTACTAATTTGCATTCGTCTATAGGAATTGGGCAGTCAGGTACTCTCGTCCTGCATTTATAATCACAAATCCTATAAAATTAAGTAATAAAAATGGCATGGCCAATTTTTTGGACAAAAATACACTGTGCGTTCGAGTTAGTTTACCTGAGTTTCTATGAGAAATAAATAATATACAACTTTGGCAGATTTTCTATTTCAAATTAGGTACCATATTATATTTTATTTGGCAGAAAAAAAGGTAACGATTGAAAAATATCTAAGACACACATTGTCGTTTGGGGTGATTTTTCAATCGTCGGATATGTTATGACATGAGGTTCTTATAAGGGTAAGTAATATACACATTATAAAGTTACTTATTTATTACTCAGGTAAAAGCTATCTGAAAAATCAGCCCTTACATTATTAGAAATGCAAATCTAATGTTGAAAGTAAACAACACACTTAGTATTTCATTTATTCTTAAATTAAATACATATCATAATACTCTTACACACCTATTACATTTTTAGATTGGTTTTATGTTATTGTTAAATACCGATAAGTATATCGATAAATTTGATTCAAGCACTAGCGTATATGTAAAAAAATTTTATGAAAAATTTTTCTTCAAAAATTGTGTAATTTAAGAACAATAGTACCTTTAGTTACGCAAAATATGAAAGTAAAAGGGAGGATTGATATTATTTTATTTGAAATACAGAACTAAAGACAGAATATAGCAAAAATAAACACATCGTAGCAATTAGGACATGAAGATTAATTACCTGTGAAATGTATATTTTTCAGGATTATTCCTATGATTTACACTGCAATCACTCACAGAACAAGTTATCATTGCTATATATAATAGTATTTGTTAAAAATAACAAACGATTTAAACAATAAATTTCAAATACTGGAAGGGCACAAAAACGCGTGTCGACTTGTGACGACCTGTCAAATAAAAGTGGTTACAGTTCACATTAAACTGCCTCTCTCTTTTCATCTTGTTATAATTCCATAAAGGATTTTCTTCTCTCTCGCACTCTTTGTTCGTCTATGCATTATAGGTTTATGGTTTACATCATAAAGTTAAACCATAGACTTATAATATACTGACGTAAAGACCACCTGACAACCCGAAAATGCGTGACGATTTTCGATCTGTCAATGTGTGCGTGTGCTAGTGATGTATCTTTTACTATCGATAGTATAGTCCGTTCCACAGTGTATTTTCTGTCCAAAAAATTGGCCATGCCTTTATTTTTGGAAATCTTGAACAGAAATGTTATGTAAGTAATTTATTAGTATTTACATGTGTTAATTTCTTATTATGAACAATAAAAAAACACTTTTAATTTTTTTTTCAATAAAATTAAAAACTGCCATAACTTTTTAAATATTTACTTAATTGTCTTCTTGATTATTCTGATCGACAATAATAAAAAAAAACTCACAATTTAACCTGATTTACATATTTCTTAAATAAGTGTTTAAAGATTTACTTACGATTTATGTTTTTTTTTTCTTTAATTTATTATGAACGTATTTCTAATTATTTGGATTTTACAGAATTGCTACTTAAATGTACAAAAATTCGTGTAAAAAAATTTAGATCCAAATAATAAAGGGCACCGAAGTTAAAGGCTTCTAAAGTTTTCTTGGTAACTATGGTTTTAGGGTTGTCAATATTTCTGTACCAACATTTTTTACTCATTTGAACTTTGTTTTTTTTGAGCATATAAAAACCAACTTCAAATATTATTAAACTATGTGAACTATGCGGTGACAACCCTATCCAAAATTATACAAAATTGAATAACTCCAATGCCCCGCCTCATTTGGATCCCATTTTTTTTGGGTTATAAGTATCAATAAAAAGAATATTTCAGTCTTAGTTTCAAATCCAAATATGAAAAGACATGACGTTAAAAAAATTAAAACATAAATTTATAAAGTCAGTCATAAATACGTTATCTTGAACAAATAAAGCCTGGATGTTTTTTCGCTATCGTAGGGCTTTTAAGACACTATTTAGACCAATTAATAAATTCTTAAAAGAATATCAAACTTTTGAGCTATAGCTGTTTCTATGTTTTTTTCTGGAAATCATAGAATTTTTTTTTCAAGTACTAATTTGCATTCTTCTATAGGAATTGGGCAGTCAGGTACTCTCGTCCTGCATTTATAATCACAAATCCTTTAAAATTAAGTAATAAAAATGGCATGGCCAATTTTTTGGACAAAAAATACACTGTGCGTTCGAGTTAGTTTACCTGAGTTTCTATGAGAAATAAATAATACACAACTTTGCCAGATTTTCTATTTCAAATTAGGTACCATATATTTTATTTGGCAGAAAAAAAGGTGACGATTGAAAAGTATCTAAGACACACATTGTCGTTTGGGGTGATTTTTCAATCGTCGGATATGTTATGACATGAGGTTCTTATAAGGGTAAATAATATACACATTATAAAGTTACTTATTTATTACTCAGGTAAAAGCTATCTGAAAAATCAGGCCTTACATTATTAGAAATGCAAATATAATGTTGAAAGTAAACAACACACTTAGTATTTTATTTATTCTTAAATTAAATACATATCATAATACTCTTACACACCTATTACATTTTTAGATTGGTTTTATGTTATTGTTAAATACCGATAAGTATATCGATAAATTTGATTCAAGCACTAGCGTATATGTAAAAAATTTTTATGAAAAATTTTTCTTCAAAAATTGTGTAATTTAAGAACAATAGTACCTTTAGTTACGCAAAATATTAAAGTAAAAGGGAGGATTGATATTATTTTATTTGAAATACAGAACTAAAGACAGAATATAGCAAAAATAAACACATCGTAGCAATTAGGACATGAAGATTAATTACCTGTGAAGTGTATATTTTTCAGGATTATTCCTATGATTTACACTGCAATCACTCACAGAACAAGTTATCATTGCTATATATAATAGTATTTGTTAAAAATAACAAACGATTTACACAATAAATTTCAAATACTGAAAGGGCACAAAAACGCGTGTCGACTTGTGACGACCTGTCAAATAAAAGTGGTTACAGTTCACATTAAACTGCCTCTCTCTTTTCATCTTGTTATAATTCCATAAAGGATTTTCTTCTCTCTCGCACTCTTTGTTCGTCTATGCATTATAGGTTTATGGGTAAAACAACATTTGCCGAGACATCTAGTTATGTTATAATAATATGTATTGTAAGCGTTAAGACTTAAATATTTACATATTTGTTGTGGATTTAATACACCCATGGCACTATTAACAATAAAACTTAAACAAAAAAGGGGCGCCTGAGGCTGCGCCTAGAACACTGGTGTTTCGAAAGCGTGGTAAGGCTAGTAGTGATAAAGCCTTCTACGCCTGATCTGGTTTCCTTCTTTATATTTTTTGTGAGAATAAATGTAAGCGCACTGCGCATCTGATAGTCTGTACGTCAAGACTTGAGGCTTTAAATCTTTCAATCGAATAGTGAGTTAATAGGAACCAACAAGTAGCTGGCTTTTAAATCTATTTTTGACAGATATCCACTTTTGGATATTGCCTTGAAAGCCATACGGTAATTTTCCAAATTAACATGTAAAATAATTATTTAGAAATAAACTTACGAAGTGGATTGAAATTGAAAATAATTTTTAAAAAATTGTATTTAAAATATAATACAATATTTAATAGATTGAAGAAAGGAAAATCTTTGAAATAAGGTAATCTTCGGTGGAGTTACACGAAGATATAGTTTTAAATTCTAATAATAATTTATTGATGTCATGATGTATAATACATTAAGCCAGTGGCCCCCAACCTGTTGTTGTTTTTGGAACGAAGTTCCCTATTTATTTATTTTTTAAGCGGGCCACAAACTTGTTTTGGTCTTGGTGTCGACGTGGGCCGCAACAAACATTTTTAGGTTTAAAAATAACGTTCAAAATCAACGATTTACTAGTGAACAAAAATAATTTACGAGTTACGACTTTCACGATTACTGCTGGTGGGCGTGAATTTCAAAATGCTTTAACATCACGCGGGCCACAAATAAAGTTCCGGTGGGCCGCAGGTTGGGAATAATAATTATAATAGTAACATCTATAAAATATGTATAAAAATGACTGTTAGCTGCACTACGGCTGCGGTGTTGAGCATTTGTTCGTCTCAACGTTCTTCGAACTCGAAGGGGGTTGATTGTAGCGTTACACTACTAGTGGCGCCAGCCGACGGTTACCACAGTCCACATCTCTCCCCCCCCCCTCCTTGACGGGTAACGGGAAGGGTTTGTCAGAGCCCGAAAAGTACCCGATTGATGATGGAATGTACTAATTTGTCTCTGAGAACAAATACTGGAATTATCCAGCGAAACCATAATAATCTCGGTCTGATATAACAAGGCTTATAATTTTGTCTTGTCTGATAGTATATTATCTGATAAGTCTGATAATAATTAATATCGAGATAAGTTAGATACTGGCGATAACTGATAGGTCTTATAATTTCGAGACATTGTCAGGTGAAATCTATGATGATAATAATCGATCGAAATAGAATCGAGCTGCAACACTTATTAGCAGGAATGTTTTATAAGCAATAGCTTATCTTAATCGTCTTTGTGATCCTTTGAAATCATAATCTGGCGAACCCAACAAGGGTTCACCTAACGTCAGTAGAAGCTCTGGATCTATCCGGATCTGGTCCGGTGCCGGTGGGTCAGAATCGACCGTTGGCACCTGGTTTAGGAGTGGGAAAACTTCTGGTTTATTCGTAACCTGATCGACCCGTATATCGGTCACTTCTAATTATATTTCCCCGATAGTCTGGTCTTAGTGACCTAAAAAAATTATTGGGGTAGTTATATTGTTCGTTATAATCGACTTATTTGTCATATAAATTAATATTATGTTACAAAAAATATTGAGGGTAGTAACTATCACGTTACGAAGATATTAAATAAGTTTCGTTATACACTCGCGGTGTATCCCGAATCCCAACATTGGTGCAAAATTTATTTAATAATAATAGTTACATACCGTCAGACATAATAAATTATAATCGTAGTTCTATATTTAGAACAAAAGGTGTGCGGGACGCGCATTGGTTGTTAACTGATAAGACTCGCAGTCAATGTAGTTATTAGCTCGAAATATTTTTGTATAAAATGGTAAAGATAATATTATAATAATTATGTAGTTCTATTTATAGAACAAAGAGCGCGGGGGAACGCGCGGTAGTTGCTCATTTTTATTTTTAAACATTGTCGGAGACTCCCAGTTAATCCATACTTTATGTTGATTTAAAGAATAACAATATATTTTAAATTTAGCTAGTAATTAACTTGCAGTTAATCATCTCAAACCAGCCAACATATATTATAGTTCTATTTTTAGATATAACATCGTCAGAGACTCGCAGTCAATTCCGATGCATAAGAATTGCGTTTAGAGACTCGCAGTCAATCCACACATTATGGCGGTTTATAAAATAACTCGCAGTTGATTCAGACAAACCGGCCAATATATAGCTATTTTTATAGAAAAGCTGAAAAAAAAAAACATCGTCAGAGACTCGCAGTCAATTCCGATGCATATAAATTGTGTTTAGAGACTCGCAGTCAATCCACACATTATGGCAGTTTATAAAATAACTTAATATAATTAAGTACTTGCAGTAATTAACTTGCACTTATTTCCCCCAATCGGACAAACGTATAGTTCTATTTATAGAATAGGTAAAACATCGTCAGAGACTCGCAGTCAATTCCGATGCATATAGATATAGATTGTGTAAAAGGACTCGCGGTCCAAACACACTGTACTTATTGACTCACAGTCGCAGTACATGCCGGTTAATTAAATAATTGCAGATGTTTCCCCCAATCCGGCAAACATATAGTTCTATAATAATTATTATATTTATAGAACAGATGAAGCATACATAATATTATAGATTGTGTATAAAGACTCTCAGTCCAAACACATTGTACGTTTATTGACTCGCGGTCGCAGTACATGCCGGTTAGTATTGAATATAATTGGCTCGTCTTGGCCTCGGTAGTGCCTGCCGTTTATTTAAGTATTTAATAGTACTTACATGTATTTTCTTGTTACACGATAAAATAACACTGATTTTAATTACAACACTGACTCAATCATCTTAAAAAATAACCAATTTTCGTCTGAGCGCTGCGCTTTGGCATGGTTACTTAGTATACGTGCACGCGTTGCCTCGCGTTAACAAAGAATGAGGCGCGTCGAGCGAGTGGCCGGGATGGGAAGTTATTTTTTCAACTACCTACAAACGTCTTTAAAAAACGCGATTGCCTAGCAGATAGACAAAGGACTACTTGGTTAATATATCGAAGAATGAAGCGAAGAAATATAATGGATTATTATACTTATCAATTTTCTTTTTTAGCTTACAAAAATACCGATTGATAAGCCCAAACAACGTTGTTGAAAACTTACGTATGTTATGTTAAATCCACGTGTTTGAGGCATTCCTTGGCCGTTTTTATGGTTTATTATATAGCGGAACCACAAAACGCAATATTAAATTGCATTAAACGTTCACTAAACACTTTTATTACCACTTTTTAAACATGAAATATGCAGACCTACTCCTTTGTTATGTTCTACTAAGTGGGACATAACATTACAGGCTTTTGACGTTTACACACCGATATGAGCTTTCTTTTTCACCCAAATTACTACATCGTTAGTTAGAAAGAGTAACATTATCAGCTGTCAAAATATATGGCGGACTCCTAAGTATTATTACCTCAATGGCTGTGGCCGACGGCCGTATCGTACGGTGCGGCGCGGCGTGGCTTACGAACTACGACGAGAGTAGTGAGAGTAGTGTCAGAACCACCAAACTATTGTGTTGTCTGACTTGTCTCCGTACAAAGTACCTATAGCGCTTCCACTTATGTAAATTTAGACGTTAGTAACTAAATTTATTCAAGTGAAATAACATATTTTAAAAAGCTAGGATCCTAATTAGTGTACTAAATCGGAGAAAGTGTGGCTTCTGACTGACTTAAAAGATGTCTGGCCAAAATCGCCGCGTCGTCACAACTGATTTAGTTACTAAATTAGGACAAGTGGAATAAGAAGCTTCTAATTAGTCTTCTTTTTAGGATTCTAATTAGAACTTCTAAATTTAGTCAAATGGAATAAGCGCTTAATTTAATAGGTACAAGCTCGAGTTTGGAATAACCCAGTTGAGTGCACACATGCTGCGAAACATACAAAACGCGAATTTGAACTCTACATGACTAATTAATTGCTTTAGTAGCCTGTAACTAAATTAGATATACCTAATTTAATGTCAAATGTTACCTACTATTATAAATTATTATGAGGTAGGTAGGTAATTATTAATAATAATTTATGTATAATGTACCAAGGAGTGAGCATAGTGCATACTGAGACGAGTGAGACGGGCCTTGCCGGGGCTCAGCGTGCCGCGGCCGGGGCACATCGCAAAAATCCGCCTCCATACAATTTGTATGGAGGCGGATGCGCGTATCGCTGTGTCGGGGCGCAGCGGATTTCCGTCAATGCGAAAAGGCCCGACAAGACCTGCGGTGCCCCGGCAAACAGTGTGACCACACTCAACATAGATTTCCACTTTTTGGTAGATTTGAGGTCAAATGAGTGACAATTTAGTAGTCTAAAATTTTTTATAAATAATAGAAGATCGACATTATAAAATAAATAATATAAAAATTTCAAAAGGAAAATGAAGACACTCCATATAAACATTTTAGTTTTATTTTAGTTTCAACCACGTAGAATACTTAATTGATTAATAAAGGTAGATTTTCGGTAGAAGCTAAAACAGGGCCTAGTTGATTTTAGTAGAATAATTAATATAGTAGCAACCTTTTTTGGGTAAATTGAGTCACGACTCACGAGTGATTTAAGAGTGGTCACACTGGAGCTATCCAACGTACTTAAAATCCGTCAATACGTTGCGACCCGACCCCTCCGCTAGGAGTAAATCTGTTCTGTGCCCGACCCGGTGCTATAATAGCGCATTTTGCGATGCGCTGAGCCCCGACCCGCCCCGGCATGCAGCCCCGCCGCCCCCGGCACGCGCCGACAAAGTGCGCGCGAACTCTAACGGCCCGGCCGCACCTCATGCCATGAGACGATACTATTGGACGATACACGCAGATCGACTAATAGTATCGGTTTTAGCACGAAGCACTAGACTTTTACTAGACTTTCGACTTGACGATAATCTGGAAAAATGACTTTAAATTTTGTAAACTTTTACGATTAAAATCCCCGCCATATTTTACTCGACAGTGGCAAAGAGACACTGGCCATGGTTAAAAAGCCGAGCGCCATAATATTAGTAAAAAAAAAAACAAAAACAAAGTTCTGTCTTGGTTCTAGACTCTAGTCGTGTTCGTTCATATAAGAGTTAACCTTAGCGCGGCTTTTTTCGCAGGTTGGCAATTGACTGTCAACTTCATTATTGTGTCATCTTCACTCGGAAGTCTCGGAACATTAAACGAGCATCTTCATATTTTGATCTTCATACAATTTCTGTCAGATCACAGATTAATATATGTAGCAAGCTGCAAGCTATGTCAGATTTTAAACATGACACTTGCACTCACACTGACACTAATTAGTTTGCGCATGCGCATTGTGCATTGAAAAACGAAACGAACACGACTACTGTCAAAGTGTTTTCTTTTCTCAAAATTCGTTTTTTTATTGTTTTTTTTTGTTTTTGCCAAGTTTTTGGGTTTTGTTTACAAAGACTATGAAAATTATTACGCACTGAAATATGTTTGGAGAGAAAGTTATTGATCTACTAAAGGAAGCCGATAGAAATCGAGAAACATTAAATCAGTATAATGTAAGTAAATTTACAATATGTTTGTATTATGTATTATTTATTGAATAAAACATGATTATAACTTTACAATTATTAAGATTTTTAGTGTGCGTTTTAAGTAAAGGCTTGTGTGTATAAGTAGGTTATAAATTTTTATTGGTTTTCTTATTTCAGGACGACAAAATAAGACAAATTACTGAAGAAATGCATGCTCTCTTTAAAATGAATATGAATGATGCGTAAGTTGTTACACTTTGTTTATTTTTATAAATGATAAAACATTGATAAGATAATTAAAGCTTTTTATGTTGACCGCCAATCCACTGCCAAATGCCAATCAATATAATGTTCTTGAACTATATTATTTATAATGTGTATGCTCGATAGAGGAAGGAAAAGAAGTTGGCTCGTGGTGGTTTGTTGGGAAAGTGAGTTAGGTGCCTTCTTTATGATTGGTCTTTTATGATATTTTTTCGCGTCTTATAGAGTGCAGGTTCAATACTAGGTGCCAATGAGACTTTTCAGATCTCAAGTATATTGTCCATTCATAATGTTACAAAAATATGTTATTGCAAAAACTCACATAATTATATGTAAACTCTTACCACCTTACCAATAAACGCTGTATAAGCTTCAGTGTTTTGTCTTCTTCAATCCAATTACAAATGTCACTTGTGTGACAGGAACAAAACACTGTATAACTATTCAAAGCTTATACAACATTTATTAGTAAGGCCGATAATATAATACTATCTACTTGTTAGTCCCAGATGTATTCCAACTAGTCAATTTGGCAGGACTGGGTTTAATCTCAACATAAGTATCGCTTATGTACTTTGACAACTATATGGACATTTTAAAAAATTGTCCTAGGCAGGGGGTTAAATATTAAATAATAACTGTATTTTAAAAAGATAAAACCGACTTCAAAATTGTACGTAATTGAGAATTAAAACTTCCTATCTCCAAAACTACTGAACTGATTTTGATGAAACTTGCACTATTCCCTAAGTTGAACAATACCTAGTACAATAAAAAAAGAATCACTTAAATCGGACTTGTAGTTCTGGAGATATGCGCGAACAAACATAAAAACATACATACATACATACACTTTTGAAATTTGGCACATTTGTTCAGAAGCTGTTATAGATTAACATATACAAAAACTGGGCAGTTCTGGAAATATTACATACATACGCGTCGAATTGATAACCTCCTTTTTTTGAAGTCGTTTAAAAAGTGGTGACTTAGCTCAGAGAAAACTCTAAATCACCTAAAATAGATGCAAAGATAATTATTTAGTGATTCTAAAGTTGTAAAGTTACTTTATAAAAAAAACTGTAATAGGATAATAATATTATTGACATGAAAATAAATATTCTTTACAGGAATGCAACATCAGAAAATAGATCCCTTTGGACCACAGTACAAGTGAGACATACAGCTTTAGAAAGAAACAAGAGATGTCTACTGGCCTACCTTTATGATCGCTTAAACAAGATTAAAACTTTACGTTGGGAATTTGGCGCAGTGCTGCCACCTGATGTGAGAGAACTTCTATCAGATCATGAATATGAGTGGTTTACGAAATACTCTACAAACCTTGCTACATATATGCGATCTCTTGGAGAAGATATAGGTTACAATGGAATAGATTTAACAGAAAATCTTAGGCCTCCCAAATCTCTATACATTGAAGTACTATGTCAAATGGATTATGGTAAATTAGAATTAGAAGACGGAGATGTAATTACCTTAAAAAAGAACAGTAGACACTTTTTACCAACCTCAGAATGCCAAACCCTTATTCGTCAGGGAATATTAAAACAAATTACGTGATATTGAAGAAAAAAAACTTGGAGACTTAAAATAATAATCAATTTGTGCCAATCATTTTGTTATAAGTTTTAGATATGTATAGTGCTTGGAACTAGCCAAAATTAGTAGTTTTGTAACTTTCAATCGTTTGTTAATTTTACTATTACTATAATAAATAATTATTATGCGCTTATATATTAATAGAATATAAGTATTTCATTAAACCAAAAAATACAATATAAAAATATTTCAATCATACATTTTCCATTATAATAAATGAAATGATAATAATTGGTTAAACCAACTGGAATAGGGATTGTACCTAAGCCGGCCAATTATTATTATAGCAATAATAATTATTACATGAAATACTTAAGTCTGTAATAACTAATAACATTTAGTTTTCCTTATTTTCAAGATTGCATGCCGTAAAAGGGAAAAAACTAAATTCTGATTTATAAGATAATATTATTATTGTGTAATGTGTACTTACTTTGTTGTCTGGTCTACTATCTGTCAAGATTCAAGAGTCAAGATTATGACTCCTTTATAAAAAAGGCCAAAGAGGCTTACCCTTTTTTATACAAGATAATTTTGTATAAGTATTACTGAAAAAGGTGAATTAAAAAAATGCAAGGTAGGCGAAATCTGAAACTAGAAAAATCGAAGTTAAAATACTGCAAATTTTTAACTGACTTCCAAAAACTAGGAGGGGAGGGTTAATTTTCATTATAAAACAATAAGATCTTATATTGGAGTATCATTATAAAACAAGAAAAAAATTATTTTTATAACGTTGGTGTGGTCCATGGTCATCACCGGGAGCTTGTAGAGATCTCTCGACACGAAAGACCGGCAGCTCCTTTGGACCCGACTGCTTTAACAGGGTGATGATATCCTGCAAGCTTTTTTTTTTACTGTCCGTGCGTCGCGATATCATGCACGCGGTCTTACCGAGCGCCTCGTACAGCATCTGCTTTGCCGTGACAATCTCCTTGTTGAAGGTGGACTTGCAGAGCTCGACGATGCTGTCTACTTCCATGGCGTTGCTGGCGTGTTGGAGGAACGCCAGCAACTCGTTGATCACGATGGCCATGTTACAGCCGCGCGATATTCGCGATATTACTTTTTTTTATTAATATTTGCTCGTGTGCATAACGCGGAGCGCGACCGTTCGCTAAAGTTCGGCTGTTCAGAGAATGCGTTCTTGACACCTATCACGACTAGTGTCACAAAATTATAACATTCATCACAGATTATTGATAAACTATTATATTCATTGATATCGCGACGTGTCAAGAACGCATTCTCTGAACGGCCGAACTTTAGCTACATTGCGATATCAGATATGCTCCCAATTTTGAATTTTGATTTTGAATGTATTTTACGTGGTTAAAACTAAAATGTTTATATGGACTGTCTTCATTATCTTTTAAAAAAATTATACTTATTATCTATTTAATATAAATCTACCAAAAAATAGAAATCTACTAACGGCCGTTCCCAATATTTGATCTATCTCTTACTTGAGATAGGAATAGCTCACATTAGACATTAGCTCCATATATTTTATGTCAATTCTATGTCAGCTGCGATCGGTTGTATGTCAAACTAGAGATAGATTGAATATAGGGAACGGCCATAAATGTGGTCACACTGTTCACAGTTCACGGAACGCAGCGAGGCTTGCCGGTCCGTGTCGCATTGACGGAAATCCGCTGCGCAAAAATCCGCGCCGATAAAGCCCGTCACAGACTTAGCTATAATATAATATAATATAATTATAATATACCGTACTATAATATTATACAGGGTGCAATTAAATCTTCCTGCCAAATTTTGATATATTGATCCTTGTGAAAAATAAAAATACACGTATTTTTTCTTTTATAATCACTCAGTACTAAAATGTTTAGAAATAGCTTCCGAAAGTTATCCTAAAAAACACCACAATTAATGGACACGACGCGTCGCCCGTGCGTGACGTGCCCCCGCGCGCACACCTTCCCCCGCGTCACCCCCGTCACCGCCGCGCCGCCGCGGGTGACCATTCTGGAACGATTTTAAATGGGATAAAATATGTCATTGAAAAAAATAACACCCAATTTTTTTTGGTTAAATGGACTCTAATAATGATACCTAAGCCCTGAAAAAAATTTGGCAGGAAGATTTAATTGCACCCTGTATATTAAAGTAGCTACCACACAATGAGACCAGAAATATATATTATAGCTGAGTGTACGGTCACGCGAAAATTAATATAGAAAATATTATATGCCTATGCCTAGCTATAAAAATATTAATATAATATAATATTATAGCTAAGTCTGTCTGTGACGGGCTTAAGCCCCGGCACGTACGCGCATCCGCTTCCTTACAAAATATTGTATGGAGGCGGATTTTTGCACTGATTTAATACAAGAGACTCATACTTAAGTCATAACCATAAAGATAATATCGCTAGGTATATTAACTTTATTCTTTCCTCTGGACTAGACCGACTGTGTTGCGAGAATGCCGTATGCGCAGGGCAACCATACGGTCATTTAAAAATCCTGTCCCAGGCACTGCAGTATTTGAAGAGTGGTTACTTCGCTCTGAAAATACCGTATAAATCATCCACAATGGATGCAAAGGCCTAGTTTAGTTATTAACTTTATGGTCATACTCATAACTCAACAATATTTTACTTATTATGAACACAGTACCTATAAACATGTATCATGTATGCCGCAGTGAAAATGCGGCCTTCACCGTAATTGCGGCTCGTTAAAATGTCGTTTATCACTATGCATTGATGAAACTATTTTTTTTCAAAATAAACGATTTATGTAATATTACGATCGCGATATTGACGATTATACTTTGAAGACAGCAGGAAAAATATTTTCTTTATTTAGAGAACGTCTTCTTTATGATTAAGTTTTACTTAGCGGGCGCGCAAGATTCATTTACTAAGAAGAGCCATCTCAAACGTAAAGTTTTAAATATACACTCAGCACCCATTGCGAAAGTTGTTTCAAGTTTACGGAGTGAGGCGGCGCGGCGTCGCAACTTGAGCTATAATTTAATTTTATGTGACAGTAACGTGTCTGCCTGATAAATCGAGGGCCGATAGCTGTACCTACATCTAAGCATAATAAATAATTTATTACCGTGGCAACAACGAGGTTGTGAAAGTGAAAAGTTTTCACGCGGTCCGAATACGGAATCGGCGCATTTCCCGCGAGAAGAGCGCGAGAAACGAAAAAAGTAGGAAAAACCCGAGTCCCGATACAAAACTCTAATCAGTGTCAGGAAACAGCAAGCTAAATATTATAGTAGGTACAATTACTTAGTACCAATTTATCAAGCTGCTGGAGGTTGCTTACAGTGGCGGGGCAAGAGATTTTGATAATATTATATTTTTGCTTACAATATATTTTCATGGAGTAGAAAGGTATATTAACTTAAATATTTCTGACACTGATTTGGCTGACGACGATAAACTATTGTACTGGAACACTCTCGATTATGTCAGGTTTTGGTTGCTAGTTGCTACGAAGCAGTGGCGGGCAATACCAAAATTTGAAGTGGGCATGATAAGTACGTTTTGCGAGGCCCGACGCAAGTGGACGGATTTTGTTGAGAGAAAGAATTTTTTATACTTACTCAAATTTTGATTTATTAAATTATGAGTATGTATCAAATCTTGTAAACCCTAAAAAATCCTCGTGGTCCAAGGGGCGCGATGCCCCTAGGACCGCGGTTACCCCGGTATTGCTAGAGTCAATTTAATTTGAACACTAATTAAACACAGTTTTCGTGCACTTTTTCCACTAAGTATATCTAAGAAATTATAATAATTTTAACAAATTACATCAATTTAATTTCTCACTTTTTGCCATCAGATTCTGGTAGACATACCTACAGATAGACGCGTCAAACTTATAACACCTCTCTTCTTTCGAGAGAGCGGGGCTGTGATCAACTATAAAAAAATACCATGGATCTTTAAACTCAGAAACACCTTTTAAGTATGCTGTAACCGTTTTGTCCGAATCCATGAAAATGTTGTAAAGTTTTCATCTCCCCATCATAATATCGAGCTGTTTACTACTGAAAATGGTGTCGACAATGTCCAAACAGCTGGTGGCTATAAGACGGGGTTACGATATGGCCGTATTGTTCGTTCAAAGTTATTCGAGGGTAATCCTTAAGTCGTTAGTGTAAAGTCCTTTCAAAGGTAAAATAACCCTGAACGCGCTGTCGATGTACCGATGAATTTCGGCTAAGAAATGACTATCTTGGTACCATGTGTAAAATTGGAATAATATGTTCTATGCAGGTCCATTATTTTATCTAGTAAGGGTTGAGGTCACTGACAAGTATTAGCCTTTGCCCTTTAGAAAAATGTAGATGATAATAAATTTTATATTGCATACTTACGGCCGTACTCATTTAATTATTATTAAAGTTTAATTTAATGAAGACTGGCAGATAATGTATGGGGTTTTTGACAAAATCTTTATACCCTTTCTTTCTTACCCTTTTATTGCTTTATTTTCCATGAACTTCCACGAAAATTTCAAGACTAAAATTAAGCACACCCGTTCAGCCATACTCGAGTTGTAGCGAGACCAACAAAATTTAAAATCCATTCTTATGTACCTAGTTGTAGGTTTTATAAATACGATTAACCGATATAGAATGGTGCTAGGTACGCCGTACGATACAAAACTTCTTTGACCTAGACCGATAGCAGCGATAAAATGATAACATTGGTTTTTCCAATCTGGTTCAAAGTGGGGAAAGCCGTGGAAAACCCGAACAAAATGTTTATGAAAATAATAGAAAATATAATCGCGTTTGCCCACCGCCGCCACCGACAAAAGTAC
This sequence comes from Plebejus argus, assembly GCA_905404155.3. Taxonomy (NCBI): domain Eukaryota; kingdom Metazoa; phylum Arthropoda; class Insecta; order Lepidoptera; family Lycaenidae; genus Plebejus; species Plebejus argus. Next base: position 7,217,470 of record FR989929.1, on the reverse strand, counting down.
AAGTAGGTATAATGCCACTTTATGACCTAGGCTAAAGGTTTAATTTTGCTCTACGCCACTACAAGCAGCGGCCTAAATATCTAGTTTCCTCCAAAAGCGGTGCCTTCATGTGGCGGCCGTGGCGCGGCGGTGAGTGACGTCACTGGAATGTTGTTTATGTGAGCGGTATAGCGCGGTTTCCTAGAGAACGGTAATTGACACCGTTCTCTAGGAAACTGCGCTTGCATTGACAGCGTTCTAGCGACATCATTCACCGCTGAGTTGCGGCCGCCTCATTATGGCGCCGCTTTTGGAGGAAACCAGTGCTTAACCACCTTGCGACGCACGTCAACAGTCAACACTACAAGACGGTGACATCGCACTGCGTCATTTATCTCTTCGACGTCATCTTCTGTCCGATAGATACTTTCGAGTCCCGGAAAAGAATAAGGATAGGTACTTTTTATCCCGGAAAAATTCGCACGATACATTCTTTTTGACTTGTGCAATGGAGTTGCGGGCGTCATCTAGTGGGTAAAATAATATTTTAAAACGTCAGCGTGACGTTAATTTAGGTGCGCTCCATCTCTGGCTCTAGTCTATACTGACCTACACATCTACCTGTGCATCACCAGGCTGTGCTTTTATGTAGTAGAATCATATTATTGCGCCTTTGGCCGGATCATTAACATAGCTCTGAAAACATTATTATTACAGAAGCCGTCGTAAAATAACGCTTAATATATTATATCGTGTTTTGCCGGGAAAGCAAGCTAACGATACGAAGGCTGAAGGCCTTAAAAAGGATGTACCTATACTATCAAAAGCCGTGATAGCTTGCAGGTATTTCTATGAGCACTATGGCAACAAAATATACAAAAAAAATATTGTCAAGATTATTCATTCTTCGGACTTCGGACTATTTTAATAGATAGATTGGAATGTACTTACGTAGTACACACAGCGTTCCATAAAATTGCGGGTATAATATTATTATGTTTTTCATTTCTTCCACCGGTGCTAACAAAACTCATATCTTGAAATACTATCTTCTGTCAGCTATTAAAACGTTTGACTAAGCTGAGAACTGTTCGGTACGTATATTTATATGCTGAAGTAGAGGTATCGCTTTTATGACTATGCCATCAATCTTAGGACTGAACCCTAAAGAAAACATATTTTGCTCTACTGCGTGACTGGTGAGACATATTCAATACTCGAGGACGTGATATTTGGCTATTATATTAGTTGGAAAAAAAATAATATAAAATAAGTAATAGTTAAAAAAACTAAAAACACGCTTTTTATATAAAGGGTTACAAACAAACATACAAACATACAAATTGAAAAATGGAATAATTATATTAAATTAGTGTATTGTCATCGGCCCTCGATAAATCTACAAAGTTTGAACGAAATCTAGCCGTTTAAAGTGGGTCAAAATCGCGCCCAAAGAAGTCGGTTACAAACATGTTACAAACAAATATACAGGTGAAGCTAATAAAAAGCGTATAAAAATAATATCAATTGATCACTGAGTAAATGTAGCTTAAAGTTTAATAATCATTTACCCAACGCATGGACACCGCGAGCGGGAGGGGTCGTTGTGTGGCGTTTCTTTGGTAGCGCACGCCTCTGCACCGGCCGCATAGCATGCCTACTTGCCTAGCCGCGTAATTTACTTACTATCCATGACGAGCTTTTGCCCGCGGCTTCGCTCTAGTTAAGAAGCATTATTATATGAAAACTTTCATCCCCTATTTTAACCCCTTGGGGTTGGAATTTATCAAATTCCTTTCTTAGCGGATGCCTACGTCATAACATCTACCTGCATGCCAAATTTTAGCCCGATCCGTCCAGTGGTTTGGGCTGTGCGTTGATAGATCACCATGTCAGTCAGTCACCTATGAGTTTTATATATATAGATAAATTTATTTTTAGGAAATTCGGAAAAAATTAAGAACCTAATTTTATTACATAATTATAATGAGAATCGAGTACAGAGTACTCTCCATAAGTATCGGTACTGACTCATGACTCATGAAGTCATGTCTCCTTTCGACACTACATGGCATAGATTAACCTAAATAATATATGCCACATGGTACCGAAATAGGTACCACATGGTACACACACTCGAATATGTTTACATACATCGGGAAAACCCAAGTTTTAATTGTTTCAGGGTTTTTTTCGCGTTGTCAAATCATTGAACTCAATTAATGATGTAATGATGATACAAATATTTTATACAGTAACAGATTCGGACGTGCGTCATTTGGTGATGGATCCAACAATATAATATCTAGTGACCACAAAATATGTTGCGCATCTGTAGAATTAAAAAACCGGCCAAGTGCGAGTCGGACTCGCGCACGAACCGTACCGGTATAGAGCGAAATTAGACAAAAAATTGTGTTTTTTTGGGAGCCCCCCTTAAATATTTATTTTATTTTTTATTATTAATAATTATTAAAGTACAAATTATATAATTAAAGATTATGTGAAAATTTCAAGTGCGTAGCTGTTATCGTTATTGATTACGAGCAAAAAATAGCAAAAAAAAACGCGTTTGTTGTATGGGAGCCCCACTTAAATATTTAATTTATTTTGTTTTTAGTATTTGTTGTTATAGCGGCAACAGATATACACAATCTGTGAAATTTTCAGAATTCTTGCTATAGCGGTTCTTGAATTACAGCCTGAAGACACACAGACAGACGGACAGACATCGAAGTCTTAGTAATAGGGACCCGTTTTTACCCTTTGGGTACGGAACATTACATACATTTTTAGTTAATGTTTTTTGTAAATAAATGAGCATGCGGATCGCCTGGTACATAACGAGTACCTACTATCATCCAAGATTACTTGCAGCTTGCAGCTTGACCCGCAACAGAATAAGCATAAGGGTCAGTATTGAGCCTTAAGCGATGTGGATCCGTGCCAAAGGCTGCAGCCAACTTCATCGGCCCCAATCGAGCATTTATCAACATTCTTATTGGGAAATGAAAGTACTGCTTTTAATACTCAATGCAGATGAGAAAAGATGAGGCCTTTTAGAGGTTGTAGGTCAATGCATGTAATCAGAATGTCTATAGAAACATAATATCATCATATTATTACGCTTTCTCTATGCATTGGCCCATGGTGGACTAATATACAAACCATTACGAAAGTGATCAGATTTTTTGCATAGACATACTATTTATACACATTTCTTCACGAAAAAACTAGAGCTTCGATGACTGCTAACTAGACGACTTTTTTAAAATAACAAAAAAAAAATGTTTTTTTTGCTTTGACCGACATTTTATTAAGGTTCTAAAACCTCGTTCTATCTTCTATTCCCTTGTTAGGCAATTTTTTCAACAATGGTTCCGGTGAAACTGGTCACCTAGGTAGTTATTGTAGAAGTTAGAACCAACAAGTCTAACAAAGCGCGGAATTTATGCATTTAAAACTGCCTTCGTCAAGAAAATATATATAGCGAAGTCAGTTTCTTAAAAGTTATGCTACAACATTTCTCTTAACTTTCAGCCTAATTACTTATTACAATACTGAAGTTTGTTGCTTTCATTGTTATATAAACAACCTGCGGAGTTATGCAACTCTCGGTCCTTAATCCTGTGTTTAAAGTGTTAGTTAAGGACGCTATAACAAAAAAATTAGCAGGTCGGATGTCTGTCAGTACGAATATCGACGTTAATGACATTAAAATAAGATTCATATTAGCGCGCCTTGTACAGTGGCGGTTACGACGCTCGCCGCGCTCTTGGTATGGCGAAAATGCATGAAAAAATTTGAGAAATTTTCTTATTTTTCTTATAACTGGAAAAGTTGTTTATTTTTATATACAATTTTTAGCGGACTTTATAGAGGACTAAATAAGCAACAATTTTTTTGTATATTTATTTTCCTCAGTTCAGTGTATTTAGATATTTAGGTACCTAATCAGACCCCATTTTTTCATATTTTGCGATTATTGTGATGGTTAAAACGTATTTTATGTGAAAATTTTGTATGCGGCTATAGAATTTTTATGGTACAGTCGTGGAGATGAATATATTATCTTTTATTTGAAACCAAGATATCCTCGCAGTTTGACTCCTAATTCTTTAATAGGGTACCGGAAAATCGCTGATATTTGTAATAGCGTCCTTAAGGAAGATTGTCGAAAACATGTATCCCATTGCAAAGGATATACAGATTACAGGGTGTAACAAAACTAAGTGTTAATACTTTAGGGTGTGTATGTGTTTGGAAACGCAGGCTGAACCCTACGAGATTTATCAAAATAATATACTAAGTATTGAAAAGATCTACAGAAACTTTGCGATGTTAATATATATCTATCTCTTATGGATATCCCACAATAACATTTTGTGTCATAAATTACTTTTAACTACAAATAATGGTTAATTTCCGAAGCGATTTTAACCAATTTTAATTGTTGTCCAATTAAATACTTTAAATACATTATTGATTAACTATAGATCTATATGGCCATTTACAGCATACGATTTAAATGAATATTTTAGAAGATATTGCAGATTTAAAAATTGTAGGACGTAGCTTTTGCGGCGCTACCGTCCAATGCGGCCTGTAATGTTTTTTGATTACTAGTAGTAATGAATATAAATCAAAACTACCTACTGAATCGATTTTAATCTTTTTTTTCAGTGAGTGACATAGGCTATATATTTTTTACCCATGCGAAGCCGGGGCGGGTTGCTAGTAATATTATAAAGTGTAAATTTTTGTAAAAGGCACCTTTCGATTTTCCGTGTAGCCGTGTGTGCTACGTGCTACGTGCTACGGGCCGTAGCCCGTAGCACGATTGTCTGGGAATGCATAAATAATTAATTATTGATATTAGTCTATGCTCAGACGTGAGATTAATGTTCTAAGTTCTTACCGGTGGTACCCCTTGAGCATGCCCTAATATATAGGTCCTATAGACCGTATATAGGGTAAATAACTAAAATATATTTATTAAGGTTGCTTTAAAAATTGCCGAGCTGTTTTTAAAGGAATAGAACACCCACAGAACACCTGATTTTAAAGAAAAACGGATAGTTTTTAAAGTAACCTTATTCAACATTTTGTTTTTCATTTATCACTAGTCGTTTTTTCTATTATATGCTTCAACATAGTTGATACCGTAGCAAAATCTACCGTCCAAGTCCCAAGACCACTAATTGTAAAAGAATAAAATGTGTCCTCCTACACTTTAAGCGCGAGTGAACAAAGAAACCGAACATCTTATGTAGCGTAATTTATTTTTAAACAGAAAAATATTATGTCATAATAGTTTACTTGAATTGATTGTTTTCGGGGAGGACTGGCGTCTGGCACCGTCTTTAAAATTAAAAGGAAGGCATTTTTAAGACAAAGACTAGGATTACACGGTCAGTCTGGCATCAGTTCAGTCCATCAGTCTCAGACTGACGCCAGTATGGTGGCTGGAAAGTACCTACATGAAAAAATGGCCAAGTGCGAGTCGGACTCGCGCACGAAGGGTTCCGTTCCATTTAAGAGCAAAAACTTTCTAGCTATCACCGTTCTTGAGATATAATCTGGAGACCGACAGACGGACAGACATCGAAGTCTTAGTAATATTTATCTAGTCTGGTATGAGTTCAGTACTTCAGTCCATCAGTTTGATCTAGACTGACTGGAGAATGATCGTGTAACCATGTGATTGATGGACTGATCATTTTCTGGTTCCATACGCAAAGGGTAAAAACGGGACCCTATTTAATTAATACAATATATTATACCAGACTGATCGTGTAACCGTAGTTGTAATACGACGTATTGTGATCTTATTTCGTGCATTGAAAATTCTGCTGCAATGACAAAACATGTCTGAAATAGTAATTTTAACGTTATGATAGTCGTAGTCGACCACGTCATAGAATTAACGTTGGATTAATTATGCACTATCTAATTAAGCTGAAGTTAATTAATTGACAATTAATGATCGCATCATGAGCAGGTAGAGTCGCGGTTAGCTCGACTATGATATTATCTAGAAACTATAGTATGTTATTACGTAAATTATTGTCAAAGCGACGCGAAGAATATTAAGGACTTCATAGTCACTATCTTTTCACGAATTTCATATACAGGTCTACAGTTAAAAACTATTGGTCTTACCACAAAAGATTTAAACACCCGTTGAACAGTTGATTAGAGAAAAATTCAGTACAAAATTGTGTCAAAACAACTGTTCAACAAATGTTTAGATCTTTTGTGGTAAGACCGTTAATTTTTTAAATCTCTATAGATTAACTACTTTTATTACTAAATATCTAGGCTTCCAACTACCCAACCTTCCATATTAAAAAATTTACGCCATCGCGCCCATCTGGAACCCAAACCAATCAGAAGCCTGAAGCGCAGACGCATAAAAAACAAAATATCCGCCTGAAGCCTCTCGCGTGTGTTCGTCATTAAAATAATAATTGAATAACTAGAAATCATAAGATTGCAAGATTATTAAATCTTGCTACAGGTTTATATACCAAATTGTGTTCAATCTATTTCTGTGAACATATTTTATTGTGTACTTCAAAGAGTTTCGCTAGCTGGGCCGCGGAGCTTCAATGTTGGTGATATTCCTTGAGTTTCCACCTTTCAGGTAAGTGTTTGTACATTTCTACCATTCACCGCAGGATATTGAAGCGCAATCTTAAGAGGATACATATAGAGCCGTTTTGCCATACAAAGGTTGTCCCCTGTTTCCTCCCTGGATAATGCCGGTAGAGTTATAATTTTTTCTCGAATATCTATGGCCATTGGCCACTAATACAATGTCCCTATGTTATCTATTTTTTTCATAATTTTATTATTAAAAAAGATATGAACGTTCAAAAACCCAACGCTCTGTGGTATAGACCACAGAGCGTTGCACCTTTGCAGTGGTATGGCGGCCATTGGGCGCTGTCGGAAAAGTATGGCAAGGTGATTTTCGTGAATGGCTACTCGACGATGATTATCTATGCAAAAATTAGCCTGGTACAAATCCCAGCATACCCTTGAGGTGTGCGATCGTTGGGCCGTGCAGCGCCACGATCACGTGGCGGGGACCTCTCACTCCCGAGCATGGTGTGAGCAACACGATTAACGCCCACGCGTTTGGGCTGTCGGTGCGAGCGCTATGACCATCATTTTCCTTTTTGCCTTTACGTAATTATACCCCTGTAGAACCGCCATACTGGTACAAAATATGACCAAGAAATTTGTGTCAGTATCTCCAGGCCTATATAGATAAGACCCAATAAAATCTCAATTACTCGGAAAGCCTCAATTCTCGGCACTTGCAGTTATTTTTAGTCCAATTATAGGTTAGTAATTAACAGGACTTTAGGTGCGGATGTTGCTTGAAACTCAATTTCAGTTCGATTGCTTTGCGACTCGATACATCCTAGACCAGGGACTCCCAAACTTTTTCAGCCTGTGGCGCAGTCATAATATTTGGTCACGCGCGACGCCCTACTCTACCTAGCTATTAGAAAAATAATAAATACCTTTAATGATTATAGCTGGGTTAAGCAGATGAATAATAATAAACAAATATTTAATCATCTACCTGCTTTACATAATTAATATTATTATTTTATAATATTTGTGGTTTTGGATAATGTTGGAGGATTGACCCACGGCGCCCCTCTTGCCTTTCCACGGCGCACCAGGGCGCCGCGGCGCACACTTTGGGAACCCCTGTCCTTCTACACTTTATTCGAAGATGTTATTCCCCGTTAAGCTGTTTGCTCGGTTCATTTAGACACTGCGACATTTTGTAATGGCTTTGACCAAGTAACATGCATGTTTAATTGATTCTTTTGTAGATATTATATAAATTAAGTTTAAATAACGTATAATTAGGCAAATATTATGTTATGTCGTTTATATTATGTATGTACGTTTTAACGTATATCACCTGAAAACAAAAGACAGCCATCGCAAATAGGAAAATATAGAAAATTCAATAAACGTGTCACAAATCGTAGTATGGTCATTTATAATACCCTGGAGTTGACGGGTTGTATATCACTAACACTGATTATGTAAAGACTGATATTGAGCAAGTTAAAAATAGTGGTATTAGCGGGTAACTCGGCTGTGATATAGTAGTGAAGTATACTTGTATATATTGTATAAAAATAGCAAATCCTCGCCGAAGGGTCGAAATAACATAAGAAAACGATTAGTCGACACCCACGAAGGTTCCACCTGATTATACCCATGGAATTCAGTAATACCTTCCTACACTCGACAGTTCCGAGGAGTGGTAGATGGGTAGGCTGTACCCAAAATTTCCCACATCCCACATAATGAGAATTTTTAAAATATTTAAAATTCTGTTAGGAATTTTGGAACACAACAAATTGATATAAAATAATCGCAAATTGTATGCTATTTTACAAGAAAAATAAAAAAAGTTAGGATTCCTCTGTTACAAAGAAACAACGGAAAACGCAACGCAAAAAACTTCTTCTGTCTTGATTTACAACCTATATTTTTACCCGACTGCCAGGAGGGTTTTTACAAAATGTATCTAAGTATAATCAGAGTATCTATAAGGGATTAAGACGGTAGGTACGTTACGCTAATTAAACCATTCCCCCTTCTGTCTGAGAGATGAGGGAACGCCACAGCCTTGGAAAACCAGTAGATAGACCTATGATTAAAATAAATAATCGGCCAAGTGCGAGTCCGACTCGCACTTGGCCGATTTTGTAGGTTTTTTTTTGTAATGCAGCTGTAATTTTCTAGGTACAGTAATATTTTTTCCTATATTAAAGACTAAAACAATGTTTAGGTACTTAGGTAAATTGTAATTTTATACTCCATATTTTTTCCATATTTCCATTTTTTAGCACATATTTTTCCATATTTTCGATTTTTTAGTCCATATTTTAAGTACATATTTTGGATTTTTTAATACATATTTTTCCGGGCCCTACATATAACTAAGGATTTTGTGAAAAATTCAAGTACATAGCTGTTGACATTTTTGTTAAAGAGCAAAAAAGCCCAAAAAAATCACGTTTGTTGTATGGGAGCCCCCCTTAAATATTCATTTTATTTAACCCCCGACCAAAAAGAGGGGTGTTATAAGTTTGACGTGTCTGTCTGTCTGTCTGTCTGTCTGTCTGTGGCATCGTAGCATCCAAACGGGTGGACCGATTTTGATCTAGTTTTTTTTGTTTGAAAGCTGACATGACGGAGAGTGTTCTTAGCTATAGTTCATCATCATCAGCCTGCTCATTGCTGAAATATCACGGTATATCTGGTTCGTGATAGGACGATTAGCAACTTGCAGTCGTTTGATGGGTTTTATATTTTGCATCCTGGTTCGTGACACTTATGAATATATACACATTATTGGAAAGTTGACCTGGTGGTGCAGCATCACCTGGTAATCAATACCCAACTCCTCATCAACTTAGAGCAGAGGTTTCGTGTTTGGGCTCATTTTAATTGCGACAACCAGTAAGACGTAGATAAACAGTAAATATTTGCTGCAGCAGCAGCAAATATTTACTGTTTATCTAACGTTTGTCTACGTCTTACTGGTTGTTTGATTATCTACGTCTTACTGGTTGATTGCTGCTGCAGCATCACCTGGATTCTATAGGAGCCAAGCTCCGTATGAACCTAAAGTGGAGGTTTCATGTTTGGGCTCATATTGACGCGTGACGGCCTCATCCAAGAGGACTTATTTTATAGATGGTATTCATTGGGATATTATCCAGTTGATAGGAATTATTCTGCACAAGTTTAAAAAGCATAAAATAAAATTAAATTAAGAAATTTAAAAAAACCCCCGCCAAAAAACTTTAAAAAGTAATGAAATAACATTTCCTGACTTTAAGTTTAAATCATTCCTAAAAGTAAAGTAATATTTTAGTCCATAATTGTTGTCAAGGTGTGTCGGGGGACCGCTAATATAGATGTTTGATTTCACAGTTCACAGCGACCCGAATCGAGAGAATCAGCGACTATTATGGCGATACAAAAGTTTACTTGGCGGTCCCCCGACACACCTTGATAACAATTATGGACTAAAATATTACTTTACTTTTAGGAATGATTTAAACTTAAAGTCAGGAAATGTTATTTCATTACTTTTTAAAGTTTTTTGGCGGGGGTTTTTTTAAATTTCTTAATTTATTTATTTTTAATATTTGTTGTTATAGCGGCAACAGATATACATAATCTGTGAAAATATCAAATCTCTAGCTATTACCGTTCTTGAGTTACAGCCTGGAGACAGACAGACAGACAGACAGACAGACAGACAGACAGACAGACAGAAAGACAGACAGACAGACGGACAGACGGACAGACGGACAGACGGACAGACAACGAAGTCTTAGTAATAGGGTCCCGTTTTTACCCTTTGGGTACGGAACCCTTAAAAGTGTGTCTTTATACGAGCACTAGATGACGCCCGCAACTCCGTTGCGCCAAAATATATTTTCTCGCGCGGGAACCGTATATTTTTCCTAAAACCTACTTACTAACCTTTTCAATCTTTCTTATGTTCTTTTCCGAGTCTAAAGTATCTCCATACCAAACCTTAGCAAAATCGATTTAGCGATTGGGCGTGAAATGTAAAAAACAGCTAGACAGACAGACATACATACACATAGACACTTTCACATCCATACTAATATTATAAATGCGAAAGTCTGTCTGACTGTTACCTCTTCACGCCCAAACCACTGAACCGATTTCGCTGAAATTTGGTATATACTTTAAGTCCCGGGAAAGGACATATTAAGATTTAAGATACTTTTTATCCTGAAAAAATGTACGGTTCTCGCGCGTTAAACGAACTTTGGCGTAACGGAGTTGCGGGTGTCATCTAGTTTAAAATATTAGTATAGAATATAATGTGGAATATAAGTACCTTACCTTAAGCGGGATGTGGAGCAGCATGAGGTTTTAGTTGGTAGACCCCACGCCTGGGAAGTCCGATATACAACAGCCGATATCCCTTGCGGATGGGGAAAGCATATAATCCTCATGTAAGAAAACGTACATCAAAATATTCTAACGGTACTGCGGCAGAGCAATTTAGGGCTAAGGCCCAAATAAGAGCTGGGTTGATGGGACCCCGTCTAGGAACCAACGCCCCTGATAAACACTTCTCATCTCAAGCTCCTCCTCATCACTTCTCTTCGCTTCGCTCGCCCTAGTTCTCAGGTTGTGGGATATCCCACAACCTGAGTGGAATGAGTGGTACACTTTACGGAAAAACTATCATGCCTATTGATTTGTGCTTTAACATAGTAATTTTTATTTATATTTATATGTAGATGTGTTATCATCGGTCAGTCAGAGTTTGATTACTATTAAAATGTATAAAAAAAATTTCAATTCCCACTAGATTATAATTACGACGCAGAAAAACGACGCAAGCCCCCACAAAGCTCGGCTTTTAGCTAGTTATAATAATAATAATTATTAGTATGAGTAATACTCGGAACGTTTCGTATATTTTTGGCTCAGCTTACGTGTCCTCTCTGTTCTATTGTAGTCTGTGGTCGGGAAACACTCAAATTCCATTCCCCCGCACGTTTGGGTTTCCCCGTCGCCGAATTAGCGCAGCGCGTCATGTGCAATAAAATTTCTTTCCCCTTTTCCTCAATTCAGTTTCCGGATTTCATTTGAGTGATTTCCACTTCTGGCGAAATCCTAATGGAACCAATTAGTTAAGTTGATCATAATATTATGTTATCGACGTATTTTTTTTTGGTTAAAATGTTGGAAAAATGTATTAGAAATTTTTATTATGCAACCAAATGGTATTTTTAAAATGGGCAATCCGCAAAAGTACTGCAATGTCTGTCTTGACTTAGTGTAAGTAGGTTCTTTTGGGCTACCATGAGAGAAAAAAACTTGAAATTTTGCATATTATGCGTTCTTTATATTATAATGTAGATAGGCATCTAATAACTAATGAGCCACTTTTAATTAAACCACAAATACTTTGGTTTCTCTTCGCCATGAAAGTTTTTTGCTAGGAATGCTTTTACAAGACACATTAAGGCTATTATTTTTTTACATACTATCTATCAAAAATATAAATCTCATGCCAGGTTCACAGTTTGTATGAAAAAGTAATTCGTATCCAGTTTAAATGATCTGTAAAGAGTAATGAGGCGGCCGATGATCGAGTAGCGGTCTATTACAAGCGGCTAGTTTTTGTCCATGTTTCATGTGCCATGTACAGCGGAAACAACGAAGCCATAAGCTGGATTTATATGCGGCGGCGAGAACGCGCGTTTTGGTCGCTACACCGCTATATCGCAAGCAAATATGTAACGATTTATTGTAAAATTGCTTGTCATCTCGCGTTGCAGCCACCAAAACATTCGCAAAAACAAAACGCATAATATTATATAATAATATATTCAGCCATATTGTTTTGTTCCGTTGCATCGTCAGAATGAAATAACGCACATGACAACGTAGCTAGCGTTACGTTTACAGCACAAGCCCTTGCCAAGTTTGTGACACCGCAACGATTCGCCATCCTACTTCATGTCCAGTCCATCGTTCTCTCTGCAATTGCGTCGTTTGAATGAAGTAACGCACACTGCACAGTGCACACATAACTGCGTTGTGTTTACAAATTACAGTTCAAGTCGGTAACACCGCAGCGATTCACTCCATTTCATCTCCTGTCCATTGTTCCGTCAAAAACCGTGTCAAATGACCTGGTACATCAATGATCATAAGTCTGAAAAACGTTGGATGATGGATCGGCGTCGCGTGGACGAACCGCAATTAAGGCTCCATTCCACCGCGGCGCACGCTGTGCACGGCCACGCGCACGCGTGGACGTGCACGGATTTATTTCTTTGACTTGAGTCAATTCGTGCGTAGCGTGTCCGTGGGTTGCAGTGGACACAGTCACATATATTTTCTTACAAAGCGAAGCTTGACGCACGTGCGTAGTTTCTCCGTGCGCCGCGGTGGAATGGAGCCCTTATTGTAACGTAGCAATGTTTAAGAACGTATAGAGCGAGACCACTCGCTCTATACGTTCTTAAACATGTCCGAACTCCGAACATGTCCAGAACAGAAAAGGTTCAATGTAAAGCTAATATTTGTTTACTACTTTTCCAAGTAAAAGTTTAATCCGTAACATTTCGTGGAATGTGACCGACCCAGCTGGAAGTTTCGCGCCTTACTGAATATTTCTGGCAACTTTAATAGTTCTAGACTCTATTTATAGTCTGTTTCCTGTAATACATAAAAGAAAATTCCTCGGGAACCGCGTTGTTGCTACAAAAATTTAATAACTGTATTTTAAAAAGATAAAACCGACTTCAAAATTGTACGTTAAATTGAGAATTAAAACTCCCTATCTTCAAAACTACTGAACCGATTTTGATGAAACTTGCACTATTCCCTAAGTTGAACAATACCTAGTACAACAAAAAAAGAATTACTGAAATCGGAATGGTAATTCCAGAGATATCCGAACACAAACATAAAAACATACATACATACTTACATGAGTTACACACATACATATTTATACAATATACACTTTTGAAATTTGGCACATTTGTTTAGACGCTGATATAGATTAACATATACGAAAATGGGGCAGTTCTGGAAATCTTACATACATACGCGTCGAATTGATAACCTCCTTTTTTTGAAGTCGGTTAAAAAGGAGTCTATTGTTCTTTCTCTTCTAGAATAGGATTTTTTTATAAAAATCTGAGTATTCATATTAGGAATCCATGTAAACTATAGACATATCTAAACCGACTCGAAAAAATACTTTTCCGCCTTCTGCAATAATATTATCGCTAAGGTAGATCATGACAATGACCGTACATTACGACATCATCGTCCATATTACATAAGGAAATAGGAATATTTTTATTGCAATTATTATTCATAGACCTACCTGTCTCAGCAATCGTTGTTTTGCCATTTAAAGTATTTTACTTCATCAGTTGATACAAAATCTTACCCCCTTTTTTGTCCCCTAAGAGGGGTGGGGGAAAATTTTTATACACCAGATGTTAAGTTGGAAAACATAGTTAATAATAGGAATTAGGAAATAAGACCACGTTTTTATACAAAATCTGACCCCCTCTTTGGTCCCCTTAGAGGGGTGGGGGGGGGGGTATTTTTATACACCAGATGTTGAGTTTGAAGAAGACAAAATATATATCTGCGAAAACCGCATTCAAATCGGATCAGTAGTAGTTTTCGTGTGATGCTGGAACAAACATACAGACAGACAAAAAACTAACCACATTTTTGGCTTCTATAGCGATGTAGTGACACCCCTCGCTTATTATTTTTTGAATGTACAGAATTTTCATTTCTACAGTTTTATTACAATATAATAATATGTATAATGTGTATAGCTATAGATTTACTTTGTCAATTACCTACAAATTGTCAACACTATGTAATCATAATCTCACCAAAAACATACCTGTTAAAACGGGGCCAAGTTCCTATTCACTAATTGTTCGCCTTAAAAAAGAGTTGAAATCCAATTCAATGCCAAGTTTAGATGCACTTCCAAATCGATCATAATCATCTTCATCAACAGCCTGATCCTAAATACTTCTAAATTTGAACTTGGCAGGTTAATTTAATCACATAGATATCTTATATTTAAATTTAAAAATTATACATTATCAAGTGCTACTAGCATGAATACCTGCCAAGTTCAAATTTAGAAGTATTTAGGATCAGGCTGTTGATGAAGATGATTATGATCGATTTGGAAGTGCATCTAAACTTGGCATTGAATTGGATTTCAACTCTTTTTTAAGGCGAACAATTAGTGAATAGGAACTTGGCCCCGTTTTAACAGGTATGTTTTTGGTGAGATTTCAATACTTTTTTTAAGGAATCATACCAATTTGTTTCTTTCCTCCTCATCTTATTTCAGTGTATTTACTTGTACATATTAATTTTTATCTCAAATTCATAGATGAGCCGACTCACGCTTGACCAATTACTCAAATTTCTTAATTTTTTGTTAATCTACATATAACAAACAACCTGTGTGCCAAATTTCATAACGCTACGACAACTGGAAGTGGCCTAGAGGTTTTGATTACCGATTTTTATCTCAAATTCATAGATGAGCCGACTCACGCTTGACCAATTTCTCAAATTTCTTAATTTTTTGTTAATCTACATATAACAAACAACCTGTGTGCCAAATTTCATAACGCTACGACAACTGGAAGTGGCCTAGAGGTTTTGATTACCGATTTTTATCTCAAATTCATAGATGAGCCGACTCACGCTTGACCAATTTCTCAAATTTCTTAATTTTTTGTTAATCTACATATAACAAACAACCTGTGTGCCAAATTTCATAACGCTACGACAACTGGAAGTGGCCTAGAGGTTTTGATTACCGATTTTTATCTCAAATTCATAGATGAGCATACTCACGCTTGACCAATTTCTCGAATTTCTTAATTTTTTGTTAATCTACATATAACAAACAACCTGTGTGAAAAATTTCATAACGCTACGACAACTGGAAGTGGCCTAGAGGTTTTGAAGCCGACTCACGCTTGACCAATTTCTCAAATTTCTTAATTTTTTGTTAATCTACTATAACAAACAACCTGTGTGCCAAATTTCATAACGCTACGACAACTGGAAGTGGCCTAGAGGTTTTGATTACCGATTTTTATCTCAAATTCATAGATGAGCCGGCTCACGCTTGACCAATTTCTCGAATTTCTTAATTTTTTGTTAATCTACATATAACAAACAACCTGTGTGCCAAATTTCATAACGCTACGACAACTGGAAGTGGCCTAGAGGTTTTGAAGCCGACTCACGCTTGACCAATTTCTCAAATTTCTTAATTTTTTGTTAATCTACATATAACAAACAACCTGTGTGCCAAATTTCATAACGCTACGACAACTGGAAGTGGCCTAGAGGTTTTGATTACCGATTTTTATCTCAAATTCATAGATGAGCCGACTCACGCTTGACCAATTTCTCAAATTTCTTAATTTTTTGTTAATCTACATATAACAAACAACCTGTGTGCCAAATTTCATAACGCTACGACAACTGGAAGTGGCCTAGGAATTTTGATTATCGGTCAGTGAGTCAGTGCCAAAATTAGCTATTTTTACAAGGAAATATTTCAGGATCTAACAAATCTATATGTATGAAATTTGGTATATTGCGTAAGTACTAGTATATAATTAGGTAGGTAAAATTTTATCTTTGCTCTCGCAATAGGCACTGAGATACAAGGGGGTCAAAAGTGCGTCGAAACCGTTCGTGTAAATAGTGCACGGCATGCGCGCGGCCTGCTGGAACTTGGCCGCGCACTCCGTGCGCTTTGATATGTTAGCGGATGTCAATGGACAAGCTATAATATTATATTTATTTTATTTAAATCGGTATAATATTATGTTAGTCACTAAATATAAATTTAATTAGTGATATAATTATAATATTTTAAATAGTAATAAGTAAGGTGCTTGATTTTGACAGATAGCTATAAATGGGCGGGAGGATTATTTACTTCCGTTATAAATTAATAACTTCCTTTTCTCATATTTAAGTAAATAATTATCTTAAATATGAGAAGTACATTATTAATATTATTTAGAATAATAAATTTATGTACTTAACTTATTCTTAGCTATTCTTAATTTTTAATGTATTTTACTATATGCATAGATGATAGATGATGAAAAACTCAAAGACATAATAATTATTATGTCTTTGAATTGTCAACGGAAGTTCGTCTCTTTTGTGTTAAAATGGTATTAAACTGGCCATATTGCATTGATTGATTCATTCTGTAATTAACTTTGAAACTCTGCTCGAATAAATTATTTATTCTGTGTAATAAATTATTTATTGAGTGGTAATTATTATAAATACCACTCAATGTTACATAACTCAAGACTTTTCCTACTCTCTAATACATAACAACACCCTTATCACTTCTTGGTACGCACTTAACGGTCACGCCTACTGTGACGCTTATTTACTTCATAATACGTTTCATTTTGATGAACGTAAATATTTACGTTTCTCCTGACCTGGGAAACCCAACTCATAATTGTTTTATATCATCCACGTGGGGATCTATGACTATAAACATTAGCGCCAGTGCAAGATTAGGGTCATCTTACATTGCGACGTACTTTAAAATGAAATATTTAAATCTGATTTTTAACCGACTTCAAAAAAAGGAGGTTATCAATTCGACGCGTATGTATGTAATATTTCCAGAACTGCCCAGTTTTTGCATATTATGTTAATCTATAACAGGTTCTGAACAAATGTGCCAAATTTCAAAAGTGTATGTATGTATGTATGTATGTATGTAGGTATGTATGTATGTATGTATGTATGTATGTATGTATGTATATATGTATGTATGTATGTATGTATGTTTTTATGTTTGTTCACGCATATCTCCGGAACTACAAGTCCAATTTGAGTGATTCTTTTTTATTGTACTAGGTATTGTTCAACTTAGGGAATAGTGCAAGTTTCATCAAAATCGGTTCAGTAGTTTTGGAGATAGGAAGTTTTCATTCTCAATTACGTACAATTTTGAAGTCGGTTTTATCTTTTTAAAATACAGTTATTTTAGATACACAAGAAGTAACATAATATTGCACTGACAAACTTTGTGCTTTAGTATGCCTTTTCCAAATTTGAATGGCGAATTCAAGAAGCGTTTCGACGCCTCGTTGCAATGTGAACTGACCCTTCCTGTAAATCCCACGGGCAAACCCATAGTGATTCAATTATTTCGGTACTTCCTTATGAATTAACGTTGAAAAGTTCTTGGCCTACATATCGAAGACTAATAATATAATTTGAGGAACAGTGAGTCTGCAACAAGACTGAAGTTAACTTATTCAGTTTAAAGTGATTTATAGTAAGTACTATGTATTTTTATAAGTCCATTTACTTACCAAAGACTTTTCAGTTTTAAATTTTGTATAAAATATTTAATGAATATGACATATTTTTATGAGAGCCAATAAGGCAAAAAATCATCGTCCTGCTCTTCACACTCACGCCCGTCATTCATTAATTTAGATATTATTATGCCACATTTATTACTACTTTATATTCTGTGGCCAGAGTGCTTAGTGCGAGTTCAACAATTCATGTCAAATTACTTCACGATTTCGTATAACGAATAAACTCTACTAGGAGTGTGCGCCACATTACAGCGAGTGTGAGTTGCAATCGAGTATGTCCATTCGATTGACGTTTCCTCATTGTAAATAGTGAGACACAGGCGATCAATTTTTACTGTAAGTTGGTAGTTCCGTAGCGTCCAATATTAACCGACCAAATTGATGTCCTTGGTAACAATCGCCTTTTCAGTGGATAGAGGTGTCTTCCAAATTTGAATGGATAATAAAGTGACGCAATTATTTTTTTTTTTACATTTTCATTTAGAACTAAATATACTTTGACTTTTGCCGGAAATACAAAAGAGTGAAGTTGTGTTTTTGTATCTTTTTCTTAATTAAAATTGTGTTATTTCGGTTTTGTGTAATGTTGGTAGAATATTAACCAATAGATAATCGATGTCATGCACAAGTGTGGGCTAATAGATACAACTTCAAGAAACGGTGTTTCTTCCAAAACTCCACCGAAAGTTTTAGTAAAGGGTCTACCACTTTACTAAAACATCTGACTTCTTCTCTCTGAAATTCGGGGTTTTCACGCGTCTTGTCCTATTTTACAAATTTTAGAGATGGCAACCAAAAAAATTTTAGGGTTGCCATCTCTAAAATTTGGAAACTACGGTCATCTTGTACATCTTTCGCGAGCATGTTCCAAGCGAAAAAATAATATGCCGCCATCTGTGTTACTATAGAATGCTATTTTAGTCACCTATAATCTCAGATTAAGGTATATATTTAGATAGATTATATCTTTAAATTCAAAGATAAAACCCTTCTCTCACCATAAAATTTTAGGTGACAACTTTACTTTAGAATGCCGAGAAGTTTACGTAATGTTTGTCGTTGAACTGTCAAAAATGTGTCAAACAACAGTCTCGCACTCGCAAAATGGCGTTTACGTCCGAAAACGTGTAAACAAGTCGATCGCCGCCATTTCCAATACTACTCGATCGCATAAAAGTTAACTTTGTAAAACTCCCACTCACAAATTTTAGTATCCACATTAGCCAGTAGATAGCGCTGCTTTGATCCCATATAAATTCGCGTTTACGCTCTCGATGTGTATGATCGAATAAAACTCGCACTAAGCACTCAGGTGACGACGCGGAATCAACGCCAAGTTAGTTTTTTCTTAATAACTCGTTAAATATACAACATTTAAAAAATCCGCCCGGTCGTCCCTTGGTGATAGCATTTTATAAAATGTGTTAAGATATTAACTCAGTTTAATGAACAATTTTGGCAATATAATATGAAAAATTCGTGAAAATTAGACGCATCTTTGTGATTTTTTTCTATCGAGAAAATTTCAAGATACTTATCGTCTTTTCTTTAGTTCGGACCCTCGGAAATATAATATAGTATATATCTATGTTTAATAACTGTATTTTATTAAAAAGATAAAACCGACTTCAAAATTGTACGTAATTGAAAATTAAAACTTCCTATCTCCAAAACTACTGAACCGATTTTGATGAAACTTGCACTATTCCCTAAGTTGAACAATACCTAGTACAATAAAAAAAAGAATCACATGAATAGGACTTTTAGTTCCGGAGATATGCGTGCACAAACATAAAAACATACATACATACAATATACGCTTTTGAAATTTGGCACATTTGTTCAGAAGCTGTTATAGGACACTGGCTATTCTTAACGGGAGGCCATTTTTAAAGAAGAAGAAGCTGTTATAGATTAACATACACAAAAACTGGGCAGTTCTGAAAAATATATTACATACATACGCGTCGAATTGATAACCTCCTTTTTTTGAAGTCGTTTAAAAAATGAAAAAAATTACGACGATTTTATATACTTACCCCGAGTATATAAAATCGTCGTAAATTTTTTCAAAAATATAATGATATTTGGCGAAAAAAACAATTGTCTTACTCAAAGTTAAAAATACATTTCATAGACATTATCAATTATGAATATGGGTGCAAGAACGTTGGAATAATTATTAGCTATTATTCCAACGTTTTTGTATGGGTGTTATACTCCTCTTAAATTAAGCCCACCCTTATAGGGTGGCGATTTAGTTGATTAAAGATGAGTAGAGGCGATTTTCTTTAATCCCTGAGCTGTGTTAGCAGTAGATCATAATAATGTTATGTACAAGACATCTGTAATATTTTAACACCTTGCACAATTTATGTTATGTATAAGTAAATTGAATGCGATCGAAAAGGATTCAGCAGCAGCCGTATGATTACACTGCAATTCTGAAAAACAAAGCGGGGTTTGTTCTATGAAAAATGATATATAAAACCTATGTACGGTCCGGGTTTTTTGTTTCCTGCAGCGCCAGACGTCCCTATCGCGATGACAAAAAACGACTCAGCGGTTTTTTCGGCCGAGATACTCCGTGATATATTATCTGGGGCGGTCCGTAGTCGCAACTCGTACTCCTGACGCACGATATATCATTGTTTATCAAACAATTTTAGTGATAGGCGTCTGAAAACAAGAATTGCAAATTTTCCAAATTGTAACCGCAGCGATACAACGCTTTTAAGAAATGATTTTGATGATTTGTTTTTTATATGATTCAGGAGAGCGTAATATTTTGGTAATTCGAATGTAGAGTTAAAATTGATGGAAGAAAAGGAACATTTAATTATGCGAAAAACAAGCATTCATAAAAATTATGATTTGAGTTGCACTGCACCATGATTATTAATTATACAAAGGCCTTTTGCATCCATTGTGGATGATTTATACAGTATTTTTAGAGCGAAGTAACCACTCTTCAAATATTGTAGCGCCTGCGACAAGATTCATCTGGTAAATAAGATTTTTCCAAAATCGATTGAATATGTAATATGTATGCTATTTTAAAACATTAACAAAATATGTATTTACTATAATTATACATATAACATGAGTAAATATTGTTATTCAACAGAGGTTAAACTATAAAAAATTACAGTTATGTTACGTTTTTGTAACGTTCCTAATATCGAAGCAAAAAGTTGAAAAAGTAACCTAAATTGGACGTATGTTTAGATAAAAACAAAATATTTATCAAACTCTGTTTGCACGGGAGTCGTTAGAGAACAAATATAACTGGTGTTTCGGGCTTATCGACGCATACAGATAGACAATCAGAGCTGCAATTCTATTCAGACATTTAGAAAATAAAAAATGTATAGAAGATATATACGGGTACTTTTGTGTCGTATCTTACAAAGACTCTACAAAAACCAGTCTAGGCGAGTCGGACTCGCGCACGAAGGGTTCCGTACTGCTGAAGAAACGTTGCTAGCCCCGCTATTTCATTTCTTTTGAGTGTTTGTTGTTTTTTTATATATAAAATAAGGGGCAAACGAGCAAACGGGTCACCTGATGACAAGCAACTACCATCGCCCATGGACACTCTCAACATCAGGAGAGCTGTAAAGGCGTCTATTAAAAACTGTCTATAAATCGCATTTACAAAAGGTTTTTCTTTTCTAAATGCGATTATTCAGCTATGGTGTCCTGATTCAACTATTGTACCCAAACAAACGGAACCTTAAAAATAAAAATTCTTTTTACTAGCCCCATTTTATTCCTTGGGTACGGAACCCTAGGACTAAAAAGGCTTTTTCAGATGCGATGTTGAGCCAGTCAAGCGGTGATGTGGGTTGTATTCGAAAAACAAAAATCTAGTACTTAAAAGCAATACGAATTGTATCTAATTCTCCATGCCTTCGCTAACAGAATCTTTCAACAATACAAGTTACACAATTGTCAAATATACCAGTACCACTAGATCAATAATGTATAATAATTTAGACATAATATTTGCAGGTCTTACTTTGTTGTTTCTGTGTCTACGCAGGTGGTGTTACTGTTCTTATACAGGGTGTAATAAAAGTAAGTGATAATACTTTAGGGTGTGTACGTGTTCCTTGTAGAGAGTTCACTGTGAAGGTAGCAGCGCTGAAAGACCAACATTTTTTTTCACTTTTATATGGGGAAAGTCGTGACGCTCAGACCCTTAACCCATACAAAAGTGAAAAAAATCGTATTACGTATTTTTGTTACACACTGTATAAAAGTTATTTCTGTCTATCATAATAATATTATTTTATACGCACGTTGTCATGCGCGGTGCGTCCTTTTGAGGTAGGCACCATTTTTTTCACCAGAGAAACCCTGGAGTCTTCTTCATATTCAATGAGGAACTTTGAACAAGTATTCCTATTGCAACTTCGTTTGTCATCCAATATCCATACTAATAAATCCAATATCCTCTAATTTAAGTCTTGATGACAGTTTTTTCACCTGCTCTGATTCAAATAGCGGCGATGAAAGCTTTCATAGTTCTTCTTCGAATCCATTACTTTCCACACTTACCTTTCATTTTTCAACTAAACAGAAAAATTTCAATATTATCCACTTAAATGCCCAAAGTATTCCTGCCCATTACGCCGACCTCCTTAATTGTTTTGATTCTCAAACCTGTGTTCATGCTATCTTAGTTTCTGAAACCTGGTTCAAATCATGTCTTTCCTCTACTTCTTACTCCCTGCCTGGCTATCAACTGATACGGAACGATCGAGTTGCAAGATCCGGCGGTGGGGTAGCTATATACCTCCGCTCCAATATTAGCTATAAAATCGTAAGAACCTCTGTTCAACCAACACCTGCTGACGAGACCGAACATCTTCTCATAGAAATCACTAATGGCCAATCTAAATTACTTTTAGGTGTCTTTTATAGCCCCAATCTCACCGTAAACTACTTTCCCTCTTTAGACAAAATCCTAGACGAATTCACTCCTTTATACGACCATATTATCTTCATGGGAGACTTTAATACTTGTCTTCTAAAAGACGACCATCGCTCCAAAAAATTATCCTCCTTAATAAACTCCTTTAACTTAAGTTTCCTTCCTCTACAAGCTACACATCACTATCCTCACTCCTCTCCCTCTCTCCTAGACCTGATGATAGTGTCATCACCTCATCTTGTTGACACGCACGGCCAGCACCCAGCAGACGGGTTCTCCTATCACGATTGTATTTTCTTATCTTACAAATGGCGAACATCTAAGACTAAACCCAAAGTGATTATACAAAGAGCTTTTAAAGATATAAATTTAGATTGCCTTCACGAGGACGCAAATAAGGTGGACTGGACTGAGCTTTTTCATGCTCCAACAATTGACGCCAAAGTACATTTTTTCAACAATAATATCATTAAACTCTTTGATCACCATGCGCCTTTGCGTCCTGTTAAAATAAAGCACTTACCAGCACCCTGGCTCACAAACGAAATCAGAACATTAATTAACAAAAAAAACCGAGCGAAAGCTAGATTTAAGAAATCTCACCTGGAATCAGACAAGTTAATCTACAATCAGCTACGAAATAGATGTAACACCGCGTGCAGGGATGCGCAAAGGCGCCACATCCATTCATCTGTTGAAAATGCCGACCAGGCCAAAGTATGGAAATTTTTAAAGTCGCTGGGTGTAGGCAAAGAATCTAAGGCATCTGTCCCATCCGACATAAACCTAGAACACTTGAATTCCTATTTCGCCAGTCCTGCACAGGTCTTTGACACGAAAAGAAAAGCACAAACTACCCATAATCTATCCACCTTTCCTGCTTCTGCTAATGCTTCGTTTTCTTTTAGAGAATTGTCTGTCACTGAGGTGAAGAAGTCTGTCTTGTCAATTTCATCAAGGGCTGTGGGCAGTGACTGTATTGGACGAAATATGATAGTTCCATTATTAGACATTTTAGCTCCGATCATTGCCCATATCCTCAACTTTTCCCTTACTACCGGAGCCTTTCCCTCCTCGTGGAAAGATGCACATATAATACCGCTACCCAAAAAACCTATTCCTAGCAGTTACTCTGATTATCGTCCGATCTCTATCCTTCCATTTCTCTCAAAAATTCTAGAACGCTCTGTACATCATCAACTTCAGTCTTTCCTCAACTTACACAATTTATTAAATCCACTTCAATCAGGATTCCGTTTCGGACATAGCACTTCCACAGCCCTGGTGAAAATTGCAGACGATATTCGCCTTGGGATGGATAATCATTATTTAACTATACTTACACTCCTAGATTTCAGTAACGCCTTCAATTCGGTAGATCATGATATCCTATTGCTTCTTCTCAGCTCGCTCAATCTATCTCCTATCGTAATAGAATGGTTTCGCAGTTTCCTTCAGGGACGCCGGCAGCGCATTAAAATTGACAACATAACGTCATCTTGGTGTGATATCTCTGCCGGTGTGCCCCAAGGCAGTGTGTTATCTCCTCTCTTGTTTTCTATTTTCATCAACTCTATTTCACGTAAAATCTCCTCTTCCTATCATATGTATGCCGATGACTTTCAAATCTATGTTCAGGTCCTACTTCCCTTACTATCCCACGGTATTGCTCAAATAAATGCTGATTTAGAGAAAATTTTGGAGTGGAGCAATGCCTATGGTTTAGTCCTCAACCCAATAAAAACTCAATGTATCATAATTGGCAGCAGGCAGCTTATTGCGAAAGTAGACTGGAAAACCTTACCTGACGTTCTTCTTGATGGAAATGTTATTCCGTACAGCTCCTCCGTGCGTAATCTTGGTGTCTACTTTGACCGCACACTCTCTTGGGATTTCCAGGTCCAAGAACTACGCAAAAGGCTGAATGCTGCCACTGCATCTCTTAGGCGATTGAGCAATTTCCTGCCAGTTGCAACCAAAATAAATCTAGCCACTACTATACTTTTTCCAATTCTTGACTATGCTGACGTCTGCTACTGTGATCTAAACGAGAATCTTCTTTCTTCCCTTCAACGCCTTCAAAATTTGTGCATTCGTTTTATATTCGGCCTTCGCAAATTTGACCATGTGTCGGAATACCGGTCCCAGCTCAAGTGGCTTCCGATCAAGATGCGTCGAAATTCTCACGTCCTGCATTTGCTATACAACATCCTTTTTAATCCCTCAACTCCTGAATACCTAAAATCAAATTTCAATTTTCTCGGTCATGGCAACCCTATTCTTCGCTCCGCAAACAAACTTACGCTTGCCTTTCCTTCCCATAAAACTTCCTTCTATGATTCTTCTTTCACCATATCCGCTATTCGTCTCTGGAACTCCTTACCTGATTCTATACAAAAATCCGAGTCCATAAATATATTTAAGAAACGTGTCAAAAAACACTACTTAGACCTAGTCCTCTCAGTATGAAAAGTTTGGTGTATTGATATTGTTAACCTAAAATTCTTAGAGCCTCCTATCATATTTTATTCATCTTTTTGCCGTATTATATGTATGTAAAGTTCATGTAGTTCATTTTATCTTATATATTAATATTATTGTAAGTAACAGTTCTCTATTATTTTTATATTTTGTATATTTTTATGTTTTATATATTATTTTTTATTGATGGTTGCCTGGTAGAAACCGCTTACAGCGGTAAGGCCGCCAATTTGTACATTTTTATAAGTTGTATAATATGTTATTGTCATTGTTATAATTATTGTGTTGTCATTGTTTTGTTTCTCTTTTGTTGTGTTCGTATGTTTTAAATGTGCAAATAAAGGATTTATAAATAAATAAATAAATAATATTATTATAAATGCGAAAGTGTGTCTATCTGTCTATCCGTCTGTCTGTTACCTCTTGACGTCCAAGCCGCTGAACCGATTTTACTGAAATTTGGTGTGGAGATACTTTGAGTCCCGGGAAATAGCATAGGATACTTTTTATCCTCCAAAATGTTCAATGTATCAAACGGTTCCTTCGCAATAAACGAATTTTAACGTAGCATCATTAGGTAAAGCGCACTAACAAAAACTCTAGTCTTAAAGGAGTCGGCGACAGCTTCGATTCGACGACAAAATCTTTAATTGTTGGAAAATTATAAAATTACTAACTAGATGACGCCCTCAACTCCGTTGCGCCAAAATTCGTTTATCGCGCGGGAACCGTACATTTTCCCGGATAAAAAGTATCCTATGTCCTTTCCCGGGACTCAAAGTATTTCCATAGCCAATTTCAGCTAAATTCGTTCAGCGGTTTGGGCTTGAAGTGGTACCAGACAGACACACTTTCGCATTTATAATAATAAGTATAGATTAATTAAACGAATACCAGACTTTGCGTTTTCGACTATGTACGTTTGTGATATAAATTGAAGTTAATAATTATTTCTGAACAAACTTGGGAATTTTTAATTAAGTAAGCTAACTCGTGAAAATAAAATAAGGTGATAAGTATAATTAGCGCGGAGGTTATGACAAATAAAAAATAACGGAGGAATATATGATGGCAGTTAAAAATTTTATTACAATGAAACGCTTTTAGTTGTTTTAACTAGCAGTTTACTCAGTAACTTTCGTTTTATTATTATTATTCATGGGTTATTTCAAAGTTGCTATAATAATAGTGTAGTTGTTCATACAACTCACCGTTTATTGCAAAAATGACGTTTATTATTGTAAGATGTTTTTATTGCAAAAATTTTCGAGTAAGATCAATCTTAATAAAAAAATGTTCAAGAGTATGAACCCTATCTTTACATGGGGAAATACTTTACACATTCACGGCGGATCTGGGATATCGTACCCACTAAAACCCCATGGTGCTCCAGGCAGAGTTGCGGGTACGATAGAACCTATCGCAACTCTACCAGTCTAGATATTGACGCCTCCGTGGTCCAGTGGTTTAGAGCGGGGCTCTTGACTCCGAGGTCGTGGTGGTTCGATTCCTGCGTTGGAAACATGTTATTTCCAAGTTTGGTTAGGACAAGGCACGTTGATTACCTGCGTCGGATGGGCATGTAAAAAGTCGGTCCTGCGCCTGATCTCTCGCCAGTCGTATCGGTCGTCCGTTGATGAGAGTATAGGAAAAGAGAGTGCTCTTGTGTACTGCGCACACACTTGGACACATAAAAATTTCTTTGAAACCGGCCACTGTCACCGAAGCCGGTGTAGGAGTTATTATTATTAGACATTAGTCTATGTTATGTCCCCTAGACTTATATTTAGGAACGCTCTAAAATACTTCTGGCGCAGGCGGGTTACAATTTGGAACATTGATCTGGCTAATGCATACTTTTAACTTGATTAGCGCAAAGATAAGCTTTTCCGAAATATAAGCGAAAATATACAAGGTGTATATTTTCATGTCGTAATTCGCAAACGAAACATAGTAATTATTAAAGTAATGTGAAAACGTTAAAAAAGCAGTAAAAGACAGCTCATACAGGGAAAACTGCACGGGTTTGCCCGAACATCGGTCATTTGTTTTTCCGGTCGTGCTGATTGTCCAGAGTGCCAGCCGCAAACCACTTCTTTATAATTATATGATGATATAGGAATGATTTTCCAAATTAACATTTTAAAGAGGAAAAGTTAGTTATAAAAGTTAAATAAAGTTCTGAAACTCTTTCTATATAATGGCTTCTATGCACATGTACTCAGACACATTTAATTATGAATTGTATTAATTGTTGTTTTTATATTTATTTCAAATTGACGTTAATTGCTATGAAATGTTTTAATTATTTAAGTAAAATTGACAATTAATACTTACTTCGAAATATTTGTATTCCATGACGAAGGTGGAAATGTAGAGAAACCATTACCTATTACTAAGTTTTAACACCTTTTACATGTACCTGCATTTCGTAAATAAATTATATTCTATTCTATGACTAGATGATACCCGCAACTTCGTTGCGCCAAAATTCGTTTATCGCGCGGGAACCGTACATTTTTCCGGGATAAAAAATATCCTATGTCCTTTCCCGGGACTCAAGGTATCTCCATGCCAAATTTCAGGAAAATCGGTTCAGCGGTTTGGGCGTTAAGAGGTAACATACAGACAGACAGACAGACACACTTTCGCATTTATAATATTAGTATGGATAGTATGGATTAACCTTTAATTTAATGAATAGTTTGACATATAATTTATGGGTTATGTCAAAATTTTTAATTAATTACATTGAAGTAATTGTTCCACTTTGAGTGCGGCAGATGGACGATTTGGCCCCAGTAATTGTCAAATGACAGTCCGCTGATCCTGCGTTAAAAGGTACAGGATCCAGATACAAAAAGATTAAATATTGCTGGGTTGCGTTCCGTAATCAAGGCAGCATCGAAACAACATCGAAGTATGTAAGAATATTTAGAAGAGGTGTGTTAGCTCTGGTAAAACTACACGTGTATTTTCCGTTCATATTCTTTTTGCCTCAGACCTTCAAAAAGTGATACCTACGACATTGGTATAAAGGTCAATAGCTCTGGATTGCCTCCATGAGGAGCAGGTGTATGCTGTGTTTGCCTCGACAATCCTCGTGTTTGAGCACCTCAGTCAACATGATATATTGTTTGTTTGATGCATTACCTCAAATCATTTTCTTATATTTTGGATGCGTATTTGATATTTCGCATGTTCCCAAACCAGTGGCACGCGAACAAGTAGTATATTGTGAAAATATTTCTGATTCGTGAACAAAAAAAATCTGATTGACTTAATTCGAATCCGAGATTTGTTATATGTACTTCTTAATTTTTTTACTCCAGTTCCCATACTATTCTCAAATCGCGGAATAGCTATGTCCGCACTGTGCACTTTCATCTTCAATTTTCATCATCTTTTGACATTCAACTTTCATATTGGCGCATTCAATAATTGAATGCGTCAACGAACGCAACGCCAACATTGTCATTAAAGAACAAAGCGAAAGTTTTGGATCCGGTCAGAGGGCATGCGTCGCGGGCATGCCTAACGTGTTCTGTTGACTGCGCTATGATGCATGCCCTTAATAGATAGATGACAAAAATAATATAATTACCAAAAAATAGGTCCAAACATTTAGCCCTGCGGTACACCATCAAACATCGAGTGCACTATCAAAGTGGATACTGGATAGCAGAGTTTATGAACAGTAATTAATACATCGCCGACGGCATGTAGATAGCTACGGAACAATTTAATCGATGCTGTAGTTATTATGCTAATAGACCCTAATGTACTAAACAATGGAATCAATGGAATGAACACGAGTCTGGGTACTTAGACACTAATATACGACGATTTCGACAGTGAAATAAAATACAAATACAAATTAATTTTTCACAGAATGTAGTTTTATATAGTTACACTAGATGACGCCCGCAACTCCGTTGCACCAAAACTCTTTTGTCGCGCGGGAACCGTACATTTTCCCAGGACAAAAACTATCCTATGTCCTTTCCCGGGACTCAAAGTATGTCCATACTAAATTTCAGCAAAATCAGTTCAGCGGTTTGGGCGTGAAGAGGTAAAAGACAGACAGACAGACAGACGGACAGACAGACAGACACACTTTCGCATTTATAATATTAGTAAGTATAGATAGGTACCACCATGTAGGTGGTAGTGGTGGTACGATAGTGATAAATGAGCTCTTATAAAATACTTACGTGTGGCATTCGGAGACTGCCATGGTAAAGCATAGCATTTTTATCAACTTATGCAATTATTATAACACACACACAAATACCGTGCCGAAGTCTGGCGAGCACCACAGTCCGAGCCACACCGAGCCACAGAATAGAAATAGTACAACCGAGCCGAAGTCTGCCGAACTGAAACGACGTTAGACGACTGTTAGGTGTTTTTCGTTACGGGATTTCTTGATTCGTTCGCCACGCACAAAGACCGCGATAAAAACTATGCAATAGCTGAAAAATGTAGGGTATTTTACATAATGAACCAAATTAGAAATGGTTTTTGTCTACAAAAGAAATGAGAGATATACAGTCGAGCCTGTAGCCAAGACGTTTTCTTTATCGCTTCTTTAAATACAATAGCCGATCAAAATGTATGGAATTGACATTAGACGAATCAAACGTCAACGTCATATTAACGAACGCTTATGTCAATTCCATACATTTTGATGCTGCGTGTTTGTGGAGCTCTACATGGAGCTATACTCACTACTTTCATTTCAAAATATTTGCATCCTTATTTCAATAATGTGTAAAAACGGGATAAAAAGTATCCTATGTCCTTTCCCGGAGCTCAAAGTATATCCGTACCAAACAGCAAAATCGGTTTAGCGGTTTGATTTGGTGCAGACAGACATAAAAACATTTTTAACACGCAGGTATTCTAAGTACACTGGCACTAGTTACTAAGAACCTATGGTTTCATCCATCAGCGAGTAAGCTATGTCTTATCCTTTTCGGATTCAGGTTTAGTAACGAAGCGATAAAGAAAAGATCTTGGTTCAACCCCTGATGTAAGCTGTCATGTGTTTCTAGATGCTTCATAATTCTCTCAGCAAATAAACACAATATTAGTATTAAATGCCGAAGTCAGCCGTAATATTCTGCCTGTCGTATTGTACACTCAGTAATTGATATGTGACATTGCTATTAACATCTTTAGGAATATCAATAGACAAGTCTAGACTGCGGTGAAGGAGCTACCTAGCGTGCCTTATTATAAGATTCACTTGCACGAACCCGGGCTAAAGTTAACCCTGGTAAAATATTGTATGTTAGAGCCATATAATAATAACTCTACACCGGTTTCGGTGACGGTGGCCGACTTCATTGAAACCAGTCCAGTTACGCAGAAGTAATTTTATAGTATTCTATAAAATTACTTCTTACTACTTAATAATTATTCTATTCCTTTTACTTTCATTACCCAGTGGAACGGATGACTGACACGACTGGCGAGAGATCAGGCGCAGGACCGACTTTTTACATGCCCATCCGTGATCCGACCCATGGATCATCTTACTTGTCAGACAATCAGGTGACCAGTCTGGATTGTACTAACCAAACTTGGAAATAATAGGTTTACAACGCGGGAATCGAACCTACGACCTCCGAGTCAAGAGCCACGCTCTAAACCAATGGACCATGGAGGGTTAGAGCCAAAATAATGTGAAGAACGAGAGAGATTATTATGTTTTAGTAAGGCCTAACCCAGATCTGTGGAAATGGATCCGTGTACAATACGATAATATAGAATATATTAGAATAATAGTTCTATAAGCAGAGGTGTTTAAACTTTGCCATCAGTGTCAAATTATTTAACGAATAACAATAAATTATACTAGGTTTCAGATACGCCAATTTAGAAGTAACCCGTTTCAGCATTTTTACTGACAATAGCCAGTTAAGTGAGTTCAGTAAGTTTTGCTAATTTGGTAAATTGGTCCTACAGGTGAATTATTGATTGAGGTTGGAACCATGTGCAATTTTTGATATTGTGCGTGAGCCGTGATGGCTGCGTCGACTTTGGTGATCTTACGCGTTTATAATTACTTGTATTATTCCATCGTAAGCTTATGTAGAGAAGTTTTTCACAAACTTTTGTTTATTAGCTGTTTGTACCATTATTTTTGTTATTTGTGTGCGTTCTTATTTACAAACAGCAAACAATACACATACACACGTAATAATGTACGTGCCAGTGGTTTTTTTGACGTGGGAGAGCCATGCTTCGGCACGAATGGGCCGGCTCGACCGGAGAAATACCACGTCCTCACAGAAAACCGGCGTGAAACAGCGCCTGTGTTTCGCTGAGGAGTGAGTTTACCGGATCCCCTACCCTATTCCCTTCCCTACCCTCCTCTATTCCCTTCCCTTCCCATTCCTACCCTTCCCTATTACCCTATTCCCTCTTAAAAGGCCGGCAACGCATCTGCAGCTCTTCTGATGCTGCGAGTGTCCATGGGCGACGGAAGTTGCTTTCCATCAGGTGACCCGATTGCTCGTTTGCCCCCTTATTTCATTAAAAAAAAAGGTATAATATTTAGATATACAAGACAGTAAATTAGGTCAGTCGGTTTATTATTGACATTTCATTGCACACACAATAAAGATTAATAGATATTATATGGGAATCTCATTATACTTATATTAAA
Organism: Plebejus argus; assembly: GCA_905404155.3. Lineage (NCBI taxonomy): Eukaryota > Metazoa > Arthropoda > Insecta > Lepidoptera > Lycaenidae > Plebejus > Plebejus argus. The sequence continues at coordinate 7,185,399 of FR989929.1, read as the reverse complement.
ATCTTAAATATTATTTAAAAAAAAGTTTACTTTTTGCGTATCAATCAAAAGTCAAAGGGGTTACGTGCGGAAATCCCAACACTCAAAACGCATTATAATCTAGGTTAAGGAAAGTTGAGTTTTAGCTCAATATTTTTGTTTTGCAAAAATTTCGGGTAATCCACAATAATATGGGAATTTGTATTGATAAAATCGAGTAGCTACTTTTAGTTTTACGCACAGAAATTATGAAAGCTATTAAAGTCGGAAAGACGAAAAGAAGTCGGTATTTATCTCGATTCCTTGGCAAGTGTCGGTTGTGGTACGTACCCGGGACAAATTTGCATCACAAACTCCGCAGAAACCGAGCTCTGTTTGTCCAACTTAAACACCTCGTTGCCTTCTTAGCTGCATTGTCATTCATTTACACACTGTGTCAGATTTACAACGGATATTTCTTTGTGAAGTGAGTATAGTTCAGACTGTTACATAGTATTCTGAAAAGTGACATACTCTTGAGAAGTCCTCTTTTAGGTTTGGGAATTGCATTTACGCATCCCTGCCCAGTCGGGGTAGGGCCACCAGCCGGCCTAGCATACGCCAACGAGATATCTTTCTCTACGTCATGTTTCTCGATGTTTGATAGTTTGTATCTTCATCTCTATTGACCCTAGCATGACAAACATTTTTTCTCGCGTAGATCTATCATCGAAATAACACATTTTTATAGAGTTTTGTCGAGATAATGTCGAGATTTTGACATTATTAGACGAGTAGTTTTTAATTGATTTTTGGCCGGCAGATGTGGGACTCCCCGGCGGCGGTGAAGGCCCGCCAGAAACCTATGACCACGTGCCACGGAATAGGTACGCGGAGTACACAACTGCGATTGTGAAGAGGAGATATTTTGTGTGTTCTTGCCTCATTTTTCTACAACTTAAGAATCAGTTGTAAAAGACGTAAATATTTTGCTTAAAAAAAATTAAAACACTTTACTATAGGTATATATATATATATATATATATATATATATATATATATATATATGGCATACAATATAGGTATGAGGCATTTGTAATGTCACTCTTCAAAATGAAAAGAAAATTATTGATTGTGGAAATTCCATACCACGCCTCTCTGACTCCTTACATCATGTTCTGAGTTCTGACCGATATTTTAGTTTCATTCAGAATTCTGTTAAGTATTTTTGTGCAGTCCTAACCACATTTTTTGCTAAGTTTTGAATGCAGTCTTGTTTTAAATCATCTAAACACTTCATTCATAACCCAATACGCAATTTTTTGTGGGTTAGTACACGAATGCTTAACTGCGTCAAATATCGAAATAAGTTCCTATTAGTCAATTTCTAGACACACAAGTCTAAACTGGTAATGTAATTATTTTAATTAATGATTAGGTAACATAATATTTTATGTGTTGTTGAAAAAATTGGCCAAGTGCGAGTCGAACTCACGCACGAAGGGTTCCTTACCATTATAGAGCAAAATTAGGCCAAATATTGTGTTTTTTGTATGGGGTAATAATAATATCATTAAGTATTAAAGTAAACATATAATATGATATAACTACGGACTTTGAGAAAAATTCAAGTACCTACCTGTTGCCATTATTGATATTGTTGAGCAAAAAAGGCCATAAACATCACGTTTGTTGTATGGGAGCCCCCCTCTAAATATAAATTTTATTTTATTTTTAGTATTTGTTATAGCGGCCACATAATATAAATAATCTGAAAAAATTTCAACTCTCTAGCTTTTACAGTTCGAGTTCTTGAGTTACAGCCTGGAGACAGACAGACAGACAGACGGACAGACAACGAAGTCTTAGTAATAGGGTCCCGTTTTTACCCTTTGGGTACGGAACCCTAAAAAGTAGCAAAAACAATAAAATAATAATATTATATAACACTATATGAAACAACTTAGGAATGATAAAGTATCATTAAGTTATTAACATGGGCTTCAAATGATGATCATGATAAGATTTTACGAAACAAACTACTCGGAGTTCTTTTGAAGTCGTTTTAAATAGAATAGACTATTGCAATACCTGCTGAGAATCGTAGTAGGTACAGTCACCCGTGAAAAACTTATGTAACTTTTATAAAACGACCTATACCTTAATATATTACCTACTTGTAAAATTCTAAATTTAAAATACATAATATTATAACTGCCTACCCTGGAAATCTAAAGTAAGTGTGCATGTTTGTCTGTGTGGTAATAATAAGGTTTCATGTAGAACTTTAGCTTAGTTTTAGTCGTTTTATTTTAGAAATCAGGATTAAATTCTGTCTTTTTCTTATACATAATGCAGTCTAGGTAACTTACGTATAATATTGATTTTTATTTTTTATCGACTTCCGAGGAGGCTTATTTATGTTCGGCTATGGACATATATTTTTTTGTATGTTCAACGATTACTCCGCCTTTTCTGAACCGATTTTCAAAATTTTTGTTTTCTTGTATTAGGTTTCACTTGAATTTGTTATCATTTAGCACTAGATTATTATCAGTCGCAGAATAACATAAACGAAAACAATTTTCGTACTTTTTTAGCGATAAGTGGTTATATCTAATTCTATTTACACTTGATGTATTTTTATTTTTTAACCGACTTCAAAAAAGGAGGTTATCAACACGACGCGTATGCATGTAATATTTCCAAAACTGCCCAATTTTCGAATATGTTAGTCTATATCAGCGTCTGAACAAATGTGCCAAATTTCAACAGTGTATGTATGTATGTTTTTATGTTTGTGTTCGCATATCTCTGGGAATACCATACCAATTTCAGTAATTCTTTTTTTGTTGTACGAGGTATTGCTCAACTTAAGGAATAGTGCAAGTTTCATCAAAATCCGTTCAGTAGTTTTGGAGATAGGGAGTTATTTTAGAGAGTAATTCTCAAAATTTACGTACAATTTTGAAGTCGGTTTTATCTTATTAAAATACAGCTATTGATCGGTTGGTTTCGGAGTAACCGCAACCGAAACTGATCAATTATTATTATTACCGTTGTATTGCGGTTGTGGTAACGTCGTCGTTGTCAAATCAATCATTACTTGTAACAAGCTTAAGTGAGGTTGTAATTAAGCCAATTAATATGCTAATTTACAATGTTATGCTATAATCCAATTAATATTGCTATGTACCTGTCTGGCTAGTTACTAGCTTCAATTGTTTAAAATGGCTACGTTTCAAATCAATTTTGTTTTAAGCAAATTTATTGATTGACCGAATTATTGTACTATTTATTAGCTGATGTGAACCAGATGACGCCCGCAACTCCGTTGCGCCAAAATTAGTTTACCGCGTGGCAACTTACATTTTTCGGAATAAAAGTATCCTATGTCCTTTCCCGGGTCTCAAACTATCTCCATGCCAAATTTCAGCAAAATCGGTTCAGCGGTTTGAGCGTAAAGAGGTAACAGAGAGACAGACAGACACACTTTCGCATATTGATAATATTAGTATGGATGTTATCATGATATTCCATTGATCGGTAATAATTGTTATTTTTCCTCTTGGATAGGTGAAAATTACAATTTTGACTTCTTTGCACACTGATGCTGCGAGTGCGAAAAAAGAAATAGAGCGAGATGACGTACATACGTTATGTACGTGTTGTATGTTGGTGTACAAGTGAAAAAGATTATATTTCAACCAGAAGTCGCCATTTTACATACACAAACACAAGTTCTAACACAAGGACAAGTACCGTACTAAGAACGAGTATAATATTGCTGAATTAGCTATCTACGTCGCGTAGGCGTGAAGCCTACGTGAAGGTAAATTGATTAGGTAAAGCTATAAAAGTGAAAAAGATTTTGTCACATTCTAATCTAAATCCCAGACAACACGTGTAAATTATTCTAGGTATAAATTACAAAGAATTGCTTTTGGTTTGGTGTCTTTAAGTTTTGATGAAGATTACAATATTTTTCGAAAAATATTATTCCACGCCAAAACATTTTGGAAAGAGTTTGGAATTAATAGTCTATACTAAAATATAGGCTACTATTGTAAAATAGTAGCCTATATTTTAGTATAGACTATTAATTCCAAATTTTGATAAAATTTAAAATCCGAGTAATAGTACGGGAGCCCTATAACAAATTTTTTTGTGATTACTAACAAGCAAATTTTTTGTGAGTAGCTACATTTTGATAAGACGAACAACATTTTTATTTTCGAAAAATCTCGAAAGTGGTAGCTAACAGAGATAGAAAGGATTTCATACTTTGACTATCAGGTCCTAAAATATGGATTATTTTATTAATTGTAGGACAAGGTTATTCTTAAATTATATAACTACTATTAACCTACCAATTATA